>JARIHS010000011.1:0-1203354 GCA_029320655.1 Mycena floridula
GGATTCCGGAGTAACGGGCGACGGGAAGCTACCGAACATAGTTCCTCTATTGAAGAACAATGACATGCGCTGGAGATCCAACGTCAATTCTTTTCCAGCAGGCTCCCGGATTGATATAACAGGGCTTTCTTCTCCCCATTGCGGTGGTTCGACTGGAGAAAAAATTGGTCAAAAAGCAGGCTCGCTAAAAATGATCTTTTACTTACTTTTGAAAGCCTTCATCATCAATGAGGTTGCGGCTTGGCCCGACGTACGGCGGTCGCCCTTGAGCCGACATTTCTGGGAACTGAAATGCCTGGAGAGATAATAGGGATCTCGTCGCTGCTCCCACTCTTCAAACTACCATCACTCCACGATTCTGGATCATTGAAGATATCGTCCGCCAGCGATTCTTCCGACTCTTCTGTTGGGAGAGCGCTTGGAGGCCCGCTGAGCAGCAGCGAGTCTGTAAACTTGAGCGCAAATTCTTTTCTTCTAGCCATATCGATCGACCTGGGCGACTGACAAAGAGGTAGCACGAAGAAGAGGGCGCAAGGGGAAGGAGGAGAACTGTCCTGCAGTCCCAAACAAATGAGAACGAGTTAAAAAGGTCCGAAGCGAGCGAACTGTTTTATGAGAGCCCGGCCCTTGATGGAAACAAAATCGGCAACCATTTTTGATGCGACAGTCGCTGATGCTGATACTGTTACAGCTGAAACCGGCGCGAAGTGGCTGTGTATTACCTCTTTTGCGATGCACGTGATACATTGGTAACTCCTCGAAGGCTCACCGAGTCGCCTAGGCGTCAACAGGGATTCAAACAAGGTTTGAAAGAATATTGTATTATTATGCGCTATGTATAGCGCCAGTAGTGACTGCGACTGACAAAATCATTCCGTTTTGCTCGCAATCGGGATGAACATTCAGAAATGCAAATCGGGTGGAATAATGCTGTACCAGTTCCAACGCGCTGGAAAAATGAGCGTGCACCCCCGTTGATATAGGTTAATTTCTGAATGGAGACACCCAGATTGCATTGACAGATGCTGAGGCGTTGGCTCGCGATTATCACACCATCAGTTCGTCTGCGGTCTGCCACCTCAGATTATGAAACAATCCGTCATACACGACAGCCGGTCACTGAGAATGTTCCTGCAATCAAAATTGTCCATAGCGTCATAGCATCAGCCTTGAATTCAAAAGAATATGTACATATGTTAACTCTTGTCCTAACGGTAGTAGTATACAACTGTCGGCGGTGGTGCTGTCATATCACCTCTGCGGCATGCGCCGTCAGAATTTCATTTAGTCCATCCCTTTTCAAGCAATTCTCGAATAGAAAACTTTTGGCTAGCTCGTCAAGGGTCGCCTCATTCATACCTTGAAACATCTCGGCCCACTCCTTGACCAAGAATTCGGCTAGTAGAATGGTCCTTGAAAGACGAGTGACACGTTCATCGACGCTCCAAATTGGTGGATATAGCTTGGCATCGCTGGACTCCTTGACGAGCTGGACAATGGGTTCATAAATGTGCCTGACCGCTCGGTCCGAAGCGCCCCACGCGTCGACTGCAAGCCGATACTTTTTCAAAATGAAGGGCTTGAAAAGCTTCATATAGGGCGTCGACTCCGAGACATGGACCATGCCTTGAAACCCAATATCTTTGTATAGCCATATCGACCAGCTGAGTTTATCCTAAAAGAGATCTCAGAGCCGGAAGGAGTGGTCAATTGAAAACACGTACAGGTCGATAGATCTCCAGTTGATCCTTGAGTACAGCATATCGCCTTCGGTTGATATCGTCGGTCTCTTCACCGTCGAAATCATATCTTGCATAGACAGGACCCCATTCTCCATTCCAGACACAGAGCTCCCGGTCATCCATCCATTTCCGCTTTCGCAAATACGTGGCCTTCATGTTCGCCTTCTGCTCCTCTGTTCCCTCATACTTTTCCTTGGATTTCGGGAATCCATAAACGCTGTAATCATGAATCGCATAAGCGACATTTTCGCCCCATCGCGTCTTGACGTCCTGAGGGAACTTGGAAAAGTCGGTTGCGAAAGTGTTTCCATCGAGGAAGAAGATATGAGCGCTGTCGACGGCACGAATCGCGGCGCAGACCCTGTCATAGAAACTGATAAGGGTAGCATGGTGCGGATGCGGATCTGCGGGTTCGTTGAGGATATTGTAACCAGCTATCCACGGATTGTCGCGATAGTGCACTGCAATCTCTTTCCAAAGCCAAATCAGCCGGTCTTGGAAATCCTTGTGAACCCAGAAATTGGCGATATGGGTGCCTGAATCGCAATGCCAACCTCCGCTTTGGCTGAGGCAACAAAGTGAGTTTCGTATCAGTAAGCTTCAGTGAGCACTGACCCTCCAGCTAGAATAGTAGGTCAAAATTTGAGATTAAGAAGAGGCTTTTAGCTCACGAGCCGTATGCATGTCGATGACGGTATAGATTCCATATTTGGCGCATAGAGAAACCACCCTATCGAGATGTTTAAAACCATCTGCCTTCAAAGTTCGAGGATTCAAGTCATCTGCAAGGGTCCTGTCAGGCAGCTGAAGCTCTAGAGAGAGGTCGCGCACCTTCAAAATGGCGATAATTGACTGCAATCCGGATACAGTTCAACCCAAGCGACTTAAAGAATATGGCATCGGCTTCAGTGAAGAAGTATTCCAGAAACTACTCATGTATGTCAGCCAGTTGTCCCGATGGTGATTGTTTCTGCTCACCTTGTCGAAAAAGAATGCAGCTCGATCTTGCCCAAGGACCTCAGCAAGCGCCTCTCGCACCTGGAATTCACATCCTGGAAAGCCTGCAATGGCTTGAGCTTTGGCTGGATACCAGCATGTCTGCTTCAAACCAACCAGTGATAAAGTTTTCCATCCTGTTGAAGAATTGTGAGAAATGGTCATGAAGAGATGCATTTCCCACGTCAAAAACCCTCCCAGACCACAACCTCGAAGAACAACCTCATCTGAAGAATCACCGAGGACGTATTTTGTGCCAGAGACACGAAGGAAGGACATCGATTGGAGACCAGGTCGATCTCGGGAGCAAGATCGTCGACCTGCCTAAACCTCGGAGAAATGCATTTTCAGCCAGCGAAATGTGACCGCTCGAAATTCGATGTTTGGACTGTCAAACGAGCACGGAAAAGACGCATGAAAACGGTCTGCATTAAGGTACAGCTACAACAGGTCGGAGGCAGAAATGGCAGAAATGACAAATGGAACACTGGCTGGCGTGAGAAAGCGGGACGCGATTAAAAGACAGAACTGGCTCACCGAAGCGATAAACCATGTCCTTCAGAATAAATGAGGGAATCGGATAATGATGGTCGGTCTAGTGAACGAGAAGGAATCAGACAAAATGTAATACGGAAGAAATGGACTGACCTGCCGCTACTCGTCACTGAAGACGACTAAACGCTTACGAGATGGCTTGGAGCTCTCCTTCGAGTTCGAGCAAAGGAGTTGCTTGAGACGCTCCTTCGTTATCTTCCCATCCTTCACAGCCTGCTTCAAGGTCACCTCGTACGGCTCAGCAAGATATGCCGACTTTCCGAGCCAGGACGGCATAATGTTGGGCTGAACGCGACGAACGAGATCCACCGAATACTTTTCTTCCAGCTGCTTGAAGATTGCCGGAATACTGGTAGCGGGGATGGCGTCAGAATAGAGTCGGCGAGGAGCTCTCTTGGGCGAAGGATCGTTCTCGAAGCGAGGCGTAGGTCGTATGAAGTCGTATGGCTTCCGGCGCTGCAGAATGCTCTTGTTTGCTGGAGAAGGCGAATTCAACAGGGTTGGACTACAGGGATGTGGGTTTGTCGAAGTCATAAACTGGCAGAACGGCGAGGATCAGTCTCTGCCCGTACAGGTCTTGAGCTCAAGGATTGGCTGATGAACTGAAAGGACCCGACGCGACGACTTGCCGCCCGCTGCCTCTGGTGAGGGCAGAAAACCAAAGACGTCATCATGCTGACTGCTGACCGAGATTTCCCGCGCTTGTTTGGCCTTGTTCTGGCATTTAATCTGCCAGATTTTAAGTCATAATTGGACGACGACAGGTCGACAGTGGTGCCTACGCTTGCCACTGATCATCCAAAGTCGTGTCATGACGGGACTGAACCGGACTGCTTTGAGAAGTGACCAAGTGTAAACGTGGCATATTGAATCTGTGTACAACTATGATCCTCCCAAATTAAAGACTTCCTGATAACAGCTCATGATGGATTGCAGCAAAGAGATTCAGCGCAAGTCCCGCCTGGCCCCTTCGTACTGTGTAATCATGAACAAATCGGAAGAAAAGGTACAACGAGTATTGGACGTTGAACGTTGAAAATTTGAACGTTGAATGTTGAGCGTTGAAACGTTGAACGTCGAAGCAAGTGCTCTGCTCTAAGATATATATAAAATCCGTCGGCCGTAGAAATTCGAAATCCGAGTCGCCGAAACTGCGGCAATTGAGACCCCGGAGAACCCTAGCAAGCTAGGCAAGCTAAATATCTACCGTTCAGCTACGCCACCAATATATCGAGCAGGCGCTGTGAAGAAAAGTCTCAGAATACAGAAAAGTTGAAATGAGATGTCTCACCTCGAGTTCCGGTCCTTATCTGTTGTTGTACTAGTTCTTCTGCCATTTCCCATGTTCGAAGGACTTTGGCGTCGTAGATATACGATTTGAAGATGTCTACTCCAAAAGCCACAACTCGAAGATCCGTGAATTTCCCAGCCTCTCGCGTGCCCCAGGCTATCTCTGAATCCTTGTGCTCTGGGATCACTAGCCACACGAGCATCATGCTTGGTCGAGCGGCGAGTAGCCCTTCAATGCCCTCGACGGTCAAAAATCGACCGATTGGCACTGGATCGAGACCAAGATGAGTTATCGAAGGGAGAGACCGAATCGCGGTCCACTGGTCTTCTGCCTCCCAAAAGTCTGTCAACATGAGATGAGTGATGTTTTCAAAGAATGGGGTCTGGATCGAAGGTACAAGCTCTGGAATCCAAAGGCGGTTGAAGTTGGACGGAGCAGGGAGGGATATGGTCTTCTTTTCGCCGAATATGGTCCGACCATGTGACATGATGGCCTGCAAACCAGTTGCTTGGCTAAGTACGCAATGGAGGATGTCAATCTTGAGGTCGTATGATTCCAGGATCAATGTTCGTATATGCGGGTAAAATGACCCCCGAAGCCGGAGCGGCTTGCCGTTCATGAGAATGGGGGCTGATTTATCGCGTGGAACACTCAGTTTGACAACCTGAACGGTGGCATAGAGGTCCTGTTGTAACCTGGACTCGGAGGAACAATTATCAATGTTCCGAAGACAAGGATCATCCGACTCACTCTCTATGAATCCATTTGGCTACTCGAAGAAGCTGAATAGAATTCCACTCTCGAAATGCTATAAGAAATATCTCGAGCACAAGTTCTTGCGGTAGTTGCACCGAGGAGGGTTCTGGTTGAGTCTGGTGTGGTACATCAACGCAGAGAAAACCGCGTATAGTTTTAGCTCACCAAGCGATTGAAATTTTGTTCAAGACCCAGCAGGCGAAGAATGACGTTCATTGCCAAGATGTGGCTCGCTTACATACGTGCAGCGCCCAAGCAACCCTGGTCCATGAGCCTAGAAAGGACAGCTCGTTCCGACTCTGGAGCGCTCTGGACCGTTTTTTTGACTGTCCGACCTGATGGCTATCGTTCGGCTGATGAGTCTCAATTGTATGTCCGATCGAGGCTTGTTCAGGCTACCTTACGTCGGATCCGCTCGATTCAGGACTTCGGCGGATAGAAAGCCGCTTGATGGTCGAGTACGTCACCAGATAATGCTCCGAGTGACTGGTCTCAAAAAATGGTAGGTGGCGAATTTTTAGTCAACCGAGCATCCAGGGAACTTTAATCTAAAGTTCTCCCTTTTCACTGAATTCAAACACATATCAAGCACAATAAAGGGTACATAAGGTGGCGCAAAGACGTTGATATCGACACCGTCCTAGCTGAATGCAAGCACATGTTCAAAACAAATCAACGTCTTGGGCGACTGGTAGTATTCATGAGAATTATTCTGAAATTCTTAACTGCATACTGGAGTCTCAGTGGGCCTGAAGTAATCATCCAACGAGCATAACGGGCATTCATCTCCCTACTTGGGTGTGGGTAATATATGTGCGATGCCTCCTTGAGGACCGATCCGAGAGAAGTCTATCATGTACCTTTGCATGGAATATTCTCCCAACCAGATACCCTGGCTTGGTACAACTTCCGTTCTGTTATCTCAGTGTAAAGGCCCGTTTCTAAAGGCCCGTTTCTAAATAATGGCCTTTGTGTCAATAGATTCCCCAGAGGCTAGTCTGACGGGGATCGCCTCAAGAAATAGCAAGGTTTCATGGTGAACGAACCCTAGCCGATACAACAGAATCCAAGAATAAGTACTCAACAGCCAGTGTGCAGCACGAGGTGCAACGGAAAACACTGAAGAAGTAACTTGAGAGTTAGATTGTTGTGATAAAGGTTAAGATAAGATTGTGTCACATGTTTACAAGATGGCGTAGACCAAGATAAGGAATCTGCGAGGCTAAAGCCTGAAAGGCAAGAAACGCTACCTAAAAGTCATAAAGGTACGTTACACTCAGATCCACCTGTCAGCTGGGATCCCGAATCTGTACCTCCAGTAAAACTTGAAGTTAGATATTGTGACTAGCTTCGAATTGTCCGCTCGATACAGTGAGTATGGCTGACGGTCTATCAAGTTACTCCTAAATGTACCGAGCGAGCGCTATACAAACAACATTTAAGCGCCAGAAGGCAGAATGAGTTGCATTACCTCGAGTCCCGGTCTTGAGTTGCTCTTCCAGCGCTCCTTCTGCCATTTTCCAGGTTTCAAGAGTTTCAACACTGTAAGGATTCAGAAGATTCATCTTTAGGGTGACGCTACCCAACGCTACAACTCGAGGATCCGCCAATTCCTTGAAGGTGGCTGTGGACCAAGTGATATGTTCCGCTTCCCTGACCATCAACCATATGAGTTGAATATTCGGACGAATGAGAAGTAGGGCTTGAATCTGTGATGGAGAGCTCAATCCAGATTCGCTCTCCGACAACGGCGTGATATCACAAGCAAAGTGAGTAAGGAAAGAGAGCGACTGAACTGCATCCCATCCAGCTTTGTCTATGAATGATCTCAACGTGAGATGGGTGAGATTCGTAAAGAATGGTGCTTCGATAGGATTTCTGATAGCGGGACCCCAAAGCCTCTTGAAGTTAGCGGGAGCGGGGATGGTCTGGAATGATTCTTCACAAAATCCATACTGGACATGTGAAATGATGCTCTCCAAGCCAGTTGCCTGTCGAAAGACGTGGAGAAGTGTGGAAACCCTGAGGTCGGGTGTCCGCAGGATCAAGGTTCTTATATGTGGGTAGAACGATCCTGTCAAAGGGAGAGGCCCGTCGTTCATAAGGATAGTAGGGTCGTATTTGTGTGCACATGCCAGTTTCACAACTCGAATGCTGGCATAAAGATCCTCTTCCAGGCTAAGAGGAACAAATTAGACAGAGGTGGGTGAGATATAATTGTCGACGCACCCTCTGTGAACATATTTCGCAACCTGCAGAAGCTGAATAGATTTCCAGTCCCGAAGCGCAATGGAAAATATCTCTAGCTCAAGTTCTGGTGGCAGTTTCACCTGGTATGGTTCAATTTGAGTCTGCTACATGAGCCAGGACTCTTTGAAATCGAGAAACAATACATGATTGGAGCTCACCAAGCTTCTTGGCTTTTTCTTTAGATGCAGCAGACGAAGTAGAAAGTTCATGGTCAAGCTGCAATTTGCATACGTGGCCGCGCCCAAGTCTGATCGGCATCTGTAGGATCAGCGCTCAGCGCTCAAACATAAGAGCAATTATTCTTCCGAAGACTTGGATTGAACACAAATCGCCTTCCCCGAAGCGTCTCGGTCGCCAGTGTTCCAACCGGTTCGATGCAGGAAGCGAGACATTGCGTCATGTCCCGATAAGGCAATCAATAGTCCAAATCGGGCTACTCGTTGGCACCGTTGATCAATCCGAAAATATCTCTGCTTTCGTTGTTGGTTCTTCGTCATTTTTTGGCTGCAATTCCTCACGAATAGCCATGCTTTTTGTCTTGGAGAACCGATACGCTTGAAGTAAAATTTAAGGTTCTTTGCTCCGAGTTGCCGCCCTAGCAACGGCGACACGTGTCCGTGGTTGAAATTGGCGCCAAGCCGGTGACCATTTTACAAAAGCGCCTTTACTTCTTTTGCATTTATCTCTTCACTCTTTTTCTTTCTCCCCATCCAGTGGTTCCTTGTCTTTCTTTTACCCCCAAATCTGTCTTTACCATGCTCGCCACCGCGTTTCTCGCAGCCAGTCTCTTGCCCATTGTCGTCCGTGGCCACGGACAGATAAACCATGTCGTTGCCAATGGTGTCTCGAACAAAGGGCCTAATGTTCGTCTTTATTTCCCGTTTCTGTTCCAATTTCACGTCCAAGTAGATTTACTATTCCGGGGACAGCGTCAACGCAAAGACGGTTACCCGTGTCATGTACTCAGCGGCGAGCCCGGCCTACGTCCTTCCTTCGGGATTCAACGATAACAGCAAAATGTCTTGCGAAGGCTCTGCGAATTCTCCCGCCCCAGACGTCCTCTCTGTCCCTGCTGGAGGCTCGGTAGACATCTACTGGCAAGGTGCCACTTGTAAGGGATTTGCTATTCGGTTCCTTGCTGTGACTGACGGCCGTTTTCTTTAGCTGAACTGTTGAACAAAGCAGGTACTGGAGGCCTGAGTGACTACAATCCTTGGGTTCATGCGTATGTCCTTTGTAATGATACTGTCTTCCGGATCTTGACATGATTTTCTAGCATGGGTCCGATTCAGGACTATATCACCTCATGCAACGGCGACTGCAGCAACTTTGATTCCACCAACGCTGGTTGGACCAAACTTGCTGGTGCTGGTCTCGATACCAGCTCCGCGATTTCCAGCGATCTGCGTGCGACCATGAAAGGCAAACCCGAGCCGTATTACCCTACCAGCGGTAATGGGCTATGGGCCATGGCGAAGATGGTCCAGGATGGCAGCAAATGGACTATCAACATCCCGAGCTCTCTCAAAGCTGGGCAGTATCTGTTGAGAAACGAGGTTGGTTTCTGTCTCCGTCTTCGGATGTTTTACTAATATATTTCCATTGCAGCTTTCCGCAGTACACAGCCCCAAGGGCAGCGATCCGAAATCGGGCCCACAATTGTGTTAGTCCTTTCTGCTGCTCTTTTCTCTCTCTCATGTCCTCATCATCGTGCTAGACATTGCTTGTGTTCAAGTCAAAGTTACCGGTGATGGCACCACGAGCTTGCCCAGCGGTACCCAGGCAAAAGAGTATGTTATATATCCCTTTGTCCCAATGTCGCTGACCACTTCCAGTCTTTACGATGCCGATGGCGCCTTCGCCAACTACGACGTCTACACGAACCCTTCATCTTTCAGTCTCCCTGGACCTGCCGTCTGGGACCAAGCTTCTTCTGGTTCCGCCGCCCCGACCACGAAGAAGACAACCAATACGACAAAGACCACTGCGAACGCAACCCCAACTGCAAAAGCTACCTCAACTGTGAAGGCTGCTGCTGTCGCTAAAACTACAACATCGGCTGCTGCATCGACTTCGACCGCAGCTTCTGGACCGCAATGCAAGCGCCGCGTTCGCTCCAGAGCCATTCAGCGAGGAATCCGAGAGAATCGTCGTCGCAGTGACTAATGGTCATGTCCTCTAACGAAACTAGATATCACGACTAGATAATACCTACAGTTTTATATTTCTTGCTTGCTGCTTTTCGCTTTTTCCTTTTCTACCTAGTACTTGCTGCTACATCTTCTTAGCTACTTGAGGTCAACCCACGGTTGCGTAGCATTCTCAACTTGTATATTCGAAATATACTGTTCTTGAATCTTGAAATACTTTTGTGGAAGAAAATTTGAGGATTATCTTATCTGATCACTGTTTGCCGTTTTCGCCTCCGCTCACTCGACGTGCTGCCTGCCCTCCAAATTCTAAGAACCAGGCAAAATGTTGCTTCGATAGCTCATGATCGATGATCAGCAGCTGTCCCTTTGGTGACCCAAGAAGCTCGAGGAAGCCTTACGTTACTAGCAGCTACGCTTACTTCCCTGCCGACGCGGCCTCGACGCCTGGCTGCGGTTTCTCTCCAGAAATGGTTCCAGATATCTCAGATACCGAATTTTGGTGACAAGCCTCGCTCATAAAGGTGGCTGATACCGACGCCAGCAACATCCACGCCTGATTCAATTCTCTTACCCGTACCGAGACTCTCTCTTGGTTTGACCAGCTTGGTATAAAGGGATTCGGAAAGGATAGCAAACAATCGGATGAAGAGCTCAAGCTGAAATTGCGACACGCTTGGTGGGATTCACAAAAGGTCAATCCAATTTTCCTTTGTTTTGTGCATTACTGATGTTCGAACAGGATTGACCAGCTCGTTCACGATGCCTCCTTCCACAACACCGTGGCTTGGTTGGGAAAAAGGCAGTTCTCATCCGATGCTTCATGGGACAGAGCTGGGCAAAGAATATCACGAAAAGTAGGAAAAGTTTCATGACAGATATGCCAAAGAATCTGACGGATTGCTCGTAGACTGGTCTGCCGACATTTTCAAGCCTCGGTCTCTAGGCGAATGGAATCCCAGAAGATGCTGAACCTTGCCAAAGACAAGTCCGTCGCGTGGTTGGCGTGAGGAAGACGACGCAATGTGCTAGCTACTACAGACATTGCTCACGCTGGTCTGTTGCCTTTCTCGTTATAGATGGTTCTGCTACTAATCAGCTTTGTAGGCAGAGATCATCTCTTTATGACCCGTCTCAGAACATGCTCTTCATGGAGGTTATCGATGTCAAAGAGTGTTCATGGCCAGAGCCCTCGAGCAAGGTGAGCCACCGCTTGTCGATTAATATCCCTATTGATGAGATAATCAGTTTCTGTAATTGTACAAGCAATGTGCCTCGACCAAGTACGACTCTCCAATCACAGGTTTGAGACTTGATTCACTTCAGGTTTGACGCTGATTCAGCTCATAGGTCCTCTCCATCCTGCGATGAAAGACTCAAGGTCCCTTTGATTGTAGTGCGCTATGCGTACACTGAAGGACGTCCAAAGGTACATCAAACGAGCCTGACGTTAATGCTCAACAGGATGGTCTTCAATTTACACTATATCTTGAAAGGCTGATCCAACGAACCGTGCCGAATGCTTCCTGGAAAGTCGTTCGCAAGAAGCTCGGGTTTCTGATTGGGTGCGCCGAGGAGGTCGGCGATTCGCATCTGTTGATGTTTGCTCGACTGTTGTTCTCGAACACGGATCTTCTTGATGCTGCTTACCTGGCCGATATGCAATCGCACTGGAACAGGATTCCTCTAGATGTCATAAAGGAAACTCGAATCAGCTATTACGGTTCAGGTACTTTGACTTCTCTTTTCTCAAACCATCATTGAATTGTTTTCATAGGGCGTTGACCGTGTATCGATTACGTTAGTTTGAACTTGGTAGATAGTTCAAATATTTATTGCTTCAAGTGGTATGTATTTATGTATGTATGTGGCACTAGGACAGAAGCTGCTGAAAATTGAAGCTGAAATTTTAGCATTCATCGCATATTAGACGTTGGTGCTTGTCCATTTTTGGAGCGCGCGTCAGCCAGAAACACCGGCGACCCGAGCAGTAACGGGCTTTCGAAATTTGGGAGTGAAATAACATCGGTATTTCATGTCTTCGATGCTGACACCGGGGGCATAGCTGGTTCCCCTGAGTTCAGTTCCCCTCAGTTAGCTCCAAGTTAGCCCTCAGATCAGATCCGGTTATAGCGCCCATGTTGACAGTGAGTGGGAAAACTGCAATCATATGATACTATCAGTGTCACATGGTTGCAAAGTGACATAGAGTTGCAAAATCCGGGTTTCTGACCTTATTCTAGTGCCAAATACCTTTGGACTTTTTATATTATGAGACCGTAATATATCTGAATTGACAATATCTAGTTGAACCAAGATTACTGCCATTTATTGCTCCTCAAAAGCAGGATTCATCCATCAAGGTCCAAAAAGCGAAAAATGATCTGGCCATATCCAAAGTCAATTCAGGTTGGTTACCTCTAAGGCTTTGAATTATTGATTGGGGTATCTATGGGACAATACATGCCAATTTTCGTGACAATCTGATGGATATAGTGAGCAGGACAGAGAGATGCAAATATGAGCATGACAGATGGTGGCTGGAGATTGAAATTTAAGCAACGGCATTGATGGCAGGTCATGTACTTCCCTCGCCCTCGTGTCGTGTCTCCCCGGTTGATTATGCTCAACAAAACTCCTATCCATCTGGCTGTCAGAACGAATGTGGCGTGAGCTCTCGTTTAGGCAACTGGTAAATGTGTACAAACAATTACTTAAGTTTAGCATAGCCACCGATGTTTGTTTTCCAGTTTAATCACTCATCTCGTTTGCTCTTACGTGGATTCAGCGGCTCAGTGGCATTAGTCTTAACAGGTTATAGGTCCCCGCGCTCTACTCGACGCATCCTCTAGCGGTCTATTTGCACGGTGTGCATTTTCAGTGGCTGTCGCAGTTTTGCTGCTTCTCTAGCGGTCTCATTCCAGTGTCTGGAATTCCTCATTTCTCCCAACCCGAATCCATCGGACATCCTTCTTTTCTCCAAATTCCAACCATTCATATTCCTTTTTCGACATTTCCAACCATGCCTTTCGACATTAATTCTGTCCTCAAAGGCTTTGCCAAAGATGGCATGCTAGTCACCTTACCCAAGCACAACTGGCGCGTTTACCAACGCGAGGTTCGAATGTCGCTTCTCCATGATCTTGAGCTCTGGAAAATCATTTCCAAGCCAGATGAGAAGCCGACCGACACCAGTCTTCTCGCAAAGTGGAACGAACGCGACGAGACTGATGCTCTGGCGATCATTTGGAAAACCATTGCTGATTCAGGTCTTCGACATAAAGAACTGAAAGAGGTGACCACCGGCAGCGAAGCTTGGAAAATTCTCAGCAAACGGTTTGACAAGGACGTTCGTTCTCATCGTTTTGCCACGCGTCGCCGTTTCAACCATGCAGTTCACAATGTCTCTCGTCCAGTCGCAGACTACGTCGACTCGATTACCGATGCAGCAGACGACCTCAAGGCTATCAATTGCGAGCCCAATGTCACCGAAATTGTTGACATGATTATTATGAATCTCGACATTTCCTTTGACCCGATCAAAACCTCGCTCACCTCGAACCCAAATGTCCTTACTGCTGCCATTGTTCGTGCTGAGCTCATAGAGTGGGAAGCTACACGAAATGCGCCCAAATCCACCGACATGACGAATCCCGATGACGGTGACGGCCTCGAACCAGCATCTGCACTTCGAGTGTCCTCACATCAACGCAAAGACCATGTTCATCGTCAGTCCAATCATCATCGCCGTCCAGCTTCGCCACCGTCAGACTCAGAGTCCGACAGACAGCGTTTCTCTTGGGGAAAACCTCGTTCTGAAGGCTGTTGTGACCGCTGTGGAAAGCCAGGTCACATATCTCGAAATTGCATTTTCGACATGCCTTCGAAGGTCAAGGATGACGTGATCAAGACAGCAGTCGCAGAGAGAGAGAAAGTCAGGGCGAGCAATGCGGCAATCCGACAGCCAGATTCAGATGACGAAAGTGATGACGGACACCGTGCTAGTTCCTCTCGCTCCCGTTCTCCCTCACGTGCTCGCAGCCATTATCATCGCTCCCGCCGATCTCGATCCCGCAGCTACGAACACGTTTATATCTCACGCGCAATGATGGATATGATTCAGCTGTAGGTGCAGCTTCAGTGGGAGATTTCAGTTTCAGTGGGAGGTTCATTTCATTGATTCTCGAGCTCTCTTACATAGTGGGAGTGTCAGAACGAATGTGGCGTGAGCTCTCGTTTAGGCAACTGGTAAATGTGTACAAACAATTACTTAAGTTTAGCATAGCCACCGATGTTTGTTTTCCAGTTTAATCACTCATCTCGTTTGCTCTTACGTGGATTCAGCGGCTCAGTGGCATTAGTCTTAACACTGGCTTGTGCATGACAATCAAAGTCTTGCCAGGCAATGATCCCAAAGTTGAAAAAATCATCCAGGAGGGTGTCCGAATCCTGATGCTGCCAGGCAGACATTCAACTCGGCGGAGCATTGATTTTGCCCCAGCAACACTTTTATGAGACGCTCAACATCCATCCTCCCAAACTGAATTGACAGAAGTGAAGGAAATATACACTACTTAAATGCGCTTAAATTGACGGATACAGGAATAAGTTCCCACGGATACCGAGAAGGCATGATACTGCTCGTTGGGCTCTCTGAACTGCAGGGAACCTTGTTGTACTGTCAATTACTATTATATGGATGCATAAAACATTATTGGGAACAATTCCTTTGGAGGATACACACCAAATGGACAACAAGTCCCTTTCTATTGTGGAACCAGGACATCAAACAGCATGTAGCCACGAAATTTTCAAGCAATAATACCTGGAAACACTTGAGAACAATGAGTGACAAGGGTGCATGACCATAACAGCTGCAGTTTATCAATGGCGCGCCGCAAGCGCGAGATTTTGAGTCGGGCGGCTGTACCTGCCTTTTTGAGCCTAAATGCAGCTTAAATGGACGTGCATTTAAGCCGGCCCGCTTAAATGCCGCTTATTTTGAACTTATTCTCACTTATTCAGCCAAAATGATGCTTATTTTCACCGGGATCACCAAAAACCGGTGTTATTCATGGATTTTGGGGTCAAACAGGGTAGATAATTATTGAGTAAGGTAACTATAATGTATTTATCAAGTATTGGGACAAGGGAACCCAGGTTGAGGAAGGAGAGAACAACTCGGCGGTCGCGCCAGCCAGCGCGGAGATGTCCGAGGGATCTCCAACGGAGATAAAAATAACCGATCATATGATCGTGGTAATAACAGCTTAAATGCACCGACATAAGTATCCTCAGCATGATGTTGGAATGACTGATAATCTGTCAATGTTTCCAGTGATGTAGAATTCACTGCCCCTTTCTGCCTCCCACCATGAAGGTGGGGTATTGAGAAATGTAATTGGAAAAATAAAAAGAAGAGACAAAGGACAAAGAACAGAAATGTCATGCAGCCATAATGCGATCTAAATGTGTAATTGATTATGACCAACTTGACACGCGCACAGCACATGGGTGCATTTCTACTCCAATTGAACTTCCGCCCATTGTTTTCTCAGAATGGGAACTTGTTCCGAACTGTCAAATATGTGAATTGATTGATCACTTGATACAAAGGGCTGGACAAGGGCTGGACAAGGAGAAGTGAACATGGGGAAGGCTGTTTGCCCCCGGTGTGAGTAGTAGTCAGGGAATGAAAGAAAGAAACGGTCTAAAAAACTAACGTTGTGTCGAAGAGGTCCAGATTCACCTTGCGGAAAGTATGAGCGAAAATCAGGTACAGCTCGCACCATGCAAGACTAAAAAAAGATGATTGAGTAGAACTCCGTGGGGAGCTATGAAAGTGCTCACTTGACACCCAAGCAACTACGATGACCTTTAGAGAATGACACAAGATAGTGATCGAGGTCTTTCGACTCCAAGTCCAACCATCGCTCTGGTCTGAATGTGTAAGGATCAGGGAATAGACGAGAATTATTATGGACAAAGGTGACTCCCGATGAAACCGAGGTCTAGGAGCGAATTAATTTCATAATCAATCCCGCGAAAACCAGTATGTACTTACTCCAAAAGGTACCAGGAAGCCTCCAATCATTGTATCGGCGGGCTTGACAATCCGTGGAAGAGGATAAACAACGCCAAAGGACATCCTTAGAGACTCTTTGATCACTGCCGTCTATTCTATGCATCAGAGATGATACCCAAAACACAAAAGATCTCACAAGATATGGAAGTTTCTCGACTGTTTCAAGTCGAATCTCATCCCCATTTCCAGGTAACGCCACCCTTAGCTCGTCAACCAGCTTACGATGTATAATTGGATGTTGAAGGATATAAAAAGATCCCACAGCGCATGTATTCCCCACTGTGTCGCTTCCAGCCGTGAGCAAGGTCATAGCCTCGTGGATCAGCGAATCCCTTGACGGGATACTGGACTGACCCTTCTCTGGATGGGGTGTCAATAAATGGTGATAGATGTTCTCATGTTCCGATGATTCCAGAAGTTCAGGATCTGCAAGAAGAGAATCTATTTGGTCCGCCAGACTGGCGATATAGTCCATTCGACCTCGAACAGGTTTGAAACGCCTGACGATTTTTTGAAAGAGATTGTGTATCGCATTGAGCCAGGCCAGATTTTTTGCGGTCAAGAAGAGAGGAGAGAAAGATTCAAAATTTAACAGTGTCGGATGTTTGAATTCTGGGGTCGTCACTGCCTCGTTCGACTGTCCGAAACAGTAGCGCCCGATGATCTCGAGGGTAGTAGATTTGAATGCACGAGTGAGATTGACGGGCGGGCCCTCATGATACCGACCGAGTTGAGTGGTCAGCTTTTCGATCTGGACATAGTCAATCAAACTCATTAATTATCGAGAAATAACTTACGACTCCTCTGACAACTGGCTCGAGTTTCTGGATGGCGCGTCGTGAAAATAGGCCGATGACGATGTCTCGCCGAATCTTCGCCTGGCGAGGATCAACGTTAGCAAATGACGATGTATCTTGGTGGAAACTTCGATAGAGCCTATAATCTTTGGTGAACTTGCTTCCACGGGTATAAATGTCGTGAAATGCTTCTGGATCGGCAAAATGCAGCTGCAAGGTAAGATCAGATAGCCGAAGTACCAGTACATTATATCACTTGCATCGTTAGGGCCGAATCTGACCACAGGACCTATGTATCTCCAATGAATTTTCATTTCTGCACTCACCGGCTGCCACTCACCGTAGATCGCGTGAAGCCTTTCTAATTCTGCAACTATACCGCCATTCTTGACGATATCAAAGTAGGTGATATACCAACCCGTGGCAGCAGCAATTCGAGGCCCTGGAAATCCTCTCAATGGGCTGAGGATGAGCCTATGGAACACTGTCAAAGCTGCATACACGACCGCAATGGAAAGAATTGTCAGCGCGACAGTTCCAATGTTCGAGCAAATCATGGGAGAGCAGTTCGAGGTGGGTACGTAAAACAGCAGCTGCTCGAGTACTTATAGAAAGAACCAGGTCACGTCAATCGGAGTCAGCTTGAGTCACGTCGAGAATCCGACAGAATCCGACAGAATCCGACATGAGCTACACGGAAGCTTGACGGATCGTGGGAGTGTTATCTCATGTTTCGAGTTGAGTTGACACTTACTTACAACCTCTAGGGCTGGGGATTGAACTAATTTGGGCTGTTTCAAACGTATGGGGCATCCAGTATCGTTGGTATCGATTCGTATAGAACGTATCAATCGGCAAACGGGCCGGCGGGCCGCAGGCGAAATTCTTTCTGCATTGAACGTACTATCATTAGCCTAGATATGATAATGACCCTGGGAACTCTTCAATGCGGATAGCTGTGGTCACCAAACTTGGTGAATATGGACTATAGACTAGGAAAACCTCAAATATGAGGTCAATTATTTTTTTCCAATGCTGGGCTCCGCTGGAGACACCAGGACTGGGATATGATAATTGTGTCCCACAGTGTCACACCCTATTTTTTTTCGTGATAATCTTCATTTCCAGGTCTTTCTACATCACTTTTGGCTCAAATAAAAAATTCTCGTATTGTCTGAATGTCATATCTCAAGCATTCAGAGAGAATTCGGCCCAAAACATGGTCAAGTCAAAGACGGTGACCAAGGAACTAATTTTCACCCAAATTCTCAGGACTCTTATGTTTTTCATTTGATGCTCACTGAGTGGATTGCTTCAAGATCCTGCATGTACACTCTTTCATGGTTTATTCATATCTGCTGATTTTCCTAGGATGGTACCGGGGCCTCGAGGGAGCGAAAAATGAAGATTATCATATCTAGACCGCCCGATCAGGATTATCATATCCAGGCTAATGATAGTATGAAACATGTATTAAACGTGTATTGAACTAGCTGGGACCTGGACGTTCAACACATCATCATATCTACATCCCAGTTTGCCTTGTCCTGCTCCCAGGCCTCTTCAGCCGCTTTTTTCTTCACCTGAGCCGGTGCTGCATGTTCCCTCGGGTTGCCATCGTAACGAGCAAGCAGATTTGCACTGCTCAAGTCAATGATATCTTCAATCTCGAGACGGAGACCGGTTCTACGCACGACTTGAGGCTCATCTGCTTCTTCGTCATCCAGAGCGCCAATGCCATATGGATCCGAGTGGTTGAAAACTTCAATCTGAAAAGGAGATCTTCAGTCCTACGTCAGTAGATTTTTCGCCTGGCTATGTAGCGTATTATGGCAAACAGGACAGCTCGTTCTGGAGCGCTATGGAAAGCTCTGGACCGTTTATTTGATTGTCCGATTTGATGGCTGTTCTTTGGCGGCTTGGTGGGACCGAATGCATTATAGTCTTTGGGTTGAGCATGAGGAGGCATGGCAAAAATTGTCATTCAAGATATGAAAATGAATGTCGAGTTCAAAGGATGGAACCGTGGGTTTTTATGCAGAACAAACATCATAAAATTGTTTCAACTCAGTTCAGGAAGCTCAGAGAAAGCTTAAATATGTTGGCCATCACAGCAAGAAAGTTTAAAGCTGTTGGTGGTTGACAATAGGCAGGTCTGAAGCGGCGACTCATTTCCTGAAATGTGAAATGACTCCTAGGGATCGTACAAACAGTGCTACATGATATTCAACGCCGAAGAGCGCCAGTTTTCGATCCGGCCTATCGTTTCTTAAACAGCTGAAACCTGAACAGAACACCGACGCTAATTTATCCCAGACTCCAAAAGAGACCTCGACATTTCGCAACTTCGCTCTGTTCTGTAAAAATTCCTTTCCGTACGAGATTGTGGGAAAAAACCGCTGAATTGCCATCCCGGCGTCAACTGGAGATACTTGTGACTTTGCAGCTCCTTTGCCGAGGCTCGCTCGTCAGGATTTCTAGATACCTTGTTAGAGTTTTCAGTAAAACAGTCAGACATAGACTTGCATGACAAAACATTTCTTCCGAAAGTCGTCCGCGAGTTCTGAAAGTATCACATTGTCAGGTACCGGAGGAGACTTTTTATCCCTGAACAGCTGTAAGATATTGGATAAAGATTAAACACAAATAACAAAGGAATTTCTCACTAGGAGCATAACTGGTACTTTCTCCTGTCCATGCCAAGGTCGCATTCCTGTCCACATCTCTAGCATGATACAACCAAGAGTCCAAATGTTCATTTTCAGGAAATCGACAGGCCGTGTCAGACCCACAGCATCGGGGGCTACCGAGAATAGGTTGAACTTGCGATTAGTGTGTGCTGAGCCAAAGTCGCATATCTTGCAGACACCGTCTTGCTGAACAAGGATATTGTCACCTGGGAGTCTCGGTATCAGATGCTGGGAACTCTGAAAAACACTGGCATCCTTACATTGTAAAGGGGGCATTATCTTTTGCGAGTGGAGATATTCCAATCCGCTGAGGATCTGAGCGGTAAAGGACTTGGTTACGTCTTCGTCGAACTTGCCATGCTTCTCCAGACAGCTTCGGATAGAGCCTCCAGGAATATATTCCAGAAATCTAATCAATGGTCAATTTCCATTCAGATAACTGGAGGAAGTAACATACAAGCTCAAGCAGCCGGGTGTTTCTTCGTATCCGAGCCATTGTACAATATTTGGATGGTCGAGCTCTTTCAGAACCGCGCTCTCCAACTTCAATGATTGAACACTCTCAGGCTCGATGGGGCCTTGCTCACTGAGTGGCTGCGGCTGCTTGACAGCGATGATCGCTCCAGTGGTAGTGTTAAGCCCAATGTAGACCCGACCTCTTGGGTCTATGCCGATGAGGTCCCCTCGTATCCATTTGAAAGTGGCTAAAAGTGTTAGCCCAAAACGTAGTTTACCTGAGAACAAGACTCACTTGACCTTTCAGAGGGCTCCAGATTCCTTTTGTCCTCTAAAGTTCGACTGTGCTCGTTAGCGACGTCTCGGATTGACTTGACGCTGGGATCCGCCACAGTAAATATCCCTCCAGAATTATCGTCGACGAGGGCCTTATCAAGGTCATGTTCTGGGAAGAAATGGTCCAAATTTCTATACAGCTCCTCGGGAGGCGGACGAGTGGCCCAAGATGAGTCTGCGCGATCATTTTGCTGTTCCCTCTCGGTTTCGGGAGCTACAGACTCTGTCGACTGTGATAGAAAAGGTTTGGGACTGGCGGTAGACATGAGGGTAGAATAAGAGCAGCACCACAGCCAGCTATGTACCACATCTTGATCCTGTCACGGTTGTTGTCAATATTATTAATGGCACTGCGGGAAGGAAGTACATCAGGAAAATAAAACTAAGATATATACCGTCATATAGCTCGGATAGCTCATCTAGCTCCCTTGCTATGTTCCCTGTTTATAGCGCCATATAAATCAGCCTTGCCTGTGTAGCCTCGGCTAGCAAGAGCTACGCGAGCTATGCGTCAATATCTGCACAGCCTGATGAAACTGTCACGGTCAGGTCACAACACCGTTTTGTCTTGAAATTAGCTCGCTGGGCTGCTCAAATTTCTTACTGGTGCACACAAACAAGGACTGGAAAAAATGGCTGTATTCAGTGCTACTACCGCTACCAAAGTCTAAAGTCATGTCTCAATGTCGAGCAAGCCTGCTGAGGCATATGTCGTAGCAGGTTTGACGTTATAACCTGCTAAATGTGGTCATTAATTGACCAGTGCATATCGAGAATACTGACATACTGAAGCGCAGAGGAAACCAGCGAAAAAAGGACCGGGACCATACTGATGACGGAGAGACTAGTACTATATTGTCTATGGGAGAGTATGAGTATGCATTGCAAGAAAGGAGGTAACTTAACTTGCCAGGGAACCAAGAGGACAAGGTCGGGGGTGGTGGAGGGAAGGAAGCAAGGATATGCAATGAAAGGTAACCGGACTAGGCTCATATACCACTTTTCACATGTCAGTTTACGGCGGGCCAGCAGGGACTTGGAGATTCGAAAACTTCTCCTTCTTGGTTCTCCGGGTTGAGGCGGGTAGAGAGGTAGGAGCACGTACATCGGCTAGAGCGCTGTACACTGCTGTACACGCTTAGAAAAAGCAGTGCTCGGCGGACATTGAAAGTTTTGATCGTTGTTGGCAATAGCCGACCTTAGCCGACCTTGAAGCATGCTGTCTCACTGCTGTCTGTCTCGCTAAAGCAGCTATGGCTCTACGCGAGCTATGTGATCTACATTGCACCCTGTATATGGCCAATCCCTACAGCAAGGAAACCATTTTGCAGATGTAAGGACGTCTTGTCTCGGGATGTAGGATACGACTGCTTCCGAGAGTCGTTTTCAGTAGTGCCTGCAAACTGTTGGAATCGTGGGCAGCTTCCAATCATGGACCATGTTTTGCTGCTTGCATCGTCGCTCAGGAACGTGGCATGACCAACGCGGTATGACTGGTCAGAGCTTCCGAAATGATCCATTTAAAATTTTGACTCGCCGGAGCCGCCTTCATCTGCTTTTGATCGAACATCCAGATATAATTTTTTGCCTGGCCAGCCAAGGCTACCAATCTCCCATTTATTGGCTGGTCCAAAAAATCCAAGTAAAAAATCCAGTCGCCCAACGAATCTACCATTGACCTCGTTTTGTAGCGAAAACACCCTTGAGCCTTTATGGGTGGAATCGCCGCTTTCCGTGCTGGCAGAGCCTGCTCAAGGCTTGTAGCCACGGCTTGTCGCTTTCGCAATGCGTCGACTGTGGCAGACACGACCCAACGCTTCATTCTCCCCGAGATCCCAGAATTGTTTGACCCGAATTTTCTGGATGTCTTGCTCCCGAAGCGTCCTTCAGAGCCTGATTTGCCACCTGCTCCCATTATGCCAACGAATCCGATGATGGACGCGCTCAAGGCTCATGCGAACCGGACTTTGACAGATAATGGTGCTCCGGCCTACCAATCAACTGGTTCACCGACGTTGGATGCATTCAATGGTCTGTCTAAATATGCGAAAGTTGAAGAGATCGACAGACTGTTGACTGCTGCATGGAAGCAGGATCCAGGTCTCGCATTGCGTTTAATTTGGAATCTACGAAGCATTCACGATGGAAAAAGCGACAAGGAAGGGTTTTATCGGTATGTCTACCGCATCTAGTCATTCATTGGCTCACCCTTCTACAGGTCCTTCGGATGGTTGTATCAGAACCACCCTCGAACAGCCATAGCAAATCTCCTTTTGCTCGTTGATCCCGTCTGCGAGCGCCAAGCAGGCGGAGAAACTCGGCCGCACGGATATTGGAAGGACATGTTGAACATCTTGACCCTTGTCACACTCGACGATCTGAAGAAAAAGTCGTGGTTTCTTCATCGACCTCGGAACCGTCGACGGGGCCCTCAAACACCCGTTAAGGAAAGGAAAATTGCGGCTGCCCTGAAGAATCACGAAACGATTGTCCAGAGACTTCAGGACCCCAAATTTCGTGCTCTCTACATCGCAGTCGCGCGGTTTTTCACGGATCAGCTGGTCAAGGATCTGCAGGGGAGCAGCAGTCGACTGTCCCTGGCAAGCAAATGGGCTCCAACGCCTGGAGCAGCACACGATCGTTTCACCAACATTTCCAGTGCTATCGCCTTGTTACTATATCATTCGCGATCCAGTTTACCGAATCTCACATTCCCCACTGCTCTTCAGAATCATCCCGAAACCAATCTGACTTTGTCATCTGAATCTGCTCTGATTCTTCGCTCATTCCTTCAACGTTGGGTCCTCACTCCTTTACGCAGCTTAACGGGAATCGCAGAGCCGCTCATGACCTCTAAAAGATGGAGCGACATTCAGTATAACCGGGTACCCTCGGTTTGCATGTCCAAAAACAATGGCACATTCTTAAAGCATGATCCCGAGCGCTTTGAGAACTATCTCGTCGAGGTCGAGCAGGGAAAACAGACTATAACAGGCGCTACCCTTCTTCCACACGACATTCTCTCGCAGGCTGTCTCTTTTCTTTGGTCTCATAGCCGCTTTCATAGCCGCTTGTCCAAGCTTAACGAAATTCGCACCAAAGCGGCAGAGACCAAGATGCGAGTTGCAGAGGCGCAATGGGAGACCATGATCGCCAGTCTGAGGGAATCGGGGACCATCGAGAATTCGCTTGCTATATGCGATGTCTCTGGGTCCATGGGCGGTATTCATTCATTTGGTGCTCAAAGATCGGGCCCCGAGCCCATTGTCCCTGCAATAGCTCTTTCCCTTATCGTCTCAAGGCTGGCGCAAGCCCCATTCAACTTGGGTTTCATTTCTTTCTCTTCATCTCCTGCCTTTGTTCCCTTGGATCATTCGGCCTCGCTGAAGGAGACGGTGCAAAATATGATCAACACGCATTGGTCGATGAATACCGATTTCCATGCGGTATTCGTCAAGTTGCTGCTGCCACTGGCGATTCAGAACAAGGTGAAGAAGGAGGATATGATAAAGAGAGTTTTCGTGTTTTCGGATATGCAGTTCGACGAGGCAACAACCACCGACATTTACACCAGACAAAAACGAGACGTGTCGTCGGCTTGGGAAACGAACTATGATGCAATTGAGAGGGCCTATCGAGATGCGGGATATGATGTTCCAGAAATCGTCTTCTGGGACTTGGCTGGTGGAAGGACAGTAGAGGTTTTGGCAGAGCGCAAAGGGGTCGCTATGATGAGCGGCTTTTCTGCTGGGATGATGAAGACGTTTATGGGTGAAGACGTCGATGAGGAAGTAGCGAGTGAAGGCGAGTCGAAAGTAGCAAGTGAAGGCGAGTCCATGGAGTCCAAGATCAATGCCGAATTCAATCCCGTCAACGTGATGAAACGGGCCTTGGGGAGGAAGAGTTTTGACGGACTCGTGGTCCTGGATTGAGAACAACGAATCAATATTGTAGCATCTTTACCAACACCCCAAGCATGTATTTCTAGACAATCACACCCAGCTTAGTTTTTCACGTCTTTTGTTGTTCATTCTTCCTTCTTGGTTCCAGATAGATTTCGTCTCCCTAAGCCCAACCGACGCGTCATCGCAAAAGCCCTTTCAGATTCTTCAAACAGCCGCCTTTTTCGATACCTCCGTCCTTTTCTCATCTACTTCTCGGCAGAACAAAGCTAAGAGCATATCGCGGAGAAAATATGCTTGGAGCCGAATCTGCCACACAAATAGACTAGTGAGCCCTTTCGCCTCGTCAATGAATCATCGTCTTGATACTGTCACCAATTCCACCTTCCTCGTTTCGGAATCGTGTCCTTGTGGTGGCGAGGGCTCCCCTGTCAGTCCTTCCGAAATCGTGAAATTGAAATCTAGTACCACATCCCCAACGCCCGTCTTCATTGTCCATGATATCAACCGAAAATCTCCCAACATACTGTAATAAGAACTAATGCATGCAATTATGCGACGATAGAATAAGAAATGCGATAGTGTGTGTCGTAAATGGCATTGAAAGATCAAAATCCGCCACTAGTCCGTGATACATAATCTACATGGGTCAGTCGTGAGGTATTCAGGGTGTAGCTATAAAGGGTTCAGTTAGCGACAGAGATCCACCAAGCAAGCAGAATGAGACTAACATAAATAATCGAGATATGGCGTCAAATACAGCTTGCGATGTGGGGTGGCGCTATCACAATCTTGGCCCAGACTTTGATATATCCGAACATAATCGAACGAGACCTCGAATGGGAGCTCCGTGGAGACCGTAGGACGATCAAGATCTAAGAGAACAATAAGTTCAGGAGCTTGCCAAGGAGGAAAAAGTCCAACCGTCAAATCCGATAAAGATATCTAATGAGCTGTCAAATGTTTCTGACGGAACAACCACCCCTGAACTGGCGATAGTCCAATCGCCAGTCCACTGTTCATTGGTTAGAAAAAGACTGAAAGCTTAAGCAAAAGTGAAGACTTACAAACAGACGAACATCTGACCGAAGCCCTGACTTTTTGATCCCGACCTCAACAAAGCCCTGGCTTACACAGACGGGTGATCGGGTACTGATCAGCGCTTTAGCGGCTGTTGCGTCGGTCGTTGTATTTCTTCTCAGAACCAGTGCAGATTCGCGGGTCGTCAGCGACTCCGAGCCGGGATAGACGGACTGCCAAAGCCTGTCTGGGTAAATAATGAGCAAGCGAGCTACACGGAGATAGCGGTTACATACCGGAAACGACCTCTGCGGTGAACTCGTCTGAAAAAACCAGCTCATATCCCGTCTCGTCCGGGCCTGTGCGGTACCGCACATTCGAGGGAGAAGCAGAATCTACTGTTCCCAAGGTTTCTCTGATCAGGATTTAATAAGCTCGAAATGAATGGTTTCATGATCCACGTACGAGAGCGAAATTTGACTTCGACGGAAGGCCTGTCCCGTTGAGTTTATGCGGGTGTTTTCAACGATCAGGCGTTCACGACTTGAGGCGTGTATCTCGGTGAACACAGGATACACGATGAAGAGACTGATGATAGCGGCCAGCAGGCAGATAAGAGCCGCAAGATTCATTATTCCACGCCATGGTGAACCCTTGACCCCTTCCATTTGAAGCTCTGGATCATGCAGAGGATCCGCTTCTGCTTCTCCAGCGTCCATGTCGTCTGGATCGTACGCGTAAGCGACGACACCTCGTTCAGGCGTCGAGCTACCTGACGGGTATTTCGAATCGGAGGAAATGGAAAGAATGGAATCACCCGAGGTTGAATACATAGAGCTTCGGTGAAGATGGGAGAGTTTTGGAGGTGCGAGCAGCTCATCAGTATCGGCGAAACGATACAGAATCATTGAAGCTCTGGAAATCGTATTTGACGGTGAATGAACCGAGAGAGCTCGTGAATCCTCTGAAGGGAATTGTCGTAGCTGAGCCATGCTGACCGTAGAAAAGCGGTTATAAGCTGCCTGGGTCGGAGTGGTAGGGTTGAGAGGAGAAGGAGCGAATGACTTGGAGGATGTGCTCCTCGAGGGCAAGGTCAGCGAATTCACGGATAAATCTGACTCGCTTTTTCTTGAGACGAGCTGCGGCGGCGTTGAAGACATGGAAAGAGGTCGACTGGAGGAAGGAATTTTGGCGGAAGGATGAGGAGGAAAACGAGAAATGGACTCAGGAGTTGTACCTCCTGTTGAAGATCCCGCGCTGGTCGAGGATTGGAGCGCTGGTCTTGAGGACAGAGGAGCCGCTGCCTGAAGCATTGGCTGGGTCTCGTCAGAAGAAGCGAATTTGGACGATAATTCAGGAATTTCGCGTTCGACCTGGTCGTAGTTCTGGGTCCAGTCGGGGTGGGGTTGCATTGATATCGCTCTTGTATGGCCGTAAAACGAGAGCTCAGCTAATAACTCTGACAGCTGTGACACGCCTGACCAATGTCACGGTCGTGAGCGGACCGACGGTTGTTACACCGCCTCGTTGATAGCGTGCGCCGTTCAATGCTGTTTTCTAGCTCAAAGCTTGTCGCCGAAGAGAGGGATTAGATACTCGCCTTCAACTCGTGTTCCCCTCTCTGCCTTTGCCAATGTCATTGCCTTTCCATGCTTCCGGGACATGTGAAGATTTGGTAAGAAATCAAGGGACGCCGTGCGACGTGGAGCACCTTGAGTTTTAACAAAGCGCTCGGGCTTCTCTATACCGTGTCGGAATCTTTCAGAGTGACCGTTATTTTCCAGAGGTCGTTGTTCGGCGAATTCGTCAGCCAGGAGGCACCAGGCAGGGGCTGGATTGAAGCATCCATTTCGGGCATTAGCTCCAAAAGGCAACGGCCTTTTGACGCCGTCCTGGACGATCGGCGCTGTTATCAGATGTTTAGCCTCAGCGCCTCAGAGCGGGCGCCAACGACGGGCTGGAGGTTGGCTGGGGGGATTTCGAGGCGACTGGTGATGGTGGTTGCAAAGAGAGAGTTATGACGTGCCTTATTAGAGAAGCCCATCGCAAATGCAATCATTGCAATGTATCCGTAACCAGATAAGGCGGCCGTCGCTCCAAAAAAATTTAATCCTTGTCCTTGTCAAGTGCCTTTTTTCTATTAGGCTTCCGAGCCATGTCAGTATTTTATCCCCAACTTCAAGTCTCCAAAGATTCTTAAAATTCTAGTTTCTGTTGAAGATTCATGTTCTCATTCTGGTCTGAACCTCAGCCTCAGTGATTTGGACTGATTTTGGAGCCTCTTTCATTTGATATAACTCACTGTCTATTCTACTCTTCATCATTGGCAAGTTGAAACAGCTGCGTCAAGTGCGAACGAAGGTCTGGGTGCTTGCGCCACACAGCATGGATTCTACGGCCCAGCATCGGCCATCTGATTCCACTGATAGCATCTATCAAGTAGCATTTGATGCCGATAACAGTTTGAACGAATAAATAATATACTCGAGTTTGACTCAGCTGAAATATGGTGACTCTGCACAGCCTGTTCTCGACCTTTCATCCCCACGTCATCTTCGGTTTGAAGGACTGGAGACTCGACGTTAACCAACCTCGTTTCCAAGCAAGCAAATCCAACGATTTATGTTGAGCCCGGTGACACATCAGTATCGTCGACTTCGGCTTCAATCAATCGGCAAAGTGCTACCTTAATGCCATAGGGACAGCTGCTAGAATTACTATTACCCCCTGAACCTGCAATATTTAAACTGATAAATAATACGGTCTAAATCTACTTTGGCCCTATAGCTTGGCTTTAAGCAGCTCAGCTTTTGCCAGGTCCCGCAAATCGCGTCGCAATATCTTGCCAGCCGCACTAAAGACCATGTCAGATCATGCAGATAACGCCTTGGAAACTATAATCATACCTTTTGGGAATCGTGTCAAGTATCACAACACCTGTGGAAAGAAAGATCAGCTCCGCTACATGAAAAAGACGAGATTCTTACCACCACGTAACCATTTGTGGGTCGCTGCCTGGCTTTCTACCCACTTCTGCACCTCTAGCTCGAAGGCTTTCCGTTGAGCAAGCGGGCTCTTCGAAGTGAGACCTTTTTCGGGCGTGGTAACAATGTAAGCTCTGGATACCGATTGTCAAACCAACACATTGGAAAAGGACAACGAAACCCACCTTGGAACTTCTGTCGCCAGTTTCGGGTTGTTCAAACCTATCACAGCTGCATCTGCGATGTCGGGGTGAGTAAGGAGCAAGGATTCCAATTCGGCAGGGGGAACTATTCAGAATTAGCAAACAATACAGACCATGGTCGTCCGGCAGACGAACCTTGGAAGCCCTGAAATAGTTTAGAAGGAGAAATGTAAAGCAATAATCTAAACGAACCTTGTACTTGATCAGCTCCTTCTTGCGATCCACTATCCAATAGTACCCTTCCTTATCGATAATCGCGATATCGCCTGTCCTTAACCAACCGTCGGGTGTAATTGTCTCAGCAGTGGCAGCGGGATTGTTCAGGTAACCCTAGATAATAGTCAGTAACAGCTCGACCTCGGAGAGACAAGCTAACAGACCTTCATGACCGTCGGACCTCTCAGCCACAATTCTCCCGCTTTTCCTTCTTCGGCATCTTTCGTCGAGCCTTCCCGCGTTTCCACAAGCCTGGCTTCCAAATTGGCCAGTAGTGTCCCCACGCTGCCGATTTTGTGGTCTCCGACAGTGGCGGGACGTATATGCGTCGTCGGTGACATTTCGGTCAGACCGTATCCTAAATTAACTGTTGAACAATGTTGACTGTTAATGAAACCCATATATACCTTGGAAAATGCTGGCGTGACAACCGCGCTTGGATAAGCGTGTACGGACCTGAATGTTTTTCGTCAACAGTCAGAATGGTGAAAAAAAGAGACGAACCTGATTGACCAGCTCGCTGCCCAAGGGAGCAGCGCCAGAGATCATCGTACGCAGGGAAGAGAGGTCATACTTGTCCACCGCTGATAGTAAGTCAGCTTGGTATGAAGGTGAAATAGTGAGACCAAGGACCTTCGTGACCTGCAAGAATGACGAGCACTGGCGGCGCCACAAGCGCTAGTCTGACTTTGTATCTCTCGATTGCAGCACAAACTGCTTCAGGATCGAATCGCGGGAGAAGGACCACCGGCTTCAGATAGGATACGGCAAGAAGAAGAATATTGACAAGGCCGTAGATATGGTAGAAGGGGAGAAATCCGATGAAGCGGTCGACGCCAGCTTCAAACTTTGGAAAAGTGGGTTTGATAACATCGAGAGCTGAAGTAAGGTTATGATGAGTCGTCTGTTATTGATTGGTGAGATGGTTGTCTAGGGACAAGATGGGGAAATGTACCTCGACACCTTTAGGCTTTCCGGTCGTGCCCTATGAAATATGAGCAGAGCGTCGAGAAGGACATGAGAAGGTCTTACCGAGCTATAGCACAAAACAGCAGTCGTATGCGCTGATTCACCATCAAACTTCTCTTCTTCAGCTAGACAACCAAAAGAGAGAAGGTCCTCAAACGTCAGAAGCCCGCTGCTTCTTGTGCCGACATCTGAGCATAAATCATATTAGTGTCATCTGGAGCAAGTGGAGCGAAACTGACATGTGTTTTTGGCCCAGTTCATTTCCGCGTCGGCGTCTATCACGATAATTCTGGCATCTGCGTCTTCTGCAGAGAAGCCCAGCTCCTTGAACATGGTCCGGACGATTTCGACATTGGCTACGGAGGTCATGACCAGACGGGCTTTGCTATCGAGGTACTGAAATGTGAGCTCTCTGGCTGTGTATGCCGAGTTGGCTGGAGTAATCGTGAGCCCTGCTGCAATAGCTGGACGTATAATTTCAGAAAACATCCAATGTCAGAGAATCCGAGACTCACCACCCAATGCGCAGACTGTCCATGACAGACAGTTTCCAGAGAAAATGCAAACGACGTCGCCTCGGGCTCTGCTGAGATGGACTTTTGGATGATTAACGAGCCCATAACCTGCTCTTAGAGCTAGATTCTTGAGCTGTGGGATGGTCAGGCCAATTGAGCTTGCCGCGTCGATGTAGATTGGAAAGTCCAAAGGTCCTGGATGGGTTTTCGCGAGAGAAAAGACATGCGTGAAGAGGGAATGATGGTACAGAGGGACTGAAGGAACCGGGGACGGATAATTGGGCATCTGTTGAAAGAGAGAGGGCAATATTATTGATGCATGATGGTTTTTATGAACTCCTGTCAAAATAAAAACTCGGAATTGCGTGCGACCGAAAAAGGTCGGAGGACTTTCTGCTCCGACTCTTGGGACAGCTGATATCGCGCATGATACAATTAGCACCAAGCAGATAACCGTATAGGTACGTATAGGTAGCGTCCCGGTTATTGTTGTCGCTGTCTTTGTCGTCGAGGTCAAGGTCGCAATCGCACAGCCAACGTGACCTGTGACGACCTTATCCTCAACCCTCATTCGCTGGCGAACAAGGTGTCCGTTTTCTAGATGAAAACCACCAGAATACTATGGATTCTCTTCACCAACTTTTGCATCATCATTCTTGGCACGGTCGCCCTTACGGGATTCATGTATTTCAGGCAGGAAAGAAATTCGGCCTTCAAGCCTTCTTGTTCGACATTTCCTCATGATTTCTCGCGTGGTTTCTGACCCTGGATATGCTAGTCTGGGCCTTGAATGACGAGGCGTATAATATCACGCATTTAAAGGAAGTGGATCACCTCCTCAGTGTCGCTGTGGGCTACTCGAGCTTTCAACCGGGCAAAGGTGTACGTCTTTCACGCGCTCTTGGTCATCCTGGTTATCCTTTTTCCTGACCGACGGCTAGCTTGAAATCGAGATGGACTTCGTCCCGGCCAACAAACTGGCAGGCAATAATTCTACTCCCGAGGTGCCTGGTGCGTCCATCATCGGGCAAACCAGCTTCCATCTCATCTCATCCCCGGCAGTCTGCTTAACCTACTTTGATAATGATCTCCATTTCGACGCCTTTGAGGCCATGGCGTCTGAATATGCCAATGTCGGCCTTGTATGTCCCGCTCCGTAATCTATCCCGTTTTTTCATTTTGACCGGTCTTTCTCCAGTACGGCGATGTTAATTGGTATCCCTTTGATACATTCACCGGAGAACTATTCATGTATGCGCATACTGCTTCCTCGGAAGACAATGCGACATGCTCTGAACCACTTCCCATCTTGCCTGCAGTCTTCGGTGCTGTTCAAGGCTTCAGCATTGACGCCAAAGTAACTCCCGGTTCTGTCGGCGATGTCGACTACTCGTATGTTCTGGTCAAGCTCACTGCACGTCGAACTGCGGTGTCAATCGGGTTTGCGGTGTTGATTTTCATCAGTATGTTCGCTCTTCATTCCAAATTTCCACTACTCAAAATGATTGATAGCCATGTGGATGTTGACCGCTATGGTTGTCCTTACTGCGGCCTGGGTCTGGATAACAGGTCGACGAGTCGAATTGCCGCTGGTCGCTATCAGCACGGCGCTTCTTTATGCCCTGCCAAATATCCGTCGCAGTCAGCCTGGGGTTCCCGCTGATGCGGGGATAATCAGCGATTGTAAGCTTTGCTTACCCTTTCGCAATTAGTACTGAATTCTATGAAAGTGGTTGGATATATTTGGAATATCATATTGGTTTCGTTGAGGTACGTAGCCGTCTTTCCGACTCGGCTCGGCTTGCTTTATCTTACATACGGTGCAGCGTCATTGCGCTTATGGCGAACTATATCATAAGGAAGGATGGAGGCAAGCAGCCCAAGGCTAAGACGACTTAGGACGTTTCCGAGGCACCCGGGGGCGAAACATGGGTGCAAGGAGGGAACTGGATGGAGCTCAAGATTTTGTCAGTTCGGGTTCCGTTGATTCTCTGTCATTCTTCGCTCATTGATCATCTACAGATTCATCCCGTCCCAATAGAATAACCCTGAGGCTATAGGACGTATGTCTTTTTCGCTTAGGAGCCGTGAATGCAATTATGCACTGCTTTATTGCTTCCTTGGCGAGACGGTGATGCTGCTGCCACTGATGCATCGACGCCGCAACACTGATGCTGATGATTTCGACGTCAAATGTCGGCAAGGTGATGGAGCGCATCGCTTTCTGAACCCGTTGCAATTCATTCGGACCTGGGTCAGGGCTTGTTGCTAGCATTTTGCCTCATTTTGCACATATGTATTGGGTGGTCCAGGATCTCTTTTTTTTTTTCAGGTACCAGTGAGGCTGTGCTTTGTTTACGGCTTCCTCCTTTGTGTCCATCTTGATCTTGGTGCATCGAATGTTGCTATCAAGTCGATGATATCCCATCAGATTCAGAAGTATCTGGCCACGTTCAATCGACAGGACAGGAACTGTATGCCGGACGGAAGAAGCAGAAAGCATTCAAGCCCGGGCGCTCGATCGTCTGATGCGCCTTTGACATGAGAGACACCCGTGGATGGGGTCTCTGTTCCGTTGGCCTGACTCATAAAAGCATGCAGACTAAGGGTCGAGCCCCGTTGGCCATTATTGGATATTTAGTCAGACCTTCGGAGCCATATCCTGAATTTGTCTCGGTTACAGTAGTCCCACGGAGGAGTGCCACAACCGATGCAAGTAATATGGAATATGGAGAGCAGTTTGAAGCGCTGGTCGGAAGACTTGAAGAAGTTGTATTTGACCAGAAGCGATCTGCAAGAAGTACAAAGATCACAGAGGTTAACATAAAATCATCCCTGTGCCCCGAATGCGATTTTGAAGGCGATGAACAAATACCAGAAGACTCTACGGTCCAGGCGGATCTGCAGGGCAGTGTGAGCTCGGCCGCTCGCGTCGCTGCTTACGGCCAAGACCAAAAAAAGTGACTGGTTATAAATTTTTTACCACGCCTCCTTCCGAGTTTTCTAGGAGACCTGCATGTGGATTGATTCCCAATAATGTCCTACAATCCCTCATTCTTTCCCGCTCCGATACAGACTTCGGTTTCCAGCCAACAGGATCCTCAGGAATACACAGCCAGGCCTTCCAACGCTCACTCTAATGCCTTATGGTTCCAGCAGCCATCATCCCGACAATTGGACGATACCCCGGGGCTCGACAATGGGCTCACTAGGCCTCTGAAACAGCAGGAACAAGAGCGTCTAGCCCATCTAGACAGGCTCAAGTTCTTTCTCGCCACTGCTCCTAGTCGATGGGACACCTCATCCGCCGGCTCATCCAGCAGCAATGCCAGCGGCAGCGGCTATTCCCCTTCACCAACGCATCCAGCATTAAACAGATTCCTTCTTCCATCCCAGGAATTCGTCACCTGTGTCCTCTGGAATGGCCTGTACCATATCACTGGCACCGACATTGTCCGGGCCTTGGTCTTCAGATTCGAAGCCTTTGGTCGTCCGGTCAGGAATATGAAAAAGTTTGAGGAAGGGGTTTTCAGTGATTTGCGGAATCTGAAGCCTGGCGTCGACGCTTGCCTCGAGGAGCCCAAGGTGCGCTCTCAATCCGATAACTTATCGCATTTGCTTACTGAACGATTTCACAGTCCCCCTTTCTGGATTTGCTGTTTAAATACCAGTGCATTCGTACTCAGAAGAAACAAAAAGTCTTTTATTGGTTCGCAGATCCGTTGCCATCTCATTCCCCCTGTCCTGATTTTCTTCAAGGTTTTCGGTCCCCCATGACCGTCTGTTCCTCGACGCTCTCGAGCGGGATCTCAAGCGAGAGAAAATGGGCATGGAAGCCACCACCGTCATTACAGGAGAGCCAGCCCTCTCGTTTGTTTACGATTCCAAGCGAAGCTTGTATGAGCAGTTCAGCAAGGCCCAGGGCGGCCGCGACGGAGAAGGGGATCTAGAGCGAGCTGTGAGAAAGCTGGATGAAGATCCAAGATCAGTCAATGGTCATGGCGACGAGGAGGAAAGCTCTGGTGTCAGCTCATCAGAAGACGATGCGCAAGCCTCAGGAGGCAACAGTACCCAGCCATTCTTCAACATGTTCTCCCTGTTCGAAGGTTCGCCGACCTACAAGCAGCGCAGGAAAAAGACGTCACAGAAATCGGGGCTTTCTCTGGTTTCTGGTCCAGAAGGCGATGAACCCGAACGAGGCAGGCCCTATCGTTTGAATTCGTCCCATACCAACTCTTCATCCCCCTCAATGTCCATCGAACGTTCGTCTAGAAATGCTTCGCCTCACACCGCTGCAACCAATAACATGTCTGCAGCTGATCTCTTTATGAAGCAAGCTCGTGGAGAGCTTGCTAACCCCAACGGCACTGCCCAGAGGAAACGACATTCGATGATAGATCCACGACAAGTCGGAGTTTATTATGACGGGGTTCAAGGGGTCAATCCGATTTCAGCTCCTCCTTCGAGCGCACCACTATCGGGAGATTTCTCCTCATCATCATCATCTTCCTCCTGGAACAGTCCAGTCAGCAGCCTCTTGGGCGTCCCAGCGTCATATAATGCGAGCAATCGTGGTCGTTCGGCTGATGCTGGATATCGAGCGCCATATCCTATTCAGTCATTATCAGCGGGATATAATAGCTCGTTCGAGCCTGGGGTCAATTACCCCACCAGCTATTCCACCACTCCTTCTCCTTCGTATGGCCAGTCGAATTTCCCTGGTCAGCCTCCTTCGCCTGGATCTTCAAAGGCCCATCCATGTCCATTATTGTCCTGTGGTCGCCAGTTCAAACAGATAGAGGAATTGAAGCGCCATTTGAGGACCCACACGATGGACCGGCCTTTTACATGTCCAAGGTGTCCAAAGACTTTCAGTCGTCGGGATAACCTCGTTGACCATGTCAGGGTCCATGGCAAGGATGTCGACCTCGATTTCTCCGGCATGACAGATCACGTCGACGGAGAGCTCATAGAAATGAGCGCTGAAGACATCGAGACCTATGGCGGCAGCAATAGTGCGATACAGTCCGAATACAGCGGTTATACCGGTAATGAGTCCTTTGGCTCTCGCTCGTCATTCGACCATAGCTCCCACCAGCAAAACAGTTCTGGAGAATGGGGCTTGCAGGAATGGATTCATGATCCCAGCGACAGCGATGCGGGAGAGTCGGAATCGGAAGCTGCTGGATCAAAGCCTTCGACACCGCCGAAACCGACAGCAGAAGCCCAAGAAAAGCCGTTAAATATGGAGGCTGACGACGTCTTTGGAATGCATCAACGAGGTCGTAATGGTGGTGGAACCACCGATATTTCAATGTCGTTGAACATGTTCGGTGGAACCGATGGGCTTGGAATGGGAATGGGGATGGGTGGAGCTTTGAGACAGGTGAGTTTTATACTGATTTTTTTGCTTGACACGTATTAACGTCGAGCTAGCAGCAGAGTACCGCGGACGTTCAGATGGGTGAATCTACTTCCTCGGGAGAAGGACGAAATGGTCAATGGGCGATACGCACTAGCTCTCCGGCAACCTTCCATGATCGTGCTGCTCCTGTTCACCCACAGCAGCATTCGAATTCGCTCCCATTGCTCAGCATGAATGCTTCGATGCGCCCTTATGCTGGTTCTCGACAAAATTCTGCTGGTGTCAGCGGCGTCTATGGCGGAAACCTTGGACAGGACGACTCGCAATATCTGTCGATACCTGGTTCGGGAATTCCAATCTCGATATCAGCCCCTTCGCATAAACAAGCTTTCGACCATTCATCCTTGTACCAGTCTTCGACGCTCTTCTCAGAACCAGGTTCGTTTGGGGGCTCCAACTCTTTATCGTCTTCGCCCAATGGTGGCGTAATGGCTCCGAGAAATTTGGCTGTAGAAAGTGCTGGTGGAGCTGTTCGTCGCCATCGTTCGATGACGCCTTCGATAATGCGCTCAGATGGTCCAACAGCGAGACGCCCTTTAACGGCGAATTCGATGACCGGAGAATTCCCTGCTGATGCTCAACCATCGTCTGGGAGAGGATATCATCCTTACCCCGCTAGCAGCAGAAATGGTTCAGCCCATAACAGTCCTATGGGTGGAATTTTGGGTCTGCCTGTCGAATTTGGTGGCCAGGGTCTGGGAAGAAGCTCCAGTCGCGCTTCGAGCTTGTCGGCACAGGTTCACGACGATCAGATGAATCGTTTGTCGCTTGGATCCGATAGACCTGGGAGCTCGTTGAGTGTTCGCTCCAACTCGTCGAATCCATATGCAGAAAACATATACCGCACCGAATCACCTGCTCCTTTTGCAAACCAGCAGACTCCGAGCGTGAACCCAGCTGCTCTCACCGATTCCCCTTCCCATTTTATGTCAGACTTGCCCAGTTATCATCCGCAGCAGCATCACGCTCAAACGGCACCTCCTCTTGACAAAAACCTGATGTACATGTACAACAATGCTGGAGGCAATAGAGACGACCAGGAATATGCTGGTTACAGCCAGCATCCACAGCATGTGAGCACAATATGAGAGGTGAAACGGGGTAACTGGTGAGTCGCTCGCTTCTTATAAAGCTTTTCTCTGTTTCAACTTTTCACTCGCGGGTCGGCTACAATCTGATCTCACGATATTTTTTTCTATTTTTTTCTTCTTTATTGTTTCATATGCTGACCTTTTCTCTGTAGAACAATGCCTCGTCGTTACGTTTGACACTATATCCACCATCTAATCCTTCAATTATTCTATTCACCGACCAATAAATGGATGTAATACTAACGTTCGCTGTCGAATTCGTCTTTCTTTTTCCACACGGTCCCTTCTTATATTCTGTTATATTCTTCATTTATATTTCCGAGACCAATGTGATGACTGCCCTTTATTATTCCCAGCTAATCGCAATCTTACGATACCTAACTTATTTATTCCACGTTCCTTCTCCATTTCGAAACCTTTTATATTATTCTTTTAATCTACATCTAGTGCATACCTGTTTCTGTAGTACGAAAAATGATTTATTATGCCGTCCATACGTTCTACAGCGTGGTTGTGGTGTTTCAGGTTGATGTTCTATCGTCTTGTTCTTGAAACCTCGGCAAAGTTTTATGCAGTCGCGTGCAATCAGTCATATCAGGACATCGACTTGAGTTTCGGCGGCGACTGAGAGGGATTGAGCTTTTGCTTGTTGCCAACTGCCAGTGTTCAATATGTTCGTACGATCTGTGGAGCCGGAAAGAGTCAGCTAGCTGCACCTTTTGCGAGATGTTCCGGATCCATGTGAAACGGCCTGTAGCACGCGGCTACCTTCGTGCCGATAAGCGTAAACAGGCTTCAATCGCTGCAAAGGATAGGTACATTCAGAGACTCTACATTCGGACTTTGAAATCGGCGGCAGATTCCGCTTCGCGCTTTGACCGATGGGCCAATCTCAAAGCGGCTCTTGTGAGCTTTGGGCCACACCAAGCCATCCAAGTCTTTCGCTATTTGATTTCCATATGCGAACAATGAGCGTTTCTCTGTGGCAAAGCCGCGAGTCGTGTATATTTAAGCTATTATCGAGGACCACAGAGTCTTTCGCATACAATCCTCAATGCTCAGAATCGCTCTCTCTGTCGTTTCTCGCTTTTCGAGAGTGCTGGCCACCAGATCTTACTCCACTAGACTCCGAGTTCAGAGTTCTTTCAAGTCTTCAACATATTCTTTCGGGTCGAAACAGCTGGGATTCGTGGTCGAAACCTCGAGTTGGGCGAGGGCGTTCCGACTATGCCAAAGGGCTTCCTGAAGATGGCATATCCTGTGTCTATTCTGATGGATCGCGACGACCTGAAGGCATAGGTGCAGCTGCAGTGCATCTTCCGAGTCTTAGCAATGAAATTTCGACAAAATCTTATCCCTCGATTCCAGTTATCGTTCGACGATCCTATCTTGGACCTTTGAATTCGTATCCGTGGGTACTTGAGGCAGAGCTCACGGGAGCGGTGATGGCTCTCGACATCGTCGACTCTTACCGTGTCAAGGATGCAGCTATTCTGATCGACTGCCACAGTGCCATCCAGGCCTTGATGGATTTCGGTGCGACATAATTCTGCTCCAAGCCGACGCTTAAGCGGACGGAACGACTTTCAAACGACTCCAAGTGGCTGGTTGGAGAGTTCCATCACAAGTACCTTGAATTGAAGAGACTCGGAAGGCTTCGGATTGTCTGGGTTCCGGGTCACAGCGGAGTAGAAAGGAATGAGCTGGCCGATCTAGAAGCCAAGAAGGCAGCGCGTCTTCTACTTGCGTTGAAGATCCCCGTTTTCATTTGATGCCTTGATTCCAATGCCTGAAAATTTCTATGTAGTACTTATTAGCCATAACCAATCCTGTGATGATATGTCAGATATACGACGATGATCATTTATGCTCAACTGCTTCCAGGTTTATAAGGCTCTTGACACGAGCCTGATCTCCCGATTTGACCCAAAGGTCTGGATGGAGTCGAGACGCAATGGCATGATCTATCGCCATCTTCACACCTCAAGAGAAGCGGTCAAGCTTGTGAGAGTTCCTGATGTGAGGCCTGAGCTAATGTAGGATCCGATACACGCCAAGAAGGCCTTCATTTACCAAATTCCTGGTTAGCGGCATAGTGGCAGTCCATCGGCATATCGGCAATGTAAGCAGGATTATTCAAACGGGAGCTCGACCGGCTGGTGCGGCGCAACAGCAATTGGCCTCAAAATCACCGCAGTAAGAATTGCTGTCCTTTTTCTTTCATTTAGAAGCCTGTTGTGACGGAATTCATTATGGAAGCTGAAACGTAAGCAGCGGTCTTCCACCCGTGACCACATTGCTGTGACAGGGTCACAGCAAATCCACTTGTCCTCTCCCATTTCACTGGCGTACAATCGAATGGTCTCGCCAGTCCTCTCTTCTAAATACAGCAGTCGACTCGTATATCTTCTATTTTCTCTCGGATCCCGCTATGTGGCACCACATATTTTTCAAGCCTCAGCATCGCAGAAGAGCCAGATCGTCAAACGAGCCTCGGACGAAGGACAGCTACAAGGCACCGCCCGAATCATCTTCATCATCCTGATACCAGTCTTGGTTTTAGCATCAGGTCTCTTTGCTGGTCTAACATTGGGCTATATGAGCTTGGACGAGACACAGCTCAACGTTTTGAGCACTAGTGGCAACGAGTGAGCTTTAATTTCTTGGAATTGAAGATATTGTTGTTAATCAGTGATAGAAACCAACGCAAATACGCCAACCAAATTCTCCCAGTGCGCCGCAATGGCCATCTTCTCCTCGTAACCCTGCTGCTCGCCAACATGATTGTCAACGAAACCTTGCCTATTATCGCTGATCCGGTTTTGGGTGGACAAGTCCAAAGTGTCGTTGTCAGCACTGTTCTCATCGTCATGTAAGTCAATGCTTTGAATCATCAAAGATATCCCCACCAGGAAACGGCCGTGCGTCATGTAGCCTGCATCATGGCGACAGTCGACGCGAAAGACGCGTCTTCTTTGATCCAGACTCTTTCGGCGCGTGACGTCACGAAAACTGGCCTTTCCTCCTTAATCCTCCCATAACTTAAAGCTAACAATGTTCAACAGCTTTTCAGAGATCATTCCTCAGTCCTTGTTTAGTAGATATGTGAGTGGTCTCCCCTCCTTGTAAGAGGCATCTGATTGAGAAAGACTTTCAGGGATTGTATCTTGGAGCTCGTATGGCTGGGTTTACACAGATTTTGATCTACTGTCTGGTCGGTTGATCACTGCCTTGGAAGCGATCCGCTGCTTAACACGAGTTTTCAGGGTATCATCTCATGGCCTGTCGCCAAACTCCTCGAATTGGTTTTAGGTCCGCACCATGGGATTATATATCGCAGAGCTGGTAAGCATATCGAACACCGACATCGTGGTCACATCTGATTTTCCAACAGAACTGAAAGAGCTTATTGCAATGCATTCCTCGAATGCGACTCATGGTGGAGATCTTAAAATGGACACTGTCACGATAATCGGAGCGACAATCGATTTGCAAGACAAAACAGTGGCACAGGTATGGCCTCGGACGTCCACGGTTTCTGTATTAATCTCTCTTCAGGCTATGACGCCCATCAAGGACGTTTTCATGCTTTCCATCGACTCGCAATTGGACTATGATCTGCTTCGTAAGATCTGCATGACCGGACATAGTCGTGTTCCCGTGTACGAAGAAGTGGATGTGCCTTTACCCGACAAATCTGGATCCATCAGCTCTGCCGAAGGAAGAGGCAGGCAGCGAACCCAGACAGTAAAGAAAATCGTTGGAATCCTGTTGGTCAAACAATGCGTGCTTCTTGATCCCAAAGGCTAGTTCTTTTCCGTTTCTCTGATATTGCTGTATTCTTACCTATCATCCAGACGGTATCCCACTCCGAATGATTCCGCTGAATAAGGTTCCTTTTGTTCCTCAAAACGAGTAAAAGTTCCGATTTCATCCAGCTACAACGTTTTCTGACATTGAACCAGACCGCTGCTTGGAATTCTTGACCGATTCCAAACTGGCCGCAGTCACATGGCCATCGTCAGCCGCTTCAGTCGTGAAAAGGTGCTTCTTTCATTGTTCATCCGGCCTTTGTTAAACGCACGGTTCCAGGCTGCCAGTGTAAAGAAGGCTGTGAAACGTGGACTTACCCAACGTCTCCGCCAACGTGTCGGTATGGGCGATTCAGAATCCAGCGACGAAGATGAAAAGGTCACCGAGAAGGAGAATGGCCGTGGAAAGAAGCGCCGGGTCAAAGATATCGAAGAGGGCATCGAAGATGGCGATATCACCCTAGGAGAGGACAACGTCGTGTCTGAGAAAGACTTTGGTTTTCTCCAGATCACCGATAGCAGCAGAAAGTTCAAGCGTCACGATTTGGAGTCGCAGCCCGAGGAATTCAAGAAAGACGAACAGTTACGCCCTGTTGGGGCTCAAGCTACCAAAAGTCTGCGAGCGAGCTTCCAGCTCCCCAAGGTTGCAGCTGGGATGACAAGTCTTTCAGCTTTGGAGCAAAGTATGCCAGCCGATGCTGTGCTGGCAAAAGAAGGCGCAGAAGAGGTGAGTTTCGTCAGCCATGATGATCGCCATTGACAAATCTGCGACAGTTTCTGCAAGGGTTCGATCCGGCAGTACATCCTTTGGGGATTATCACCCTCGAAGATGTCCTTGAAGGTATCATTCCGAAATCCATCAGCAGACGGGAGCTAACCATTATCGCAGAGCTTATCGGCGAAGAGATATATGACGAGTTCGACCCTCAGGGAGCCCATGGTGATCCACTCGACCCGCAGAATACTGTCGATGTTGGACCTGTCGACTCCACCGATGCCGCAGTCGTCAGTTCCTCGAGATTACCAGTGTTGAAGCCACTTGCGCTCAAGGGCCTTGGCTTTTTGAGGTCTAGGAGTGCTCCTCCTACTCCCAGGGATGCGAACAAGAGTCTGGCCAGCAATCTGCCCGCCCAGGGTCCCGACACCGTCGCACAATCAACGATTATCCCGCGAACCCATTCCCAGTCCCAGATGGTCGCTGTAGAACTTGGATCCCCTGTAACCCCGCCTCAGATCATCATCGAAAGCGCCTCGAACAAGTTTTTCGTCCAGGATGAGTCAAATCCAACGACCCCAACAGAGGACAAAAGCGTCAAGCTTCCCCTTAATGATTCTACGACACCGACTTCGCAATTTCCCAACACTGCTGCTGCTGCCGCCATTTCCCGAAGCTCTTCTCCGGTACCTTCGCTCGAAGCCTTTCTCCTTGAGCGAAAGCGCCGTTTGACCGGATCTCCTGTATCCACTGCGGCTGTTCCCGCCGCATCGTCTATTTCTGTCGCCAGCAGCGTCAGACCTGCTGGATCCATCAAAGGTCGTTTCAAAAGTAGTCCGTTAGTAGGAGAAAGGACTGGAGTTGTGGTAGCAGAAACAGTTTTGGAGAGCCTTGGAGTAGAGAAGAATGAGACTAGCAATAATAAGGCTGAAGATGATAGGCATCCAGCTGACGCTGACGACGAAAGCCGGATACCAAGCAGCAAGGACAAAGTCGGGCCAGACAAATGATGAGCGAAAACACGGTCTTTGACAATTGGCTTGGTGCAACATAAAGGCTTCTGTATTTTTAGTATTTCGTACATAAATTCATCCAGCACAGATTTCTACTAGGGCAACCTAGAGGACAAGGGTGTCAGTGAACGGAAGATACAGAAGGTAGAATAGATCAGATGGGGATGCCCGAATATTTGAGCTGTGGCGGGCCTTTTCGGCAGCGATAATACGAAGACCGTCGTGATAAAGCATCATGAAAAAGAAAGAGTGAAGAAATGTCTACTCACATGCTCGAAAATCTAGGACCAACATCATCTAAATCATGATTCAAATCAACTCGTGGAGGATCTGAAGCAAAAAAGACGTTAGAATCGTCGAACAGCGCAAGACATGAGAGGGTATAGGAATTCAGATGGGGATGCCCGAATTATTGAGCTGTGGCGGGCCTTTTCGGCAGCAATGATACGAAGACCGTCGTGATAAAGCATCATGAAGAAGGAAGGGTAAAGGAATGTGCACTCACATGAAACCCAAGATGAACATCATGATCAAACAATCGAGTACCTCGTCGTTTGGAATCCTTGTTGATCTGAAAAAGTCGTCAGTGGATTAGCACAAGAGAAGATGGTATGAGAGTCAGCGTTAAAAAATAACAGCCATGGAATTGTCGTCAACGACCGAAGAATCGACCTCAGGCGGTAATTCCTTGTATATCATCAAACGAAACGGACAGGCTCGACGGCTTACCTGGTGCGGACAACAGAACGACGTGCAGTGTTGAGAAGGATCCCTGGAATAGCGTCAGTGAGGCGAAAAAGCAAGCGAGGTGATGGATGAAGGTCAGCGTTTTAAAAAAACAGCCATGGAATTGTCGTCACCAGCCGAGCGATCGACCTCAGGCGGTAATTCCTTGTATATCATCAAGCATGAAAGAAAGGGAAGGAAACTGACCTCATCGAGCGCTACATGGAGGATGGAATTCATGGACGATGTCTGACCTGAAAGAGACGGTCAGCAAGAGCGCGGGACGGCAGAGGCTAGGGTTCAGAATATAAAGTAAAAGCATCGGGCCAACAGGCGCTCATATACTCTAGTTTGAATGATTTTGTATCATCCTCAAGAAGAAAAAAAGTAAATGGGAAGCGAGACTCACGAAACGACTAGGAAATGTTGCGGCACATTTTCTTTGGTGGAACTGTGAGATTCAGTGAGCGAAAGGTCATGGACAGCGAGGAGAACCGATCAGTGTAACTATGACAAAAAAAATCCCAGCGTCGACGATTGTCGACATTCGAATGAAAAATAGGTGTCATCCTATCGAAGGAAAGGAAAAAACAAGACTTACGAGGCGTTGCGAGCCAAGCGGCTGCTCAGCTTGTATTGGAGAACAGAGAGACGTGCATCGAGAATAATGGGGGCGGAAGCGCGGTGGTGAAAATAATGCGTCACACTGTCACGCTATATAGTGCGGTGACCCACGTGACCTGGTCTGCTCGCGGCTTGCCGACAGTCACCGGTGCCACTCGACCTGACCATTCTCAGAGCGCGTCAAATTCCAGCGGACGGCTGTGGCTGACTGAATTCGACAATGATGTCATTGGAAGACGCGGATAAATGCCCGGAAGAATGGAATGCTGCTATTGAAGCCGCATGCAAATCCACTGAACTCGACGGCCATGACACCCCCATTTCTCACCTGGCTTTTGCTCATATCAATGAGCAGGTTATCCCCCTAGAGGGTAAAGCTGCTGATTCTGAAATCCGGCTCTATCGCTATCATATGGGAAAACTAGGCTGCATGCAAATCACTCTCACCGTCTTTGCAGCAACTTTGTTTGCACTCGGGAACTTTGAGACAAGATCAGCGACAAAGACCGCCAGGGACATATTCTGGAAGGCTTGTTGCGAGCCTGCTGGAATTGGGAGAGTCAAGGATATTTGCCTGCCCGCATCACCTGCGATGACCTGACTATGGATTCATTGCTAGAGTCCAACGGTCTCGGATATCTGAAGCTCCTCGACAAATATGTACTCAACGACACCTTTCTTCCTCCTCCGCTTGTCAGGACGTACCAGAATCCTCTCTAGGAGAGCTTGACGGCACACTTGTCGACCGCTGCAGATGCAGGTTCGAGATTCCAAGTCAACGCCTTGCAGTGTCTTCGAGATCGCTTCATGTGTAGGTTCGATTCTCTCTCAAGCTGCTTGATCTGATCCTTTCTAGGCTTATTCCTACTCGGAACCTTGGGATCCTTCCATGAAATGCCGCGAACATATCGCTCCGAACAAGATTGGAGCAAACCATCTGCACCTTTTCCGACTCCCCGAAATCTGCGTTCGAGGTCCCTTGGGTAAAATGATCAAAGAAACCCACAAAGAGTCTCGTCGGAAATACGCATCTACGGTCAAGTTCTATGAGACTATTGACTGTGATAACAGTGAACGTGGCGTCGAATCATTCATGCGCTGTGCTCGCTGCAAAACCAACGTACACCGTAACATCTTCTACTGCTCCAAGTAAGCTCAACAGATTACAGTCTTGTTGGTTGCTAACTCGGCCCCAGAGAATGTCAACGCAATGACTGGATGCCTCGTCATAAACTCATTTGCGGAAAAAATATCTCAGTCGAGACAGCTCAGTCGCAACTGGATATCATCACTTTTGCGCCATTCCCGGAACCCAAACAGGCTGAAGGCATGGTTGATGATGCAAAATTCTTGTGCGAACCGATTGGAGCTGCAGTCGGTGGCTATCGACGCACGCTTTACCTCGTCTTCCAGATTCACGCCCTCAATACGAACTTGGAGGATGACTATCTACTGTTTCCAGAGGATGGCGGTCCAAACAATACTTCATACATCTTGGGAAATCTCGAAGAGAAGAAAGAGTTTCGTGAATGGAGAAAGGAAGCTGTGACCCGAGGTGATACCACCTCGGTAGCGCTCATAGCCAGAGCACTCATCAATTTTGTTGAAGGGACTCCGACGAGTGGATTCTCGAGGATTTCGGTGATTAAACAGATGAGTCGAGAGTATGGTTTCGATGTTGATCATGCAGCAGATGCACTTGTTTAAAATGAAATCGGTCCGAGTTAGTCTGAGTTCTGCGAAACTGACATTGCCGATAGTCTCCCGAGTCAGCCTCTATAGCGTAAGAAAGTCGTTACTAATATAGACATCGCCGAACTCGATCTTCTCACGAAACCTCTGAACCTGCCATCAATCTATCACCCGTTTTCCACATATGCCTTCGAAGAAAGACAAGGGCTGGGCAGATGGCACCAGGACTGAATACAAGCTTGACCTCAATGACATTCTGAACTTCCCCGACTACGATAATGTTCCCCAATTGCCCCCTGGTTCCGGTGAAACGTGGTGGTTCCTTGTCGAGGTAAACTTTGCACATTCTCGCTTGTCTTTTTCAAACTAATGTCACTTAGATCTTTGGGAGAAGGATTACAAAGGCTGGCTCCAGGCAGATATCCTTTTTGACTTCCCAAAAGAGGATCATTGGAGAAAGTTGGCTTGTTGTCTTTGACTGTGAAGGTGCAGAAGAGTTTACGTGCAATTGCGAGCCTGGGACTATGATTTGCATCAAGAACATGTCGCCTGGGCTGCTCCGTGGCGACGCCAGTCCCGATGTCAAGCCAGGGTTTATGATCAAGGACCTGTCCATTGTCAAGGTGATTGTCTTACTGTTCAGCGTCTAAATTGGCGTTTACGAAGCTGTGCTTTTAGCTGCTGCCTTGTAGCTTGGACAAACTCCGCGAGATCAATGAGCAGCTGAAATACCGCTCAAATGAAGGGTTGTTTGAATGCTGTACCGTCTGTGATACGCTTGGTCCGACCAAACTGGGTCAGTGTGCAAATTGCAAGACTAGATATTGCTCCAAGGTAAAGTCCTATATCATTACTTTCGAGACGAGTTAATTGAACACTCTATCAGGAATGTCAGAAGGTGGATTGGAAGACTCATAAGCCACTGTGTCCAGTATTTCAAGCACTGTTGGAATGGAACCGGTTGGACTGGGGTGATAGTTTGATCAGTGGCCCGGGCCCTGCTAATTCCGGAGCTCGACAGATTACAGAGGGTGCTGCAGTCAATGAAGCGTAAATAATGTAGGATCAGCTGTTCAATGTCTTTGCAAGAGAATCCACGACAACTTGAACGTCCAATCCATACTCGTTCGACATCCGTTTAGCAACCATCTCTCGAGTGAATACCCCTTCATTCTCATCGGCATATTCCATGAGTTGCCGAGCGATGAGGGCAACTGGAGCAGTATCGCCTCGAGTAACTGCTTCGTGGCGCCATGCGCGAAATTCCTTCTTCTCTTCAACGTCCTCCAGCACATATCACCGGGGGCAAACGAGTTTCCCCCGAGTTACTTTCCCCTTGGCTGGCCCCAAGTTAGCCCTAGTTCACAGCTGACAGCGGATCACCGGCACAATGACAGCGTGAGAGAGAGAATTTATTTGATATGGGGATATGATTAGCTGTGGGATACAATCACACGTACATTACATAATGATAAATCAAATGATTTTGCAGTGAATGATCATCTTTCCCTCCTTCCACCATGAAGGTGGTCTGTGTTTGCTCTGACTGCTCCAAGCTCACATGCTGGAATCAGGGCCAAAGATCTCCTGGGCGTTTAGTAACACCAACAACTCGTCTTAGACATGAAACAGCAGATGGACAACGCAAGCCAGATACCCATCCCGATGCAGGGGAAAATGATTCTGATGAGTCAGATGAGCTACCTTCTAGCTCCAATACTCTTGGTGGGTTGATGTGTTATCAGTCATGTTACATGTTAATCAATGAGTGGTTTAGATATTAAAGCTGAAGTAGAACACATTGTTCAACTCTGTGTTATGCTTGCTGCTTGGCTCTATCTCCATGCTGGAATGAGTCGAGCAAACACAAATCGTGTACTGTGCATTTTGGGGCTTATTCTCAATGCTGTTACCAGCTTGTTCACTCGCATTCTACATGCAGCTGGCATTGATCATATCAAATCTCCAAAATTCATTGTTCCCAAAGATATACGCACTGTGTTCAGCACCAGTACTCTGAACCCCAGCTTTACACGGACAATGTCATGCCCAAAGTGCTTCACTTTATATCCTCTCATTGACAATGGCCCTCGACAATGTACATGGAAAGAATCCCGAAGGGCGCATATGTGCAACATGCCCCTTTACATGACTCGGAGGCTGCGCTCTGGTACCAAAGATGTTCCTTGCCAACTCTATACCATGCAATCGTTGGAGGCCTGGCTCCGATACTTTCTCGGAAGACCTGGCATTGAGGATCTTATCAACAAGTCCTATACACATGCAGCAGAGCCACAGATGAAAGGGTTTTGGGATAGCCCAGCAGCACGGAAGCTTGGAGACTTTCGATTCATTCAGGGAAATCTCACCTTTGCTTTATATGTTGACTGGTTTAATCCCCTTACCAATAAAATTGCTGGTATGTTTTGCTAGATGTTTTGCTCTCTTTTTATCTTATATTAATTTTAGGGAAGATTATCTCATGTGGGGCAATTGTTCTATATTGCCTGAATCTGCCCTCCAATGTCTGTCATTTGCCAGAGAATGTCTTCATTGTTGGTCTCATCCCAGGACCAAATGAGCCAAGCTTTATTACAATATCACATATTCTGGCTCCATTCAAAGACATTCTGGGTGAGTTTTGGATTGGGAAGGTCCTGCCAACATATCGACATCAGGATGGAATCAACATTCGAATTTGTATCTGTCCGATTATTGCAGATCTCCTGGCCATCCGCAAAGTGACTGGATTTCTTGGTCATTCTGCAACTGAGTTCTGCACTTTCTGTGACTGCAAACTGAAGGACAGAGAATCTCTATCCATGCAGAATTGGAACAAGCGTACCAATGATCAGGTCCAGGCTGCAGTCCAAGAGTGGAAAGACTGCCAGACAAAGAAAGGACGTAGTGAAATTGCCAGTAGAAATGGAGTCCGCTGGACACCACTTCACGATCTGCCTTACTGGTGCCCTGTCGACCAGTTAGTTCTTGGTTTCATGCATAATACACTTGAGGGTATTCTTGAATACCATCTCCGGGATTTATATGGCATTGGCCGGACTGCTGCAGAAGTCAAGCGAATGAAAGCAATGGAATCTGACAGGGATAATGAAGAGGGCAAGGATTTACTTCATGGAGAGGAGAGTGATTATGATACAGAGCTGGAAGACCTTATAAATGAGTCAGAAACTCATGCTATGGATGTTGTCAACTTCAACATTTGGCAGGAATCTCAAAGTCAAGGCTCAGAGCCGCCATCCACCAATGTTTCAGATGATCAAGAAACAATCCATGACTACATTAATGATGATGATATGAATATGGATGTCGATGATGGCAGCTCAGACTATTTGCCATTTGGGGCAATGTTCAATTTCTCGTCATCTCAGCTCGGAACAATTCGTGCATGTATCAGCAATATCCCCTTTCCAACATATGTCAACCGGCCTCCTAAAAATCTGGGTGAAGCTACACATGGATCGCTTAAAGCAAATGAGCTTCTTATTCTGTTCACAATCATATTTCCTATCATTCTTCCAGAAATGTGGTTCTTTGATAGTGAGTCCACTGGGCCATCAGAGAAGCTTCTATTGGAAAATCTCTATGATGCAGTTGCATCTACCAATATCATTGCCTCATTCACTACATCAGATATAGAGGCTGATGCTTACATGGATCATTACATTAAATATCGACAAAGTGTGCAAATTATCTTCCCAAACTATCACTCCAAACCAAACCACCACTATGCCATGCATAACAGTGATCTTCTCAAATATTGGGGCCCATTGGCTGCTCTCAGCGAATTTCCTGGTGAACGACTGCTGGGCATGTTTCAGCATATTAATACAAATAAGCACATGTGTAAGCCTCTCTCCATTGTGTGATGTATGCACATAACTAATAGTTGATATTGATCTTAGATGATATGGATTTCACTCTGTTCCAGCAAATGTGCCGCCGAGGCCGCTTGGATGCCTTTTTCAAGGACCAGACATCCAAAAACCCACTTCTAGGCCAACTCGCACAGATTATTGATCCTGAATCCCCTGATATTTCACCACATGGAGAGCTACTTACTGGAGAACAAGCAGCACAGCATCTTGCAGCAGCCTCTATTCTCTCTGATGACAACTATGACAGTCTCCTTCAACATGTTCGTCACACTGAACCATCTTGTCGATCACATCTCGAGGCAAATCATCCAGAGAATGCGATAATTCTTCCACCACTAGTTCGCTCACGATCAGATATTCATTTCCAAGGGCGAACATATAGCTGCAAGCAATCTCATCCTGGAAATAGTGCAGTGCAATTTTATGCAAATTGCAACCGAGATATAAAACACACTGGATTTATTGAAAACATCTGGCAGACTGCATTCAAAGGAATTTTGCACACTTTTCTTCAGATTCGCAAACACAAATCACTTGATGGAGCTGAAGAGAAGAAGGCACCATATACCCAATTTCCTCGTTTTGATATTCAAATATTCAATGCTGAAGAAAGCGGGACTCAGGATATTATTGATGTCCAACAAATTATCTCACATGTTGTTGCTTGGGAACGACCAAAGGGAACCTATGGTATCAAGACCAAAACTCTTGTAGTATGTTGTGCACTGAACCGGGGTCGAAATTGAATACATGTTGTAGTATTTTTCATATGCCTTTCTATAATAAAATATTCTCTGATCCATTTATATGACAAGACAAGTTTGAACCAAGAACAGTCAGATCAAATTTTCATAGACATAATCCATATATTGAGAGCCACATATTCCATATACACATATACATATCATAGATTGAACAGAAGAAAATGGCAGACAGAAGAAAGGAGGGATATGCATACTAAATCTTACCTAGAATGATTAATTAGTATCATCGTCCATCTCGTCACTCTCTGCTGCAGCATCAGCCATATCATCATCAGTGGGGAGATTGTAGCCCAATTTCTCCACAATAGCAGCCCCATACTTCCTCATGAACTTCTTGTCTGACATCCTTTTCCAATCACGCCCCTCCTTCGCTCCATCCTCATTGAAAAACCAGGAGTCATTCTCTGGAAGTGCAACTGGACAGTTGGTGTAGCGATATCGAAGCTGCATAGGCAACTGGTTGAAGTATTCCACATCAAAGAAATCGAGTGTTGTGGTATCAGGATCGGGAAGCCGGTTGAACTCACCACGCTTCTGAGGAATGCCAGGGCCAGGTTGACCACGGTGACGAAGCTTCTTGGCCTGAGCAGAGTGACCAGAGAGCTCCTTCTGGGCAATGACCTTTGTATCAATCTTTGCCTTGAAGTCGGTCCAACTACGAGAGCAGCCAGGCTTGGATTTGATGATCAAATCATTACCAACTTTCTCATCCTCAGATGTGCAGTTGGTATCAGCAAGTTGATCGCAAATGCGGTCAGGATAGTTCTCATTACGTGCCCACTGTGCACGCTGGTCTGCAATCTATAAACTATATCAGTTTGAGCCAGAATCAAACAATATCACATACTGCCTTGCGACGCTTATAGATATCCCCATGAATGGCCTTGGTAGCAGCACCACCAGGTTCCCTAAGCTCCAACTCATGAAGACCCTTCATATACGTCCAGACAAATTGATCGTAGATTGTGGAAAGGAGAAGTTGATTATTGAGGTAGTCATGATTGGGTGAAAGGAAAGCATAGGCATGACTAGCCATAGCCTGCTTGAATGAATCGATAGCAACATTTTTGCATGCAATATTCCAGAGTGAGGTCGGAGTCTCTGTAAGATCGACAGTCCAAGCAGTAAAAGCATAGTTGGTGAGATAGGAAAAGATAGTTGCGATATGATTGTGGTTGAGTCGACGAAGACCCCTGGCAATCTTACCTTTAGCAGGAAGATGGCGCAGTGAATCAAGCATGTAAGATGATGCACGCTCAATGACTGTTGGTCCAGAACCACGCCGCTCTTCAACTGACTTCAAATCTTTGAAGCGGGCAGAAAATTTCTGCTTGAACTCAGCAGTAGGAGGAAGGGGAACAACTGAAGGCTCATAAGCCCTCCAGAGAAGCCTGACATGCAACTCCAAAGCAGACTGGACAAATAGGTTTGTTTTAGCACAACAAAGAAAAATAGACCAAAGACCAAATCATGCACCTTCATACCCCGGGCTGCCTCTGGAACCCTGTTTCTTTCAAGATGCAAAGGCTTGGAGTTAGCCTGTTCTCTGGTCTGAGGTTCCTTTGAAGCCCTTCTCTGTTTCTGCTTCTTTGAATGGGGGCCAGTTGAACTAGAAGGCCCTGAGCCATCATTCTGCTCTGAACGGGGCCTTTTCTGGCCAGTCCTGGATGATGACATGTGATGAATAGAGATATGAAATCTTGGAATAGGCAGAAGAATCAGAAATGGTTTAGAGAAGACAAAAGAAGAGAACAAAGGACAAAGAAATGGGGATCTCACGCGGCTCTCATCATGATCGGATATGTCATTGGCTTGACACGTGTCCATCGCATGTGCGCGTTTCTAGCTCCGATTGAACAGCCGCCCATTGTTCGCTCAAAATGGTAACTGTCAATCATTGATTGATGAATTTATAAATAACATGTGAAAATTAGGGCCAGACAAGGGCCAGACAAGGGGAACTTAACAGGGGGAACCGCTTTTGCCCCCGGTGTATGGAATTGCCTCGATGAGATCATCAGGGAATATGACATAGTCGTAGTTGAGATCACAGTTGAGAGCATGCATTTCGAAGACAAGGTAAGGTGTGCGCTGGTAATCGCTGACCATAGTCCCGCTGGGCTCGCACAAGAATTCGACATTATTCACCATGTTTTCAGCAATTTTAGGAGCCGGTAAGGAATGGCAGCTCAATACCAGTGGTCTGTGCGACTTTGGGGCTGAGAAATCGGTTTACCACATATCAACTTGTGGCGCGTTTTCCAGTCGCTTCGTTGACATGCTCTGTGACTTTGATCAGTATTCGAAGACTGGATTCAGTGAGACCACTTACTTGGAGTAGTAGTAGATGTTTCGTTTCATGTTGGTCTTGCAGCTGCTGCATCGCATGAAGGATTCGACGTCACGTTCAGATTTGGTGCAACCGAGAGCTTCGCAGAGGCGAACGCCGGAGGAATAATTACGACGAGCCTGTTTATAGGTTGCTTTGCGGACTTTCCGTAAAGGGCCCTTGACTGTTCTGTATCGGGGGTCGTAAGGCGCTGATGCCTTGGAAAAGTGTACATCGGCATCTTGAGCAGCCTCTCTCGGGAGACCATTCCAAGAGTCTAGACTGTGTATAAGAAAAGCGCCTGTGTGATGAAATCAGTACCTTGGTACCTCAGGATTGAATAAGTTGCCTACAAGCAAAGCGATCGCGCAGGTTTTGGACAGTGGCTATCTGGAATCTGGGAACTTTGCTCATCGAGGTTGACATGGTTGTTATCAATGCTTCCCATTTGGGATTTCGATAAGTCCTGACGGCCGAAGGAGTGATCAAGGTGTCGTTGAGCCAGTGAGAAGATAGCGCATCAACAGGTCGATGAATCCTCGTCCTTTTCCTTTCATCAGAGAATCGAGGGTGATATCATCACAGGTCATTCTCGCAGGTCGAAAGCCCAGGCTTTCCCAGTTACGACAGGTGCGAATTACTGTAGTTTTTCGACCACAAGTTCGTCACACGTCACACGGACCTCTGAACTGAACTGAAAATGGCGTGACATCACACCAAATTTTAAGCTCTGAACTAGAGATTGTGACATTCCCACGCACCAAAAAAGGCGATTTTCCTTCAAAGCGGTTCCAAAAAGTCCAAAAAGCCATGCAATTCAGTTTTTTCAGTTATATTAACATGTTCCAAAGACACAGAAGCAAGGTCAATGATGCTGTATGATATATAAAAAATGATGATGAACTGATATGTTGGTATGTCACACTCTATCCCGAGCTTTGAACTGAAAAAATAGTGTGACATGTCATGTGATGAGCGTGGGAATGAACTTGTGGTCGAAAAAAGACAGTAGTCCTTCCAGCAGATGCTTTCGTCGCTCTTTGTCGGTGGCTGTTGAGCATTTTCGCTCAAAACCCATCATAGTAAAAGCCTCAGACGCGACCAAGGTGAGTCGGATTTGCATGTATACGAGATTACTCGTGTGTTTTCGGTATAGCTGGGCCTCGGAGTCGTCTAAACTGGTTCTGGCCGCGGCCCGTTGCAGAGAGGATTTGGAACAAAACATGCTGAGAGACCGGAATTCCGTTGATCTTGTGGCTGGCCATCGCTTCCAGAGCGTCATTCCATCCTACTGGATCCCTATCTGCTTCTGTCAACGAAGAGGACTCCAAGTGGTTCTGCAAACAAATAGCAGAATCAATAAGACAAACAGTCGCAGGAAAATTTGGCGCGTACATTTTCACGCTGGTATTTAAGGAATTATCTGGCTGCTTCCAAGGAATTGCTTGCCGGCGCCACTGAGGTTCTGAAGACAAGGTTGACGCAAAGAACAAAGATTGAACCCGGGCTTTGTTGAGTAACCGGTGGCCGATGCCGGCATGCAATGCAAAGGCAATGGCACAGGCTCATTCGCCGAGAAAATTTCACCCCATTTGATTCCTCTTGTTGTCTTGCAGGCAGAATCTCAATATATTGAGAATCTTTTAACAAATCAGTAGGATTCTCTCGGCTCATATTGGATAAATATCTCATTTCAGCGTACAGGTTCGAAAATGCTCCGGAGGTCAGGCTGCCATTATTCGTTTTGGACCATCACTGAGGGTCTCGACAGACAAATATTCCTCCGATTCCTTCACTTTCGTCCACAGACGACCTCGTTCAAAATCTCGCCAACCTTAGTTTTGCAGATCCATCAGGCTCAGGCTCTGTTTCAGCTTCTGGCTGGTATCCAAGCATCTACCCATGGACCGCCCTTGCAGCCAATAGAATCAGTCCCATAGATTCCACTAAAGCGACGCCATTTGGTGAACCGTTCGTCGACGGCCCTTCCGAAGCCCAGGGTTGCATTCTTCTAACCAAAGTCGCGCTTCATCCGTATCAGGCTGTCGGACGATGTCAAGCACATGGTCTGACAAGAAAGAAGGTTGATGGACAACCTCAACGCTCTGGATATGGGGTGTGAATTCCTGAACTATATCGCAGTCTCACAAAGCCCATCGAGACGTTGGTGGTCGTTGCCCACTGGGGAGCATCTGCCGACAGAAAGGCTGGGAAGTCGGGACAACGAGGAACCATATAAGAGATCCTATTCAATATTTCAGCACCCCGCTTACGAGCAGACCAAGCTGAAGGGAAAGAAATACCACGTTCCAGATAGACATCTCGAAGGTATGTCCATTTCGTTGCATCATATATGGGTCATCCTGACTCACCTCGTTGAAATGTCCAGGATTCCCATATCGTCTTCACCACCATACGTATACCAGATCGTCTTTAGAGAACACGACTTCCACCTCCTTGGGTCAGTGATATTCTTGTCTCTATCTTCAAGTTTACTGACCCTTTGCTAGGTGCAACCTGAACGGATTGTTTTCGTCTCCTTGGAATCAGAGTTGTAATTGGTTGGGGTCTGTTTTCTTCCCAACTCGTGACATCTGAGCTGAACCACCTTAGACGAAGGTCATATCATACGGGTCTGACACCAAAAGGGCTGCGGGTTTGGGAGGATTTCGCCTGCGGTACCCTTGGTGGAGTGTCCCAGTTCCTCGTTGTATGGAGCAGCGTGATTTGTTTCGTGTGGCCTTTGGCCTCGACCGTCATCCGCTCTTTGGCAGCTCGCCTTTCCGCTCAAGTATGCAATTCGCATCGTGATGTTCCAGTGGTCGAAATTCCCAGCAACGGTGCGAGCCTGGGAGCGATATTCGAGGAGCGAAACAGCGTGGGTGAGCGAACATGCCATTGACGCTGGTTTACCATATTCACGATCTTTTGTAGAATGGTACTCGTGCACCATAGAGCTTTGAGCCACCGAAACCAACATGCTCGCTCTTTCCGAGTATCGTCTGCTGCTGGAACCCCGTTGATTTCTGTCATAGACTGGTCCTCCTTGAAACATAGACTGGTCCTCCTTGAAATCTTGTCTGAGCAGTTATGCAATGCATTCTTCGCAACAATGCCATCCGTCTTGATGAAGCTGCTCAATCTTTCGTCGTCAGTTTCCGTTTGTTATTCACCATTTGCGATTCTAACCATCGCTTAAGATTGGCACCACAACACGAGTGTAGGTTTCGACTGCCCGGATTGAATTTTCGACTGCGCAAATCGAACTGTCTAACAGTCGTATTGAGCCGGTTCTGACCAACGTTCAAACGATGCAGGTGCGGTATCATAGGAGCTTATTCAATCCGGCGCTGATCATCACACGAGCAGAAAAACCTCAAGTGGAAGCCTGATTTTTTTGTTGTGTCCCTGGCATATCGGTCCACCGGGTCTCTGGAATGCATGACACCTATTCATTTGCCAGAGATTCAGACCATATGGAGTGTTCTGGGCCATGAGCGAAAACCTCAGTTACGCTTTGACCGAAAATCGCCAAAGATAGATTTCTTTCTTTCAATGTTTTGTGTGCCATACATTCAAGTTGCGGTGACTTGTCACTCAGCCATCGTTATAAGGATGTTGACTTGATAAATAATATAGTGAACGATTTACTTGATGACCGCTCAAAGGAACTTCACGATATGCCACTAGGTACTCAGGATTAATTGTGAGGAAGCAAACTTTCCAGCGACTGAGGCCTGAGGGCCAGTCCATACCTCGATCACAATCATGACCTCCAGTGTGTTTCTCTCATCATTCCTGGTATTAACCCGCAAGTACGAATTCAAGCAATCAGTCGGAATCGAATCGGGTTGTCAAGTTCGGCTAAATATTTCGGCAGGAGTATTATCGAGGCCTCGTGACCGTTGCGCTTGCAATGCCCGCTACCTAACTTGTTAGGTACGGGTCTTATACCGCCCTCCTCATAATCGATAAGCTGCAAGGCCGGCGAGCGGCAGGGCCCGCTACTGAGGCTTCGCCGAGCTCCGAGATGTACATATCTGGGATTTTGTCATGCATTGGAAGGCAAGTCAACATGAACAGCAAAATACATGCTGATAGAAACAACAAGAACTAAACTAGACCGTCCTCAGCCAGCCGTCCCTGAGCTGCTCGGCCTCGACTTTCCCTCACAGCTCCGGCAGATGCCGGCAACAGGTTTATCTCTGTGCACAACAAGGATGCTGACTGAAGATCTATACATCAACTTGTTGATCGTAACGAGTCTGTCTAGGAGAGACTAGACTGAAGAGTATGATGAAAAGCTTTGTGACCCTAGAAGGTTCGGGCCGAGTTCGAGTATTGACTAACGGAAAGCGGAGGTCCGGCGACAAATTGTCGGCGTTTGCATCAGGTGATTGAGCCAAATACAACCCTCGAGTAGATCACTGCCACTGCAACACTGCCACAACGTCACGTTCTTGTTTGTGCGTGTTAGAAAAAGTGAGTTTTGAGGCATCGCTTTGCAAACCCGTACTAAACAAGTTTAGTAGCGGGCATCGTGGGAGTCAAAACGTGATCACAGTGGCTGTGGGATCGTGCGTGCCATATTTGCGCAGTCACATGCGCCCCTAAAGAAAATTTCGCTCACCCACTTCAGTACAGCTATCGCTCTCGCAGTTTCAGCACCATCCAAACAACAATGACAAATTGCTATCTTAACGGTGCTTCGGTGCCTGCTCGAATCAGCTTCGATTCCAATGGTCGTCGCCAAATGTTCCAAGCAAATGTCGCTCAGGTTGACGCTTCGGGTCACCGCTTCTCAGCTCAAGTGGACCTCCTTTACTCTTCAAACGCCTCGGGTTTAGTCCTCAGTCAAGATTGGCTGTGAAGGCGTATAGCAACTCCTGCAGGTGAGAGAGGCTCCGACGCCGTCAATCTCTAAATCCCCTTCATACAGCTCAGTTCACCTGGATGGTCTTCCCGTCGTCGCCGAACTCTTACTACTGCCAACCACATAATCACATAATCCGAGGCTTGCTCACTGGTGCTCACCTGTGGGGTCAAAACTTCAGCACCATGATTCATTTCCACCCCAGCCGTCATTTTACTAGGTGCCGATTGGTTGGAGGCCATTGCTATTCACAGCCGTCCTACAATTCACATTCCCATTTAATTTTTTCAGACAATCGGCCCGCCCCTCCGTCCAGTCCACATCCGACGTCCGACGCACCTGCTTCTCAATCTGGAGCACCCGGCGCCTTGGAAGGTATGTGCCTTAAACTGGTCCTGCTTTGTTCACTTGCTATGCTGTTCACCTGTGTCACTCTGATATCTGTTTTGCGCCAAGTTCTGAATTTATTTGAATTTACATTGGGGATTCTCGAGTGTCAGTTTATATGAGCTTTGTGATTACGGTCCAAAGAATGGATGAGTCAAGGATCGGCGCTCGGGAGCTCGGTAGCGGGCCCTGCCGCTCGACGGCCTTACAGCTTATTGTTTGGTTGTGACATCAAATTCTAAACGCGATGGGAGGGCCCAAAATCGACTCAGCCTCTATTAATATATCAGACATTGGAGCAGAAAGCAAATTGAATAAGGACACTTCCCAAACGCTGTTGGAATTTCAGGCGCTAATGATACTAGATATGAGAAATCGACGTGATATAACAAATTAATTCCAACGATGACAAGTACTTACATGAAACAGGATGAATGGGCGCAATCAGGATCTGTAACATACCTTTATGACTTTGAGCTAGTGTTTCTTGTCTTTCAGGCTTTAGCCTGGATATCCTCGCAGATTCCTTATCTAGGCCATCTTGTAGACATGTGATACAATCTTATCTTCACCTTTACCTTCTTCAATGTTTTCCGTTACACCTCGCGCTGCACGATGGCTGTTGAGTACTTATTCTTGGATTCTGTTGTATCGGCTAGGGTTCATTCACCACGAAACCTTGCTCTTTCTTGAGGTGATCCCCGTCAGAGTAGCCTCTGGGGAATCTATTGACACAAAGGCTGTTATTTAGAAACAGTTTACAGGATCCTACGAGCACAAATTCTGGGCTGATGGGACTATAATTCTAGCTTTAACTTTGTGCCGCTGAATAAAAATTCAGCAGTGTACGAATGACTGTACATTCCACTTACATGCAACAACGCTGCAGAAATTAGCCCAGTCGGTAGGAACATGTTTATAATCCTCCGAATTGTCATGCGTAAAGTCGGTGAAGAACAGGTATCCGAGATTGAGTGCGACAAGTTGTTTTACCAGATCTACCGACGTCGTGGTCGGGCCATCGTGTAAAATCACAGCTTGTTTTTGGGCTGGAGATGCGCCACTTATAACCAGCTGAGAAGGACTAAATGAAAGCTCAGTAATTTGTGCCAACTCAAAGAGCAAGAACCCATACTTGAATGACGCGAAAAAGTTCTCAACCGAAACGATGAGATCAGCAAATGTGTAGAAGTTGGTGTCTGGAGGGTTTACACCAGGGTTGAAAGTGGCCTATAAATTATAATCATTTAAGAAATGGTGCATGTGTCGCTACCGAGACTCACAAAAGCGCTGGATCCCAGATCCTGATGGACAGCCGTGGCATAGGATTGGTACTGGGACTCCAATGGGCTGGTGGCATTTGTTTCATCGAAGAATATCCCTGTGGGACGGTAGGGCGCACTCCATTGCGCATAGGTCGCGATATCGGTAACCACAGCCGTCACGTCGCGGTTCCCAAAGACTGTAGAAACGTAGCCAATAATCCGGACGTTCGCATGGTTAGCCAACTGAGGGATGCATCCCTGATATGCCGGATCAGGTTGACTGTTTGCACTTCCTGGTCCGCTGGCTGGATTTACAATGAAGAGGAAAGGCAATGTTGGATTCGCTGATATGCTGTTTGAAAGCCATGAATTTGAGAGGATGAAGACTTGAAAGACAAGACTCACGCGCTGATGACGGGCTGCCAGGCAGTGCAGTTGTCATTGAAGTTCACATTGGGAAAGAAGTATAGCGGAAATATGACGCCGGTGGATAGAAGTGCAGTTGCAGAACGGAGATGGATGCTGAGGCTTAGAAGAACAAGAAAAAGCATTGCTGGGTGCTTCTGTTCGATCCATGATCAAAGACTCCAGGGTTTTAAACACGCACGAGAGGTTACCTATTGTGACGTACAGCTCGTTAGGTTCAAACAGTAGTTATTCACAAGTCGCAACACCCGAGAATTAGTACTCGCGTTAGCTGCGCCGGCCGTAAAACTATTCGTGAGGCTGTACATGAAACAAAGCAGGGTCTTGCGCACAACAAGGATCATCAGGGCGATCCGCATTTCGACGTGCAGTAAAAATAACTGAGAGACGGCGTCACGTACCCGTTTTTTACTCCCTCCTATCCCCACTTTTGCTTGGCCGATTTTGCACCATGAAAGCAGAGGCCCTGGTGTCAATATCCGGGAAGACCGACATATCACAGATACGAAGACCCTGGATGCTATCTATGGACGCTCGATTCTCCAGCAACAAAAGATGAGGTCCAATCTCGGGCGCCATGGTGTTACAGCTGATAAAGAATCGATAGGTCGCAGAGAAAACGCTGTTTGGCGGACTTTCAATTTCATCACTTCCAGACCCTGTCAACGGCCAGAACTAGCCTCGAACCAGTCTCTATCTCGAGATAGCCGGAGACCTCTATCGAGGGCCTTCGACTCTTTAGAGGGGCCAGTCACAGGTCTAGGCCAGAACTACAGCCAACAGTTTGAAACTTCTCTGGTGTAACATTGTTTTGTACAAATGGATTATTTGAATTCGCCGAACAGGGCGAGTTTTCTCTGCAGCCTGTCGATTCTTTATCAGCTGTAACTGGACAAGCACCATGGATACGGTGAAAAATGTTTTGTCTTGATTCTTGAGCCCCACTTTGCCCTTGAATCTTGGACAATCTGTCCCATTCTCTATGCCTCACTCAAAACATACTTCTGCGGGAAATTTTGTATGTGAAGAAGGCACCGGAAAGGCAAGGTGAGACCGCGAAATAAGGTTCGAGGTCAAGAAACATGGAAAGTCCTGCTCTTCAAGTTCCCTAGGCTTTGGATGATCAAAGTTGTTAGTCTCTCAGAGCCAGACTCTATACAAAAAATTGACGGACATGTAATTTTGTATGGACAAAGTTGTATATTGCATCCCAGTTCCTCATCGCCGCTTCCGGTCAGTAACAAAAAAAAAGTTCAATATCTTGTCAACCAACGTGGAACAGACGAAAAAGCTCGAAAGTAGTCCCATCACCGATTTCCATATTCGGCCGCCGAGGACTCAAGCTGAGCTCGACTTGGCTAAACCTGCAGTAGCACTAATGGTAGCTAATTGTTGTGCAGATTGCTGAAGAGAGAATGATTTGAGCCTTGGGCAGGTCGGAGAAGGTAGCGTTTGCAGCTGGTTCAATGCAGTCTAAAAGGATGGCCACACTCATGTCACACGCAATTTGGATTGAATTTGGAGAAAGGCTCCAAAGTTCACGTTGAGATACACAGTTGACGCGAAACTAACGAATTGAAATAGGTAGAAGACCGTTTGAATACCACTCAAATTTGAACAAGCAAAAACGACGTTTCAAAATCAAGAATTGGTGGCGGCGCTGCATTTGACCTTGTGCTTGTTCCAATCCTTTTTCTGACATTCCTTGCTGCAATAGCGGACTTTCTTGCATGTAATGCATTGCTGAAGCTTCGGCTTTCCCCGGGCTCTGCAAACGTGACATCTTCGAGATGCTGGATCCCGGATGACTCGCTCCAGATATGAAACGGCAAACAATGGAGACAAGGCCATTCGTGTCGTATAAGGAGCGAATGGTCGCCATAGGTCCACTTTGCGCATTCCTTCCATATCCTTTCCACTTCCGCAGTTGCAAAGCGGCTTGACTTCCATCTCTTCGGTAAGCGGAATCTTGCCTGTTGCCAAATATTCACAGTTGGGACCGTGTTTCCAGGTTCGACAACGTTCGGTGAAAGCTGGAAGAAGATGTTTCCAAGCTGTCATTTCGCCTTCGTAGACGGTAACATTGACCATCTTTCCACCGCTGACGAGTTTGCCGAATTCGTTCTGGTGTTTCATGATGATGGAATTGGTCAATGGTAGCACATAACTGTCGCAGATTACTGTATGACAATGGGTATCGTATCGGACGCCATTGACAAAGATGATGGTGTCGCAATTGTTGGTTTCTTTGTCCCGTAAGGCAAACAGTCGTTGGATACCGCTGCCTTGGATGCCCATGGACTGGACAAGGATAGCATGAATAGTGTCCTTGACGAACATGAGAGTATCGGTGTCGTGTTTCTTGCGAAGAGAGCGCTCTCGCGTGGACATCATCGAACCGACATGTGGATTCAACCACTTTCCGATATCTGCCTTGTAATTGACAGCAGGTAAACGAGCCAAGTTGACGCGATGAATGTTCCATGAGGACAAGGCAGTACCGTTTCCCAGTACCGAGAAAGGTCTGACCTTCATCCCGTCAGGAAGAAAGGGACCCGACGGCGGAACAATGATCTGTAGACGTTCAGATATAGCGCTGACATCAAGTCAGATGGGCTTACCTCGATGTACATGGAAGCTCGAGCAAGACGAAGTCGGTGTTGACTTGCTGAGACAGGAAAAGGAAATATAACATCCTGAACGTAGTTGGCCAGGTTCACTCGAACGACACAGGGAGAGATCTGGACAACCTCTGGTGACTTGCGCTCTGTTCCGAACAGATGCTTTGCCCCTGCGATCGTGACATTGATTCTGGATGTGAAGGTCGAGATGACCTCGCATTCTTCATCCAGCTGGACAGTGCCGCGCTGTAACTCTCCGATCTGAGCCAGGGCGGTGCTGGAGCGTCGAGAATTCAATGAGGGATCAGAGCGCATTGGAACAGGATCTTCGGGAAGGACCTGAACCAAGGAAGTGTCGAGAAACCTGGCGCTGAATACTGAGAGAGTCAAGCCCAGCTTCGACACGAATGTCATGGCTGTCCCGGATGTGCTGCGAATCGATAAATGGACCGTAAGATCCTCCTGTGGTTCGATATTGACCAGTAGTTGCGTTGGCATTGTGAATGAGGCTACAAGCGGAGCTGTTCCCATCCAACCGTCTCTATCTTCTTCGAATGCGACTCTCGGATGGCTAGGTGAGCCCATTGCCGAGACGCGACCAAAGCCGACATGGACGTCGTTGAAGGTATTATGAGACCACTTTCCTCGAACATCACAATGCATAGGGATAGTCATTGTATCTTTGTTCATGGGATCCGTCGGGTCTGGGACTCCCAAAACCAATAGTTTATCTCGAGGAACCGAGATGATAACTCGAAGGACTGGGGGAACACTGGGCCATGCTGCGAATCGACCCACTTTTCGCAATGATTCCCGATAGAGATCGACAGTATAGACCCCTTGAAGATGGAGCTGAGCGAACATGTCCTGTCTATTGACTGTGTCCATTGGCATCGACTGATCAGCCTCTTGAAGATCAGTAAAGCGGTCCATGACTGACATCCACGCTTCCGGCGTCATGTTTAGTCGGCTCTTGACGACTTTCAAAAACTCGGCAAAGGTTTTACGCGAGTAATGAAGAATATTGGAATGGGAGACGGCCTTCATAAAGTGTTTGGCGCCAGCCTTTCCAGGACCTCCGTTTCGGTCCCAGAATGTTCGAGCATCTTCTTGCTCGAACAGCAGGTGATACATATCCCAGAGCATAGTACCAAGCTGAATTGGTTCGAATGTCGGGATTGTAGCCAAGTCGAAAGCGAAAGGGTCAGCGGACCACGGTCGTTTCCATGTCGAAACCTGATAAAATTGCGCCGTCTTTCCCTTGAGAAGCATGTGCATCATCAGCTCGTGAGTGTTGGAGAGAGAGGTGAATCTCGATAGATAATCGACAGGGCAGAGCCCGAGAAGAAGAGCCATCAATGGGATTTCGGTATGAAGGAGTTCAGTGAATTCTTTTGTAGCGTCATCTCCACGAAACAGCAATGATTCCGAATAAAGGACGCTGGCTATATTGTTCTCGAGGAGTGGAGCTGCCGCGATTAGAACATTCAAAAGCCCGATGTGGTCGTTAAGGTTGGAGGTGTCAATGATATTGAAATAGACAGGTGCCCTGCCAGAGCCATATTCTCCTGTATCGAGTTCAATGCGACTAACATTGAACTGAGAGGCCGGAATGCCTGTCTTGCAGGTTCTGCTGATGGCGAATTGAGCCAGGGCTGAAGATACTGCAATTGCATCACCAGCGAACAAGCGGACAATAGGAGCACTGGCTGAAGAGACTGCTGAAGCGTAAGCAGTGCACCAGTCGGTAAACTGCCTTCGTGCTGCCTGAATCACGTCCGACGCTGTGATGTCCCGCTTTGCATTGCCGAAAAGGTCGACGAGATGAAATGGAGTCATCGGATCTGTGCCATAATGGACACAGCAACCTTCCCCACCCAGGGAATAGACGAAAGTCGGATTTAGCAGACTCGCTGATGCAGGAGGTTTGGGATCAGTGACCCCGGTTGCCCAGTACTGAACCAGCATTTTGGAGAGGACGGGAGCTGCTGCCATGATGAGCGGACCAGACGAGCGTGCTGCGCCAAGGAAAGTTCCTCCTTTTGCTACAGGAGACAGCTTTTCGACTTGGGAAAAAGCGTCTCGGATGGTCTTCTGGCGGTTTGGGGGCAGTGATCTGAAGCTCATGTAGAGCTTGCAATGTCGGCGCACTTCCGAAAGCGTGTAGCTGCTGGACATTTTCAGGAATGGGCTGTACGACGATGCCTTCCATTGGTCCATGGTCTCTGAGCTGTCAACGAGCTTCTGGCACTGCAGCAGGAGAGTATCGTAGGACTCTTGGTTGATTTTCATGTGGAAGAAAATGTTCCAGATCGTGGTGATAGGAACTTTGTCGACGACCATGCTGAACAACAATACATTTCGAGCTGTAAAATGGTTAGAATCAGTCGCCGATATCATACTAGCGACTTACTCAAGACAGCGGGGTCAATATCACAGCAGGTGAAATCGAGCTTTCGTTCAGCTGGGACGAACAATGAGCAAAAAGTTGCACGAGAATTTCTGTAATGAACTCACAATTTTCGGGTTCGCTGTATATTGTATATAACACGTTTCTTGGATCACCACAGCCCAATAAAAGGAGCTTGGCATCTTCCTCTGGCGCGATATCCCTTGTCAAGCAGACTGCCGCCGTGTTGCCAATGGGGTAGAAGAAATATTTTCCTGGCCACACGAGAGGATGCGACATGGCAGCTATGGAACAAGTGGATCGTTCGAATAAGGCCACCCAAGAGCCTGTCTACGGCAACGAGGCAGCCAATTCTGGATCTCGAGCGCTAGTTGAGATTCCCATGGTGTCCGAGGTGGATTGAGCTGCAGGACCGTCAAATAAACATCATTTGGATATCGAGTTATAAGAAGCATGTTGAAAATGGCAGGAAAATGGCAGGAAAATCGTTGCCTGCTAGGCCGATGGATGTGCAAGAAAAGATGACAACGTCGTGATGACAAATAGTAAGCGCTGGTCACTGCTCGGATTCTTGATCGGAACGAGGCAAGTATGACTAAGACTTGGTTCAGCCCGGGGCGAAGGCTCGGTTCTGCCATTCTTGAACCAGGTCTCTCTGTAGTTGCAGTCTAAAAAGGTTGGTCACACTCGTGTCACACGATTTGGATTGAATTTGGAGAAAGGCCTGCAATTCAAGATACAAAGTTGACGCGAAAATGACAAATTGAAATAGGTAGAAGACCGGAATACCAAATTTGAACAAGAAAAAATGAAGTTCCAAAATCAAGAATTGGTGGCGCTGCACTTGACCTTGTGCTTGTTCCAATCCTTTTTCTGACATTCCCTGCTGCAATAGCGGACCTTCTTGCATGTAATGCACTGTTGAAGCTTCGGTTTCCCTCGGGCTCTGCAAACATGACATCTTCGAGATGCAGGATCTCGGATGACTCGCTCCAGATACGACACAGCAAATAATGGAGACAAGGCCATTCGTGTTACATATGGAGCGAATGGACGCCAGAGATCGACTTTGGACATTCCTTCGACATCCTTTCCGCGGCCACAGCTGCACAATGGGACAATTTCCATCTTTTCGGTCAGAGGGATGTTGCCTGAAGCCCTGTATTCACAGTTCAGACCATGCGTCCAGGTTCGACAGCGCTCAGTAAAAGCTGAAAGAAGATGTTTCCAAGCTATCATCTCGCCCTCGTCAATCTCGATGTTGGTGAGGCCGCCGGTATGTACAAGCTTGGTGAATGCCTTGTCGTTTCTCGCGATGAAGATGGTCGTCAAGGGTAAGACATAGCCATCACCGACGATTGTATGCGAATCAACGTCGTATCGCAAGTCGCTGATGAACAGAATGGTGTCGCAATTGTTTGTTCCCTTGTCTCGAAGCGCAAAAAGCCTTCGAGTACCTTCGCTTTGGATGCCGGAGGAGTGTACCAGAATGGCATGTAGGGAGTCTTTCACAAACATGAGGGTATCGACGTCGTGTTTCTTGCGAAGAGATCGCTCCCTGGCCGACATCGCCAAGGCAAGATGACTGTTCAACCATTCTTTGATATTGGCTTTGCAGTTCAGAAGAGGTAAACGAGTGAGGTTGACACGGTGAATATTCCAGGGGACCAAAGCGGTGTCGCTGCTGCTGGTGACCACAGGAAATGGCTTCACCTTCATCACATCGGCGAGGAAAGGTCCAGAAGGAGGAACAATAACCTAGACATCAGGTCAGTCACTGTCGTAAAAAGAAACTAGGTCAAATTCACCTCAATGTACAGAGATTTCCTCGCGAGCCGTAGCCTCTGCTGCTCCCCAGCGATAGGGAATGGAAAGATAACATCTTGAACACAATCACCCAGGGTCAATCGCATGACACAAGGCGAGATTTGGGTGATTTCGGGAACAAGTCGGTCGACGGTGAACAGCTTTTTCGCTTTCTCGGTCGAGACGCCAATCTTCCCACATAGCGTCAAAACCAATTCACACTCTTCATCCAGCTCTACCGCGACATCCCTGGATTCTCCGATTTGACGCTTTCCCCGTGAAGGCCGTGAAGGCAATGAAGGAATAAAGGACCGTATTGGAAGCGTCGGTTCTGGAAGAAGGTGAACCGCGTTTTCGTCCAGAATGCTGGCACCAAAGACTGAAAGCGTTAGCCCAAGCTTCTTTACGAATTCAACGGTCCCCATTGTACTTCGAACTGCCAAGTGGACTTTGATATTTTCCAGTGGTTCGGCGGTGAGAAGCTGTGCCGACATCGTGAATGAAGCTACAAGAGGCGAAGTTCCTCTCCATCCCTCCTTGTCTTCCTCGAAAACGACCTTTGGCTCAGCAGCGGTGCCTACCGAAGAAACTCTTCCGAAAGCGACATGTACGCTGCTGAAGCTATTGTGGGTCATTACTCCTCGAACATGACATTCCATAGGGATGGTGGTAGTGCCTTCGCCCATGCTGTCGAGGGGATTTGGGGTACCAAGTACTGCCAGTTTCTCTCTGGGTACCGTCAAGATGACTCGAACGACATAAGGCGACTTGGACCATTTGGCAAACCGGCCAATCTTCATCATCGGGATGCGGTAATAGTGAGTCGTATATACATTGTGCAAGTGCATCTGGGTGAAGAGATCGTGCCGATTGGTCGTGTCCATGGGCATGGAAATATCGGCGGCCTGAAGGTTATTGAAACGATCCATGACTGCATTCCAGGCGGAATCTGACATGTTCAGCTTGCTCTTGACAAGCCGAAAGAAGGCGACGAAAGTTCCCCGAGTGTAATGGAGAATGTTGGAGCTCGCGATTGCCTTCGCGAATGCCATCGAGTTCTGTCCTCCATGCCTTTCGGTGAAAGTTCGAGAATCCTCTTGCTCGAACATTTCGTGGTATATGTCCCAGAGCAAGGTACCGAGCTGGTCAGGATCAAAAACCGGTATGGTAGAACTGTTTGACGCCAGATCATCTCCAGATATGGCTAATTTCCAAGTCATTTGTGAATGGAATTGTGTCATTGAGATTGTTTTGGTCTTCGTCTTCACAGCGCCATGAAGCATGAGCTCGTGAGTGTTGGATCGCGACACGAATCGCGAGAGGTAATCGATGGGGCAGATACGGAGTAGAAGCGCCATGACCGGAATGTCTGCGTAAAGACGGTCAATGAACTCTTTGGTCGCATCTTCTCCATGAACGAGCAGTGTTTCGGTGTACAAAACACTGAATCTGGATTCTTCGAGAACGGAAACGGACGAAACCATGACGTTGAAAAGACCAACGTGATCTGCAAGGTTCGAAGTGTCAATAATGGTGAACATTGCAGGAGCATTGCCGGACAAATACTGATTTGCGTCAAGCTCGATGAGGTTAGCATTGAACTGAGCGACAGGGACACCTGTCTTGACATTCTTCCCAGCCGTGAATATGGTGAGCGCCGAGCATACAGCTGTCGCTTCGCCTGCAAAGAAGCGTATCACTGGAGGCTTGACAGCGTCTGCGGATACCGATGACGCATAACTGCTGCACCAGTCTGAAAACTGCTTCCGTGCAGCTTTGACAACGTCCGAGGCTGTGACTTCTCGTTTCGCATTACCGAACAGATCAGCGAGATGAAATGGGGTCATCGGATCTGTCCCATAATGGACACAACAGCCTTCGCCACCAAGAGAATAGACGAATGTAGGGTTTAGAAGAGTGGCTGAAGGAGATGGATTAGCGTCAGTGACGCCGGTTGTCCAATACTTGCGAACCATCTTGTCCAATACCACTGAGGCTTGGACCATAAGAGGACCAGTCGAACGGGCTGATACCCGGTTGATTCCGGCCTTAGTCAGTGGCGAATTCTTTGCCATTTTCGAAAAGGCATCTCGAATGGTTTTCTGGCGTTGCTGGGGAAGCGATTTGAAAGCTGTATAGAGCTTCCAATGGCGTCGTAATTCGGCCAGGGTGTAGCCGGTGCAGAAGGTGAGGAAAGGGCCATAAGACGACGCTCTCCAGTGTTCCATGTTCTGAGAAATATCGAGGAGCTTCTCGCATTGGGTCACGAGAGCATCGTGCGAGCGCTGGTCGAGGTTCATATGGAAGAAGATGTTCCATATCATCAGCATTGGAATCTTGTCGATGGCCATGGTGAACAGCAGGACATTTCGGGCTGCAATAGACGTCAGCTCAGCTTTCTGCGATATATGCTAGTACTGGCCCAAAACAGCTGGATCTATATCACAACAGGTGAAATCCAGATTTCGCGTAGCTGACCGTCCCGTTAGCGATAAATAGCCGGAAATTTTGGTACTCACAATTCTCTGGTTCATTGTATATCGTGTTCAAGACGTTTCGCGGGTCCCCACATCCCAGCAGAAGAATTTTAGCGCTGTCTTCGGGCGCAATATCCCTGGTTAAACAGATGGCTGCTGTGTTGCCAATTGGGTAGTAGAAATATTTTCCAGGCCAGGTGAGGAATTGGGCCATGGTGGTGGTTGAGAAAGAAGAGCGGCTTCAAAGCGATAACGATCTTGCGAAACCATTAGGCTAATCAGGGCTAATCTTGGATCTTGAGCGCCAAAGAATGCATGTCACCTTGGTCAAATGGCATATTTAGAATAGAGGAATCGAGGCTCAACAGCCGTAATTTCGAGCTCATTGCAGTGAAAGTTCAAAGACGTTGCGATGCCAAGGAGTCGATGACGTCAACAGGTTGAACGTGACAAACAAATAAGCGCCGCAACCCAAATCGTTTCTTCTCGGATTCTTGAGGCATGCATGAAGGCGGGGTTTGTTTCAAGGTGAAAGCTTGGTTCGACCATCCTTTAACCGGGTCACTGATGCCAGAAGCTTAAAGACCAGCGGTCGCCAGATTTAACATTTGAAAATTACATTTTATTCAGGCGAGATAATATGCATTCCCAGGTCCTGGAGAATACAGCTTGAACCTTTGGATTTCGACACAATGGTCAATCAGTGCAGAAAATCCAAAGTCAGGGCTACACTGTTACTAGGTTAGGTTGAAACTTGCCATGTGATCCATCACATGTCGAAACGCGTCGCGTTTCACACGGTTTAACACTTCGTTTCAGCAAATTTCGAGCATATTGCATTCATTACGATAGGACAAGTAAAACAAAGCTATGATAGCTTTGTATCTTCTTCATGGACTTGTCTCGGGAGAACCAGTGCCTGCCAAGTAGCTGGGAATATCCAGGCCATACAAACTATCAGGTAGGACACATCAACCCCACTGCGGAATCCAACGCTCCCAGGAAAATTGGAATAACTTCCAACATATACAAAGCATACTGAGCGGCATCTATCAATACCTTCGCTTTGTATGTTCCGGCAAAGACCTGGATTCGGTGATTCAAAATGAGCTGAGAAATTTGACCCGTCCGGCAGAGAGCATCTGAGACTGCTGCAAGATTGGTGCTAAATGAGCTGGCTGGTTCTGGAGGTAAAGGGAAGGGACTGATGATGAACCAGTCGGCGAAGAGAAAGTGAACAGCTCCCATAGCGGTGAAGCTCTATGTATCAATTCATTAGAGATGGAAGCTGTTGATAAAAGATGGAAGAGAAGTACCACGATTCGAGTATTCCATGTTGTTTTCGAGTCCAATCTCTCACTTGCACGTTCTGAATGGGTAGCTCTGGCTCTCCGAAGCAAGGGCATCCATCCACGCCATAGAAATTCTACTCGCAGGATGCTGATCATCATCAGAAATGGTATTGGTAGTCCAGCGATGACCCGCCCAAGCAACATGACAATCCACTCGGATGTCGTTGCAGGGTTTATTGTAGCAGCGGTTTCGATGGTTCGCGCAACCATATTGACAATACGTGCAAGAGCCAATAATTCAGGAATACTGATGAAGACTGTTGATGTGCATCGGTGCCAATATAGAATCTCCAACATCCACTTGGAGAGGTCGAGAAGAAGACCAAGACACAGTGAGCGCGGTTCGAATCAAAGAGAGAAAGACCTCACTAAAGGACCCAATATAAGAAAAGCCATCTTCTCGGGACGTCCTTGTTGTGACGGTGTCCGAGAAGACCATCTGACAAAACTGAAATTGAAGGTCTCGAAGATGACAAGTCCACTCACCGTAAGCTTCAAATTCAACCTGTCGTACCGCTTTCTCGTAGTCAGTCGCAGAATCATTGTCTCGCGACTGGAACAATGTTGGCACAACTTTCGATTGGTAGAATTCGCCCAGCAGCATTTTGCTCGGCGAACGACCAGAGTAAGAGAGATTCCATGTCACGTTCAGGAATTCGGGGTCTGGCTCGCTATCTGTAACTATGTCAGCGAGAAACCGAAAACGATACACATTCACGTATGTTCAGCGTCGGTGACATTCGGACAACTTTCCCGAGTGACAGGTACACAAAGGAGATCCTAGCTAACATTCAGATCGCCACGACAAACAGAATGTCGGATAGATACCTTGGGACCAACGTTGTCGGCAAAATGAGTGAGATATGGCGGGTAGGCATATTCCGTCTGGAAGCCAGTTTCCGACTTTTCGTTGGGTACGAACAGCTCAAGGAGAGAGTCCAAGTGTCCATGGTTTCCATATGTATGGCGACACCCGTAACAGCCGCAACACTGTACAATCAGGTCACAAAGTAATCGACATAGATGAAGAATGGATGATACCATGCCACCATAATATCGCTTCAGATTCCTCCTGGCCTTGTCGAAGACCTCTTTATTGAAAACGTGCGTCTCATCTGCAATGCGTAACTGTGTTCTGCAGTCGAATATCAGTAATGGCGCTGGATAGCCTGAGAATCGACCCACCGAGTTACAATGGGTGCTGCTTAAGCAAACGAGAAGGGTCGTCGGATGATAGCCGCCAACCAAGAATATCATCTTCGTCATCTGCCTTCCTAGCAGAAGGACATTTGCTTTGAACCTCCCTCGATTTAATGAGCGGAATCGACACAGCGAAAGATTCGAGACCAAGCTCGGCGTCGGTGCGGTTCTTGTATCCGTGGATCCCAGGGGAAACCTGTCAACGAATGAGCATGACTTCGTCTGACCGAGAGTCTGACGTGCGGATGAGACCAAAATCGAGTGGCATCGAAGCCTCTGTCGATGCTGGATGTCTGATTGTACGATTGAAAATGATCCATCAGAGAAGGCGAAGAGGGTATAATAACAAAAGAGGCTCTAAGATCCATACAAGATACATAGCTGTCGCGACCAAAGAAGGACGTGAGATTGTAGAACGGAAAAAGGCGGAAACTTCACGCACAAAGGTTTGAGGTCTACCTGGAAATTGAGCTGGGCGTGCACCTCCTTGTCCTGCAGCCGAAGTCCACGAAAGACGATATCAGAATATAAGACCCTCTCGCGCTCGTCAAGACGATTATAGGTGTACAACCAATCTTCGTCCAGCTCCATGTATAAATCACCCTTGAACTTCATCGGCCATTTACCGTTGGAGTCTACTCGGATGGCATCACCCGTGGCATAGCGCTTTTGCCAAAGCTGACCGCAATATCGAATGTTTGCTCCTTGCCAATGAGTGGCTGGACGACAAGAGAGCGATTTTGAACAGCATCGAGGGTTTGGCTTCGATATAGGGCAATATGAGGAAATGTGGACTCGTAGGCTCGTTGGCCAAGGATGAAAAGGGTCGGTGGAAGAGAAATGAGAGCGATTAGCAGAGTAGTGCCCAGAAGATCTTGAATCCAGCACCTGGTTTCCGCCTCGATGTCGGATCAACGTGGAGTGGGCCATCGTCAATGTCTAGCAGCGGGGCTTCTGGGTTGTCAAAGCTCTGGTGTTTTTCGTCCATTGTCGGGAGGAAGAATGAGATCAAGAAAGAAGAAGTGAACGTGAAGCGACGCCATCAGCCTTCAGTTGCTCGCGACGGAGATCTAAATTGATACCGGGCACAGCTCTGCGAAGGAAAATATAGCAGGTAGGTAGGTAGCTAGGCATAGTCACAATCTGTATCCAGTGCAAGCTTGCGTGGATCACCGGATGTCGATGGTTGAGTTTGGACATTGAAGGCAAACATGTGATTTTGACGGCCCGCCCCAGTCTCCCGAGTAACAGTAACATGCTATAGGACCATTTCAGCTCACCGTCTAGGGGACAAAGTCGGTGCAAAGGTAGCAACCAATTCGCGACTTGCGCGTCTCACGAGCGATTTCTGCTACTCTGACTGCGATCTGAGCCTGCGAGGCTTAATCAATTCAGTAAAAGTTGCGTAAGATAAGTAAGAGCTCACGAGAAGAAGGTTGGTCTCCGATTCTTATCTAGGCTTCGCCCTGGAGGTGATTTTGCTCATCCTGGCTCGATTCCGCAAATCATCTTGGATAGCTTGGTCAACTACTGTATCTCCAGCTCGTCAACTGAGTCCAACCAGCGGTAATGTCCCAGACCATATCCCATCGATGTTCTCGAGCTCATTGCGAGGAATATTTAAGAACAATGATATATTTGGATCCGTGTTCGAGGTTCTGTCCATGACGAGCCACCAGAAGCTGTCTCACTGTATTGTTAGGACTATCCAATCCAGAAAAGAAAAGGCTCACTAGCATGTCTTTGGAAGCTCTTATACAACAACACGTTTCGCCTCAAACGCATTGTGGGTTCAAAATCACCTTTCATTTCCGAAAGACGAGACGATTCATTGAATCGCGACGATATAGAGCATTCCGCTGGATATCCTGATAGTGACGAAGAGCTGACGTATAGTATAAGGAAATATCGACGATAAAGAGAAAGAAAGCTCACCTTTTCTAATGCCCATTTCCGACCCATTTCGTCAAATACGACAAATCATGACAGTCGTCGTCCTGGCTTGGTTTTTCCTACCATATCGACTGTCAAACTGACACCGGTGAATTTGTTGAATCCTGAAGATCGGGTAGGATAGTCGCGCAAGACAATATGGAGGTCTTTGAGATAGAATTAGCAAGCGTTGATAAACAGCAAGCTGGGCACCATACACAGCGAGCTCCATGGCCAACTGGCCCTATTTATTTCAGGCTGGTTCAGTCGATTTGCATCTCCGATATGCTCGAGGCAATGCTGGAAAGGAACCTGAGCAGCGAGATAAGGGGGGAAATTGGGCAGTGCGAGGCGACTTTGGGCTATGAACTGGATGTCAGCATTGATATACGCAGAAAGAAAGAAAATGGAGCTCACCGTCGCAGATAACGAGAAGGCCAAGAGGGAAAAGCAAGAGGAAAAAGCATTGCCAGATGGGTTGGAACGAGAACAGCTCAACCGCGTCTCGTGGATGTCGCGGCAAAGCGAGAAGGGCGACAGGCCTGAGACCTGAGGCCTGAGGTCTGAAGTCTGGAGGCCCAGCTGGCTCAGGCTCCGAGTCTCAATACATTCCATAAGCCATGGATTATTGCCAAACGTAGATTTCTGAGAATGGTTCATGGTTATAAAGAGCATTATGTATCTTGTCTTGTCACACCTTTCAATTTTTCTTCAACTTCTTTCGCCCGGGCCACTTGATTCATCTATTTTCTTCATGTATTTTGGCCTCATTGGACGTTTCTGGCGATTCTATACGCGAAAGGGTTTGAACTGAGGACGGCGAGATGATGGTTGAGGTTAAGATGCGTGCGAAATAATAAGTTCGCTTGCTCTTTTTGGCGACGCTGATATTGTTTGGAATTCTTCACCATTTTCAAATTCGCCGGCTCCGGAACCTTGTAAACTCTAGCTGCATTGACACCGTCTCCAAGATATTGGGCGAAAAGCTGTGGCGAGCCTGCCTCCAGGATGTCGGTCCCTGGCCGCAAGCGAGCAAATGTTACCAGTCTATCCGATTCTATTCCTTGCTGATTCCCAACCAACCTCTCATTTCTGATGCCGAACAAGACTCGTAGAACCTTCTATCTTGCTTCTATCACGGATGCACCGTTGAACATGGTCATTCTGAAATCTGAACCAATTGTGCCGATTTTGAACAGAGAAACTGACCTGGTGCTGCATGTCTTCTGGCCACTGTCTTGGCTAGTCTCGCAACCAGACTCAACGACAGGTGAAGAAAAGTCGGTCTTAGCAAGGTATTGATTCTGTTTAATGCCCAAAGACGCTGACTTGACGCCTATAGCGCTCGAAATATGGGAGGCTAGGCGAATTCATTGACCTTGTTCAATGTCTCGCGGCGCTCTCAGTCTACCTTTCGTCGGCTGGCGAGATTGGGCATGCTTCTACGCCTTACTCCATTCTCTTGACCTTGACTGATTCAATACAACGTCTGTAGTACTTTGTGGAATGGATCCTGATCCAAGCCGGGCGCTGATCCATGTCAACTTACGCTCAGAATCACCGCTCGATGATACCAGACGATCTACAGAATGCAATGGATGGTTCAAAGGTCTCATTTCTGGTTCCGAATGTGAGTTTTTCAGCTTCAGGAATTGTTTGCTGATTCCATCGGTTTCAGGCTCTTATTTACAGTGACGAATGGTCTTCAAATGCACGAATTCCAACCAAAGGAAGGAAGGATGCATTGCAATCGAGCTACTGCATTTTCACGGGATGCTGCAACATTCACCGGCGGCTACTATTTTAGATTATGATGGTAACCGACACGTCAGGGCTGTGGTCCTATTGAATCGTGATACGCCCATCCAATTCCTATATAACTGGAGCGAATCTTCCGGTGCGGCCAACGAATTCCCCTTCCCTTCAACAATGAAATACCGGGCCTCCCAAATCTATTCTAAACCCAAGACGCTCTGGATCGTCTTTTGTGGGCTTTGTGCTCTCCTGCTTGCAGCGGTCGCGCTGACCGGGGGCATATATTACAGGCAGGAGCGAACTTCAGCTGAGAGGCATGCTTGTGAGTCCATTTACACGGTCTTATGGCTATGCTTTCTGTTTCGCTTCCGAGTTTGATGGCAGTTTCGCGTGTTTCCGTCTTCGTCGGCTTTACTATTGCCGCTGACATGTTCCATAGTTGTCGCCACGGACGATCCAGACTACGATGTGGCATATCTGAGCTCAGTGGATAACCTGATGGATGTGTTTGTGGAATATTCGAGTTTCGCGCCAGGCAAGGGGGTGAGTAAGTCTTTCTTCTTGATCCGGTTTTCTCCTGGCACCCTACTTCTTCCGGGCCTTTCTAATACCAACTCGTCCTAACGAAGTCACTGACGCTCGTATAGCTCGCGATTGCAATCGACTTTGAGCCGGATAACAAGTTGGCCCAAGACGATGGTGTGACTTTGAAGCTTCCGGGTGAGCAGTTTTTCCTTTTACCAGGTCGGGATGATCCTTCGAGTCTTCAATCGTCCCCGTATTTAAGAGTCGTCGTAGTAACCTTTGATTTGCACAGTATGCCTTGGCTACCAAGACAAAACTGTCAGATTCAATGCATCCTCGACGACAACAGTACAGAATGCGAACATCAATCTGGTATGTACGATTCATTCTTCTCTTCCCTTCGCACTGACCAATCCCATAGTCTGGCGACATCAACTGGTATCCCTTCGACACCTTCAGCGCCAACCTGACCATATATGGCACTGTCGGTCCTGTGGGCTCCCCGTGCAATGCATCGCTCCCCCTGCTTCCTGTCGTATACGGGACGGTACAAGGATTCAACATCAAAACAAAGTCTACACCTGGTATGATTTTGTCTTGGTGGCTCAACTGGATACTAATATTTCCTTAGCTACGACAGATACTGACCCAGCTTACATTGATTATTCCTTCGTCACGATAACTCTCACAGCACGCCGCTCGGGTGTGTCCATCGGTTTCTCGGTGTTGATTTTCATTAGTGAGCTTTTGATTCATTCTTGCGCTTTGGCTGAACCTTCCTGTTCTCTTCTTCAGTAATGTGGTTGCTGACCTGCATGATTGTCTTTCTCACTGCCTGGGTCTGGATCACTGGCCGCAAAGTCGAGCTTCCTATTGTCGTGATGAGCACAAGTATTCTGTTTGCATTGCCGAATATCCGGAAAGGTCAGCCAGGTATTCCGGATACTGTGGGCATTATCAGTGATTGTGAGTTTTTTCTTTGTTGTCTCGAGTTTCCGTAGTGTCCTTCACTTCAGTTGCACCGTATTTTTGTGGCGTAATCATCCCTTGATGACCAGTACTGACATTCCTTCGAAACAGTGGTCGGGTTCATATGGAATGTCATTCTGGTATCGTTGAGGTATATCCTTGACTTTCTCTTCTGATCCCGTCGACTGACCCGTCACAGCATCCTCGCGCTTATGGCCAACTATATAATACGGAACCGAGGGTCAGCGATACCGCCTGCGAAAACCAAGTGAAGGGTTTCTGGCCCATTCCATTCCTCTTTGTACTGTATCCATATCTGTTTTATTATAAACCGGAGGAGCTACTGATAATATCAATGCTTTACATTGTACAATAATGCAATGAGGTACATAATCGGGATAATGATAAAATTTCTGTCTAGCGGTTCCAATACATAGAGTGCTCGTTGAGCAACCCCGCTTCTCTGAGCGCCCTGGCTCTGGTGAGGGTTTTATCTGAAAGAAGTTTGGACCCCCGGACGATGATAAAAACCAGTGGTGATACGCGATATCGAGATTCCAGCACTGTCATAAGCGTGTCGAGTTGTTCGTGCCAGCAAGCGAGCTCGAAATATGCTAATTGAGGGAGAAGAGGGCTCAGATTCTGGAGATTGTATGCCCTCGAGAAGAAGTCGCGGTCAAACTCTTCACCAAAGTCCATGTATCGCTTCACTGAACCCAATTCCAGCGACTGCGGGTTGCTGAAGGAGCAGTATTTATTGAGCCGAACAAGGAAGGGCAACCAATCAGCTATTGCAACCTCTGTTCCCGAGAATCGTAACTGAGACCATCGCTCGCTGGAGTCAAGCACCAGGTGAATAGTTCGATAGTGCATGCCGTCGGAAAGTATTTGTGGAGAGATCGCCATACTTCATACATCGGTCACAGCCTCCTTGTCTGAAGGAAACCGGACGCAGATCTGGAGCGGAAGAAGTTTCGACCGTGAAAGGTGGGCTTGGCCAAATGCCTCTGTCGTGAGGTGTCCTTCTCGAGCGTCGACAAGAAAAGATGTCCACAATTGGTCCACAAAGCAGGGAATCAACCGAAATATGTCTCCACTGCTTGCAGATCCTGGTGGTGGTTGATGTTTGACGAGCAAAGACGAATGATTAGACGGAAATGTCAGCAGTAAAGAGAGAAAATGCTCACCTTGGTCGTTCAGAGCCTTAGAGAGACCATTGCAGGACGAAGAGGCTGGCGTACGGTATAAGGAAATGTCGACGTTGAAGAGACAAAGCTCACCTTGGTCGTTGAGAGGTCCACCATTGCTCTGCTTTCTGGCAGCAGCGAACCGAAACCAGTTTCCTGACCACGACGACAATCTTCCGGTACCAGATTCCGTCACGTATCATGCCAGTCATCGTGTTGGTTTGACATTGGTGAATTCCGTGAATCATGCAGATCGACTACGAGGTCTATGAGGGAAAGAATTAGCCAGCCTCTATGAGCAGCAAAACCGGGCACCGTACATGGAGCTCGCAACTTGACCTTTTTCTTTGGTCCAGTCCATTTGCGTTTGCCATATGCAGTAAGCTGGAACGCGGAGCAGCAAAATACAAGAGGCTAAATTGGGTAGCGCAAGACGACTTTGGTCTACGAACCAGATATTAGCATCGGTGCAGTACGCAGAAAGAGAGAAAACGGAGCTCACCGTCGCAGGTTACAAAAAGGCCAAGAGGAAAAAGCAGTGCCAGATGGGTTAGAACTTGGAACCAGAACAGCTCCACCACATCTCGTGAATGTCACGGCTCTTTTTGGAGCGGCTAAGGAGAAGGCGGCGGAGCCTGCTGGCTCTCAGCACATTCCGCGGCAATTTTCCTTCAACTTCTTTTGCCCCTCTTGATTCATCTTTCTTTCTTCGTGAATTTCGACCTCATTGGATGCTTCTGAGGATTCTATACGCGAAAGAGTATGAGCTGAGGACGGCGAGATGATGGTTGAAAGATGCGTGCGAAATAATAAATTCGCTGACTCTTTTCGGACGCTCATTTGACCCGATACGGCTCTGGGGCCTTGTAAATTCTGGCTGTATCGACACCGTCTTCAGGATATTGGGCGAAAAGCTGTGGCGAGCCTGCCTCCAGGACGTCGGTCCCTGGCAAGCCTGCAAATGTTGCCAGTTTCTATCCGACTCTATTCCTTGCTGATTCCCAACCAACCTCTCATTTCTGACGCCGAAGAGGAGTTGTAGAACCTTCTATCTTGCTTCTATCACGGATGCACGGTTGAACATGGTCAATCTGAACCAATTGTGCGGACTTTGGACAGAGAAACTGACCTGGTGCCGCATGTCTCAGGTCTGGCCGCGGTCTTGGCTAGTCTCGCAAACCAAATTCAACAACAGGTGAAGAAAAGTTAGTCTCGAAAACCAGCCTCAACCCAAAATTAAGAAACCGTCGTTAATTTTCGGAGAAGAAAAGTTGGTCTTGTCAAGGTATTGATTTTGTTCAATGCTAAAAGACGCTGACTTGACGCCGATAGCGCTCGAAATATGGGAGGCTAGGCGAATTCATTGACCTTATTCAATGTCTCGCGGTGCTTTCAGTCTACCTTTCGTCAGCTGGCTAGATTGGGTACGCTTGCGATACGCCTTACTCCATTCTCTTGACTGATTCAATACAGCGTCTGTTGTACTTTGTTGAATGGATCCTGATCCAAGCCGGGCGCTGATCCATGTCAACTCGGGCGCTCGGAATTTCCTGGGCCGTCGCTCGATAACAGAGGATAATGGAGGCTCTACAGAAGGCAATGAATAGTTCGAGGGTCTCAGTTCTGGTTCCAAATGTGCGTTTTTCAGCTTCAGGAATTGTTTGCTGATTTCGATGTTCATCGGTTTCAGCCTCTTTTTTCCAGTGACGAATAGTCTCCAACTTACGCACGAATTCTAACCAAAGGAAGGAAGGAAGCATTGCAATCGAACTACTGCATTTCCACGGGACGCTGGAACATTCATCGGCGTCTACTATTGGATTTTCAATTCATGATGGTGACCGAGACGCCTGGGCTGTGGTCCTATTGAATCGTGACGCGCCCATCCAATTCCTATATAACTGGAGCGAAGCTTTCGGTGCGGCCAAAGAAATCTCCCTCTTCCCTTCAGCAATGAAATACCGGGCCTCCAAAATCTATTCCAAACCCAAGACGAGGCTCTGGGTCGTCTTTTGTGGGCTTTGCGCTCTCCTGCTTGCAGCGGTCGCGCTGACCGGGGGCATATATTTCAGACAGGAGCGAAATTCAGCTGAGAAGCATGCTTGTAAGCCCATTTACACGCCCTTATGGCTATGGCTTTGTTTCCGAGTTTGATGCTCGTTTCGCGTGTTTCCGTCTTCGTCGGTTTTACTGTTGCGACTGACATTTTCCATAGTTGTCGCGACGGACGACCCTGGCTACGATGTGGCATATCTCAGCTCAGTGGATAACCTAATGGATGTGTTTGTGGAATATACGAGTTTCGTGCCAGGCCAGGGGGTGAGTAAGTCTTCTTGACCCGGTTTTCTCCTGGTTCATCCTGGCACCCTGCTTCTTCCGGGCCTTTCTAATATCAACTCGTCCTGACGAATTCACTGACGCTTGGAAAGCTCGCGATTGCCATCGACTTTGAGCCGGATAACACGTTGGCCCAAGACGATGGCGTTACTTTGAACCTTCCTGGTGAGTAGTCTTGTCTTTGCAAGATATGGGATTTCGAGGCTTTAATCTCGCCATCAATTCAGAGTCGTCGTGCTAATCTTCCATTCACACAGTATGCCTTGGCTACCAAGACAAATCTGTCAAATTTAATGCATCCTCGACGACAACAGTACAGAATGCGAAGATCGATCTGGTATGTATGATTTATTCTTCTCTTCCCTTCGCACTGACCGATCCCATAGTCTGGCGACATCAACTGGTATCCCTTCGACACCTTCAGCGCCAACCTGACCATATACGGCACTGTCGGCACTGTCGGCTCCCCGTGCAATGCATCGCTGCCCCTGCTTCCTGTCGTATACGGGACGGTACAAGGATTCAATATCAAAACAAAGTCTACACCTGGTACGATTTTGTCTTGGTGGCTCAACTGGATACTAATATTTCCTTAGCTACGACAGATACTGACCCAGCTTACATTGATTATTCCTTCGTCACGATAACTCTCACAGCACGCCGCTCGGGTGTGTCCATCGGTTTCTCGGTGTTGATTTTCATTAGTCGGTGCTTTTGATTTCATTCTTGAGCTTTGGCTGAACCCTCTTGTTCTCTTCCTCAGTAATGTGGTTGCTGACCTGCATGATTGTCTTTCTCACTGCCTGGGTCTGGATCACTGGCCGCAAAGTCGAGCTTCCTATCGTCGTGATGAGCACGAGTATTCTGTTTGCATTGCCGAATATCCGGAAAGGCCAGCCAGGTATTCCGGATACTGTGGGCATTATCAGCGATTGTGAGTTATCTATTGAATGTCTCGAGTTACTGTCGCATTTGTCCCTTCATTTGTGGCGTAATTATCTCTTAATGACCGGTACTGACATTCCTTCGAAACAGTGGTCGGGTTCATATGGAATGTCATTCTGGTATCGTTGAGGTATATCCTTGACTTTCTCTTCTGATCTCGCCGATTGACCCGTCACAGCATCCTCGCGCTCATGTCCAACTATATAATACGGAACCGAGGATCAGCGATACCGCCTGCGAAAACCAAGTGAAGGGTTTCTGGCCCATTCCATTGCTCCTTGTACTGTATCCATATCTATTTCATTATAAACTGGAGGAGCTATTGATAATATCGATGCTTTACATTGTACAATAATGCAATGAGGTACATAATCGGGATAATGATAAAATTTCTGTCTAGCGGTTCCAATACATAGAGCGCTCGTGGATCTCGATGAGCAACCCCGCTTCTCTGAGCGCCCTGGCTCTGGTGAGGGTTTTACCTGAAAGAAGTTTGGACCCCCGGACGATGATAAAAGCCTCATGCAGTGGCGATACGCGATATCGAGATTCCAGCACTGTCATAAGCATGTCGAGTTGTTCGTGCAAGCAAGCGAGCTCGAAATATGCTAATTGAGGGAGAAGAGGTTGGTCATTGCTCCCGCAGATAGCGAGTCGACGCAAAATCCTGTTCGAGAATGAGCTGCCGTGAAAGGTGAAGCTGGACAGGTCGGGAATGTTCGATAGGCAGCGCTCCCAGATAACAACATCGTCGTCCTGATCGTACATGGCCATGTTACGAAGTTCGAGTGTCTCCAGAGGAAACGATGAACGCATCACGAGTTGCAGGAGTTTGTTAGACTCGAGCTCGCGCGTAATGATTAATGACTGTAGCCTGGGCAACGTCAAGGCATCGAAAAGGACAATCGACCCAGGGCTATTGACCGCAAATTCGAGTTTCTCGAGCGACGTCAAAATGCGAGGTGCGAGCGGCCCTGTGGCGTTGACTGGGAGAGGGTCTATGTCTGCGACAGCCACGCTACTATGTGAAATCCCTAAAAGATGGTGGATTGCAGTGGGATGCACATTGGTGAGAGTCACGTTTTTGAGCCGTGTCCATTTGGACGGAACCCGGTCTCCATCATAGGAATAGAGGCTCAGATTCTGGAGATTGTCTGCCCTCGAGAAGAAGTCGAGGTCAAACTCTTCACCAAAGTCCATGTATCGCCCCACTGAACCCAAATACAGCGACTGCAGGTTGCTGAAGGAGCAGTGCTTAAGTTATTGAGCCGAACAAGGAAGGGCAACCAATCAGCTATTGCAACCTCTGTTCCCGAGAATCGTAACTGAGACCATCGCTCGCTAGAGTCGAGCAACCAGGCGAATAGTTCGATAGCGCATGCTGTCGGAAGGTATTTGTGGAGCGAGAGATCGCCGTACTTCATACATCGGTCACAGCCCTCCTTATCTGAAGGAAACCGGACGCGAATTTGGAGTGGAAGAGGTTTCGACCGTGAAAGGTGAGCTTGGCCAAATGCCTCTGTCGTGAGGTGTCCTTCTCGAGCGTCGACAAGAAAGGATGCCCACAAGGCAGGGGAATCAACCGAAATATCTCTCCATTGCTTGCAAACTCCTGCGATTTGGGTGACCGGATTCTGTATGTCGGAAGGATCGTCAACATGACAAGCCAGCGAGAAGATCTGCGACCATGTCTCCGTGGGCACACGACGGATGCTGGAAATGAGGTTTCTACATTGATCTCTTCTTTCCAGGACCCGCTGTCGCTGTTGCTTCAGCTCGTCAAGCATTTCTCCGACGCGTTTTATCTCGACGTCGAAGCGGTCCAGTTCGAAATCGGATTCTGCTACAATTGCAGACGCAAGGTTCGCATCGACGGAGGGAGAAGCTGGAAGATTGAATGAGGGCACAGAACAGTGGAAGGTTTTGTTGCAGCTCGGGCAAAGAACGATTCCGACATGAGTTGCGTCCGGTTTTCGATTCCCTTCTCCCTCGTGGCTGCCCTGGGCCGTGTCGATTTGCTCATACAGGTCTCGCTTGGAATCATAGATAAACGAAAGGGCTGGCTCTCCTGTGGCGACGGTGGTGGCTTCCATGCCCATTTTCTCTCGCTTGAGATCCCGCTCGAGAGCGTCGACGAATAGATGGTCATGGGGCACCGAGAACCTTGAGAGTAATCAGAACAGGCAAGGAATGAGAGGTGACGGATCTGCTGACCAGTAAAAGACTTTTTGTTTCTTCTGAGTCCGAATGCACTGGTATTTAAACAGCAATTCCAGAAAGGGGGACTGCAAAACAAAATCGTTCAGGAACCAAAAGTAATAAGGTATCGAACGCACCTTTGGTTCCTCGAGGCAAGCGTGAACGCCAGGCTTCAGATTCCGCAAGTCACTGAAAACCCCTTCCTCAAACTTTTTCATATTCCTGACCGGACGACCAAAGGCCTCGAATCTGAAGACCAAGGCCCGGACAATGTCAGTGCCGGTAATATGGTATTGGCCATTCCATCGGACACAAGTGACGAATTCCTGGGATGGAAGAAGGAATCTGTTTAATGCTGGATGCGTTGTTGAAGGGGCATAGTAGCTGCTGCCGCTGGGCTTGCTGCCGGACGAGCCGGCGGAGGATGTGTCCCACCGACTAGGAGCCGTAGCAAGAAAGAACTTGAACCTCTCTAGATGGGCTAGACGCTCTTCCCGCAGCGTTAGAGGTCTAGTGAGCCCATTGTCGAGCCCCAGGGTATCGTCTAATTGTCGGGATGATGGCCGCTGAAACCACAAGGCATTAGAGTGAACATTGGAAGGCCCAGGTGTGTATTCCTGAGGATCCTGTTGGCTGGAAACCGAAGTCTGTATTGGAACGGGAAAGAATGAGGGATTGTAGGACATGCACCAAAAGATAAATGGCACAGCCACAGGTGTCACATCATATTCAGGCGATCGTTGACGGTTGAAACGGTTAACCGCTCCCGGTCAGGATATGCAATCACATGCTCTCTTGCCTGCACTGGACGCGGTGGGCTGATCACGGCGACGAATAATTGAATGTTCAAAAAGACTCTGCATTTTGCAAAAACTGAGTTGTAGCACGCATTACTTCAACGCAACTGTCTTGGCGCTTTGCATTCATTTCTTCCTGGATTTACTCTGATTTACTGCAAATATCGCCACGACTCCATGCGGCAATCTGTCTTGAACAGCGTTGACTTGCTCAAAAGTCTGGTCTGTAAGTCTGAGGTTCTTTCATGTGTCGCGAAGTTCACGTATGAAGTTCTCGAGGCTTTCTAGTCATTTCCATTATACATACCGTCAACTCAATCCTTGGTATAGAGTAATGAGGTTAAAAGGGCACAGCTAGAAACTCGAACGTTTTTTTGTTTTGTGGGAGTCTGTATATGGACAAAGTGGGGCAACAGAGGATTCTTTTGAAAGGGCCGCAACTTTAAAAAGGACCGAGTATAAGATATAGCTACTCTTGGACACGAGCGGCAAACCAGTTTGGTGATTTTTGGCTTGCGGAAAAAGCGGCATGCTTGATTTATCATTTTTTTGGCACCAAGAAAGAGTGAGAAAAGATGACAATGATCGAAAGCGATAGAAAAGACTAGAGGGTCTTATACGGCCGTATCCCGTCGACGGGACGGTGCGCAGCCCTAATTACCATGACATCCTACATAAGGACCATTCATTGGTTGTCATCTCTATTGATTGGTTCCGTCTCTTCTCGTGTGTTGCTGTGGAGAGTCAATACATTTTTTCTGATGAATCCTACGGTGCCTTGCAGGTCTAGTGATGATCACAGATATGATGGACGGATGTAACTATACAGTAGCGAAATTGAGACGGAACAATGCCGTATCTCACGTGAAGTGAGGAAACCAGTCAAATCACCTTGACATTAAAGTCATGGTAGCAGATCCCAACAAATGATGAGAAGATAAAAAGATTGGGGGAAAGCAGAATCGTCAACATATACCACCCTGTGGGCGCTAGCGATGGCATCTCAGTCCTCACAGATCTACTATATTCTTGATGACACCACTAAAGAGATTGAATATGTCAAGCACCAAACTGGTATGTGACTCACCCAGGTCCTTTGTTTTCGATGGATATTGACGCATTTTCAAATTAATCATGTAGGTTCTTTCATATATAAATTCAACCATACACGCACCCTTTTATCGAGCTTGCAGATGAATTTTGATGGTACATAACAGGCTACCATCCAAGTGGCAAGTTACATTTTGACTAAACTTCTCTGTCAGGTACATCAATACTTCTTGTTGGTGCCTATGGACAATCTGGCTCCCTCATCACCAGAATAGATGACAATCCTCCATCTTCTTTATCGCTCCACCCTTTCCTCTATGGCCAGTTCTACCAGTCTCCGACATTGGATGAAACTGCAAAAAATTACACCATCAATGCAACACTTGTTGGCCCGGAGGATTTCATAGAGCTTGATTACATTGCGGTTTCACCAGGAAAAGAAACACCGTTACTGGGGAGGACATTGATGGTAGATGACATGTACAGTGGCCTCAACTTTGGGAGCGGTTGGGTCACCAAAGAGATGGTCTTCAACCTCGACGACAATTTCCTGGCATTCCCATTTCAAAACACAACACATATAGCTTCAACCCCTCGTTCTATGTTTAATTTTTCCTACACTGGTAAGCAGAGCATTCTATTTACAATATTTTCAGATTCATTGTGTGCTTCCAGGCTCAAACCTGTCACTTTATGGTATCTTTGACTGGGATCAACTGGGCAGCTATGAACTCACCAGCACAATTGATGATGAGCTGCCAGTGTCCAAGACATTTGATGCAAGAATTGACTCAAACCCTGAGGCATATCGTCAACAGCTTAACTTTGTTCTCTTTTCCAGGGAACTTGAGGCTGGAAACCACACAGCCACTTTTACCTTGTCCAAATGTTTCAATCAAACATTTATGGTTGACTACATCACTTAACAGCCATCCTTTTCTTCCTTGTCAACCATGCCAAATTTGACAGGACTCACATTTCAGTTTCCAAGTTCATCTCCAAACAATCCAGCAAACTCAAAGTTGCACACTCCCGCCTTAGTAGTAGTCATCGTGGTAGGTTTTGTTATATTGACATGCCCATCGATCTTCTGTAACGCCTTTGTGTGCTTGGAGTACAAGAGGGAGCAACGGAAGGGGGTCTTGAGGTGAAATCACAGTCAGTCGAGGGCTGAGTAGACAATGGTTCGTTTCAAGATACTTAGCTATTACAAATCAAGTAGCTACTCCTTCTATACTACGGCAAAAGGCGGGGTTAGCCGGCCGAGCCGGATCCTTACATCTTGCTCTTTTTTTGGCGGCATCGGCGACAACAGAATCGACCTTCAATTCCACTGACATCAGACTCTGAACAAACACTTTCCATTGAACCTTTCCATTCCATCTTTCAATCCACTATGCACCCCAAAAAGCAGATGCAGCTCATTGCTTTGCCCTCACACGAAGCAACTATCTCTGGGGAGAAATCCGAGCGACCCAAATCAATGATACCAGCTGCAATGGCACTGGAAGCTGTTTCTGCTCCAGTGGATCAGCAGGATTTGAAGGACAGAAATGAGGTCGTGGATGCCCTTGCAGGCCCTTTGAATTATCAGAGCGCATGAAAATCATGACAAGATATATCCCGACCTACGATATACCCGCCTTAGACTTGGGTTCAAGCGGATTTAAATTCGATTTTCTATCTACGCATAATATAATGATGCACTTCATACTGTGTGAATGAATTACCGACTTAATCTGCCGCCTAAGCTACGGGTTTAAATCAGTTTGCGCCACAGATTAAATAGGTGAGCCGCTCCATACTGTTTTAAACCTCCGCTTCAACATTAAACTGACCATTTGAACAGTGGTTTAAGTGATTGTCTTTAAATGTAATACTTGTACATTCTTTCAGCTCAAACTGCCATATGGATTGTGTAGTGTTCACTGAGACAGGCACTGACAGGCGAGTGGCCACTCGACTCGCCAACCACAATTTCGTCGCGTTGATAAGCAGTTTCTTTGAGTTTGACTTAGGACAAGGAATCTCAAACTGAGTGAGCTGCCTTGATGTAACAATATCCACAATCAATTCAAGTAGTCCACTCAACTTATGAGCAATAAGTAGGTTGAGCACAGATTGGCACAGACATAATCTTCAGTGACTGGTGACCGCTGGCGCTTAGGGCTCCGCGCCGTCCCCATTCTGTCTGACCTTGGACATCTCAAGTCGACGGACGTGTGGATTGGCTGTTGACGGCTGACTTAAGATGGCTGACAAGCTGGAGAGGGCTATGTGGTTGGCGCTGGCGTCTTCAGTTGATGTTGAAACTGGAGATGGAGAATCAGAAGCGAGAAGTGATGGAGAATCAAAAGGAGAGATGTGCTTGTGATCGGATCAATGTTTGACACCTGGGATCGGGGCGAGATATTGCATCTGTGGCGTAATGAAGACTTGTGCATTTTACATCTATCTGATGTCCATCCATTGCTTTACAAGTCACTTTGCCGGAGTGGTTAACGGGTTCGCCTGCGCCGGGTCGGTCGAGCGGTTAAATTTCTCGATCGACCGGTGTTTGGTGCTGTTTTGCGAGCTTGCGAGCGGGGTGCAATCTTGCGAGCCTGCGAGCTGACTGGTACTGTATTGCGAGCTTGCGAGCTGACCGGCGCTGTAGATAGAAAATTCTTTCATTCTTATTTCGAGGAGCGCAGCTCCGAGTCTCCGTGCAATGTCAAGAAGAAAATGTTCATTCTTCTTTGCGAGGAGCATAGCTCCGAGTCTCAATTCATCGAGACGGTCGGACTGTCCCCGAGGAGTGCCAGCTCCGAGTCCAAATAGAAATTTAACCGCTGTCGATCGACACCTCGTCGGCTCTTTGGCGATCGACGTCATTCGGTGAGCTCGGCGACGCTCTCTCCCAAGCTGATTCAAAAATCATCCTGGCTACGAATAAATGGCAAGATTTTCAGTGTGAATTCTGCAGCGTATCGTCGGCTCTTTGACGATCGGCCAGGTCGTCGAGAAATTAACCAAGCCGCGGTCACGACATCATTCGGTGGGCTCTCAATATTCGCAGCAGCCTCACTTGTTGCGCGTACAGACTGATTCAGAAACATGAGAATTTGCGAGCATCTTCGGCGCCAGGACATCTGGCGACGTCATTCGGTGACGCCGGCGTCTAAAATGATGTCACGACGTCATGCTGCCGTCGCGTGAGAAGCGCGGCACGGACGGCGTCTTCGCTCAGGTCGCCGTCACGTTCGCGTTTGTCGTCTTCCACCATGGGGCTCAGGACATCGAAGAAGCGCTCTGCCGCCGATGTCCTGCAGGAAAGGCTCCAGAACTCCGTGTTCAAGGAATTGCATTCCCGAGACCTCGACACTTTTCACTATAAACGGATAATGCGTCCGACAAAACGGCACCACGACCTCATCAAGAAGCACTACAAATTGTATGCAGACGAAAAGGGAAATATTCATCCAGGGGATATTGTGATTGGTACACCATGGCCTGGTCAAGGTGCGTCTCTTTTTTTCTCATTGAAATATAGCCGCTGAATCTGATATAGCATATGTCAAAGGATTCGCTCTTTATCTCTGTCTCTCGATTGCCGGCAGATCATCTCCATTTGTCCGACGTGCGACCATCAAGTCGTACATGACAACGTTTCTCGCGCTCTGGGCTCGGTACTCCGGCTTCGTTGTGCCTCCAACAGACCGTCTCCAGATCTGGGCATTTGTCGGTTCAGAGGAGGTTCTCAACACCATTCCCCTCTCCACTGCTGTCCGCGCTACGAAAGCCATCGAGCCAGCATGTCTTCGGCTCATCTGTGAAGCAACATTTTCCTGTCTAAAGGTCTTTCGCACGAATCGCATGCGGACCCAGCTGTCATTCCTTATTCCTTTCTCGACCTGGAGCACTGGTCGAGGCCACTTCCTATTATGGATCCAACCAAGCCCTTGAATGGCGTGACTTTTCCTTTCACCTCATTCCAAACGAGACAGCGGTGCCATGTTTCCCTATGATACTTTTCTGTATGCGACCTCCTTTTTAGCTATATATTCGCTTGGCCACTGTAATTTCCAACCATTTGTACAGTTGTAAATAAGTAGCCGCCCACAATGAAATCAAAAGGCGATGAATATGATCAAGCAGCAAGCAGCGCAATCTTACGTAAGTTATTATCGCTGTGCCTTCTCCGCCATCTTGAGATAAAAGGTCAGTAAAATCTGCTCTCTATATTAACTAGCTGACCATGGAACCTCCATTTTCGCTCGCGCCTACCTAAATCCTTTTTTGGACATCATCATGCACTGTCTCCAGGATTCCGATTCATCTCTTTAATTCTTCGCCCCTACGGAATTCTAAACAATAAAGCGTCAAGGAGGCTTTTTAGACGAACAGAATAGGCCATGAAATGTATGGCATTGATCTTGAGCCATATTCTCCTCAATTAACCTGCTTCAGGTGTTGTCGTTGGAGATGGTGCTGTCGGAAAGGTGCGCCTCAGGTTGCTACGATTACCAGAACATCATTCCTTACCTTGTGCCTCAGACATGTCTGCTCATCTCATACACGACCAATGCTTTCCCAGTACGCGGCCTTTTCTGTTGCCTGGTTGCCTACTGACATACGATTTTTCAGGGAGAATATATCCCGACTGGTATGTCGACTCGGTCTCCACAAGCTTGTGGCAAGCCTAACAGAGACACTTCAAGTATTCGATAATTACTCTGCCAACGTTATTGTCGATGGAAAAACAATTTCCCTTGGACTATGGGATACGGCTGGACAAGAGGATTACGACCGTCTCCGACCTCTCTCCTACCCCCAGACCGATGTCTTCCTAATCTGCTTCTCTCTCGTCAGTCCCCCAAGTTATGAGAACGTACGAACCAAAGTGCGTATATTGCTCTGCTTTCTTGTCCAAAATCACCTAATTATATACAGTGGTATCCGGAAATTTCTCATCATGCACCCCAAACATCAGTAGTGCTTGTAGGGACCAAGCTAGATCTCCGTGAAGACCCTGCAACCATCAACAAGCTGAAGGATCGGTCAGTGATTCCAGTCTTGAACCTTTTTTCCAATTGATTGACGTGAACAGTCGTATGGCGCCCATTCAATACCAACAGGGTGTCGCGATGAGCAAGGACATCGGAGCTGTGAAATACCTAGAATGTTCAGCGCTCACACAGAAAGGGCTCAAGACCGTCTTTGACGAGGCCATCCGAGCTGTCTGTAAGTGCGAATTCATGGGTAGCTAACGAAAACTAACATAGGTTTCAGTGAACCCACCTCCTAAGGGCGACAGGAGCAAAGGCAAAGGTCCTAAATGTATCATTGCATAAAGGAGACATATGTGCAACTCGATTCCGCATTCCTGGGCAACATTTACGAACCATTATGCCGCTCCCTTCCAATTCTACAGATATCCTGAATGCCTGGCCATATGATCCTGAGCAGAGCATAGTTTCGTATGTCTCTTTGCCGGAGTGGCCTAACGGGTTCGCCTGCTATTACGCAATACTGCAGCGGATGTGCTTTGCACGCGTGTGTTCGAATCGCACAGGAGACGATTTTTTGTTGCATTGGAATTTCCTTTCAGCTCAGGGATTTCACTGCGGAAAGTGCGCTTTCCGCAGTGAAATTGATCACTCGCTCACCATTGGCTTCATACCCGAAAGGGGCTGAATTTCGACTCTAGAGCATAGTCAAAATTTCGCTGTGCTTTCCGCAGTGACATCGACGTAATTTGCGAAATTTAACCGCAGCGGATGTGCTTTGCACGCGTGTGTTCGAATCGCACAGGTGACGCATCTTTTTCGTCTTGTAGACTGTACTCTGTTCAGTAAGGCCTTCTTCATTTTGCTCACTGAGCGTAGAAATGTCTTTGTTACCTTCAGACCCACTTTGCCGAAGTGCTTAACCGCTCGATCACTCGATCATTCTTTCCCAAGTCGGAGCTGAATCGATGTCTCAAAAATATAACTTGAGTTACTGTGTAAAAGTTCAGTTAGCCTCTCCCCGCTGCTGAGATTCCGCATTGATAGATCTTGTCTAGCATGCTCCAATAATCCACTGGTTATCCGGCTCATCAAGATCGCGGATGATGTAACACCTGTTGCAAATTAGTCGAGGCTTCATTGGATTGTCAGGTCTGCGGGTCACATTTGGAGACTCTAGAACATGTCTGATCCTTCCCTAGAGTCTGGTCATATCATGCGCCGCATTTGTCAAGGAAACAGTGCTGGAGAGCTGGACTGGGGTCTCGTCTCGAGGAGCAGGGGCAGGAGTGACATCAGAGGGAGAGCGGGAATAGCGTTTTCAGTATTGCAGGGACCGGATTTGACTCTAGAGACTTGAGTAGCTAGTCTACTGTCTACTAGAGTATTTAGAGTCCCGGGCGCACTGATGAGTCCCGGTCTACCTTTCCTTTGAGGGTCGAGCTCGTCTGGAATTTTGACGCGTACGTATGAACCTTTTTTCTGACCGCAAGAATGTCTCTATTACTGCAGGAAATCGCTTCAGACCCACTTTGCCGGAGTGGTTAACCGCTCAATCACTGTCCGTTTCAAGTCCCTGATCTAACAAATCACTGCGTTCCTGCGAGGTATCAGGAGAATATGGACACTGAGCCTGGCAATCCTCTGTGACTCCGATGTTCGACACTCGCGAGAAGCGCACTCAATGGGATTTCGCGGATTTATTTTTGGAATTCAAACGGAGAAAAGAACTCACCCCTTTCAAAGACCCAAATGAAAGAAGCCTGAGACCGTTGAGATCGAGGGCTTCATCAAGCCAAGCGAGACTGCTCGTGAAGCTCGCGCTCAGCTTGCTTATTATCCCACCAAAATCAATAGCCGCCAGCATCGTCTCCACCAATTTTCTCTTTCTATCTCCACCGACAAAGTCCGCTTTTATCGTTGGAACCAGGCTGGGGTCGTCGTCTCTCGTGGTTTCAGCTACACGACTGACTCTGAGCTTTTGGTCGACTTTCTTTGGCGTTATGCCAATGCGAACGACGTCCAATGTGGTCACGACACCACTGTATCGCCGGCGACAAAGGAAGAGAAAGCTCTAGCCCATCAGAAGCTCGTACCTTGGGCTCAGAAAGGCATTGAGCACACTGTTTTGAAGATCCGCGTCTTCAACTCGACTACGAACACTCATGTGGACGTTGTGACCTGGCTCTCCCTTCAAGAGCGAAATTCGGTCGTTGGTCGCGCCAGTCGCGGCTATCCTTGCGTCGAATTATCGACCAAGAAAGTCACGTTCTTGAAGGATTATTGGAGAGACATCGCCACGACTCCGGAATCACAAACCATCAAAACTTTGGACGACGTCGGAGTTCAATATACGCCACCCGTACAAGCTGCACGAGATCCAGGACAATATAGAATCATTCATCTATGTCGAACTGTACCATGGGTCCCTTACGAACAGCTACTTCAATTATTCACCGAGGTCTTCGACGGAGATTATATCCAGACCAGCGGCCTCACCACCGGTGGTAGCATCATTGAAAAGTCATCCCTGAATCAGAATTCTCGCCGACTGGCCGCCAGCTTCAAGTTCACCGCCTGCAGTCCGTTGCGCTCCTGGTTAATCCAGACTACACAGCTTGCCAATCAATGGATTGTAGCAAATACGGTCGTCACGACGACGCCGAAGACGAGTCTCCAGGTTGTTCCTGTCGATCTGTCGAGTCATCCCTTCGCACCCACGAGCCTCTTCTCGCCATTTGGAAGAGTAATTTGGAGAAGAATGGCTAGCCCACCGAAGGAACTGTAACTCCTCAAGATCGTCCTCTCATAGTTACCGGGGCAAAATCGCGAAACGACGCCACGATGGGATAAGCATTGGTATCAGTTTAGCGAAACGATCACGAAGTGGCGCAGCAGAGCTCTCTTCTGCTCGATGAATCCTTTCCCATAGTCTATACAATATATCTTAAGCTGCGGCACAATATAAAGTTATAATATAATTGGTTGAACTGGAATTAAATACGATACAGTATCAGCCTCATCCAGCATCCAACTTGAAGGACTCGGAGTTCAGACATTTCAGCTGCACATTCGTCTTCAATCGGGATATCTGCTCCGGAGCCAGAGTGCTACTTATCCCTTTCAATTCTTCGCTCACTTTGCCGGAGTGGTTAAGTGGTCGATCCATCCTAGGTCGATCGAGAAATTTAACCGCGTCGATCGCTAGCTGCCAGGTCGGTCGAGACCTCGTCGGCTCTTTGGCGATTGACGTCATTCGGTGAGCTCGGCGAGATAGCTCACGCTCTCTCCCAAGCTGTGTTACAGACTGATTCAAAAATCATCCTGGCTACGAATAAATGGCAAGATTTTCAGTGTGAATTCTGCAGCGTATTCGGCCGGTCGAGAAATTTAACCGCGCCGATCGGCCAGGTCTTTCGAGAAATTAAACACGCCGCGTTTGTGAGCTGACGCTCTCTCCCAAGCATGCAAGATTTTCAATGTGAATTCTGCAGCGCATTCAAGGTTCCGCTCGGTCGAGAAATTAACCAAGCCGCGGTCATTCGGTGAGCTCTCAATGTCATTCGAAGCAGCCTCGCTTTTGCAAGCTTGAACGGCGTTGCGCGTACAGACTGATTCAGAAATTACGGCCATGAGAATTTGCCAGTTCTTCTGCGAGCATCTTCGGCGCCAGGACATCTGACGACGGCGACATCGCTCGATGCCGGCGTCTAAAATGATGTCACGACGTCATGCTGCCGTCGTGAGAAGCTGCGGCACGGCGTCTTCGCTCAGGTCGCCGTCACGTTCGCGTTTGTCGTCTTCTACCATGGGGCTCAGGACATCGAAGAAGCGCTCTGCCGCCGATGTCCTCCAGAATTCCGTGTTCAAGGAATTGCATTCCCGGGACCTCGACACTTTTCACTATAAACGGATAATTCGTCCGACAAAACGGCACCATGACCTCATCAAGAAGCACTACAAATTGTATGCAGACGAGAAGGGAAACATTATGGTTGGGATAGCATGGCCTGGTCAAGGTTAAGCGGATGTGCTTTGCATGCGTGTGTTCGAATCGCACAGGTGACGCATATTTTCCTTGCTGCACCCTCTTTTCAGCAACCAAGAGGAAAATCCTTTGTTTCCTTGTGCCAGGAGATCACCTCCTGACCACTTTGCCGGAGTGGTTAACCACTCGAACACTCGATCATTCCCTCTCAGGTTTGTGGTTCAATCACTGCAAGGTTTCAAATGTAACTTAGTTACTTACTGTGTTAAACTTTAAATATGGATCGTTCCTGGGTCCCCTGAGATTGTGCATCCATGGATCTTGTCTAGCGTTTTCTCTTTTGAATAAATGTTTGACGCTGTATGAACCGGTATGATCGGTATGATCTGATGATCAAACACAGACTTGAGGAGTTTCCGCCAAATCCGACTTTCTTTCCTTTTCCAGCAATCTAGCTCCTTTCCTCGTTTCTGATGGTTCAGTGTGACTGCTTACACGTTTGCTTAGCTGTTATCAGTGCCATAAGTAGAGGCCACAATTATTGAAAAAACAAAGTTTGAGTCATATTTATTTCTGTATAATACAGTTCTGGCTGATGTAAGTGGATGTGCTTTGCGCACGTGTGTTCGAATCGCACAGGTGATGCATCTTTTTCTTCTTGTATACTCTAAGAAATCCTCCAATTTACTCGCAGAGATGTCTCTATTATTGCAGGGACCGACTTTGCCGGGGTGGTTGATATACCCCGATCACTCGATCATTCCTTCCCAAGTCAGAGTTGAATCCATGTCTCAAAAATATAACCAACTTGACACGGCGGACAATCAGCTGTCATCACCGATTGTCATGCTACAGTCGTTGATACTGTCATTGGACCAGTCATTGTTCTGTCATTTTACAATCTCTTTGTGTTATTATAGAATATTCCCTTTTTTATTAAACAAAGGAACTTCTCAAATTGGTACAAAGTGCCTGCGCAGGAATCTGGATTCATCTGGTTGCTGTCTCTCTCTGACTGCATGCTCACCATCTCTTTGATTGTGTGTTTACTCAATATCAGCTATGAAGGAAAGTTCAGTGGGCAAGAGGGATTATGATGATCTGTCTTTGCTGGTCTCATGACTCCAAAGGAAAAACTTGGAAATCAGAGGATGGACAAATGAAGAAGGGAAACTGGGTGCATCACAGCACAGCAGAGACAGTATAGGGAAAGTCAAAAACTGGAGGAAGAAAAAGTGTTGCCACCAGTAAGATCTCACTGAAATGCTGAGATCTTACTGGTGGTAGCACTTTTCTTCCTCCAGTTTTTGGCCTTCCCTATACTGTCTCTGCTGTGCTGTGATGCACCCAGTTTCCCTTCTTCATTTGTCCATCCTCTGATTTCCAAGTTTTTCCTTTGGAGTCATGAGACCAGCAAAGACAGACATTATAATCCCTCTTGCCCACTGAACTTTCCATCATAGCTGATATTGAGTAAGAGCACACAATCAAAGAGATGGTGGGCATGCAGTCAGAGAGAGACAGCAACCGGATGAATCCAGATTCCTGCGCGGGCACTTTGTACTAATTTGGGAAGTTCCTTTGTTTAATAAAAAAGGGAATATTCTATAATAACACAGAGATCCCAAATGACAGTACAACGGCTGTAGCATGACAATCAGCGATGACAACTGATTGTCCGCCGTGTGAGTTGCTGTGTGAAAGTGAGCTGCTTCTGGCTGCTGAGAGCGCTAAGATCCTGCACCAATGGATTTTGTCTAGCATTCTCCTTTCTAAATAAATATTTGACATTCAAACCTCAATGTTTGATGCTTCGACTTCTTTTTTGGGATATATTTGTGACCTAGTGTTGCCGCGAGCTGAGTTGGCTCGTAACCAAGCTGAGCTTCAGCTCGATCAACTCCCTTATTAGGTAACTCATACTCGCAAGCTCCATCGACCTCGAGTTGGCTCACACGGGAGTCCTAATTTAGATTTTCCCGTACTTTGACATAAATCCCACTGTATACCTTGATTTTGCCCTTATAATGACTGTTTTCGGCCTCGAAATGCTCTGAAAAGGCTGTGGGGCAGCTTATGATAAGTAGAGCCTGTTTTCATCAGTGCTCATTTTGGCTAATGAAACATTGTCACCGGCCGCTGAATTATTGAAACCAGTCAACAAAGGTTGCGAATTCGTTGATTCTAGTAAATGATTGACTTGAATAATCATGGAGAATTTCATAAAGATTATGAAAAGAGTCAAACCATTGCACAGCCAGACGGTATAATTTGAAGGCACCGCCAGAGCAGCAACCCGAGGGTCGTGATGCCTGGGTACCACCTTGGAAGCAGGACAAGTGGGCAGGCTTTTTTGAGTAAAACAATATATGTTAGACCTCCATTTTTCATTTGTAACAAAATTTCTACTAGAGATGACTTGGTCCGAAATTGTGCGACCTTGGCTTGCCTAAAAAGAAAATTGGTCAAGCCAACAAGCCAGCTCGGAAACTCGGCTCAGCTCACATCAAAAAGTTGCCTAATCCGCAGCTCAAGTTGACTCGCGGCAACACTATTAATTTGTCAGTACGTTCATCATCAAATTTCACTCGACTCAAGGTATTTTCCGGCTTCCGTGCCTATGAATCAACACTGTAGACCTTTTGAATGACTGCTGGACATTATCAGTGCTTTGAAAGCAAGATTTCATGGCCGACAGAGACTGCTAGCGATCAGCAAATCTGTCAGGACTAACACCTTGGCTTAATGAAGGACATATAGCACGGATATCGAGGTCTGCAGCTGTTGAAGAAGACATTGTTGACCCAGTACCATCCCCATTTTTATTCTCAACCGCTTCTTCACTCTGCGTCAGATATGCTTCACCTTGCTTCAACTTTGCTTCACTCTGCTTCATGTTTACCCTGGGTCTGTGTCAGTGTTGCTTCGGTCTGCTGGACGTCTACTTGTCGGTGCTTCACTGCTGTGTAATCACCACTCATTCATATATTATTTCATGTTGAATTTCCTGGTCTTTATAATTCGAGTTGAAAGACTCTGTGATATTTATGAGCTGTATTATGGATTGCTGTTGGAGATACTTAGATATTTCTCGGTGGCAGGCTTTGAACTTTGAAGCTCCTCTCTATCTAGAAGAGATTTGAGAGCACGATTCCGAGTTCAGACTTGATTTACGCCTGGGTCTGTGACTTTAAGGCTTAGAACTGCACTCCATCAAATTTTCTGATGCTACCAAGAGATTGAGAGTTCTTAAAACACTCTCAGATGAGAGCCATAGCCTATTGGGCCGAAGTTATGCCAGCGCTCATTGAGACAGGTGGCGCACATTGGCTAAAAGATCAGCTACTCGAAACCTTGGTTGATATGGTTATTGTTGTTGACCGTGTCAATCTACACCATTCTATGAATGATTCGACTCTGACAGCAAGCCGGTTACATCGTACCACAGCGCTGTGACATCAACATCAGCATTTTGACGCAATGCTTTAAAAAACCCCACGCCCTCCGGCTCAACTGTCAACCCGCGATCGCGTCAAGATCGCGGATGATGTAACACCTGTGGCTGTGCCATTTCATTGACGAGCCGCGAGTCAAGGCCTAGAATCATTGTATCTATCCAAACGAGCAAGTTCCTTTACACGGCACTGGCAAAAGGATAACCAGAGCCACGTTGAAATCATCAAACCGGCAGCATCCATTGAATCCGATTCTTGTACCTGTTGTACCTATTATACATTTGGTTGATCTGGGTATAGCTGAGCTACTGGGCCAATCGCCCGTCGCCACATGGCAAGAAAGTCGTGTCCTACGATCTCTAGTTGCATATATGATGCAATGCTGGTCATAAACTTTTTTTCTTTTTTCTCTTCGTAATCTACCCCAAAGGCTTGTCAATCTCCAACCAAGAACCTAATTAGAATACATTACACACCTGCGCAGCATCACACAATTTCTTCATCAATCTTGAAATGGTCCTGCCCCAAAGTGGTGGTTTCGCTCGTAGCTGAATATGATCGAAGCTCGCAGGACTGCATGTTGGATATGGGCTCCGGGGCCGAGTGCACAAAGCTCAAATGCGTCCCAACGTTCTCATCCACTCCGAAAGTCGACGCGTCATCCGGCGTAATCGAGGCATACCGGCTGCTCAGGATGAGGAAAAGTAATCTGTTGCAGAGAATCGAATGAAGAACTCGTTGGGGCCTGCAAAAGAAGATCAGCTTCGATAGGAACAAAGAAAAGGGTCAATTTACGTTGCAAGCATATTGGCCAGGTGCTACATAGACATGTTAGACAAAAAAGAACAAAAGGAGATGTACGCACGGAATTAGCTATCGGCACGATAACATTCCCAAGGGAGACCGCTGGATCCTTGTGTCAGAAGATGAATGGAAGCTGATGCTGGGAGAAACATACCCAAGAGACAGAGATAGTACAACAGACCTACAGCGATAAATTATTACTGGGCATGCGAGGACTCATTCACAAAAACGCACCATTCTTGTACAGGGATTCCACCCATCGCGAATGTGAATGTGGCACTGGAAGAAGAGAAGAGGGTTTCAACAAGACAAAAATAGTCATCATGGGAGAGAGACGGACAATGTTGAAATGCCTTGATTCCCATCATTATCGCGATGACTGAAAATGCAATTAATTGACGATAAAAATAGGTTTCTGCGGTTTCTACGAACCTGACTCGCACATGGCCAGTAAAATGTACGCCACGATGATGATGGGGCTGGAATGGGATAGATAGCACCCAGGATACGGCGATTCCACGTCTGTAGGCGTGAGCACCACTGGCCAACATGCCGAAAAAGAAAAATCGACTCACATATGAGAGATGAAAGCTCCAGCTGGGCGACTACGATGGCTGGCACAAAAGTAACCTGTCGGGCCCAGCATCAGCCTCACAGGACGGACAAAAAGGACAGGGGACGCACCACAGAGAGCCCAATAAAAAATATTGCAACCTTTCGTTCACATCCCCATATCGCATACGTCCGTAACATCATTATCACTGAAGTAAAAGCAAATGAGCACCCAGCTTGGCTTGCATCAAGAGAACCATACATACCTTCGGCCAGTATTATCCCAAAAACAAGGAACCCTAAAATGAGCCATTTTAGCGACGCGATATTGATACGCCGCCAAACCTACAAGTCACAGCTTTGAAATTCATGTGGCATCGCTGGTAAGACGGATTAAGACCCCCAAACGGAACAAGGCTATCCAGCGTGCGCTCACCTCTGGCGAATTCACAGACGATTTCACTGGCGTAAAATTAAAACCAGGATACAACGGCGAATGGAAGGGCGTACAAGTCAACGACAAAAAAGTGTCGATAAAGGGTAAATATCGGTTCAAGAAGAATATGACGCTGCTGATTGAAAAGGGCCGGGACCAGACGTGGTTGATCTGATAGTTATACGGGTCAGTCGAACTGAGCTACGACCTCAGAACCAGGAAATATACCTCTGTATCCAGCGTACAAAGATAATCCCAACTCTGTCCTCGGGCGTCAAAAATGATGACCAATTGCGCGTTTGAACAAACTCACCAAAAGCGCTGCACTGGCCGCCACGACCTTGCTCACCAAGAATTGGTTTGGATCCTAGTATTTTTCAGGATTAGGGCTGGAAAAAAGGGAAAAGAAAGGCAAACCATGGCAGCGGGTGGGGGTAGGAAGCAAAGGAAGCCTTGGCCACCTGCCCACATGGAGCCGTCGCAAACCCGCTGGCCGGCAGCAATTTTTCGTGAGAAATGATGCCGGTGAATTACTATGCGCTTCTGATGGACTCGAAATCTCTCGAAATTAGATTTACATACGTACTCGGATCTCTCGGTGAATTTATTATTATTATTTATCGACGTGTACGTTTCTTTCTCTCGTCGATGCCAAATCCCTGAGACTAGAATGGCCATCATTTACTGCAGCGACTCTACGCTTTCGTGTGGCTTTGATTGAAGATTCCACTGCAGACTGGAGGGTGACGGCCTCGTCGTCGATAATGGGGTCTTTTCCGGAGTCATCGGACATGAGTAAGCACCCTTCCATCACGCGCATTGAACAACGATCTCTAGTCAACAGCTTCTCAAAAGTCTCCCCAACCTTGTTAACCCTCGTCTTGTCCCCAGCGCACAAAAACGAAACATCACGGCTAATGCCGATGGCTGGGGTGCATTAGCGATGATATGTCACATATTGTCATCACTGATTCATCGACTGCATGTCATCATTTTTGGCTCTCGCCGCCGTGGCGTCAGTACTCGACCGGGGCATCGCCAAATTTGTTGGTTGGAATAATATTGATATATAGAGTCACCACCTGCGGTCATATCTGCAATAAATGCGTTTGAAGAATGCTGACATTGAACCTTGAGGTCAGGGAATGACACATTGATGTGACGCATCCTCGGCGATCGCTAATGCATCCCAGCGATCGGCATCAGCCGTGACGCCAGCCTCTCTACGACTGCAGCCAGTTTGCCCGCGGCGTCTACCGAGAGGTTCCCCCCCTCACCAAAAACTTCTCCCGTAGATAGGTTGGTGACGAGCCTACCAAAAGGAGCGAACGAGGGTCTGAAATTCGACGTTTTGGGCTGGTTGACTCCGGCGACGGTTTACTATGAGAAAGGAAAGAACGAAGACCTAGACAATAAAACTTTATGATGATCCTATGAGGCTGACGTGATGCGCGACCTCGCCGAACCGGATACTTATAGGACCCCGGAGAACCCACCTATACAGGACCTGGACGGACAAATTTGGCGAAATTTTCGAAAATCATCCATGACAAACCCGACAAAATCGCCAAAATGGGGCAGAAAACGGACGGATCGGAGGCTCGCTAAGTCACGCTCTGGTCACGTTTAGGGCGGCCCGGCCTAGCATTAAGGAAAAATCCCGACAAAATTTGCCTTATTTGAATGTAAAAAAAAGTCCGGACAAAAACCTCGCTTTTCCAAAAAAAAATTGTCCCTATACCTTTACGCGGGGTCCTATACTTATCAGACATTCCTTTTCACTTTGTTTTTGACCAAATTCTCAAATCAGGTCGATACAGCCGCTCAGCCGTCTTTGTTGCCGCCGGTGGGCCTCCGAGGCTGAACCAACTGACCTCGACAATCTCAAATGACCTCGAAAAGTCTTAGCATCGTTGCTTTCCACCACATGTGCGACAGCTTCTCAGAAGCCTTTCACAACGATGTAACAATGCTGCCACATGAAATCGCAACATTGTATAATGATACAATCACGTTCGTACATATGGCATGTTGTGATAAGATAGCGAAAAGGACGACTATAAATACTAGCCGAACCTGTCCTCATCGCTCGATCCTTCAAAGATGGTCCTCCTTAAATCCACCTTGTTCGTTGCTGTTCTGTCCTTCGTCATGGCAGCACCGGCGAATGTCAGAAGAGCGATTCCCACACCAGTCAGGCGGGTCTCTTTCAGGCTTTGAAGCATTATGGTGATAACTCAGAATATTCATCCAGTGTGGCGACAGCCAAGACTTATCTTGCAGCACGTTAGTATCCGAAAAGCAGTTGTTCATTCTTCTACTTAATCTTTCGACCAAAGTCACTGTCGCGGTTGACTCCAATGTACCTGCATACGCTCGTACCGAGTTTAAGACCTGGGATATTAGTGAGTCTCTTGCCTATCCCGTCATTCGGTCCTTGATTCACACTTTGAACAGTCTCTGGTACCTGTGACACCCGCGAGAGTGAGTATAGATCGACTGGAAGCACCTTTCACTGTTGACTAGCTTTTCATAGCGGTCCTGAAGCGAGATGCTATAAGGTCAGCCATGTTTGGTGGTTCTCAAATAAATCATTGATCATCTTTCTCTCCAGCATCGTGGTCAACTCTGCATGTACCGCCACATCCGGCTCTTGGGTTTCCCGTTTGTACTGTCTTCTCGGGCTGAAATTCTCCTCATCGATCGATAGCGTATGACAATGTTGCCACGACTCTCGCCAGCGATTTGGACATTGTTCGTACTCTTTCCTCTCGAAAGTGGGTCTGATCTTCAATGGATGATAGGACCACATTGTCCCTCTCAAGGAGGCGTGGATCTCTGGCGCCAGGGACTGGACCGCAGCTCAACGCGAGGCTTTCGCCAATGATCTGACAAGACCCCAGCTGGTAGCCGTTACGGACAACTTGAACGAATCCAAGGGCGACAAAGGTACGACTGAAACTGCTCTTGAAAGTGAAAATTAAACTCATTGTGGATCATAGACATCGCTGAATGGGTTCCCCCTCTTGCCTCCTACGTCTGTACATATGTTCGGGCCTGGGTGACCGTCAAGCACTTTTACAACCTTACGATTGATAGCGCTGAAAAGGCAGCGATCACCTCTTATCTCGCTAAATGCTGAAGCAATTTCGTAATGTCTCGTTGTATTTCTCTTTCTTATCGGATCTATTGGGTTTCAAGGAAATTGATAACTAGTTATACACATTGAACGTACAAAGTTTCTTTCTTGACATATATTTACTTGCCTTCGGAGAGCTTGGCATTCTCCATCAGGATCGCGTTCAAGCCTTCTCGCTTCAAGCACCCATCGTACTTGAAACTAGCTGCGATCTTGTCGAGTTCCTCCTCGCTGTCATGGCCGATGAAATGGTCTGCCCATTCTTTGACCAAGAACTCGCTAACTAGGATATTGCGAGCAAGCCTCGTTACACGGTCGTTGAGCTTCCAAACCGGGTGAGGATAAAGATTCCGGAACTTTTCCGGGACTTCCTCGATGACGTGGTTGAGAAGCGGATCATAGATGTGGTCTACGGAAGAAGAATCGGCGCCCCAAGCATCGACGGCCAAGCGGTGCTTCTTCGCAAGGAAGGAAGAGAAGAGTGTCATGTATGGGGTCTCTGGCGAGATGTAGACCATGCCTTGGAAGCCGATATCTTTGTACAGCCAGATGGACCAGCTAAGACGATCCTGGAGCATCACAGTCAAAATCCAGAATCGGGAGAAAGCTCGGAGGGAGCTTACCGAGTTGTAGATCGCGAGTTGATCCCTCAGAACCTTGTACCGAACTTCGTTGATTTCCTCAGTCTTGGCTCCTTCGTACTGCTTTCTGGCGTAGACTGGGCCCCATTCTCCGTTCCAAACGCAAAGACCTCGTTCATCCATCCATTCCCTCTTTTTCTCGTAACTTCGTCGGAGTCGCCTCTTTTGATCCTCAGTACCTTGATACTCATCCGGTGCCTTCGGGAACTATTGCAGAATGTTAGAAATGAAGAGTCAAGACTCGTTTGATGTACCCCATAGACGCTGTAATCATGAATACTGTAAGCCGTGTTGTCCCACTTCTTGTGTGCATCGCCAAAATGAGAAAAGTCGGACGCAAAAGTATTACCGCTTCGAATGCTTCAGTTTGAGGTTCGGCAGAGAAACGAAGTACTCACTCGAAAAAGATAGCATGGTCAGGATCAATAGCACGAATGGCTTGGAAGACCCGGTCATAAAAGCCGACGACTCGAGTGTGATATGGGTCCGTAGGCTCGTTCAGAGGGTTATATCCTGCAATCCATTTGTTGCCTTTATAATGCTCCGCGAGCTTTTCCCAAAGCCATACGGTTCGGTCTTGGAAGTCCTTGTGATTCCAAACTATATAGCCTCAAGTCAGAGAAGGCGTAAAATGAAAGGATACATACAGTTTGCAATGTGCCCTCCGTGATCAGCGTGCCAGTCAGTGTTCTAGGAAACGATAAGCAGGTCGCATAGAATGCGCCACATAAATCACCTGTCCTCCTGGTGCAGTATGCATGTCAAGAATCGTATAGATGTTGTGCTGAGCACACAAATCAATAACCCGGTCCAGATGTTTGAACCCGGATTCCTTCAGCACTCGAGGGTTCATGTCGTCTACGATAGACCATGAACATCACACTGCGATACCTTGTATTATTCACCTTCAAAGTGGCGATAATTGAACGGGAGTCTGATACAGTTCAATCCAAGGCTGCTGAAGAACTTGGCGTCTTCATCCTGGAAAAAGTATTCCAGAAACTGTTGCCGAACGGTGAGCGATTGAAGAGAGGTGAGTTATGGGATATGTACCCTGTCAAAGAAGAACTCGGATTTCTCCTGACCAATGCTCGTCGCTAACGCCTGTCGAATCTGAAATTCGCAGCCGGGGTATCCTGAATCCAATGAGGTCGGAAGTTCACGGAGCTCCGTCTTCAGTACCTGAAATAAAGTTCTCCATGCTGAACTAACTTGAGACTAGCGACGAAAGAGCTGGCAATTGACTCACTTCCTGAAAAGAGTTATGAGAAGTGAAAAGCCGTTTGTCATGAACTCACATCCATCCACCTAGTCCTGCGCCTCTCAGGACGATTTCCTTGCCATCCTCGTCGACGATTCTCGTGCCAGAAACTTTGAGGAGCGACATGGTGGTTCTATCTGAGCCTCATGTGTTCAGCTGCTATTTATCAGGACAAGAAAGTGCGATCTCCGAGATTACTCCGACGTAACAGCACCTCCTTGGTGCGGAGCTTGCTCGGACCGACACGCAGAAAGCAATTGGTTCCCAAAACAAGATATCTACAAAAACTCCGCGAGATCGACACATAGAAGCAAGAATAACACAATAAATACTAAGCAAAACTATATCAGTGATGACCACCACAGTGTTGTGGTTCGTATACGAAGTCGTTGTGTGTAGCATTCCAGGGCAAACCGTGAGGGAAGCCATCGGGGAAAAGCTCTCCCAGTGTGATATCTTCGTCATTGACCGCCATTAAACCGTCTTGAGTGGCTTCCAGTGAGCAAATGTCTGCTCCCGTCTTGGCAGGCCAAGAAGTAGCGCTTCCCCAGCCACCAGCATTTCCAATATCGTCTATCCATCGACCGGCTTGGGAAGTGCGGTCTCCGACAATAAGATCAGATTCTTGTGGATAGTACCACCAATCGTCGGACCTGCGACAATTGTTAACATAAAACCAAGGTTGGATAGACATTGAAACTGAGCGAACCTGTAGGCCACCAAGGTTGATTGAAGAAGCGTATCACAAACTGTGGTCTTCTTGGTGTCGAAGTCTGCAGAAGATGAAGGTCAATGAGCCGTAGAAGCAGCGAACAAGTAATACGAACTAGCATGTTTACTCCATCCAGGGTAAATCTTCGCATGGTTTCCGTGGGTCGCTGATGAGAGATCATCACTGTAGGTTTGATGAGCTATAGACAGCAAAATCAAACGAAAACATACTTGACTGTATCCTTCACGGAATTCCAAGGAGTTCCAGTGAAGCCACTGTGGTATGACAGGACATGGCGATCTCTGTAATAGTTCCCACTTGCGTCCCGAAGCCAAACTACAGTATAAGACTCCCAATCGTGTCCTTCTACGAGTCAGCCTCTATATACCATGAGAAAGTCGTTATTCTGACCATGTCCCGTCCCGATGAAACCATCTCTGGTTAACAGTGAGCCACAGCGGAACCGACATCAGTCGAGATGAACCCACTTGGGATAATAAAGCCAGTAACCAACACGAATTTCATCCTCTTGGCATTGCTTTGAGATGTAATAGTTCGGGAAAGGTTGACCCTGAATCCCGCCTGACGGAAATAAGCTCAAGATATAGGACCACGAAGCTCTTACCTGCTTTCCCGTTAGCACTGGGAAATCGACAACCGCCATTTGCTATAGGCCAATCTTGTAGCCCGGCAGCTGGATGCTGAACGCCATTAGCATCAACAGCATAGTCGGGATAACACCTGAGCAAAGTAAATAAATCGATTCTATCGAAACCGAAATGGGACTCACGGTGCAGTACGAGTTATACATAATCCTTTCGATGGAATACCAAATTCCCAAAGTGGGCGCGACGCCAAAACAAAGGGCCAGAGTCCCTGACTGTCTACGATAGACTGGCTGATTGGATCGTTAGCATAAACGGTGAATGCAAGGAATGGAATAAGGAGGAGGAAAGAAATCATCGTTGGTGAGACGACGGGAGACGTTCAATGAAGGGCAGATTCATGCTCCTGGATGGTACTTAAAGATCCCAAATCGGCAGGTGACCTTGCAACCCATACGGTTCGCGTCATGTGTCAGATATTTAGCGAAGGGCGCAAAGAAGCCTGATGCAGGAAAGGTGCTGAAAAGCTTCGCCTTGCTCTATTAGAGCAACCTGGCTCAAGTGGTCCGGATCCTGCTGAACAGTCAGCGCAAAAGTTGTGATAATCCAGTATTAGCCACCGTTTGCGCTTTGAATCGCCCCTGGGAATTCGTGCGCGATCCACATGGCCGGCGGGCGCTGGGGTCGCATAAGGTCAGATATCAGCAGATGATGATGGCTTCAGCTCAAAAGAGGCGGAAGCCCGAGCAACGTTTAAAAGTGCCTGGAAGGGTGAGCAAAATCCAAGGAAATCCATATTGAAAAGTAAGTATATTGTAATGGACCCTGCCATTCGCCGCGACCACACGTTGGAGGCTTCTTCAGTGCAATTTCGGAAGAGACTTCCAGATTCGATTATCAACAACAGGTCAAACGAGACAAGCTTCTTCGACCCCGAAAACTACAGTTGAGTTGCCAACGCGTTGACTGCAGCTATCTCAGCAGCGGATGCTCCGACAGCATTCTGATTGAAAATGAGAACCATTCATCAGGCCAAGAGACAGGACGAACCTTGGTAACCTTTCCCAGCTGGTGGTCTACAGTATCCGCAACACTCAGCGTCTGGCCTAAAGCAGTCTTGACGCGAGAAATCTGGAACTGAAGGAAGAATTTGGGCCCCTTGAGCTTGGCAAGCAAAGCGGACGAATTCGGCTGTGACTGTAAACACGTCAGCTCCGAAACAATGGAAACTGAAGTTGGATTACCCGTACTCCTGCCTCTAGGGCAAGATAATCGTTCAGTTGATTTTGAAGGAGGTCAAGGTTAGCGGTGGCGGGGTCAGTGGGCGTCGCGAAGGTTTGGCTGAAGAGGGAATCTTCAGCAAAGACAACCAAGAATAAGGTAAAGCGAGCATACAGCGCAAAACCAACAGGCGAGAGCTTGGACTTTTGGAAATCAATGGTGCTATAAGCCACGCCTCCCGAGGTGATGTCTGGTACACCTGGAGCGACTTGGACCTGCAATAGCTCGTTCAGTGGACGTCGAAACATGAATTCTGGATATTCACCTTGGCATCGCATGTGACAGCTGAGAGGCTGGCGAGACCATCAGCGACTTCAGCTGGCAAAGCCACGCTTCCAGTCACAAAACACGGATTGGCACGTCTAACGGGCGCTATAAATACAATTATTGAGCCTTTACAGCGAACCTTGAACGGAATTCTCGTACCAGCCATGGTCACAGCAAAGAATGAAGCAAAAATGAAAGATATAGCCACCATGTTGACGAAGGGTTGAAGAGCTCGGTTGAAAATAAGTAAACGAAAGAATGGATTAACGAAGGAACCAGTCCAGCCTCTTGGGAAGAAAGTCAGAATGAGGAGGCCCAGAGCATCGCCGGCGTTTATGTAGCCTTGCTGTTTCCATGGCTGCGTCAGAAAATGAGATCAGAAAGCGCTGGGAGCTGGGAACGAGGGTCTCGCGGTCCGGAATGAGCCGCGTTCACACGGCTATATCCCAAATTGGATGATCCCACGGAGGCTGATAGACGCCCTTAGACGCCCTGCTCACTTCGCCATCATCACTCATCGACGTCGGGCCTCCAACGAGCACGGAACAGGATTTTCATATTGATGTCGGCCAATTTTCTCGGGTACGGCAAGTAAGGCTTTCTACATGACCTATCGAGGCTCATAGGCGCCCTTAATATATATATATATAAGTAGTAGACGTCTTGCTCTTCCGCCATCGTCGTCGGGCTCCAATGAGCACGGAACAAGATTATCGCATTGATGTCGACCAATTTTCTCGTATCCGGCCCGGGCACGGGAAGTAAGACACTCTAATAGGCCCCGTTAGACGCCTCGCTCATTCCGCCATCATCGTTGAGACTCTAAAGAAAACGAGACAGGATTTTCAGACTGATGCCGGCCAATTTTTTTGTATCCGGTACCGGCAAGTAAGGCTTTCTACATGACTTATGGGGGCTCATTTCGCCATCATAGTCGGGACCCAAAGAAAACGGAACAGGATTTTCACACTGATGTCGGCCGTTTTTTTTGTTCCGGAACCGGCAAGTAAGGCTTTCTACGTGGCCTATGGAGAATCATAGTCGCCGTTAGACCTTACTCATTTCGCCATCCCAAGGAGCTACCAAGGAAATCAGAACAGGATTTTCACACTGATGTCGGCGAATTTGTTTGTTCCGAAACTGGCAAGTAAGGCTTTCTACATGGGCTATGGAGAATCATAGTCACCGTTAGACCTTGCTCATTTCGCCATCCCAAGGAGCTACCAAGAAAATCGAACAGGATTTTCCAGGCTGATGTCGGTCAATTTTTTTACATCCGAAATACCGGCAAGTAAGGCTTTCTACACGGCTCGGCTACAATACCTTTAATTTCGGAGAAGAATCGAAGGATTCATTTGCCAAGTTTGACAAGTGTTTGACATGAAGTATGTTTATTGTATAGTAGCTATTCGTAATTTCACCCAGAGATAGAAAGGTTGACAGATACATGTCCGAAAACAAGCGTGACGAAAAAGTCCCATGACAAAACAAGGAATGAAAGATGCATAAGTATACAAGTCCGAACACAAGCTTGACAACCGAATCCCATGCAGATAGCTAAAGAAATGTGCGAGCTCACGCGGTGACCCATCTGGTTCCTCCCTGAGCCATGGGACATTTATGATTTCCAAGAGTTTTGTTGGTAGAAAAGAAGCGTCCGCATTCATCGCAGAGGAACTCGCAGATTTTTCCATGCTTTGCGACCTCGTGTCTCAGTCGGTCGTGCTGACGCGAGAACCGTTCAGGACATCCAAGGGTGCAAGGAAAAGAGACTCTGGGCTTTGGTTTATGCGCTTCCATGTGGACCTTCAAGGTGTACTGGCTGGTGAATCGTCTCTCGCAGCCAGGAAGAAGGCAAGGAAAACGGCGGCGAGCATTTTGTTGAGCAGCCTCGGACGTCGGTGACGGATCGCGAGATTTCGTCCTCAGTGACTTTTTAGGGGTAGGAGGTACCATTTCGAGGACTTGAGGACCTGGCGAGGAAGACGATGATGAGAAACCAGATCTGCTCGAACGTCTTGAATGTCCGCAAGAATCATAGTCATCGGCGTATTCCGTGCAAGCCAAGATGTCGAAGGCATTGTCGAAGGCATAATTGTAATTCAAATCAGGGAATGCGAATGCTTTGGGGAATTAATTAGCGTCGATAGATATAGGACTCTGGAATATCTAACCTTGTGTCATATCGCAGTCTCCCATAGGAAGGACCGAGGGGAACGACCCCTGGATCATAACAGGATCTGCTACTGACGGATATTGTTGGGAAACGTCGAAGAAGCCCGGAGCCCATGTAGATTGCGGGTAATCCTGTGGTAGTCCAACTGGACGGAGGACATGGTCAGGAATGCGACGACGTTCCATGAATGAACATTACCATATCCAAAGTCACTGGAGGCTGGAGAATTTGGGTAGCTTTCAGGTATAGGAGCCTGAGCTGGAAATTGGTCTGGTATAGAGATTAGCTGAAGGGCGACGAAAACACTTGAAGGTACTTGCATGAATTCAGAGCAACCGCAAAATCGTTCTGAACCGGCTGAGTTCGAGTTTGCGGACCAGGCCACCCCGATACAGTCGCCGAACGAGCACGACCTGGAAAATCAAGTTAATTATACGACAGTGAGAAGATTCGAAGACTCGTACCAGGAGGAACATATTGCTGGCTGGCGACCGGCTGAAAGTTCTGCATCGTCGACGAATAGCTTGGTGACTTGTTGTTGTGGTGGTGATGGGAGAATCGATGATCCTGCCGCACCTGGTTGTGGAGCTCGCCTTTGTATGCTAAAATCAAGATGCTGTCAGTCGCAAGATTCCAGAAAGATCAAGCCGTAAACATACCCTGACAGAAGTCGTAATCCAGAATATTGGGCATGCTAGAAGACATGATGAAGTGATAAGTTGAGGCTGGTCAAGAGGAGAGATGTGTTTAGAACAGTGCGTCAAGGAACTGATGTGCTGTCCACCAGGAGGAGATCAAGAACAAAAGCAGAACAGCCTCCGTTTTATAGAACAATCAATAGGAGAAAAGTTTTGGGAGGAGATTTTGATTCCGGGCTGACTTTTATATCGGGTAAATTACTTTCGAGATTCTCGGAAAGTTCAGGGGCGCAGTCACAATGTGACTTGCGTGACATGTCAAAGCCTTTCTCACCGAACTTCCGTCTATCCAGGGAGGTGTTTCAAGGTCGGATCGCGTTACATCAATCACCGATTTACTCTGCTGAGGGACAACATACGCTCGACTACCCACTTTTTTGTATCATTTCCTTGGATAATCCAGGATAGGAGACCCACGATCCTGGAATGATCTGGAGTTGTGATGTCTCTGCTGTTTGCGAGGATCGCTCCAGCAATCGTAAAGTTCGGCATTCAAAGCCGGTTGCACCGCGTATCAGCTTGACTTGGCATTGAAACTCGATTTTCGTTGAACGGCCTCGATTTTCTTGAAGAAAAGGTGACAGGTTGACGCCACGCCACGAAGATTGGCTACAAGGCAACCAATTCACGTTTCAGATGTATAACTGAAGGCGGAGGGTTTCTAGGAGACCCATGATCCTACGGCCCGCCGAAGATTAGGGTCCCCAGTGTCTTTGCCCCTTGGGACGGGGGAATGGGAGAGCCGCGAGAGACATTCGACACTGAATTGTTATGATAGCACTTTATTTGTTCTAGATCTTCTGAGCGCGATGCCCATTAGGATCGCATCAATCCAATAATATTAATAGGCGGCGGTCCCGATGATCCTGCTTTTGAAGAATATAAGCAGGTCACGATCGAGGTTTCTGAAGAGGTCACGATTGAGGTTTCTCAAGAGTGTAAGCAGGTCATGATCGAGGTTTCTGAAAAGTGTAAGCAGGTCACGATCAAGGTTTCTGCCGCCTTGGAGAATTATTCGAGGCTCTCCACTTTAGGGACTCGTCCGTGTGGATTCTGATCATTCCAGTTTTGGACAAACACATTCGTCAGTGCGATCTAGTTCTGAGCCAACGTTCGGCAGCAGCGCCCGTCATATAATAGCCATCGGCTCTTTACTGTTGATTTACACAGGATGCTTCGTCGACCCAAGGCACGAAATAATGTCGATGAGTCTTGATGTCAGGATAGTCCCCGGGTTATGCATATGTGGGAGACCTACATCATAGCGCCTTTGATGATAAAAAATACTAGAAAAAGTACAAATGCCGCCCAGCTCTCAATCACGATCAAGGGGTGGAGCCCTCGATGAACCTTTTCGCAAATTTGCAGACATAACCCACAGACATAAACACAGACACTTTGCCTGACGTATCATGTTCAATCTATTCCGATGACACGGAAAATGCAGAAGTCAAAGGGTTATTGACTGTGAATCATGATCGTGTCGTACGATGTGTCCAAGCCTGAAAGTTGGCATCAGCGCTGGTGAATACCCTGTGAGAACAAAACATCAAAGCACGTCAAGGTAATATAGATTGTCGGATTGCAGGCTCAAGCGAGTTGAAGCGAGTTGAAATTATCGGTAGCAGAATGCTAGCTCATTTGACGAAGAGGGACAAGGACGTCATGCAAGGTTGGATGTCTGGATCAGCCGAGACCAGCCGTTAACGGCACTCCTGGTAAGGTGAGACCGTCAGAGGCTCTAAATTCAATGAAGATAATCCTTACCAAAACGGAGCCTCTTGGAATTCGCTGTGCATGCCCTCCAAATTCGATTGTGCCTGCTAAGATACTGTAAGCCAGCTTGGGATCGCGAGGATCAATCGTAGGATCTGAGAAAAACAGCAAGAAAGCCAAAAAAATGCCTAGGGCACTCCCGGAGTCATCGCTATCTCCTTCCTCAGTCTACGCTGTATGTTGGAATAGCTGAGTTACGAGTAGAATTCTTGAAGCACCTGTAAGAAACCTATAGAAATCCTGGGAAGCTGCCCTTCAGGTGGCCAGGGCCAACCTGATGCTGATAGCATCCGCGTTTACCCAGGATTCCGTGCCCAAAAAGATGGATTGGGTTTGACCAAGTCGTGGTCGTAGTCGTGACGTCGGAGGTGGATATATTCCATGTAACAGAGGTAAAACATAAAGTATTTTCAGTACCGGGGATCCAATCCTGATTGAGCTAACCTTCCGCTCGAGAAAGTCGCCGGATCGACGAAAGCGGGATGGGCCGTGCGTCACAGATCATTCGCGAATGAATGGGATCTGTTGAAGCAGCAGATGCATGGAGGACGTGTCGTTAGATGATAAGTAACCGGCCAAAAGGAATTCTAGCGCAAGGTACCCGACGTCTGCAGAAGAGTACAACATCTCTACTACGTCCGAGGACAACACCATCTGGTCAAAGAATTCGAAGAACATGTTGAGAACATGCATATATTTGTGAAACTTCAGGAATGGACAGAGAAGCTTGAAAAACCGAAAGGCTGTCCATGACTTGATCAAGAGATGTTGTCGCAGTGTCGACCAGAAACTGCTCAGGTGTCGACCAGAACTGCCAGAGGACGATGAGACAGGTTTCGGCCTTCAGAAAATATCTGAGGATTCGTCCAACAATTCAAGACGTTCTTTTTCTTGATCGGAATAACGGAGCAGGTTTCTGAGGTCTTGCTGAGACGCGGTCTCGGAGGATGGGATTCGCCAAGGCCAGTGCCACCAAGGTCACGCGTTTCGGCCGGGACCGAGTAACGGTCTGGGCAGCCTCCATATTACGTCAGCGAGTAGGTGAATCCAGAACCTAGCTCTGTCGACGACCAGGCCTTCAAATCTGTCTCTCTCTTCCCCAGTAAGGGTTTCAGCAGCTCCCCAGTCCTGTGGCTGCGCGTTTTCCCCCAAATTACCGCAGACCTCCGACTTTTCGTCGTCGACACAAATCTATGGCTTCAACGTCATCTACACCTTCCTTGACGCCCAGCAGGTCACCGTCACCAGGAATCCCAGTGCAGCCTGACCATTTCTATGCTGAAAATGCTCGTTCGCCTCCGGAAGCCCGAGGGTGGCTGGATCCCAATGACGACCCCTCTTGCCAACGCGGTATTCCCGTTTTTAAACCGACAATGGAGGAATTTCAGGACTTTGAGGGATACATGAACAAGGTGGAATGCTGGGGCAAATTGAGCGGCATAGTCAAAATTATTCCCCCAAAAGAATGGTCCGTTAACGATCGAGTCATTCTAGTCTCATTCTAATCTCCAATATTAGGACCGATGCGTTACCGAAGCTTGGATATGAGCATCTCAAGGACATCAAAATACGGTCTCCCATTGAACAGCATATGAGAGGGCGTGCTGGGCTCTTCCGCCAGGAAAATATGGAGAAGCGGAAGAATATGAGCGTGCGCGAATGGGTGGAGCTCTGCGGAAAGGAAGATTTTCGCGCTCCTGGTGTCGAGGAAGCCAGCGTCTATGGTCGAGGCGCAGCGGTTGTCCCGCGGAAAACCAGGAAGAGAGCTGTCAAAACCGAGGCTGCTCCGGCTGCCGAGATTTTCCAGGTCAAGGAGGAGGAGGTTGACACAGTCATGGTGGTCGAGCACGACGACGGCCATGGTTCAGCACAAATGCCCATTGCTCTCGATGTTGTCGTTAACGATGTCTGCGTAAAGCTGGAAGACGTCAAGTCCCAGATACCTGGCAAGCGTCAAGCACAGCCGAAGCAGGACCAAGCCAGCAGACAAGCGCGAGATGCTGCATTTCTCAAGAAATTCGATCCTCATACCGCTTGGTTACCGCCTCACACCAAAGCAAGCGACTATACGCCGGAATTCTGCAAAGAGCTCGAGCGACGGTATTGGCGCAATTGCGGACTGGGAAAGCCAGCCTGGTATGGAGCGGATACTCAAGGTGCGTCGGCCTTTGATTGCCTTTCGATTGAAGTGCTAATTAGCGTTTCCTGATAGGATCTTTATACACTGAGGCTACAAAGTCCTGGAATGTCGCCAAGCTTCCGTCAGCCTTGTCTCGTCTTCTTAAATCAGGAGAGCAGGTCCCTGGGGTCAATACTCCTTATCTCTACTGGGGAATGTGGCGAGCGACGTTTGCCTGGCACGTCGAGGACATGGATCTTTTCAGCATCAACTATATACATTTCGGCGCTCCAAAATTCTGGTATGCGATGCCTCAAGCGCGAGCTAACGTCCTCGAGTCAACCATGCGAGGTATTTTTACTTCTTTTTCGTCCATTTCGAGGCTTATGTCTCGCCAGGTTATTTTCCAAAGGATACATCGCAGTGCTCCCAGTTTCTTCGTCACAAATCCTTCCTGGTTTCGCCGACTCTCCTCCAGAAATCACTTTGCAAGCCGAATCACTGCGTGCAACAGGCGGGCGAATTCATTATCACCTTTCCTCGAGGCTACCATGCCGGTTTCAACTTGGGACTGAATTGCGCCGAAAGCGTGAATTTCGCCCTAGAGAGCTGGATAGAGCTCGGTAGAATAGCCAAAGCTTGCCTTTGCATATCAGACAGGTTCGTCTTCACTCATTCCTTTTCTGCGCTTATCTGATTCGAATTTTTGCTAGTGTGAGGATAGACGTCGACCAGCTCCTTGCTGAGCGGGCTGCTGATGCGATGCGAATCAGGATTCCTGCGAGATCTGTACCAGCTCCAGCTGCGAGACCTGTACCTGTACCACCTACACCGCCTTCCAGGACGATGCCGAAGCGGACTCCAGTGAAAGTAAAGAAGGAGCCGACTACAATAGTGCAAATTCCCCCGAAACGGAAAGTTCCACCAGTCGTCGATGGAGGTCCTCCTGCGAAGAAAATCAAACTAGCAGGACCTGTAGCATCGTCCAGCAAACTTTCTTCACCGACGCTACCCAAGTTATCGATTACGCTAAAGCTCGGACCAGCAGTCGTATATGTCTGCTGTTTGTGCGTTTCAACCAGCACCGATGGCCTTTTACGGGTTCACGATCCACCAACAATGAAGGAAGCCATCGACGCCATAGGTCATCCTGCAACCTTCATGGCTCATGAATCATGCGCTAACATTGTTCCGGAGACCTGGGTCGACGAAGTCGATGGTCATGCTGGGTTAAAGGAGAAAGTCGTTTTCGGGGTTGATTGCATCGTGAAGGAGCGTTGGTCCCTGGTGAGTCACAATGCGGATTCTGATGACCGGAATACTTATACTTGATATAGAAATGTGCTGCCTGTTCGAGGCCTAGAGCGAAAGGCCACGGTGCGCCCATTCAATGCACCAAGGGGAAATGTTCCAAAGCTTTCCATGTGTCTTGCGCAAGATCTGAAGGTGACAGTGGCGTGAGATTCAAGGTGTTAAGACAAGTGGAGAAGGAAGTAGTTTTGCTCGCACCGCAGAATTCAATGTCCAATTCGATGGCTGTCGACGAGGTGATCAAAGTTATCAAGAAAGAGGTCGTGGAAGTGTTCTGCGGGCAGCATAATCCCGTATGTCCTTTTTCTCTCTCTTCTTTTTCTCCTTGCGTTGATTTTTCTTCTACCATTGAATTTTCTTCTTCTTCTTCTTCTGTTCGCCTTTTCTTCTCCCGGCTATCACGTCGCTCACTCAATATTCCATTCAGGATGTCACTGCTGCCAAACGCGCCTCGAAGCAGAACAAGATCCGCGATGATTTGATCAGTCTTCCGGCGATGACCCGGATTAAGATACGCGTTTCGGCCGGGGTGTTTGAAGTTTCGCTCATTCGCGTCATCGAGGAGACCGGAAGTGTCGAAGTCCTTTGGGATCGGGGTGGGACGAGAGAGTTTAAGTGGGGAAGCGTCGTCTTTGGGACAACGGACGGACCGGTTTATCAGAAACCGTCGGAAATGCCGGCGCGCCAGAAGCCGCCGTCAGAAGTGAAGCCGTCAGAAACGCCAGCGATAGGGCTAGGAACAGCCGTCTCTCTTCCTTCTTCCGCCTCCATTCCTTCTTCCACCCCAATCCCTTCGTCTACCCCAGTTCAGAGCTATTGGCAGGCATATGGGCAACAACAACCTTACGCCTCAAGCGGTCTCTTTTCTTCGAATTCAACTCAACCTGCGTACTCGACTTATGGCGCCCATTATCGCTGGCAAGAGCCGTATAATGGTCCGACGAATCATTATCGGCCTCAGCAACAGTCCTATTATCCGTCTTCGTATTATCCGTCTTCGGCTTCGTCTTCTACCAACACCCCTGCACCTTCTTCTGTCGTAAAGACAGTTTCACCTTCTGTTGCAAGGTCAGATTCGAGTTCAAGTCAAGCTACTGCGCCGACTTTGGCGAGTCCGGTCGCTACGACGACAGCGACGAGTCAGACGACCTCGACAAACCCGCCTGTCATTTCGTTAGCGCCAGGCATCGTCGTGCCGCCGAATCTTGGTTTGGATGAGGCGACGTTGAGACAGCTCGCTGCGCTGTTATTCCAATCGCAACAGGCCCAGGCGGCTGAAGCGGCGGCTGGTTCATGATTCATTATGATTTTTGTTTTGTTTATTTTGATACCACACTTTTACCTCAAGCTTTTCTGCTACGAGGCTTATCTTATTTTGCTACGAAGCCTTTACCCAAACCATTATGATTATTGTTACTGTACTTATTCATGTGTAGAAGATAAACGAGAAACCTCCAGAAGAAGATGAAGAATGGATGAAAACTTTCTGGTGACCATTGGGACGATGACGCGAGGCTTCATGGCTTGTTGATTTCATTATCCTCCATTCGGCATGTAGATGTTCCCTGGAACATCTGTCTTGGATGAATTGCAGGAAACTCGATGATGTTTGAATACGTATTATTCAAGGAACACTAGGGATTCTTCGAATTCTCCGAAGGAGAAGAATGTAGGCAGCGGAGGAACCTCGGAGCACCATTGTTGCCATCGGCCATCAGATAACGTTACCTTGTTTGGAGTTTGAACGCCTAGGCGCCAGTTTCAAGATGAAGTCTAGAATGAGTTTTTGTGTCAGCGGTAGACATTATGTCTTCAAGTTGGATGAACTACAGGAAGAACGGTGGTGGTTGAGTGTGTTCATTGTTCAAAGAATACCGGTATCACGGAGAGTGAGGGGACAGGTGCAACACCGCTATGGGATTATCATTTCAGCTAAGCAGTCGCGAAGCCCAGAACAAAGAAGCGAATTCTAAATTTAGCCATCAGCGTTATGACTTGTTCTCACCACGTGATCCGAACGCGTCGCGTCTCATCTCATCAATTGGCATGGAGCATTTTATTGAACTCGCCGGTCCCGTCCACTTGAGCCACAATGATCATGGTAGGTCCCGAGTTGAAAAGTTGAAAGACACCAATGGTAAACCAACGAGCTGTGGACTTGTTTCTGATCAACATCATTACAGCACAGGATAAGCCTTCGGAGGCTGATGTACTACAATTGGCACACCTGAAAACTACCGAGAAATAAGCACGCCCGATCCAAGGAACGTGACGCAAATCCAATCAACTCCAGAACCTTGTCAAGTTGTGCAGAGTTAATTACAGTCTTAATCGTAATTAATTAATTAAATTAAGTCAATAATGAAAGGAATACCAAGTCACCCGTATTAGATTCTTCGCTAAAAGTTTATTGAACTTGGTCGAAATTGCGAATTGCTGACAAATGCTATCGGCCTGCCACGTGTCTCCGTCAAACCGCTTCGCTTCTTACAGTAAACCGCGACCACGACCACGATGTTGCCCAAATACATCTACAAGCTCGTACCTTCGAAATTGCCTCTACAGGAGCCCCTTCCAGTCGCGCTTCCGTTGAGCGATCTCGACGAACGCGATGGATTCATCCACACCTCTACTGCAGCGCAAGTCCCAGGTACTCTGAAGCGGTTCTTCAGCGATCCCGCGGCGTTGACAACAGCAGCGGGACCCTCAGGGATCTATGTGCTCAGGATTCCATATGAGCCTGTGAAGGAAAAGATCAAATGGGAGGATCCAAGTGGCGCGCGTGGAGAACCTGGGTCAGAAGGTGTTTTTCCCCATATTTATGAAGGGAAACTGGGGAAGGAAGAGGTTGAGAGCATTTCCTTTTTAGAAATGAAGGACGACAAGTGGGATGAGGCGCTGGATAAGGTCAAGGAGTGGCTTATTTAGGGATGAAGAGCTCACAGGCCTGAGGCGAGTACTTTCAACGAAGAAGTAATATATGTATGATTCTTCACGATGCCTATCGCGCGCTACGGTCCTGTAAAGTTCCATCTCAGAAGACATTAGGCTTTGCCTAATTTTTGACAGCCAGTAGCCTGACCGATGTTACGAGTTGAAAAAATTCGTTTAGATGGTCCTACGATTCATACTTTACGGTTTGAGTACAAAACAATGAAACTATATATATGGAAAGGTATAAGCTATAAACCATCTGTCGTGAACCAGAGAATGAGTGCTAAACTATAATTGAATACTGTGTGATGGACTGCCGATAGAAAGCATGGAAGCCACCGTCAATTCGGGCATCCCGAACATCCCGAACATTCAAAATCAGCTCAGCGTTTTTAGCTCGACGAAAACTTCAGCTTCTCCGTTGAGATCGACATACTTTATGGCCATGAGAACTCTCCTGACTCCCGCAAGACCAGACGTCCCTCAAGATCCTGGCCTGATTCGTCACGAAGATTTTCATACCCAATCTCAACCAATAGACCGGACTCTATCAAAGGATCGAGGCAGTCGAATACGTCAAGATCGACTTCAGCCTTGAAAGTGATGCGAACCCGTTTGAAATGGATGATTCCGTCGTCGCTATGGAATGAAGATCGTGCGCTGAGAAGTTTGAACAACTCAAGCTCCTCTGGAGGTGAATGGCAGTCGTAGAGCTCGAATGTTCCGAGCCGAGGACACAAGAGACCGTCCTCGCCGTCGGGCATGAGGTGTTCCACCAAGTGTTTCTCAGCAAACTGGAACAGCGTTTCATTGCCCCTGTGATCTGGTGAGCGATTGATTCTCAAGCGACGTAAGAATATGTTATCGACGAGGAAATCCCCGATGTCGTCCTCAATATTGTCAAAGATGTGCAGTGTGAGGTTCTGAATAAAACGGAATGGCGAATCTGGGGCTATCCACGGAGCGGAAAACTCCGTTCGACAATAGTGATCCAGGTGGGTCAATAATGGAGCATCCATCCCAGCGAAAAATGCTTGAGAAAAAGGCGTAGGGACCATCTCACACATCGAAAAGGAGACGAGACGAGGTAGTGCAAATGGTTCCATGTATTCTGGGGAGCCGAAATGTAGTCGTTGGGTTTGGATACTGCAGACCTCCATACTTGTGCATAGGACGAGGAGCTGGCGAACTCGTAATATGTCGTAGCCCCATCCTTCCAAATGCAGAACAGTGAGCTGAGCGAGTGGAAAAAGGGATATTGCTCGATCCAAGTCCGTGGTAGGGCACCTGTTATAGTATACCTTTCCGTCAAAGACCAGAGACAGCTCCCGGAGCGATTGAGCAGCCAAGAAATCCATTGATTTCCAGATTTGGGTGCCTGGATGTTGGTCATAGGCGCGATGAGAGAAGCGTTCTAGGATGGGGACCTGAGATGCGGCTAATGTCGATAAGGGTGTGATCCAATAAAACGGACCCTGGATGGATATTTCCTTCCAACGATGAGAATGACCCAAAAGCATTTCGACGAACTGAGTTACAAATGGCCAAGCGCTGGCTTGAAGGGGCAGCGCCGGCTGTTGATATCCGAACGGGTTTTCCACGTAGCACCAGTCTGACTCTGGGGTTGTGCAGTTAATATCAATGACCAATGGTTGTGCACCAGAGCGAGAGATCCAGCTGGAAGCATTTTCTAACCGCAAGCGATGTCGCGGTGACGTGTAGAGACCGATATCTAATCGAAGGGATGACCAGAGCCGGACGGTCGACAAAGCAACTGTTCGCCATGAACTGCAGATCCGACACAGGAGCATCGGTGCTTCTCTGACATTCATCCGGGAGGTTCTGGAGGAAGAGATGCACTGAATGAAGATTTCCTGAAGAACATCTCTCGGGATCGTTCGCGGTTCCGTCAATGCCCGGTCGAAAGTTTGGGCGAGTGGATATCGTGACGATTCGGAAGGTAATGCTGTGGTCACTCTTAGCTCAAGTGCGTATGGGTGAAGATGAAATCAACTCACGGTTTGAGGAAAGCTCCGTGAAATATTGGCGCAATCGAGTGGCTTCTTCCAGGACCTTGTCAAGTCTCGCGATGGCGTCGTTCATGGCTGGAAATAATGCCAAAGGATACGTGGAACAATAATTGACCGGTAGACGAAAAGCTGAAACAGCTACTTTTCGGTAACAAAATCCTTCTGAAAGATCAGGGTTGGCAATGAGGAAGGAAGAACCAACGAAGTCCTAGAATTGCAGTGGGTATTCTAGAACAGGGAGTCGGAATGCGGGGACATTAGGAGAAATAAGGAGACCGGGATCTATAAAAGGAGCCGAGGCTGTGACTACAGTGGAGAAGCGAGGGTCCGAGATGTCTGAGATCTCATATCGTCAGCTTCAGATCACAAAGGTATCATGATATCATACCTGGATCGCATATACGTTGGTGAGAATTGGTTCCATGAGATGATTAGAGAGTTCTAATTTGCAAACAGAAACCGCAATTTCCGATGTCACTCCAATGCGAGATATAGCTACCTCAACCTCGCGCTGTAGTGCTAACCTAGACCGGACATAAGGACTGGAGTCTAGGATAGCGAGAGAGAACTTACGAGAAAGGATTGAGCAGCTTCATCCAGACGTCGGTGAAATGAGGCTCGTCTCTGTTCGGGGTCGTCAGATGCTTCGGCATTCGGATGTCCGTCTCGGTCCAGCGATGCACGACATAGTTACCTTCAGCCTGCTGCTGAAAGGCTGAACAGTGAAGGACAGAGATGGTGATTGGATATCCGACGACAAGAGGGTCGACGCCTGCTTGATTGACTGGGGAGGAACTTTTTTGGACTGTAGCCCAAGTCGTCCACTGGCCAGCAGCGCAAATCCATTTCAGGACGACCTCCGAGCAAGAGGATTCCATGGGAGAAGAGGGTCTGACAGTCCATTCGAACCAGACCTGCGAAGAGAGATGAGAATCCGACCAGCGAAAATAAACCAAGGAACATACGCTAGTGACGCAGATAGAAAGCGCCTCGGGCTTCACCATGACACGATTCCCAGACGACGGGACTGCTCTGGAATAGCATACAGCAGCTGGATCCGCCTTCGCTTGGGCCTCAACATCCTGAGGGTGCGTCACGGTGCTGGTCGCAGAATAGCCGGGTCGACGAAAAAGGACTGCGAGGCAGAATTCGGTAGCGAATTGACGATAATAGTGCATGAATTGGGATTTCTTGTTGGCCAGATGTCCCGTAATCTAAGAATTCTGCCCAGTGCCACTGAAATGGCAGGACTAAAGAAAGAGAAAGAAAGTCCATATGCGTTAGGAAGGCGGGATTGATGTAGAGCAACCCGCAGGATGGGACTGGGTAAAGGTTGGTTTCTGTTGAATGATAATCGTCCCATAAGCACCAAAAGCCGAAGGAAACAGGGTTCACCAGGAAAACCTTACCATGTTCACTGGGGTTGCCGCCTTTTTCGACGAAGATTGTAGCCATTGGACTGCCATCGATAATGCTTTGAATGAGGAGCAGGACATTGCGCGTAGATTCTGGTAGTGGTGGTCACAGAACGGGAAAAATGTAAGAAAAATGATTTGCTGCTCGTTTCACCTTTTCCTTTGCTCGTGACCGTCACGGCTCAGGCTTCCAAGCTGGACGATCCTAGCTGAATGGCGTGCCCGTCGAAGCTTTTATGCTTGCATATTCACCTGTTTCTATCATTGAAGCCGAAATCTAGGGCCAAAAAGGGTGGGCCACATCACAGGTTGAACTTTTTCCACGGACCGCTGACGGCTCTGTGGAAATTATCCAGTTCTGGTCCTCCCAAGCTCCTTTCCAGCAGCTTCCAGAGACGGTTACCAACAGTCTCCGAATGTCCCCTGAGGGAGATCGTTTAAAACGTTTCACAGTAGTGATGCGTTGTCGCGACGTCGCCATGCGGCCGCCGAGGAGGCGAACATAAAGGCGCTGATGGAGAAGGAAATATTCCCAACAGTGCTGATCGCTGCCCACCTCTTGGAATCTCGTCCCCCAATAATACTCATTGAACGAGATCACCTTCCGCCGCGCAATGTGATTCGTCAGCATCGTGGGCTTTGCTTTTTGCATGTTCAATTTCTGCAATCCCTATGTAATTTTGTATCTCCCTTCTGAATCTATATTGACCTGTTATACCAGGCCAATTGCAAGAACCCTGGCTAGAAGCGCACCCCCAGTCCAAATCGACCTGCCACGCCGCTGCCATCGTTTTTATCGTCTTATCAACAACCGTCTCCAGAGACCAGCATCAACCAAGGACAAGCCGTAGCTTCGCCTGCGAAAAATCTCAGCCCTGTTTCATCCAAAGGCAAGCCTGCTTCTTCCTCGAGTAGCAAAGGGCCCGGGGAAGGAAAAGTCGCAGCCTCACCTGAAAGAAAGCTACTTCCTGCTGCGTCCAAGAACAAGCCTGCTTCTTCCTCGAGCAATGTTAGGGCAGGAAAAGCCGCAGCCTCGCCTTAACGAAAGCTCCTCCCAGCTCCAGCCAAGGGACAGCTTGCTTCAGCATCTTTCTCCTCGATAAATAGAGAAAAAGGAAAAGCTGTGGTATCCAGTGCGACAAATCTCAACCTTCAATATGGGTCAAGTTCTTCAAAAATAGCAGAACGTGAACGTGTCTCATCGACGTCACCTGCGTCGCTTTCTGCTTCCTCTCAGTAAGTCACAACCTCTCTATTGCGTTTATCTCTCTGATCTTGTCACCTTTCTCTCAGGCCCATTCGTTCGGACTTGAAGGCTGCGCCTACTTCTTCGAAACGGAAGGCACCTGCTTCTTTGACGCCACCTAAGTCACTGTCCCGCGGGTTTACTCCCAAAAGGGCCAAATCCGAGTCTGCTACGTATGTTCCATTCCTTATGCAGAGTCCTTGCCCATTGCTGATTCTCTGTATCGTCACTATCAGACCCGCTAAAGTTCCTACGAAAAGATTGAGAGCACCCAAATATAATCGGGGACATATGCGCGAATATAGAGCGGAACATAACTCATGGCAAGAGGTGAAAGATCGGGCCGAAAGAGACAGAAGAACAAGGTATATCAGGCTTTATCGAGAGAAAAGAAAGGAGCTTTCGGAGAGGGAGTTGGAAGAGAAGATGTCATATGGAACGACGGCTATCTTCAAAGGCACCCAAAGCCAAACGAATCGTGAATAGAAATCCAAGCCGAGTCGGTCGTATGTGCAGTTTGTTCACATTATTCACATTAGACGCCTCCCCTGTCACTCTTTTCGAAATCGACTGATATTTCATGATATACCGTCGAGAATCAACTACGGCCCTGCAAGAGTCCCGCTTTAATTCAAGCATTCTAAAAACTGAGAAAGACTCTTTCTGTTCGCTATGATAACATGCTAGAACTTGAACACCTTTGAACGAAGCGAAGTAAGTCATTAGCACATTGAGCGAAGGTGAATTTAGCGAACCTGATCTTCTGTGTATCCAAGCTCCTTGAATATCCCTCCCAATTCACCTTGCTTCATGCCATCCTTCTGGCCCGCCAGGGAAGCGACTTGGGGTGGAGGACCTAGCCAATGATTCAGTTGCGATCTTCACAACAGATACATGAACTGACCGCAGATGAACACCTTGAGTTTGTCGCTTGGCGGGGAAATATGCTTTTGGATCAGTTCTTTCGAAATGTAGCCGCTGGGTCCGGTCCAGCCCTTAGGAGGAGCGTCTAGTACATAGATAACGTCAAGATTGGAAGGGTATTTTTCTTTCAGAGCGTCAAACTCTTCACGAAGGAGAATGTCGGCTTCAGTTACGTTCGAGAAAAGAAGTGTGAATTTCGTTCGATTGTTGGGAGCTGATAGTGCATGGGTAAGGACTTGGTAAAGCGGAGCGCTGAAAAACTCAAGTCAGAGTGTAAGTGGCCATGAGAGGAATGAAACTGACATTCCACTGCCACCGCCAACAAGAGCGACTTCCTCGTATTCATTGACTAGAAAAAATCATTTCAAGCGACCGCGACGCGTCATGAAATAGAATAACTGACCCTTGTATGGCCACTTGGGGAATGGTCCTTTAATGGAAAGAGTGTCTCCTGGCTGGGACGAATAAGAGAGGGCCATAAGGGAGAATGATATCCAATACCTTGAGGGAATGAATGTACTTGGAAGCATTGCCCGCTTCGTATCTCTTGATTATGAACACCAGTTCGCCTTTGGCATCGGACGCGGATATTGGGGTGTAAGGTCGGATGATCGGGTTGCCATTGGAGTCTTTCAGAGCCTCTGGGTCCGAGGCCTTCACGATGACACAGGAAGCTACGGGCAGTAGAGAAGCTTCATTGTTGGGCAGCTCAAAGAAAAACCTATGTGAATCGATGTTAGCCCAATTCTTGTGCACGAGACGATTGAACGCACTTTGCAGTGTTGTGGTTGTACCGTTCGACTTTCTTCAACTTGAACTCCACAAAGTTTTCGGGGTCCAACGGACTACGTCCCTGTACGGCAACGTTGGAAGTCATGTAGAGATATCTATCGCGCGAAGTAGGCCACCGACGAGAGATGAAAGGTGTGTTGGAATGTAGAGAAAAGTTACGAGCAAGTCTATAAGGAAATCAGTAAAGAATTCAGCTGCAAGAGAGTCGGATAGTATCGGATACATACCTTGGTACCCTTGAAGAGTAGGAAATGATTGAATGACGGCTCACGGAAGAAAGATGGGAATATATACATGAGAGCGGGATGCGCAGTCAGCACACTGACAAAGCACTTTCTGAATGACAAACCAAGAAAGCCATTATTCAGTATTTCTGGTGATGGTGGCGAAACCAGACAAAAGGCTGCTGACATTCTTCTTCTTAACGTCACCATATTTTGTCATTACTGAAATCAGCGAATGCGAAGCAGTCTGATTATTCATTATATTGAAAGCCTCGTCAGCTTTGATTACACATACCTGTAGAAATACAGTCATTGACCCCTCCGGCCAACATTTGAAGCAACACCACAGCACGGACACAACCTCTGTTTTTGGCCGAACTTGCCGCTAACGGACAAAGTAATGGATTTCAGGACCTCATCAGTCTTGCCGTTGCAGCAGTTATTGGTCTCTACTTTCGTTAAGTTTCCGAGTCCAGAATGACCCGAATGACCAAAGGACGACAGAAACCGTGAGAAGCGAAAGATCAGAGCGCGAGGTTTTTTCTACACAGAGGATAGGATAGGATAAGATATATTATACTGACAACTAATTGCAACGGAGGGTAAGTGCTTAGTATCATAGGGCCTATGTATCAAGAACGAGCAATTCCATCAGATACCGAGTCCAATTACTTAACGGCGTTTTGCCTCGCTTGACTTACCGAAGAAATAGCCGTGTGAACTATTCACGCGGTAGTGTATCCGGCCCGAGGCTCCCACGCTCATTCTCTTCTGCTCTTCTTCGACCATGTACCCAGGTAAGGTTCCTCAGCGTCTCTACAACAATTCATCAAGGGAATACAGGAAACAGCCATGTTCTCAACACCTGTGAGCACCTTGTGAAGCTCCTACCAGCATCGGAGCAAGGAAAGGTGCAAACCTCATCAGCTCCATCGATGTCATATTCATTTTCCGGCAGCCACACGTCCTACTGCTAGCGGGAGAGGTGACTGGGTATCGCAATGATACCGACAGAGAGCTCTTATTTCGCCAGGTGAGCCTTTGGATTGCTTTGGCTCGGATACAGGCTAATCCGCCGTCGCAGGAAAGCAATTTTCAGTATTTGACGGGATGTTCTGTACCATCCTCTTATTTGCTCGTCTCTTATCAAGCTGGGACATCGCTCGCCGTGACCCCTTCCGTCCATCTGTTCGTCCCAAAAGCCCAGCCAGCCGATATAATGTGGTCGATTCCGCCGCCTTCGCTCGAGGCAGCCAAGGAAATGCATCAAGCTACCAGGTCTGTTCTTCTAGTATTTCCTATACAAAATCTCATAATAGCAATAGCGTGGATTATCCTGAAGCGATTCCAGCCACCATCGACACCCTTCTAAAAGCGCTGCCTGACGCATTATTCCACACCTTACCTCGAGGATCTTCCCAGTTCCCTAAAATTCCAGAAGAATACTCTCAGCAGGTCCTCCGCAACGATAATGGAGCTATTACAGATCTTTATCTGCTCTCGGCGCTGCACCATGCTCGGTTGATCAAGGACGAGGCAGAGATTGCGCTCATCAGGAAGGCGAACCAAATCAGCTCTCGGGCTCACGAGACTGTTATGCGTGTCTTGGGGAAAGCTGTCAAAGGAGCTATTGAACGTGGAGAAGGAGCTGGTGTCGACCGACCTCTTCTTCCTGGCGAATGGTTGATTGAAAAAGAAGCAGAAGCGGAGGCTATATTCGTCGCGTCGTGTCGTCGAGAAGGGTGCGTAACCTCATTTCAAGCTATCGTGTCCTGCTAACGCCATTACAGAGCGGCTCATCAAGCGTATCTCCCTATAGTCGCTGCCTCGAACCGAGCTTCGACGCTCCACTATTGTTGCAACGACAAAGAGTTTGCCTGGGGTCCTGTCAAACCTCATGACCACCAAAACAAGAATGATTTTGCGCAAGGAAGGTCTAAAGAGATCATCCCACAGGTGCTGCTTATCGATGCTGGATGTGAATGGGAATGTTACGCCTCCGACATTACTCGAACCATGCCAGTCGGTAATGGCGGTAAATTCACACCAGAGGCTCGGGCGATATACAATATGGTTCTGGACATGCAAAAGGTGAATCGATTAGAATTTTTGTGTCACATTTCCGAGCTCATGATATCCTGTAGCGCTCTATGGACATGCTGAAACCAGGTGTCCATTGGAATGACGTCCATCTGCTTTGCCATCGGATTCTCGTGCAGACCTTCCAGCGCTTGGGCATATTCAAGATACCAGAGTCGCCGGGGTCTGGTTCATGGAATAGCGAGGACGCCATTACTGCTGCTGGCGTTAGTGCTGCTTTCTTCCCTCATGGGCTCGGACATAGTCTCGGAATGGACGTCCATGATGTCCCCAGTGCAAGCAAGCCTGCTGTCAACGATACCTTGCCAAAAGAAAACACTGGTCATGAGAGTTTTTATGACTATCTGCGATTGAAATTGCCTTTGGAAGCTGGGATGGTCGTGGTATGATGTGTCTTTCCTTTTGTTGATTCTACAACTGATTGTTTCGGTAGACTGTGGAACCTGGATGCTACTTTTCACCGCATCTTCTCGCTCCAGTTCGAGATTCGAAGCATATTGACCATGAGGTTCTAAAGCGGTATGAGAGCGTCGGAGGGGTCAGAATTGAAGATGTCGTTTTGATCACTGAAAGCGGATTCGAGAACCTCACGACTGTCCGCAGCGACACCGAATGGGTTGAAGGTGTCTGTTCTGGGGCAATTTAAACCAGTGAGCTTTGTCCGACTTCTGATTAACCCATTTTTGAAGTTTTCCAACCATGTACTTTATAACTAATGTATCAACAAGCTCGAAGCCTCTATCCATGATGATGACCCAGAAAACAAGTGCAGAGATGGTTGCTAAGGAATAGATCACCCAAAGTTTTCCATGGTATTATTGCTTTCTGTTTGGGTTCTCTTGAGTGCCGTTTGTTCATTCAATGTTCAAGATGACCTGGCCCTTTCAGCAGCTTGGTGCTTCTGACGTCAGTCGCTCAATGTCAGTCAATGCCACATCCTGACCTTTACATATCGCGACCAGGCGGCCGATACCTCAAATGGCCGCCATCGGTCACTGATACAAAGAGCCGGGTGATGCGGCTCGGACTCTTTCGATACTCAATTCGTGAGTACTTTGAGAGAAACTCATTCTTTTGCTATTCTCAGACCTACTGATCTTGTTCCGGTCTGCTCTTCAAGCCTCGAGTCATATGAAAAGGCCGAGCGTGACGAGAGGTCGACTCGGTAACTCGGAGGATTGCGATACCCCACTCTCAGCGCCAGATCTTAAGAATGAGCTCAACGAGAAGATGAGACCCAGATGATAGAGAAGAGAAAGATATATTATATGATGAGAGAAAACCAACGCCTTTGAGATGTACTCTGAAAGCTATTCCAATGAAAAGGACTGGCCAAGGTGCTGAATCATTCATTTGCTAACGAGCATTTCGCACCAACGCGGAAGGAAGATCCAGCATCTTCAAAAGCTCCAGGGTCCCAAGCTTGTGAATCGGCTGTCCTGACTTTCCCAGAATCGTGTTGGCGAGCTCAGTCTTCTTCGCTTGTACCTTCAAGGTCTGAGCATCGAATCAACTTATTGTCCGAGATAAGACTCTTACCTCGAGAATTCGCTCCTCGATAGTGTACTTGGCCACGAGCTTGTAGATAAAGACAGGTTTCTGCTGCCCAATGCGATGTACACGTTCGAAAACCTGGTCCTAAAAGGTGGGTCAGCACTTGATAATCGTAGAGCGGAGTAACAGACTTACCTCAACAGACGGATTCCACCAAGGCTCGATCAAAATAAGTGTATTGCAGGCGACGAGATTCAAACCTGAAAAGATTTAAGAGCTTGATCCGAGATTCGAAAGGTTATACGTACCGACACCACCAGCTTTAAGCGAGAGAAGCAGGATACTCGTATCAGGGTCAGATTCGATAGCTTTCAGAGCCAATTCACGTTTAGCTGGGGTCATGGTTCCGCGATCTATCCACGAGCGTCAATGAATCGAGCCCTAGAGATAGAGAGAACATACAGTCGACAAAGCCTTTGCCTTTAGCTTTCAAAAAAGGCTTCACGAGATCGAGCATTGCTGTGGAATCGGACACTATGACGGTCTTGTCGGTGCAACCGCTGCGTTTGTCGATGATGTCCAGTATCGCCATGACCTCGGAGATTTTTGTCGACGTCTTGCCTTTGAACTCGGATAGCTGGCCCAGGATGGCTTTGCTACGACAGGTTTCGCAGAGTTTACCTTGGTTGGCAGGAGTGAGGCTGTAGAGGAAGGTAAATTTGGACGGGTATGAAAAGAAAAGAAGAAACTTGCGATGCGCGGCAGAAGGTACAACACTCTGTCGATTCTTCATAATCTCCCACGAGAGCCGAATCCAGGCCGACATTGTCGGTCGAAAAGTCTTTCGCCAGCTCCACGTTGCTTCCCTCCACAACAAGGCTGACATGATTGCAAGCTGCGTCAATCTCAGCATCTTTATGAAGTAGTAAATAAGAAGAGCTTACTTTGACGAAGCCGCAGAAACATGACCAGAACACAGGTATAAAACTCTAATCCCCTTTGTTTCGAAAGCTTCGATAATGCCTCAATCACCGCGGCCATTTTGTCTTTCAGGGCGTGGTAGAATGCATTCTCGCGTTTGTTCAAGGCGAATGGGACGATCTCGAATGTTCGAGGAGGAAGCTTGCAGCTATCAGCGACATCCTTCTTCAGCCTTCGGATGGTCATAGGCTCTAAGGCTCTCTGCGCGAAGGGGTCAGCGATGTACGATCAAGATATGATTGAAAATGACCTGGAGTAACACGATGGCTTCCCTGAATTCAAGCTCGCTGCTCTTCTTGGAAGCCGTGGGTTTCGATATGCGCTGTTTGAAAACGGCGGGGTCACATAGCTTTTCGCCTTTCTCATTGACGAACTGGAATAGAGGTTGCAGGTCGTCTGCTTTGTTCTGCCTAAAGACAAGGATTAGTAATGAAAGAGCATAATGCAGTTTAGAACATACACGGGTGTACCAGTGACCATCCATCGGTGTCTGGATTTCAGTCGCAAACATGCCTTGGTCTGTTTCGCAGCAGGGTTTCGGAGCAGATGGGCTTCGTCTGTGGATTCAATATAAAATACAGCTCGAAAATTGCGACACCGGCATACCAATGATGACTCGGACCCATGTTACACTAAATATCGCATTCTTGATCGGCGAATTGCGCAAGACATTGCTGGATCCGTGGGCTTCAGAGTCTACGAGCACGATTCCGGGTGTGGTCACCACAATGTCGAATGTCGCGAAAAACTTGAGATCTAGACATTGTTAAGAGATAAACAAGCAAGGCGAGAAGAAATTTACCAGTGGGATGTCTCTTGGTTTGTGTATATTCGAGGACAGAAAGACCTGTGTACTTTCGAATCTCTTTGACCCATACCGAGACGACGCCTCTTGGACATATTACACTGTTGAACCAGTCAATAATGTTTTTTCGGTAAACCGCATAGACCTACAGAGTCGGCGCCTCACATTGACCCGTCTTATAGAGTTGTTTCGTCTCGGATAGTCTGGTGACGACCAGGCTCAGCATTGACAAAGTCTTCCCCAAACTATCAAAAGCAGGTCAGAACGAACAGGATAAAGCAGTTGGGCCAACTTACCCCATAACATCAGCATTCAACCCACCATTCCATCCTTGCCGCTCCCGAGCTACCATGAATCGCGAACCAAGAACCTGATGCGGGAAGAGCTTGACCTTGATACCGGCGATGGTCCTTTCAGCTTCGGTGACCCCCGAAGCTGATCGGGCCGCAAGAGCGTCCTGGGGAAGGATGTCGTCGACCCATGTTGGAACTGAAATCGACGAAGGACTGAAAAAGGTCTCATCGTCTTCTTCGTCTTTGATTGGACTGGGACGTGGAATGCTTCCTGGAGGTCGCGGAATGCTCGCTGAAGCAGAAGTCCCGGGATTGGAATCATCGAATTTGGCATTGGATAAGCTGGGAACCTTGGGTCTGAAACTCTTGGATTGAACCTTCGGTCTGATGGAATCGTTTGATGACAATATCTTGCCATGCAAGCTCGGCGTGAAAGTCGGACAAAGATTGGTCGACGCGCGTGAAGCTACTGGTGAAGCAGAATAGACCTCTGCATTGGCTTTTCGCTGTCGGGGGGCAGACGTTGGCGTCGGCGGAAGGTCAACAATTCTTCGAGAATTGTTCCCAACATGGTTCTTGTTCTCCCAGTCAGGTAGTTTGGGGCTACGAGACGGCGTTGGAAGGAAGAACGGGTTCTGATAGAGAAGTCAGGCGATGGCTGGTTTCAGAGAGGTGTGGATACTGACCTGTTGAGAGTTCTCGTATCGATGGCGGCTGCGCTAATCATCAGAGGCGCGAGGGAGCCTGAAGAACACAAGGGGACATACGATGGCTTGCCGAACTGGTCAGAGAAATAATCCTCTTCTTCTTTCTTCACTCCTTCTTCTTTGACTGACACCTTCCGCCCTGGAGTGCGACGACTGTAAAAGCAACGTCAGCAGACGCTTGAGCTGGACAAAAAAGACGCACGGTGTGAACATAGGGAAGGAAAGAGCATAGGGATTGGTGGGGAACAGCTTTGGTCAAAGCCTTTATACTGCTTCAGCACGTGGTGAGACTTTTTTCGAGTCAGAACAATTAGAGCCCAGAATGGCGCGTCGTTAGAACAAAGAGACCCGGAATGGTAAGGCGTTTGTTGCTGTACAAGCTGGAATAAGATGCGCAGTCCTGCGACTAGATACCCAGGATGGTAAGAGGTTTGTGCATTCCATGTAGAGAAATTAGGAATGACTGCGGAGACGATGGAGATTTTTGGTTGAGCGACAAGTTCTATGCCGTTATCATTTTGATCTAAACCCAGGATAGGATTTTGGTAAAAACATAGCGAGCACGATAATCTTCGTACAAGCGACCCCCAAATTCGATGCAGATGTTGTGATGGACGAGGAGGAGATAAGCCGTGCGATACATTACTCGGCGATTTGCGGCAAGCCGATCTCGGCACTCCGAATTGGGATGTGATACTGTGAAATTGTGACAATGTGAAAGGCTGATTGATACCTTGGTCCAGCCACGTTGTAGCGCACTGCACCCTCGAAGAAGACAAAACCGTGGGCCAAGCGTCCAGAATCCCCTCTTGTCGCGCCATATTCTACCTCTTTTCACCCGTAAAACGCGCCTTATCGACAGTACAAGGTCTTCTCGACACGATGCTGTGCTTTCCGTCCAATTTGGACAAGATTTCGTGGACCTACAGCTAATCGACCAGATTTTGCTGTTTCGGCTAGGAGGACAATGCAAGCGACGATGCTCTCGATTTGGCATTATGGAGAATTTGTTTAAAGAGCGGTGCGAGACCATACAGCTCTTTGTGGACCTTTCCTTCCCCTCGTTTCCCCATTGTCGCGCTGCTCGTCGCTGTGCTTTACCGCTCGCTTGTGCTGTACCACTCGTCTGTCATGCACGTAGCTCAATCTTCGCGTCCAATCTTGGAGCCTTTCACCTACAACAAGTATCATGTCTCGTTGGGACCGGTCAGTCCACCTTGTTCCCAGCTTTTTCTTCCAGCTAACGTTTCTTGTTCAGACTTATCCAATCAGTCAACCAGAGGGACAGGCTGAAGCCAAATGCATCATGGCATTCCAGGAGATGATGGCAGAGGCTTATATAGCTTCGCGAGAGGTCTGGAAGGAGCAGAAGGAAAGGTTCGAGGAGCTTGGAGAGCTCCCTGAAAACGTACGTCTACTTACTGTACCTCTTCATCGCTCAAGCTCATTTCGACATAGCTTGGCTTATATGGACCTAATGAGACGCAAAAGGTGAACCAATTCCTGAGCAACCAAACCTGTCTAATCCTTTTGCAGAACGTTGAAGAATGGCTTGCAGCCACCGGTCTCGTTCCCAAACCCGAGCCAGGTTCGGACATCAACTCGATGCTGAAGGAGCTGCTAGCCGAAGCAGAAGCAGAACTCGCAGAAGCCTCTTCGGACAATGATCCTTCACGTCCATCAGCTTCTTTCCGACGTTTTCTGCTGTTGCGGTCGTTGATGTTAATGTCGCCAGAGAGACTTTGGGTTGGGATGCAGAGGACTTTGAAATTACCGCAGCTTGGGAAGGCGATTGGACGCAAGACAGAGCTGATTGTCAGACAGTCGAAGTCGGTGTTGAGCTTGTCGTCGAGGTCGGGAGCCAGTTCTCGAACGTCTTCCCGAGCTGGGACGCCTCCATCTTCGAGACCGGGTTCTCCTTCATCTTTGGGACCGGGCTCTCCTTCGTCTTCGACACCGGGTTCTCCTGCATCTCCGAGACCAGCGGCTGCTTCGTTACTTCCACCAGCGGCTCCTTCATTATACCGACCAGCGGCTCCTTCCTCATTCCGACCAGCGGCTCCTTCCTCATTCCGACCAGCGGCTCCTTCATCATCCCAACCAGCGACCCCTTCATCGTCCAGACCAGTCTCCCCATCTTCTTCGTCACGCCTGGAGCCTCAGTTGAGGTCTCCATCGAAACGAAAGGCTCGTCCACCATCTCTGATTCTCGCTTCGATCCCAGTATCGTCGATAATCATAGCGGGATCAGTTAAGCCAGTCACGCCTGGTATGCCAATAGAACCTCCAACACCTCGCTGGAAGTGCTCTTTGCGAACCATGCCCCCAGCTCCATATCTTCTTTTATCCTTACCGGCCCCTGGTTCCAAACCAGCGCCAGCTCCAGTTTCCCAGCCAATGGTCGTCGAACGTCCATATGGCCATGATTTGCGCTGGTACCACACGGTCATCGGCGTCACCGTGATGTATTTCGCATTCATCGCCCTGGTCGTATTCGCGCTCTTGAGCGTCTTGTTCCACTTCAAGCGCTTCTGGGTATTCCTCTTATTGGTTACTTTTATTGCCAATTTCGTTTTTATTTGACGGGTATTTGGTTGTCTGTGTACCCTCGCTTCGTTCATGTATTGCTAAACGATCTCTGTATTATCATGTCTCAATGGTTATCACCGTCAATATATAGCCTTTTTCTACCCGCCCTTTTTACAATGTATCTGATCCTTTTTGAAGCCAGTCTCACCGACGAAGACCTTCCCGTATGCTGCCGCAAGCAGCCTTTTAAATGAGATTGCCAATGGCGACTGTCTTTGCGAAGCGACTGTCTAACATCCCTTGTCAAGGGCCAAACATGAGCTCGGGGCCGGCTCCTTGGTTCAATGAGGCAGTAGAGCCTTGCGCGCACCGAGGAATGATGCACGGATTTTGAATATGGGCTTAGGCATTGGAGTGGGTTCTGAAGCCAGCTGTGCTGAATAGCGCAGGGATGTACAGATTCCATTTGCATGGCGATTGTCGACGATTCCTCGCCGAAACCTGATAATCTTCATACGAGCTTCAGGCTGCAAGACGGGCCACAGCGACATACCATCGTTCTGAGCCATAAGACGCGATGCAGTGCAGTAATGCTCGCACAGCCTCTATATTCCGACAATGCCCTGTAGAACTGGTTTATTGCCGCTGTCCTCGGAGCTCTTGCAGGCCTTGATTGGGCTCAACAGCAGCAGCTCAACGGCGAATATTTTCGATAGAAAGATTCATATCTTGTCAAAATTAGCTGCATCCTATTCCGAAACGGTTAGCTTTGTTGTTGATGCCAGTGGCATGGAGAGCACAACCAGTATTACGGTGGGTTTGAAAACAGTTACGAGGAGCCGGCCATTCGACGCCGAAAAAGTAGATATGGATTCGACGTCACGACATAAACTAGATGATTCAAGAGAAACGAGCGCTCTTGTCTTGCTTCTGAGGCAATAGAACTTTTGACGTGATCGTTGAGGAGAGGACTGTGATCATGACGCACATAATGTGATCCGACATATCCGACGATGGTCTTGGTCGTTGTGAGAGCAAGTATTGATGAGATAGGACGAGCAGTGAGCCACGAAACGCTGTTTTTGGGATGGTTTGCTATCACGAACAGCTGCGAAAAGCATCAGCATCATTATCCACCCTGGAGCGACTTTACACGTACATAGCCCTGACACCAAGACACTTTGGACGAGAAGAGCACAATAAATGAACGTGGCGAGACTTTTAGGAGCTCGAGCTATAGACCACTGGGATAAGGGAAAGTTGTTTTCCATTCAGCACAAGGACAAGGATGGAGTGGTTGTTGCATGCACCGTAATGTCTAGCGTAGCGATCTAAGACTATGTGCCCGAGCTGCCGGACGGGTACCCCTTTGTTTGCGGTGATGGTTGGGAGAACTGGCGTGTGACCTTGAGGTGCATGATGTGACCCGGGTAAAGGCCGTCCCGGCGGCTTCCGAGAATGGTAATATCTTAGATTTCGAGTGTCCCAACAAAACGGGCGATCACGGATCGCTCTTTACGAGTGACGTCAAAGGTGTTACAACTGTCAAGAACGACCAGACTACAGTTTCACCGATATCCAGGTCATCAAGAAAATCATACCATTGGGACGACTAGGGTGCAAGCGAATTCCTCAACATAATCGGAAGAAAAACTAATAAGTACCAGGACATTTGAAGGTCGAAATCAGGTTAAACATTAATGTTACCGCCCATAATAACACGTTTCTTGACATTGCATGATTTGAGAGTCAACTTAAGTCTTTTGAATTGGCGGACAATTCTAGACCCGACGTGACGTACAGGTACTCGTTATCATGCGGATATAGTTCCTTCAAGTTCAGATTGTCGGAGACCGGGGAAAGTAGCACTGACGAAGTTCAACCTCACGAAAAGAGTACTATCCAAATCGAGACCTCGCAAGTATCCAGATGGTAAGTCGACAGACCTTGCTTTCTGGAGACCTCTGATCCATTTTGATGCCAGGCTCATCCCACAAGAATATGCCGAACTTGAACAAATATCAGGCGTCCCTAATACATGCTACAAGTTTTACTATTTAATACCATCACCCCAAATCCCAAATTGACTCCATTCAGCAGAACTCAACTAGACAGGCGAGCAGCTGATCGAGCTCGTCAAGTCATTGAAGCTCTGAGTCCCAGCAATGCCTTGAACATTAAACATACTGTAAGTTCCTCCAGTGAGCACAGCAACATCGTGATCGTTGACTCCACCGTTGAGGCAGCCAAAGTCCCTTGAAATAGTCAGTTGCAGATAGGAATCTGAGTCCTAGGTTACACATACTCGAAGAAGGTGCAAACAAATCCTGCTGGAATACTAGCCCCCGAAATCTCTTTGTTGAGGAAACTGAGCCCTCCTGTGAGGTTTATACAGCTGTCTGAGACCACCGGGGTGGTAACACAGCCCTGGGCAGGGCTGACACTGCCGCTGCAAATAATTATGGTCGGAGAGGCTTGCTATCGTGAGTTGTCAGTGACAAAGGCAATAAAGAAGATAAAGGACTCGTACTTCACTTCGACGGCCTAGAGCACCAGCTCCGGGAGCGGCTGAGACAGCAACAAAGGTGGAGAAAGCGGCGACGATGAACTTTGCAGAGAGCATGTTAAAGGTAAGTAAGTTGCAGGAGCGAACTGAATATGAAGGTACTTGACCACTGTGCTTTTATACTTTGCTCAGGCCGAGAAACTTGGATATGAAGTTCGATTCCTGACACCTGTCTTACACTGAATGACGGCTTGAACAATCGACTGGAGAAGAGAAAAACTCCGGTGTCTTTTCGAAAGTCAGTGAATCCAAAGCGGATCGCACCAAAAAGCGTGAATAAAATAAGTGTGCAAGCAGGTCAGAAACTCATCCCTCTTGAGGAATCTTGGCTCACCATTCGGATGTGAGTATACTTTGTTTGGCAGGAGACTTTACCTAGTTACCGCAAAGTTGCCGACATCCGCGGAAAACTAGTCGAAAACTGTCATGTGGAGGAAGACCGATCTCTCGGAGACAGAAAGCACCGAAATCTACAATTGCAAATCAATTGAAATCCTTACTGCGACAGACATCTTTTGTAGAATGGAACACAGATCCAAGTCAATAATCGGCGGATATAGGCTGCCTCTGCCATGTTGAATTGAGGAACAGCCGACGAAAGGCCGAAATGCAGAGAAACAGTATCATAATTTCTCGAAGGTAGAAACTGATGATCGCCGATAAATGGTAGCAACATGGTAACGACATCCAACCTCACACTTAGGACTACCCTCTGATCTCTGATTGTCTAACCGAAAAAGAGTGTCTATTTAATATTGGCAAAGACTAAGCATCTTTGAGATTGATTCCAGCTGGGGGGTTTGGAAGCAACTGAATATGACATGACCCGGAGACAGGATAAAATATTGGTGAGAGTCCGTTTAGACGGGTTGAGTACAATAGCAGAGAAACACATCATTTTCCCAGGCTGCTTCAACCGATGATCAATCTTCCTATTTTCTTTCTGCTGGTTCCTTGCTGCACATTGTGTCAATCCTCTTGGAAATGGTCACCGTCGTCGGTAATACCATATACACTGAGAGTAGAACCGGGATTACGGTGACTTGAAAGAAATTACCAGGCTCAATACCAGACGATTCAAGTTGGAGGGTAGGCTCGGCTGGTAATTTCTTTCAAGCCACCGTAATTCTGGTTCTGCTCTCAGTGTCTATGGTGTTTCAATGTTTTATCATGTCTCTGGGTGATGTCGTATTCAGTTTCTTCCAAACTCTCCAGCTAGAATCAATCTTGAAGATGGTCAGTCTTTGCCAATACTAAATAGACAATCTTTCTTGGTTAGACGATTAGAGATCAGATGGTAGTCCCAAGTGTGGGGTTTCTTGTCACTACCATGTCGCTACCATTTATTGGTGAAGATCAATATCTACCCTAGGGAAATTTGATATTCTTTCTCTGCATTTCGGCCTTTTCGTTGGCGGTTCCTGAATTCAACATGGCGGAGGTAGACTATATCCACCGATTATTGGCCTGGATTTGTGTTCCATTTTACAAAAGATGTCTGTCTCAGTAAGCTTTTCAATTGGTTTACAATCATGGATTCCGGTGCTTTCTGTCTCCGAGAGATCGGTCTTCCCCCACATGACAGTTTTCGACCCGTAGTTTTCCGCGGATGTCGGCAACTTTGCGGTAACTAAGTAAAGTCTCCCGCCAAACGAAGTATACTCGCATTCGAATGGTGAGCCAAGATTCCTCGAGAGGGATGAGTTTCTGACCTGCTTGCACACTGATTTTATTCGCGCTTTTTGGTGCGATCCGCTTTGGATAAATTGGATTCACTGACTTTCGAAAAGACACCGGAGTTTTTCTCTTCTCCAGTCGATTGTTCAAGCCGTCATTCAGCGTAAGACAGGTGTCAGGAATCGAAATTGATATCCAAGTTTCTCGGCCTGAGCAAAGTATAAAAGCACAGTGGTCAAGTACCTTCATCTTCAGTTCACTCCTGCAACTTACCTACCTTCAACATGCTCTCTGCAAAGTTCATCCTCGCCGCTTTCTCCACCTTTGTTGCTGTCTCAGCCGCTCCCGGAGCTGGTGCTCTAGGCCGTCGAAGTGAAGTACGAGTCCTTTATCTTCTTTATCGCCTTTGTCACTGACAAGTCACGATAGCAAGCCTCTCCGACCATAATTATTTGCAGCGGCAGTGTCAGCCCAGCCAACGGTTGTGTTACCACCCCGGTGGTCTCAGACAGCTGTATAAACCTCACAGGAGGGCTCAGTTTCCTCAACAAAGAGATATCGGGGGCTAGTATTCCAGCAGGATTTGTTTGCACCTTCTTCGAGTATGTGTAACCTAGGACTCAGATTCCTATCTGCAACTGACTATTTCAAGGGACTTTGGCTGCCTCAACGGTGGAGTCAACGATCACGATGTTGCTGTGCTCACTGGAGGAACTTACAGTATGTTTAATGTTCAAGGCATTGCTGGGACTCAGAGCTTCAATGACTTGACGAGCTCGATCAGCTGCTCGCCTGTCTAGTTGAGCTCTGCTGAATGGAGTCAATTTGGGATTTGGGGTGATGGTGTTAAATAGTAAAACTTGTAGCATGTATTAGGGATGCCTGATATTTGTTCAAGTTCGGCATATTCTTGTGGGATGAGCCTGGCATCAAAATGGATCAGAGGTCTCCAGAAAGCAAGGTCTGTCGACTTACCATCTGGATACTTGCGAGGTCTCGATTTGGATAGTACTCTTTTCGTGAGGTCAAACTTTGTCAGTGCTACTTTCCCCGGTCTCCGACAATCTGAACTTGGAGGAACTATATCCGCATGATAATAATGAGTACGACGTGGGAACTCCGCCTGCCGACACTCTCCGGAACAATGCCGGGTGTGCGTTTCTCTCCGCGCGTAGTCCTCACTGCACGTTGGTTAGTTGTCTCCGGTTCACATCTCTACGCAACCTCATCTCCATCATCCGGCCCCAAAACATCTCCTTTCGGATCTACATGCAGCGATTATGGGCAGAGGCCGAGACTATTATAATAGATCGGAACATAGCTAAACAACTTTCAAGTCGCAAACTGTGCTCGCATTCTGAATCCAAAACGGGTGCAACTCACGGAGATCGTGCCGGCCCGGACTTCGCCGGCCTGATCGCCGGCTTGTCATGCCGTAGGTGCCTTTGCGTTTGAAATTTTTTCTTGCTCTTCACATTTGCTCTGCTCTGCTCCAAAATGATATCGGTAAAGGTAGACAAAGGTCCTAAATGACTCTAAATTCGCTCATTAAGTCCTAGTTCCACCAAACCAACGAGACCGAAAGAATGTCCAGCAAATGCAGGCGAAAATACGACCGAGAAGGACATTTTGGCTATTTCCTGAGCTCCTAGTCATTCCCGGAGTCCATTTGGTTCGTTCTTTGCTCCCTCCCTAACTTTCTTTCACCAACAGGTTCATTCAGCATGGAGAGCGGTTCGCTCGAATTGCCTCCAAGAATTTTGAACAACAGGACGAACATTTTGAATATGACGATATATATCTATAGTTTCTCTCCGTGCCCCTGGAGATGGGAGCCGACACCACCTTTTGCTAGGAATTTTGCTCGACGACGACGGTGACCTTTGGGCCAGCCCCGTTCAATGTTCATCTTTCACGCATGCTCAGCGTATCCACGTCGCACCTTCATTGCCCCGTCGCCCAGTTCGCTCCAATTGCCAATAACAGCAAAAGGCTTGACAGAAAAACGATCCGAAAACCTTGCAACCTCGAGGCTCCAACTCGAGCAACGAGCGTATCTACGGTATGTAGAGATAGCTCGAGTTCAGCTCATTGCGCCAGCCTGCCTCCAGAACCTGTTCGATATTCGGGGGAAAGAAGAGAAGGAGTGGCTTCTTCACGGCGAGAATGTCGTTATGAGCGATAATATCTGAAAGAGCTCCAGATGGAAGCGGAGACGTTTGTGGTATGTCGCTTGCTCCTTTGATTCATGACAATATGGCTGATGAATGTAATTCAATCTTTTTCCGACGACATGTCTCGGCGGCAGCATCAGTGTCCAGTGGTTACATCAATGAATGTCCAGCGAGCCTGCTAGGACGTCAAGATTGTTGGATCATTGGATCGTTTGGAAGAGCTTGAAGCGGCGGAGCACAGTGAGGACGATTTCGAGGAAGAGACCATTTTCCAGCATGGGCCTGAGTTTTGTGCAATCCGGTCCAGCAAGCAAGGTTATGTTCACGGAAATCGTACACGATGGGTGAGTCCCAACCAAATGCCTCGAGTATCGTCTTGCTCATTGTATATTCATCCTTATCGGTGCAGTGGCCGAACCTGACTTCGTCCAGCGCATTGTCTTTTTGCCGATGTCTTGCCGTCGATAAGCGCTCAGCCAGGGCCAAGATCTTTCGCGCTTTGGCGATCGCGATTGGTCTTGGGCAAAGCGCGCCAGAATCTATTGTTCGAACCCACCGGCGCTTCGAACCATCAAAAGACAAAGCGTGGGCTTGTTGCGCATTCGTGCAAAGCGCGCCATTTATAAACAACCCTTTCCCTCAAACCGAGCCAAACATCCTTGTTGCCCTTTCGGCTTCGACCATCATCCTGCCATGATTTCTGAGATGCAGCAGTATATGACTCTAATATTAATAATATGAGGTTCAAAGACAATTTCAAAAGGGAGCGACACGAAGTTCAAGTGCGCCGGGCCTGGGAAGAATCACGTAGTCGTCATCAAGACTTTAGGCAGTTAGATCGATTGATCCGTGATGCCAATAGAGCAGCGCCAAAGACTGCCAAAGAGGGTGCGAAATAGTCTCCCAAGGCCGCCTCTAGTATTGTGGTGGAAGAAAAGTCGTTCCATCAATATAGAGTCTGATTGCAAACGCGCCCATCAACCCGTAGCTCGGCCTTCATGGTCACGTTTTGATCACATTTCTGCCTCCGATATCCGACCGATATTGGTCGAGCCCTTCCTTGGACAATCCTGGTTCATAAAAGTGGGCTGGAGACAACAATATCAATTGGTGATACCTTCAGTGGGTAATATTAAGCAACGAAAGCCTGAGGTTGGCCCGTGAAGACATTGTGAAGATCAAAGAACTTTTTCAGTGCCTTGAACCAGAGTACTACTTAAATCGAGACCTTCCAAGTATCCAGACGGTAAGTCGACAGACCTTTCTTTCTGGGAACCTCCGATCCATTCCGATGCCAGGCTCATCCCACAAGAATATGCTGAACTTGAACAAATATCAGGCGTCCCTAATACATGCTACAAGTTTCACTATTTAACACCATCAGCCCAAATCCCAAATTCACTCCATTCAACACAACACAACTAGACAGGCGAGCAGCTGATCGAGCTCGTCAAGTCATTGAAGCTCTGAGTCCCAGCAATGCCTTGGACATGGAAAAGGTCCCAAGTTCCTCCAGTGAGCACAGCAACATCGTGATGGTTGACTCCACCGTTGAGGCAGCCAAAATCCCTGGAAAAGTCAGCTACAGATAGGAATTTGAGTCCTAGGTTACACATACTCGAAGAATGTGCAAACAAATCCTGGGGGAACACTAGCATTCGAAATTTCTTTGTTGAGGAAACTGAGCCCTCCTGTGAGGTTGATACAGCTGTCGGAGACAACCGGGGTGGTAACGCAACCGCTGGGTGGGTTGATAGCGCCGCTGCAAATAGCTATGGTCGGAGAGGCTTGCTATCATGAGTTGTCAGTGACGAAGGCGATAAAGAAGCTAAAGGACGTACTTCACTTCGACGGCCTAGAGCACCAGCTTCGGGAGCGGCTGAGACAGCAACAAAGGTGGAGAAAGCGGCGAGGATGAACTTTGCAGAGAGCATGTTGAAGGTAAATAAGTTGCAGGAGCGAACTGAAGATGAAGGTACTTGACCACTGTACTTTTATAATTCGCTCAGGCCGAGAAACCTGGATATCAAGTTCGATTCCTGACGCCCGTCTTGCACCAGTGAATGACGGCTTGAACAATCAACTGGAGAAGAAGCAAAACTCGGGTGTCTTTTCGAAAGTCAGTGAATCCAAAGCGGGTCGCCCCAAAAGCTCCAACGAAAGCAGTGTGCAAGCAGGTCAGAAACACATCCCTCTCGAGAAATCTTGGCTCCCCGTCCGGATGTGAGTATACTTGATTTGGCGGGAGACTCCTAGTTACCGCTAAGTTACCGACATCCGCGGAAAACTCCGGATTGAAAACTGTCATGGGGAATGGAAAGACCAATCTCTCGGAGACACAAAACACCGGAATCCACGATTGCAAACCAATTGAAAAGCTTGCTGTGATAGACATCTTTGTAAAATGGAACGCAGATCCAAGCAGGTGAATACGTCACTCGCCAACCCCTGACACCTTGATGTGACATAAACTGGCTATAGCTCGTCAGCCACCGGCATCAGCCGTGATGCCAGCCCAGGTTCCTCCCCTCACCAAAAACTTCTACCGTAGAGGGAAGCTGGTTAAGAGCCTACTCTCCAACCTGAATCACTCAGTATCGAGGCTGGTAATTTCTTTCAAGCCACCGTAATTCTGGTTCTGCTCTCAGTGTCTATGGTGTTTCAATGTTTTATCATGTCTCTGGGAGATGTCGTATTCAGTTTCTTCCAAACTCCCGAGCTGGAATCAATCTTGAAGATGGTCAGTCTTTGCCAATACTAAATAGACAATCAAAGATCAGATGGTAGTCCTAAGTGTGGGGTTTCTTGTCACTACCATGTCGCTACCATTTATTGGTGGAGATCAATATCTACCTTAGGAGAATTTGATACTCTTTCTCTGCATTTCGGCCTTTTGTTGGCGGTTCCTCAATTCAACATGGCGGAGGTAGACTATATCCGCCGATTATTGGCTTGGATTGTGTTCCATTTTACAAAAGATGTCTGTCGCAGTAAGCTTTTCAGTTGGTTTACAATCATGGATTCCGGTGCTTTCTGTCTCCGAGAGATCGGTCCTCCCCCACATGACAGTTTTCGACCCGTAGTTTTCCGCGGATGTCGGCAACTTTGCGGTAACTAGGTAAAGTCTCTCGCCAAATGAAGTATACTTGCATCCGAATGGTGAGCTGAGATTGCTCAAGAAGGATGTGTTTCTGACCTGCTTGCACACTGATTTCATTCATGCTTTTTGGTGCGATCCGTTTTGAATTCACTGAAAAAGACATCGGAGTTTTTCTCTTCTCCAGTCGATTGTTCAAGCCGTCATTCAGTGCAAGACAGGCGTCAGGAATCAAACTTCATATCCAAGTTTCTCGGCCTGAGCGAAGTATAAAAGCACAGTGGTCAAGTACCTTCATCTTCAGTTCACTCCTGCAACTTACTTACCTTTAACATGCTCTCTGCAAAGTTCATCCTCGCCGCTTTCTCCACCTTTGTTGCTGTCTCAGCCGCTCCCAGCGCCGCAGCCGTTCCCAGCGCTGGTGCTCTAGCCCGTCGAAGTGAAGTACGTCCTTCATCTTCTTTATCGCCTTCGTCACTGAAAACTCACGATAGCAAGCCTCTCCGACCATAATTATTTGCAGTGGCAGTGTCAGCCCTGCCCAAGGCTGTGTTACCACCCCGGTGGTCTCAGCCAGCTGTGTAAACCTCACAGGAGGGCTCAGTTTCCTCGACAAAGAGATATCGGGGGCTAGTATTCCAGCAGGATTTGTTTGCACCTTCTTCGAGTATGTCTAATCTAGGACTGAAATTTCTATCTGTAGCTGACTATTTCAAGGGACTTTGGATGCCTCAACGGTGGAGTCAACCATCATGATGTTGCTGTGCTCACTGGAGGAACTTACAGTATGTTTAATGTTCAAGGCATTGCTGGGACTCAGAGTTTCAATGACTTGACGAGCTCGATCAGCTGCTCGCCTGTCTAGTTGGGTTCTGCCGAAATAGTAAGACTTGTAGCATGTATTAAGGACGCCTGATATTTGTTTAAGTTCGGCATATTCTTGTGGGATGAGCCTGGCGTCGGAACGGATCAGAGGCCTCCAGAAAGAAAGGCCTGTCGACTTACCATCTAGATACTTGCGAGGTCTCGATTTGGATAGTACTCTTTTCGTGAGGTCGAACTTTGTCAATGCTACTTTCCCCGGTCTCCGACAATCTGAACTTGAAGGAACTATATCCGCATAATAACGAGTACGTCACGTCCCGTGATCGCCCGTTTTGTCGGGACATTCAAAATCTAAGAAATTACCATTCTCGGAAGCCGCCGGGTCACATCATGCCTCAGGGTCACGCCGGTTCTCCTAACCATCAGTGGCATCACCGCAAGATTCCTATTGTGTCAGCAGCAAGGCAAGCACCATTCGTTTTCATCGATTTAGTTTCAGTCGCTACGGCGGCTTTAGTCCTCGAATTGATGGCTCCTTTCCCGACGGTTGAATTTTTCTCAAGCCGTGGCATAATTTCTGGTTTTGCTCTCAATCTCCCTGGCTCCACCCCAGAGCTGATCAGTTTAAACCAGTATCCGGCTAATTCTGCCAGATATGGCCTATCATTCCGGTTGAGCTGTTGCCGTTGAGCCTACCAGGGCCAACGATATCTTCTACTGGCCATTTTCGAAACCAGCGATTGCCAGCATCATGATAAGTATCTGTCCCTCATACCTCCAAAAGCGATGTTGTATCGCTGTGGTCCGTCGTTCAGCCTTGAGCTGATCTGAACATTATCAGGTTTGGGCAAGGTTTAGGAGAATGTGATGAACCTCGAGGTTGCAGCGAAGAAAAGTTCAACCGAAGCCATGTCTAGTCAAACCGTATCCTCTTCTATCGCTCCAGTCGAACAGGCCAATGGGATGCAAGTTTCAGGACCGTCAAATTCGCCAAGCTCGAGGGCCGTCGAACACGAGAACCACGTATTCGTAATTCATCATCATTCTTCGGTGCATCCAAAACTCTGTTGCCTCACTGGATCCTCACTGAGCGATAGAAACGGTGCCCCGGGCTATGTCAGACGAGCTGACGAGACCTTCAATAGCCGCCACTTCCGGCCCTCGGGAGTTCGGCTGTTTCTGGGTTTGTCATTCCAAAAGTGATTTGTCACTGTGCACTCGCTCTCATATCAGACTCCTTTCCCGTCGCTCCGCAGTGTTCATATCTCGTTACGCAAACAAACACCAACACTGCGGAGCGGCGGGGAAGGAGTCCGCTCTCATATATATCCCGATCTTTCTTTTCCCATGATGCCTCACTCAATCTTTCTTACTCTCCGAGGGTACCAAGGTATGTACCTGATTCTATCCAAGTCCCTGCAGCTGGAGTCTTTACTGATTTCCCTGTAGACTTACTCGCTACTTTTCTCCACTTTCCAACACACTTTCCCGTTCTTGTCGGTGCTGGCCAGCTTCGCGAGCTAGATACCTTTCCATGATTTCCACCGTTGCCGAACAGGGACGTAGTCCGTTGGACTCCGAGAACTTTGTGCAGTTCAAGTTGAAAAAGGTCGAGCAGTACAACCACAATACTGCCAAGTGCGTTCAATCTTCTCGTGCCCAAGAATTGGATTAACAGCAATGCTAACAGGTTCTTCTTTGAGCTACCCAATAATGAAGCCTCTCTATTGCCAGTAGCTTCTTGTGTCATCGTGAAGGCCTCGGACCCAGAGGCTCTCAAAGACCCCAATGGCAACCCGACCATTCGCGCTTACACCCCAATCTCCGCATCTGATGCCAAGGGCGAATTGGTGTTCATGATCAAGAGATACGAGGCGGGAAATGCTTCCAAGTACATTCATTCCCTCAAGGTATTGGATATTATTCTTCTCTTATGACCCTGCCTTATTCATCTAAGCCAGGAGACACACTTTCCATTAAAGGACCATTCCCCAAGTGGCCATACAAGGGTCAGTTATAGTATTTCATGGAGCGTCGCGGTCGCTTGAAATGAAATTCTCTAGTCAATGAATACGAGGAAGTCGCTCTTGTTGGCGGCGGCAGTGGAATGTCAGTCTCAATTCTCCCATGACCAATCACACTCTGACTTGAGTCTTTCCAGCACTCCGCTTTACCAAGTCCTTACCTATGCACTATCAGCTCCCAACAATCGAACGAAATTCACACTTCTTTTCTCCAACGTAACTGAAGTCGACATTCTCCTTCGTGAAGAGTTAGACGCTCTAAAAGAGAAATACCCTTCCAATCTTGCCGTTATCTATGTACTCAGTGCTCCTCCTCAAGGCTGGACTGGACCCAGTGGCCACATTTCGAAAGAGCTGATCAAGCAGCATATCTCTCCGCCCAACGACAAACTCAAAGTGTTCATTTGCGGTTAGTCAAGTTGATAGCTCTATGTAGATTGTCTCGACTGACCCATGATTGGCTAGGTCCTCCACCTCAAGTCGCCTCTCTGGCGGGCCTGAAGGATGGCACGAATCAAGGTGAATTGAGAGGGATATTCAAGGAGCTCGGATACACAGAAAATCAGGTTCGCCACTATGTTCGCCGCGACCCGTTCTGTGCAGCATGACTTACTTCGCTTAAAGGTGTTCAAGTTCTAGCATGTTATCGTCGTGAATTGAAAGAGTCCACAGCGGGCGGGTCCGGATAGTTGATGCTACTTATTGTAACTTGGCAACACTCTCTTTTTTCAATCATATTTGTTTATCTCAATCTTCGCTCCACTTTTTCTCAACTTACGATCACTAGTCCAACCTAGAATATGTTCACCAGTCCAAAATTATTCATTCTGCTCGACCATTTTTAGATCTCGGCGCTAGTCCAGCTCCAGCTCCGCATCGAAGCGCATACCAGCTCGTCTGAGCTCTTCGACTCTTGCACAGAACTCTACAACAGTTTCGGCTGGGATATCGATACTCTCAGATTTGCGTCTGAGACGCACTTGACAGTGCATCAACCTCTGATTGCTATCCGACAATCGAGATCTCACCATGTCGAAAAGGAGGTCGAAGTCGACATCTGGGTTGGTTGAAATTGCGAGTGATGTGAGATGAGGTGCCAATGGTACTGAATCGTTCGATAGAACCATTTTGGGATATACTTCCCCACCGAAAAGCCCCGATGTCGCTGGCGATGGACTGGAAGAGAATTCCAATGTTCGGAGAAGCGGTGTTTCTCGTAGGATGCTGATAAGGGTATCCTCGTGGATGACTACGTTTCGCAATGTCATAGCTTGCAATGTGCAACTAGACCGCTGAAGGAATGGGAGGACTTCCAGGACGACTGCTGGCTCTTGTATGGAATAGTTCTGGATCTCCTCCGTGACAACCAAAGAAGTGAGCGAGGGAATCGTGATGCTTCGCAGGAGTAGATATGTGTCGGCATCAATAGACAGCTCGGACAGCTTGTCTGATGATACCGGGACCGATGGATGTGCCATCGTGAGATATGAATCATCTGGGGAGCATGAGAGCTCTGATGCCGCGAATCTAATCAAACTTGCAGCTCGGGCAAGAAAATCGCGAGCCACAAGTAGGGATGAGCTCCGGAGGTCAACTTCAAGTAGCTGATCCCATAACCTAGGTATGCTTGGGACATTGGAGAACCATTCGAGATCCAAATTGGCCAGAGAGAGGCGCCGAATATTGGGTGACACCAACAAGACCTCTGTGGCACGGGTAAAGTCTCCATCACCGTGATCGTTGGCTTCTCGCATTTCGAACGAGGTCAACCGCGACGTTCTGAACTTGAGAGGTCTGATTACACCGATCCAAGCTTCGCTGAAATTGCTCAGGACAAGGTCTGTCATCGTGAACTGAAGCTCATCGAGGATCTTTGTCAGAGCGACACGAAGTCCTGCGATACGAGAAGAATCAGAATCGGCTTCTGAGTCAGAATCTCCATCATCAAGGTATGGGTATGGCGGGTCGGGAAAAGTGATTTCGACCATGACTGGTGTTTGTTGAGAAAAGCGCTGTCGGGTCTGAAGGAAGGAAACTATGGAGGTTTCGGTGGAATCCAAATCAATTTTAACTCCTCTCCAGGACGATGGTGAGGAGGAAAGGATGTCCCTCCACCGAACACATACATGGGCCAGATGGAGATCCTCTGGGTAGCCTGTCATGCTCAACGCGAATATCTGGACCCAAACCTCGAAAGGAAACCTCCGAGCTGGCGAAAGCAAGGATCTGTACGAAGACAAATCTCGTTTACGAAGCTTCCGCTGGTGCTTTAATGCGCCCAGCTTCCGTTCGAGGGAAATGATTTCCTCTTCATATAGCTCAATGTCTGCTCGAGCATACGCAAGATAGCTTCTGACTTCTTCGCATTCGCCATCCAAGGGTACATAAGTCGAGCGCAGATGTGTCGCATCCAGAATGTCACGGTGCCCTGCAGGAATTTGATGTTGGCATCTGGTGCAGAGCAACAGCGCAGCTCGGCCTATTTGGCTTGCCTGAAAATGGTGTAAATTTACAGAATAAATTGTTTGAGGGTTTTACCATTGCTTGCGGTAGGCAGCAAAGCTGATAAGTGGCAGGGCAAGATTGGCAATGGCTGGAGCAGACGTCCAACTCACGTGGCCTGAGTGATTGGTCCATGGTAGATCAGAACCGTGTGACTTTGATTTACTTCCATTTTCGTCTTCCGTTCTCTGGTCGGTTTTGACTAGTCTTAACTGTAAAGCGTTAATCGTTGGAGCTCCAAATTGGATGGCTCCTGTAGTATGTTCAAATCTGTGGCGCACACTACAATATGATACGCCACACTTGCTATCGCGAGTCCTATTAATATTTCGCCCCAATCTCGTTCTATGATAGCACTGTTCTTTCAGATATGTTTCTCAGTCCTCGATCAGGTTGGTGATAGTGTAGCCACCGAAACGCAGATCATTCTGCATCGTAGCAACCACTGCGATGGGGCTGGTCAAATGAATAACACTTAATGCATCGATATTGGCTCGTTGCTCTGTGGAGACTGTGTCCTCGTCATATCAGGTGGATGCGCCGACGAATTCGGACCTCAAACGCAAGTCGTCTGTGTCATAGTCGGTTGCATCCGAACGGACGAAGATCTGAGGAGCTTCAAGAAGCTTGATTAAATCGTGAATCTGAGTCGAAGTGAGGACTCGAATAGATGTTATCATGTTGATAAGTCAACTTTCCAAGGAAATCCAAGGAAATCCCTGACCTTCAGACGACGATCGCCAAAATGTCATGGAGAACGCCGGCCCGGTCCGCTGGGTCCGCTGAAACAGGAGCTCTGCCTCCTGGTGGGAGATCAATACCTCGTAATCCACTTATAAAACCGATTTTCGTGGGGTGCAATGTTTGGAGATCCCCCAACGACGGTTGGGCCTAACCCCAACAAAGTCAAGATGTAAGTCTTCTCTTGTCCCTCTTTCACTGCCATCTCTGATGCTTGCTTTCTCAGTCTAGATCTCGACATTGTTGCCGACCTTGAAACGGTGATTTTCGTGCTTCAATGTCTTTTCTCCTGAGCTCATCTAGGTGGCAGTTTCAACAAGAAGCCCGGAATTGTAAATCTATCCTGGTCTGGACATGGTATGGGACTACCCCTTTCGGTAGGAATCAATCATGTCGGGGTCAGGATAGTGGCGAGAAGCTCCATGAGTCATGACATGAAGAAGAGTCTCTCGATTCGTCTGACAGCAGCCAAAGATATTCTCCGGAGTACGTGCATCTCCCTCGTTACGGATGATACCCTGACCACTATTGCAGTGTCCGCACCAACCTGTATACGGAAGTCGGTTGATGGAGGAACATCTGACGCGTTGTCTTGTTAGTTGCCTTTTTGTTTCGTGGCGTTCCATCTAACACGATTCCTAATAGTGCCGCGCATACGAGAATATGTATTTTCGTATTCGTGACCCGATATCAAATCAAATAACCCAGGCCATCCCAGCTCTCACTATCGAGTCTCCGAGTTGGAAGTAGAACGAACCAGGAAGTAGTTATACTCGACCTTTGTCATCAGTGTCAGAATATATAACTTCTGCAGTATCATGGCGTGAAAAAGTTTCTTTGAGTCCGTATAAATAGATAAAATACATACTGCAACTATTCTTGGTACAAATTCGAAGTACAGTGCCTGGCTGCATAAAATACACAAAGGTTCTTGCTCCAGAGCTCATTTTAGACTTCAAAGTCTCAAACGTAGCTCTGTTTTGACCGACCCATCTGCAGATCTAGATCGAAATCCATGTCGGATGTGGCATTCTGAAGGTCCTGTTAGCTGCATTCAGTTGGTTTGTGAGTATTCCTACTGTAGTATCCTAGAGCTTTCGTCAGCGACTTTTCCATGAATTAAAGTAGGAACTCACGAAGCTTGGATTAGTCGTATGGACGGTGTGCCGTGGCGAAGCGGATGTAAAGAGTGGGTTTGCAATGTGACGCGAGTTGAGGCTAACGCAAAAGAATGGATCAAATTGATTGAAGGGCAAAGGTAAAGTTGACGTACGAGCTCAGAATCACGGAGATGTAGAGCTTGGAGAGAGATAGATCCCATATGAAGAAGCTAAGGATCCTCAGTGTGGACTAGCAGGAGAATAGTCGGAGTACGTACGTTGTGTGGCCCTAAAAAACAGACGTATTAGGATGCAGATCAGTGGCGTTTTAGACGCGTCTTACAGGCACCGTGAAGAACACAATAGCATCCGCCAATGCAGCTACAGCTGTCAATGCTCCCGTTTGTATTGTTACTGTGAAACTGATATGAGAAAGCCGAAGTTGAATCGTGGCAAGCAGAAACTTACCTCGAATGATTCGTGTTATGTAGCTGTCTGCAGCCGAGTTACCAGACCGCTTTTGAGACTGCAGTCCACCCATGAGAGAGATGCGCATTGAAGACGATAAATGTCTTACCAGACTGTATACCAAGCACGTAACGATGCAGACATCCGCGGCAGCACTGGTGACCAGCCAAGTCATAGGCGCAACACGAAAACTGGACAGCTCTCGAAACCCCGAGTTCAGGGACACAGAGGCGGTGGTCCAGAAACCACCAGCACAGCTAGCGAGGGCCATGAGTGAAATAATGAAGCCTAAAAGCTTTGAACCCATGATGACGAAGATACGCCACGCAAGGAAAATTTGAACGGGCGTAGATATCAGCACAGTGAGCGCAGCATCTGGAGTTTCGTCAAGTTTCAAGAACAGGAAAAAAAGAAGGATTGCTGACCGGTTCTTAGAACTGATATCTCTGGACTGTGAACAACGGTTGAGAGGAACGGGGAGAACACTCACAGAATGGTACGTCGGGCCAGGTGGATAATTGACCTGGACGACGTATAAGATTCAAAAACCAGAGTAATCACAATGCAATGAACGCTCACCAGCCCGCATTATGAGAGGTTCATACACCAACAAGAAATTACAGACAGAATGCACCGTGGCCACAACTATAAGATAGAATATCTGCGCCTGGATTGAGCGAGCAATTGAGGTTCCATCGCTATTCACCTACAAAGTACCGCATCCACATCGGATCCCTATTTAGGGTCAACTTCGGCATCAACGCGAAAGTGAACCGCATACCTTTTGGACGACTCGAAATACAAGTATACCTGAAACAGGGTAACCTATCGAGATATGTCAGTTTGTGGATAATCATCCAGGAAGAGGCTATTGACGCCATATATGAGCATGCTCAAGACTGAGCCGGCCAGCAGCGGTCCATATCTGGGTGAAAAGATCAGCAATCGCGATTTTATACGCTCGAAGGAAGCTTGCATGACTGGTACGTTGATAGACATTGCTGCACGAAGAAGGAGACCTGAGATGCAGCCGTGTATGAGGGTCAAAGAAAACTTGGAAAAAGCAGCGACACGAGGTTTAAATGCGCCGACCCTGGGCAGAATTATCTGGTCGTCGTCAAGACTTTAGACAGTTAGATCGATTGATCCGCGATGCCAAGGGGGCAGCGCCAAAAAGGGTGCGAAAGTATATCCCGCTAATGAATTGATTTTGAATGAATTGATTTTGTGTCTCGATTCTGCGGTGGATGCGACATTGTGAGACTAGGTTCATTTCCTTTATTGGAACCTTTTTATATAGAATGATTCCAGCAGCAAAATTCAAGCTTTCAAGCGCGATAATTAGCCGAATTTGAAATTTTCAAAGTTCCCACCCGAGCGCCACTGATGGAGGACAGTAACCGTTCAACTCTGCACTGATGGAAGTCGTGAGACTGTTAAATCCTTTTCCAGGCAACGAGCATCTCCATAAAGTTTTCATTCTAAACGCAACATGGACGGCGCTCGAGAATTGTAAAGAAGCACACAGTGAGTATTGTTCCGACGGACTATTTCTGGATTACTTTCCTTGTTGTCAGGCATAATTAGCGGAAATGAGGGCTTACCATGGCTTACATACTCCGGCTTACTGGACTCTGCGCTGCAAGTAGACTCGGCGCTCCGTTAATTTCGGAAAATAAATATTCATTGTATTGCAAATCGAATCTTCCTACTAGGTGTTTTAGGTGGAAAATAAGTACGGGATTATGGAGAGTTGTTAAAACGATTGACGATATTGTTAAGTTTGTCCATTGAGCTCGCTTGATCTTTGAAAGAAGCCAACGTTCGATTGAAGCCATAGCCTTCACTCGACCGAAACCATCGTCCGATCAAGCAGCGAAAGCCTGAGGCTGGCCCGTGAAGACATTGTGAGGATCGAGGAACTTTTTCAGCCCCTTGAGTCTGGGGACCTGAGTGCCATAGTAATAGGTCTGAGCTTCAGCAGCGTCGAGTGTCGGGTCAATGTAGCTAATGAAAGACATATATCAGTTCATGATACGACAGCAAGAAAGGAAGGACGGAAAGAACTTACTTGACGTATCCGCTGAATGTCCAGTTGGCAGGAGCAGCGTTGACAATAGCATCCCACATGGCTTGGACGTAAGAAATACCATCAGCAGGGAATGGCGGCTTCGAGTCCACCGAGTTCCCGTACAACTGCCATCCGAAAAGGTTGGAGCGCGAACCGAATGAAGTCGATGCGAGTGGAACTGCGTTGATCTTGGATCCGACACCGCCCCAGCTGTCAGCCATAGCAAACCAGGCAATGTCAGTTGGTTGCGAGAGCTGCCGAAAGAACAAAAAGTCAGTATAACGGATGAACATTGTATTGGAAGACGTACGTGAGTCGTGAGGGCAAGAATCTGGTCATGTGTCATCAAAGAATCCTCATGAACAGAGAGACTCTTGGCGTAGAATGTGTCGGTCACATTGGGACCAGTAGCGGTGTCAAGAGGAGTTCCACCAAGCCATTCCAACATTCCTTCCCAATCGATAGTCTCAGTGATATTGTTGTTGAACTCGGGTCCAGCGTAAACAGGACCAAGAGCCTCGATTTGCGGTCCCAGTTGCTTCCAGAAACCGTCGAGGGTACCGAGATACTGGCCAAGGAAGTCGAGACGCAGAAGACCAGGGGAAGGACCAGCGTACATGCGGAAAGCCATTCCGAGCTCGAGTTCTGCGGTCTGGAGATACGTTTGCCAGCGCAAGAAAGCTTCAGCGGCGGTCGTCGCATTGACTGCCCAAGAAAGCAGGAATCGGACATTCGTCTCCTTGGGAGGTTCGGGCTCCGTGGTAACATGATACCGCGTGATGATTCCGAAAGACTCTGCAGCACCTTTGGCCACCTGTCATAGACATCAGATGAGATTCGGCACATGACAGATGATAATGCAAACCCAAAAGATATCAGGATGATCAGTGGCTGTGGCATTAACAATGGTTCCGTCGGCTAAAACGACCGTGACGCCGATGATGCGGTCGAGCGCAAGACCCCAAAGCCGCGAATAGAATCCATAACTGTTGTCGAAGGCAAATTAGTGCTAGACTGAAACATATGTCCGGGACTCACCCGCCATGGGACGCATGACCTCCGATTCCGACAGTGGGGCAAGTTCCTGTTGGAGATCACCGCTCAGCGCTGTTACGTTGCAAGAAAAGACTTGAACGTACCATGAGGCATAGCCCGGCCATTGTTCAAGAGACCAAGAGCCACATCTCCCAGACGCATACCAGCGCCGATGTAAGCAGTCTGATCATGCGGGTTGTAGGTGAGTTGGTTAAGATAGTGCAAGTCGATGATAAAGTTGGAAGCGCCTTCACCGCCCAAGCCTGGCTCAAAGAATCAGCCGACGTTTTCAAGAAGAAATAATAGACGTACTGAAGCCAGCATAGGAATGTCCCCCACCGCGAGTCGAGATTGGGCGACCGCTTCGGATACCGCATTTAACGGCCTTGGCCACTTCTTCATCAGATTTGGGAAAAGCTACAGCGACAGGGCTGGCAGTGAGTCGCAGGTTGTACGCAGCTGAAGCATTGACGAAAGCTTGTCCATCGACGGACGTCAATTCAGCGACATACGCGCATTTCTCGATGTCGATGCCCCGGGGATGATAAGGGACTGCACCAACGAGGGCTGGAACAAAGAGCAGAGGAAGAAGACCAATCATACCAGAGGACAAGGAAAAGGGAAAGATACACCCGTGGTCTGGTGTTGGGGTTTCATCGTGGCTTTTATGAAGGTCGGTGTCCAGATGGGAATCGGGATTAAGTAATGAAAGAAGCAGATGTTACCATCAATCAAGGGCGCGGTGATGCGAACCCATCTCCCTCGTGATAATCGGATTCGAGCGCCTTCATGATTCTTCTCACAGCGAAGAATAGCAGGGCTTGAGAGCCCAGGCAGTGCCCAGGCGCAGCTTACAGTAGTCCACCCCCATGGCTAGCAAGCAGCAGTTTGAATCATGGTGATTCTGTCCTGACCACTGAAAAATGGCCCCGGGATCACAGGACTTTGATTTCGCCGCTCAACTGGGTCAATTCAACAAAGTTCATTTACTTACGATCGTTGTCCTGCTTCTTCGGATAGTCGACCGTCTAGCATCACAATTGGATCTGGAAGGAAGGAAGGAAGGGTAAATTCGGTATGGTCCACGAATCAGCCACTGGCCCAAAAAAAGAAGTGTCACCGTCGGGCCGGGTGCATTCCCCGCTCGAGTCAGATAAATTTGCAATCACCTACTCATTGAAAATCATGTATGCAAACAAACCAGAACGTAATCGTACAGCCACTTTTCGTTCATAATCCCTGTTTGATAATCACTTTTTGGAGACGGGAGACGCCTCCAGGTTCCACTGAAGACATATGAGCACGAAAAATAGTAGAGAGGATATGATGGAGAGAAATCGGATACTCACATAAGACTCTGCATATTCATTTATAGCACGGTCCGAGCTGAACTTGCCCATCTAAGCGAAGATAATCAGCGCAATCAGCGGCCTTGAGCTACTGAATCAATTATAAATACCTTGGCAGTCGTCCGGATGGACTTTGTGATCCACCCGGTCCGGTCTAGATAAGCCTCATCTACCATCGCCAGCGCAGCGATGTCTGTTGAAATATTCAAAATCACAATTGAAAAAGACTGACAAGAACAACCTACATGATTCAAAGTCGTCTGAAAGAAGATAATGATCTCCGACGCGAATGGTATTGAGCAACCTATTGAATTTTGTCAACCAAACGTCAAAAAAAGAATGAAAAACTTGCGGCTCATAAGCTGCTCCATCTCCAAACATACCAGCCGAGACCTTATTGAGGACATTGGCCAGCTCTGGGCACTTTTCCTCGATGGGCACCGGGTGATAGACGTGCTGGTACCTTAGATCCTCGACGGCCCTAGACTCTGAAACTGAGAAACCCGTTTCATCAGGAAATATCCACTTACGGCGTCAAATGCCCGAAAAAGACTGTCAATCACATCAACTGATTAACCCGAATCGCAAGGACAGCAAAGCGCAACTCACAAACATTGTTCTCTCCAACCGATTCCGCAATCTCAATATTAGCTCCATCGACAGTTCCAAGCAAGAGTCCACCATTAAGACAAAACTTCATGTTAGAAGTACCCGACGCCTCTGTTCCAGCAGTCGAAATGTGCTGGCTGATATCAGTAGCCGGAATCAGGATCTCGGCAAGAGAAACGGAGTAATCTGGGAGAAAGTAGAGCGAGAGTAAGTCCTTCGTATCAGCGTCGGCATTGATGACTCTAGCGACATTGACGATGAGGCGAATAGTCTATGTTCGGATCTACTCAGCATTATGAACGACGTCAACGGAGAAACCCATACCAGCTTCGCGATGAAGTCTATAAAGGGCGAAGATTAGTTGTCATGCAGAGCATCAAAGCAAACAGAACATACAGGCAGGAGCGGCTATAAAGAGCGAAGATTAGCTGTCATGCGATTTCACAGCGTCAAAGCGCCCCTACCTTTTCCAGCGAAGAAAACGACCTTGGGATTGACTTTCTTGCGCTCTGCAGGTGTCATCGCTTTGAGCATTAGGTATCTCTACGATGCGAGATCAGCGGGGAGAATCGGGTGCAGATGCAGAAAGACGCACATGAATGACACCTAGAATGTTCATGGTTTGCCGCTATTGGAAAATCACATTGAGAGATGAAAGAAACATGCGAAGAAAACCAGACCTTGTACTCGTGGAGTCGCTGAAAACAGCTCAGACATGATTAACTGGAAGCAGAAGCAGAAGCTACCTTGATCTGTACGTCAAACATGGCGTCGGTATTGACCGTGAATCCAAGGGTGCTCTTGACATATTGCGCAAGACGCTGTTTGTTCCCTTGTTTAATGGCGAACCACTCTTCCTGGAACCTGTCATCTTCAGCGTACTGAAGCAAGCCCTCGAGCTTGTCGAGGTCCTTCAACCAGACGCTCTTGTCGATCTTGAGCGTCTTTGAGATGAGCGCACTGAGCTTGGGGTTGCACTGGACGACGTCAGACCGGTTTCAGAAGGCTCGGATAGACCAACCTGATCCAACCATCTTCTTGGAGTGACTTCGAAAGCTTGAGTAAAGTCACACCACCTCGCAAAAAAAGCACTTACTTCCGTTAGTAACATTTCCGAATCTTGAGGAAGATAAGTTTAGGTTCAAAAAGTAACGAGATTCGCTTACTTGCTGACTCCCTCGAACTCGACAAAGTCCTTCAGAATGGTCGTTTGGACCAACTCGCTGTGAAGCTGCAATGGCCCATGAGAAAATGAGGCACGACATGAGCTATGAGCTTACTTCTGCGACTCCATTGACCTTGCGACTTCCGATGCAAGCCAAAAAGGCCATTCGAACCTGCTGAGGGAATCCCTCTAACGAAAAATGATCAAAAATGCTGGAATTCTCGACAGAAAATGTCAAACCTTCGATCAACGACATACGTCCCAGCCTGTCTCGGTCTCCAGGGAACTTCTTCTCGACCGCCTGCAAAAAGTACAGGTTCTGCAAAAGGGTTCAGTAATGGTTCAGAACCAACAAGCATGGTACTCACGATGTCAAAGATGATTTGCATGTGTCTAGGCAACAAATGCTCCATCAACGGAACTGGCCATTTCTCCAGAGCTTCCTACTCCAATTATCAGTCGATCAAATGTGACAAGCGAATGAAGACGTACAGGAAGGACAGTGTGATTGGTGTAGAAGAAGGTGTTGGTCACGATTCCCCAAGCGGTGTCCCACGAGACTTCTTCGTCGTCAAGCAAAACTCGCATCAGCTCGGGAATAGCAAGAGTTGGATGGGTCTACAAGGATTATCAGCTGAACGGAAAGAATCAATCTGTTAACTCACGTCGTTGAGCTGAATAGCGACGTCTAAGGAAGATGAATGAAGGAAATCAACGAAAAAGGTTCCAAGACGCACAATCCGGGAAGGCAGTGATAGGTTTGCCTAGATTCTTGAATCGACGCATGATATCTGCCAGACTGGCCGCAGTCCAGAAGCTGTCCAAAGGGTCTCAGTGACAAAGCGACGCGAAAGCGAGAAAAACTGACTATTGTTGCTTCAATCTCAGCTCTTTTCCGACTATATCGCCGGTCAACAAGGGTCCGGGAACCACAGAAACGACTTACAATCCCTGTCGATCGAACGATAAGCGGAGATTCGAAAGAAAAGCAAGATAAGGACTCACGTATGATCGTTGGGATACAATACCGAAGTAATCGCCGCTGCGCTATTCGATGATTCTACCGCCTTCCAATAGTCACCAGCTGAGATCACCGAACCAGTCAGCTCAAGATCGACTTGGCGAAAGAGATCAAGCTCACCATTGAAGGAGTTTAAATCAAAGCCTCTCTTGGGCTTACTCTCCCAAAGCCTCAGGTTGTTAGTTGTATTGGTGTAACACCCTGGAATCATGACGTCATACGCGACGGCGAGAACTTCTTGGCCGCCAGTCCAAGAGGCACGTCCAGTACCTTCCCCGATGCGATCAGCCGATCCATAGAATCGAACATCATACGTGACATCGAGACGGGGCAGCTGTAGAACAAATTAACTTCGGAATTGAGGGCAAATCTGAGAAAACTGACCTCCCAAGGGTTCTGGGTGTCCAACCATGGGTCAGGTGCCTAACAAAAAGGTCAGCTTCGTAGCCTGGGATGAGAAAATCCTGTCATACCTCCAGCTGATTACCTTCGGGAGAAATGAGCTACGCGAAATTAGCATCATCATGACGCAGCTAAAAGACGAGTCTACCTGTTGGAATATCCCATACTTGTAGCGCAGGCCATATCCCCAGACTGGCAATTCCTGTAGTACGAATTAACGGATTGACCAAAGATGAATAGGAAGTCGCCGAACCTGGCTAGATGAGGAATCCAAATAGCATGCTGCCACGGGTTGAGCGACGAAACAGCTGAAAGACGGAAAACGAACCAGCGAGCCGTCCCAAACCACCATTGCCCAAAGCAGCGTCTCTCTCTTGCTCGAGGATATCTTCCATGTTGAATCCCAGCTTCTTGACGCCGTCTTTGTACTCGTCTTTCAACCCCAGATTAAGAAGCTAGAACATATACATCAGCCAGGCCTTCGATAAAAGCAAATGGTGATCGACTTACAGCATTGTCGAGCGTCCGACCCATAAGGAATTCGAGCGAGAGATAATAAGCGCGCTTGGGAGCGGTGCGAGTATAATGCAATTGCGTCTCGTTCCACTTGACCTGCATGCGCGATTTCGGTGAGACGTTGCCCAAGAAGAAAGAGGACCACGTACGAGCAGATTATCACGAACAGAAAGCGCTGCAGCTTGATACGCACCGAGATCATCTGCAAAAAAGAGGCCGTCATCAGCAAGGTCGTCGAGCTCAATGACCAGTAAAACGAACCAAGATTATAAGCCTGACGAGCGAGGGATGTCTGGACATGGTTTACGATGGATTTGGTGATTTTAGGGACATCTAGAAGAAATGAACTTTGGAGAAAAATGTGGGTGTGAAGACGATATTTACCGTCGTCGATGCCTCTAGAACCGTCTTTCCACACGGTTTCTTCACCACGAGGCCATTTTTCGTGACCGCTGGCGTCAGTTTCCGGAAGGTATCCTGCAGGAAAGAAGAATGAATAAACGAAAATGGTGAGCTGGAGACGCAGCGCGTTAACGAACCAGTTAGGGTTCTGACGTGTCGGCGAGGCCTGACGGGCTTGCCGATGGACTTGGGATCGATAACAGAGGTCATCGTGCTGCGATAAGCACGAATGCAACAGCGAGAGACAAGGGAAGAAACTGGGTCAGCTTTATAGTTCGGGCCTAGAGCGGGAATGACATCATCGCGCCGGAGTAAGGCCCGCAAGTCCGCACTTTTCTCATCGATCTGCAGCAGCTTTGCCTCTTATTTGCAGGTACATTTGGGCATCTTTGCTCAGTATTTCTGGTCTGGAGCAGGAATAATGTGGTGAGAGCGTCTTGAATTGTGAAGACACATAAAAATACCATATACGTCGTCTGGTACGCAGAAATCGCTTATGACGGTTTTGAAACATCATAATAGAGAACAGATGTTCTGAGAAGCAGAACGGGATAGAGTGACAGTGGAGTAAATCATCTTCGAAAAGGAACTGTGGAAGAAATTGACCTCATATTGTCTTGGAATGACGATCGCGTACTCGGGAAAAGTAGGTAAAAATCCTGTCAAGCCTCAGATCTCAGATCTCAGAGTCCATGTGGGACAAGAGGGAACTTCTGACCTGAGAAAAGTATGAGATGTCGGCGTGAGCATCATTGACAAATCCTGTCATCGCGTCAGCACGAGCTGTCAGCTTCGCTTTGTCTCTCTTCTTCTATTCACTCGCAACTCGGACCAGGGAGGGCGGAGAGTGTGTGGATGGGTTGGAATGCGAGATAGAGGGTGTGTGCGTGGTAGGCGAAGGCGTGGGCGGGATAGAAGACTTGAATCAGAGCTAGAGTAAGTATCTTGCTGGTCCAATGCTAGTGATTCGTCGCAATGCACTTGTTTCACGAAAATATGCACCAGGGAAGGACAATGTGCTCGGAATGTGTGATGGCGGAGGGAAAAAGGAAGGTCGTATCGGCGGGGAACCAATGTGAAACTGAAGCAGAAGGATGTGCGATGCCTTTCTTCCCCATGAACAAAAACGAAATGCTTATAATAAGGCTATATGACACAAACAGAAGTTTTTCATTGCTCAACATCAGATACCCAACTGCTTGTATGAATTTTGATATTGGACTTGGGAAAAAGATAAATTCCGAGTGGCACGTGCCCGACGATGACGCAGCCTTCCGGTTTTCTCTCGTCGCCCTTTCCATCCATATTGCTTCGACGCCATTCTGGTCCAATTGTCAGTCCAAACCACCGATTTTATCCTATGACGCAAAGGAAATTGCTACGTTGGTTCCTGGAAAAGTGCTAGCGAGAATGTCAGCGAGATTATGCGCAAGAAGGAAATGGACCAAGGGTACGTAGCTTGTTCCTTCGTTTTATGGTAATTGTTAATCGATGCAATCCGGGCTTTTATCTTATAGAGATGTCTTATTCTCCATAGTCCTCGGATCCCACAAACATGACCCGAAACCAACTAAACATGCCATGGCTTCCATGTCCCTCCAGGCCCAGGTTAGGTATCTCGATTCGATGCAGCAACCAGCATGTTTTGAATTGATCTTGGGCAAGCCTTGACCAAGGACCATCGAATTGTGATAGAGGAAAGCACTGTAAGGAGCCAGAGAGCGGAATGAGACAAGATTTCGAGGAGGAGAGATTTTGCAGATCATTTTCACGCATTCCTTGGGACACTTGAGCGGCTAAGGTTGTGGAAACCGGTCCAAATAGCAAGGATATGATGAGGAAATCATCGTTTGCAGCATGGGTTAGTACCAACCTATCCTTGACTATCGTCTTGCTCAATGTCTTTTTGACGTTAGTGGCTGAACCCGGTATCGTAATCGTGCCCAGGTTGGTCCCTTGTCGCTTCGCTGTGATTCACCTGAGACGAAGGGCCAAGGTATCTCGCGCTTTGATGATTGTGGTCCAGTTTGGACAATTGATTCGAGTCCACCAGCGCTTTGAATGCTTCAAACGCTATAGCGCAACGGGGCCAAATTGGTCCTGAGGTTGACTTTTTGCACAGTGCCAGGCGCGCTCGCTGCAAGACGCCAATTCATAAACGACCTTTCCCTGAAACCGAACCAAACATTGCTGTTGCCTCCTTGGCTTCGACCATCGTCCTGAAATATTGCAATGGCGTCGTATTTGGAGTTGCCACAACAAAATTGGCAAGATAATCAGTATCTTTTTGAGGAATCTTGGCCCGAGAGCGATTTTGCCTGGTGAGCATGGTTTTTCTTCATCGCCTCAGTGTCATTCCGATTCCCTGATTCCTTCAAGGTTCAACGAACCAAGCGATGGTCACTCTACAATTCAATGGCCGACGACTCATGATTTTCTCGACTCCGGCCAGGACGTGAACCAGAAACGCGTCGAGACCCCATACTTATCCCATCAATTCGCCTCTTCTGCCACCTCAATCTTTTGATGATGCTCTTTATCATTCCGCGCTGTTCGACCTTGATGAACCAGTTTTGTTCAACAACCCGCTGCCAACATCTCCAGGCCTTCACGACAATGGTCAGATCATCATGAACGACCACCAACTCCAATCATTTCCGAGCTTCTTTCTGATGAATCCCCCGTCGATTATGCCTCATAGCGCTGAAAGCTATCAGCCGACGCCCTTGCCATTTCCATTGCAAGGGCAAAATATGCCGGTCAATGCGACAGACCAGGCCAACGAGTGGCACAGTAGCCATACCCAAAGTCCTCTCTTCGCCCAGTTCATTCAATCTGGTCAACAGAAGGCCAGATAGAAGCTCAACGCACGAATTTGATGTTTCTTCATTGATCAACGAAGATTTCGGGACACTGGTTGCTACCCAGGTCGAGGCTGAGATGTTTGCTGGGTTGGAAGGTAGAAAGCAGAAGAGCAACAAGAGGAAAAGTCGCCGAGTTACCTCTTTCGTTTGCCAGAGCCGCGTCGATGCGACAAATCTGAACTTTCTCGCGTGAGTTTTCAATTTTGCTTCATTTGACATCTTTTCTGATTCGGTTTTCAGTGTCGCAGACGAGCATGGGCCTGCTGTTAACCCTTATCCTTTGCACTTCCAGCCTCCCTTCCACGATCTTCCCCCGTATTATGTCGCTCATTCGAGCCAGGACCTATCAACCAGAGCTTCAGTTGATGGTTCTCTATCGAGCCTTTCTCCTTCAACCTCTCCTGGCGCTCCTTCATCGCTGGAATATCCTCCAAACGGTGATTACACAGCTGATTCTCCTGTTTCGCCACCTGGAGAACAAAGTCAAAATGGCGCCTCTGGTGTTCATCGCACTTGTCGCCCCTATCATCATGCTCGGATACGACAAATAAAGAACTGCCCGCTGCAGATATCATTCATCCTGCGGAATACCTGGTTGCGGTATCATGGTGGTCTCGGGGCAAATCTTGGAACAACACCTCCGACGGGATCACCAGCAATTCCATTTATTAGACTGCTTATGGGAAGACTGTGGAAAGTCTTTCTCTAAAGAGCTAGCTCTGGAGACACATATCCGGAGCATTCATCTTAGTCTCGATGAAACGCAATGCTGGTTATGCAGGAAGAATCTCAGCGCTATGCGATCCATCGCTACTGCGAATTGCAAAAAAGATCCGGAGGCGGCTAGCGCCCTACCTATAATGCCATTCACTGTCTTTGGACGTTGTACTTTATTATTGTTTTCTTCGTCGATTACTGTACTGTAGCCGGCGTGTTGTATAGAGAAATACATTTCTCAGTTATCAGTACCCTGCTTGTTTGAGCTCGATAAACGAGGACCAGTCGTCACTGCTCAGTGTTTTCGCAGCTGGGGTATAGACAGCATAGACATGCTGAAGGTATCGAAACTGAGGATATTATGTACTAGTTAGGGTCGACGACGGCTCGGCAGTGGTAAACATACCGAAAAGAGGTGCTTGCCACTGATCACAATTCCAGTTAAATTGTGGCGTCCCTTGGACAATGTGGTCTCCATGATAGTCTCACTAATTCAGTATTGTTGCGGTCAGGGCGAAGGAGGCAGAAAACAAGCAGAGACCAGTAGCCATCCTGTTGCACTGGCCGCCCCTCTGGCAATAATGACAAACTTTGGACAAACTGGTGACTGAGCAGCACAGAGCCAGGATGCTCGGCAAATTTCAGGAGCTAGAGCGGCCTCTGAGCAGGATTAGAGCGCTCTGCGCTATGTTGCAGAATTTTTCGGATGACCCAGCCTAGATGAATTCAACTTGGTCGTAGAAACCGAGCAGAAATAACCACGTGACATGTAAAGTTCTGCTTTCGCCATATTTTCCTGTCCTCTCGACTAGCTGCTTTCGCTCATCCACCGTACCTCGCCTTGCTATCGAAATCTCCTATTTTAGGGTCAATTCCGCTTCGAGAACCCTTGAAAAACAGCTCCAAGAACCGACGGCAAACCAACGACAAAATCGAGACGAAATTTTCATGCTTAAACGGCGCAAGGCCGATTCTGGTCGGGATGTGCGAAGGTTTGGTTTGTCCATTTGCTGATAATTCCTAGGAACGGGGTAGGAACAGGACGACTGTCACGGTGGCGGCATTCTGGACCATGGTACGTTGACGTCGCGCGACGCCCCTCAAGGTGCATTGAAGGGTCTGCTGATCAGCATTTCTAGCGTCTCTAGCATCTCAACGACGATCCTCAAGTCCCCCAATAGAGCAGAACAGCGCTAAAAATGCATTGTTTAGGCCCCAAGACCATATGGCACCCCTCAAGCCGATTCCCAAAGCCCTGCATTGCGCTTTTCCCTGGACAACCGTAACGTTTCTCTATTATACCATAAAAGAGGACGGAAAGCCCGTTTCTGGTCAGAATCTGTACCAGCTCTCACGCAGGTTTCGTCACCTGCTGTCCATTTGACCCCACTGTGCTTCGTGCGAAACCTGCGAATACAAGAAAAGACCTCGGGCTTCCGTCTCACCAGCCACAAGGCTTCATAACTCCACCTCCTACCGACAAACAATGCGATTTTTCTCAAACCACCATCTCATTTTGCTCTGTTTGCTCGCGTCACCTGTAATTGGCCAGAATTCAGACCCCCTGGTTCCTTCCAACGCTACTCTTGGCGCTGTCACAGACGTTGTAGATGCAGGACGTGAGTTCTTAAAAATCCTTGTTCTTGGCGAATGCTAAAGGATCTTTTGACCAGATATTCTTCATTTCCTTGGCGTTGTGGATGCCTATGGACATGTCTCCGTGAGGGATCCAGATAACTCGAGTCAATTCATCATGTATGTCCTCCATTTCGGTCGGCTTCGCGCCTGCCTTTGTGGTGATTCGCCCTAATATAGCTCTTGACAGGTCTATATCCATCGCACCAGCTCTTGCGACATCACAGCATATTGCAACGTATGTCTCGCTCGTCTTTTCTACTTTTCTCATTTTGACGCTCTCTGAAGCTATGACATCGAAAATGCCACCGCTATACAGCTGACGCTTAACTCATCTGTAATGGGAAACGATGTTCCCACTGGATTCTTGGAGCGATTCATCCATTCCGAGGCGTGTAATTCACCGGTCTATCAGTCATTTAGCCTTACTATTCTGCAGATATACAAGGCTTTTCCGGATATCGGTGGTGTCGTGCATAGCCATACACCGGAGGTCCTGCCTTTTGCTGGAGCGAACGTCCCGCTTCGGGCTCAGATGACCACAGTATGTCCTTTGGCAACCGTTTCATTGTTATGTGTTGATTTGAGCTTGCAGGGTGGATCCATCGGAACAAATGGGACACCGGTCTTCGATGCCGGGACTTTAGACGCTTCTTTGCTCCCAGACTCTCAATTGCACGATCTTCTCGTGCGAAATCCTGTTATTGGAGCCGCATTGGCACAGACATTCTCGAATGATAGCCAGGTAACCATTCCTTTTCTATCTCAGTCGTCCGAGAGCTGAATGTCGGTCAGCTTGTACTGATGAAAGGCCATGGAATGGCTGTACGCGGCGTCTCGCTGCGGGATGCTGTCTTTCGCGCCTTTTATGCACGTCAGAATGCTATTGTTCAGTTTCAGTCCGTAATGCTTGGTGGTGGAATCTCAGGCGATATTGGGTTATCGCCGAGAGAAGCTGAAGATGCGGCTAATACGACGGAATCTGCGTCTTTGTGAGTCAATTCAATTTCTTCTATCGCAAAAGCAAGGTGCTAAAGGGACCAATACAGGCTTGGAAGAGCATGGCAGCTCTGGACGGCTCAAGTGGACCAAGATGGACTGTATGTCAATGATTTGAGAAACGGGACGATGGCAGCATCTGCTGGTTTCTGAATGGCAAGTACATACTCGATTTTCCTGTGACGTTCAAATTGTGTATTTTCTAATCATCATACTCCTTTCTCGACTTGCTTCAGCTTCAACCATGAGAAAACTTATCATATCAGCACTGACACTTCATCCTCGGAGGAGATCATGTTTGCATTGCTTCATGACATCTTCTGCGGGATAGATTTGATGCAGGAAACGTCGAAGAGCCCATACAGCAAAATAGTAATGACGAGGGTACCGAAATGCTGTTCTACAAACAATATGGAAGGATAAATCAGCAAGGACCACGAGCCTTCTGAACCTGATTCTTTTTCTTTTGCGCTCTGTTGTGTTCGTTGCGCATCTGTTTAGCAGCCAAGGCTTAGGTGTCTTCCCGCCCCCTCTTTCGGTCGACCTTCCGTCTCTCAGCCAAGGCTGTTTCTTGCTCCCCCCTTTTGCGGCTGCCGCTCTCGCAGTCTTGTCATGCTTTTCCGGATCCGCTTCCTCTCGATACCAATGTTGTGCGCTTGCAGGTCGTCGGCCGCCGCCGGCCACAAGACTCAACCAGGGCGATCAGGGCCAAGAGGGCCTAGGCCCGCTATGTATTTCAGAATCATCGTTGAATTTTTTAAATTAAAGGAATGAAGGAATGGATGTGGAGAGACATCACATCCCATGGTATTAGAGCCCGACGAGATTTTGGGGGATGATTGGGAGATGACTGGGAGATCAACTCAGCAGGTTTCAACCGAGTTCATGAATGTATTAACGGACCTCAAGGCCTCATTTCAAGTAGAAATTGCATTACTCAACATCCACTTTCCGTGAATACTCAATAGAAAGACACGGGACACAACTTCAGTGAGATCAGATCACTCATGAAAAGCAGTAAAATAGTCGGAATCTAGTGTGGATAATTGAAGTATATCTATACAAATCCTTCATTGCTTTACATCTCTTCAAAAGTCATCCAATGCAGTTCAATACTATGAGAAAAGCGAATAAAATGACCCGAGCTGATGACATAACATCACTGAAGTGATCGGAGATTTTGGGAGGTTTCACCCATCTCCCAAAAAATCTCTATTTTCCCACGGCCCGGTTCTGTGGCCTCCAGCAGGTGAGCTGAAGCGCTTTCATGTTTCAGTTTCAATCAGAAACTTGAAAGGCGATGCAACACTTGTCGTGCCTTGGTATTGTGAGCCAGTCTGACGACTTGAACGAGGTTAGCACACTTGAGTCGCATTATCAGATTTCTTTTCTGGAAATACTGATGTGGCCCGCCATATACCGCTTCCCACGATCGCGGATGGTCCGCCATCCATATCCGCCAGGTTTTGCCGCAGTCCAAACCGCAAGTACCTATCAAAACCCTGCACCCGCGGCATGCCTCAAGTCTAGCTGGCACAAGAAATTCAGCCAATTGAACCTCACATTGTCCAAGGATAGTCTTGTCTTATAAAAGTGACCAAGTGGAGTGGTGCGCTTGTGGCAAGCCAATGTCTGTGTATCCTTTAAGCATCACAGTAAGCCATTTTTCTCTTCTCGCCCCTTGCCAACAACCTATCAATATCATTCTGGGATAGGTCACTCAGACTCCAGAGTCTCTAATTGGAGTTTCTCTAACTAATCTTTTCTATGATAAAAAAAAGTTTGTAATCAGACACCAAAGCTCAAAGATCTTCGACTTATTTTTCCACATAAGTTAACGGGCTCTGCCTACATTATCGTCATGTTGCTTTGGCCGGGCGCATCATACTATGTGTGACAGTGCCGAGTACAATACAATTACCTTGCTTGCAAGCACTGCGTTGGGAACAAATAAAATCAGACGAAAAATGGTGGGAAAAATGTTTAGAGAAACATTATATTTCTCGCCGTCACCATACAGGTCGGATACTGGGGCAAAATTTGGCTGAGGCATGAAACTGAATATTTTTCATATCATTTTTCCCACCATTTTTCCTCTGATTTTTTTTTGTTCCTGATGCAGTGAAGGTCTCTTACCCCATATTTCAGTGCTACTCAACTCACCAGATACACATGTACAAATACAGTAAAGCTCGCGCGTTAGCCGTTACACCAATCACTTTCTCGTTTCTTATGAGCCGTTTGCATTTTCCTTTTCCAGTTGCTCTGATCTTTTGGACGACATTGTATGCCTATTTCCTCTTTCTTTGCCTTTCCTTTTTCTGCGTTAGACATAGCTCCACAAGTGGTTCTGTTGAAATACTTAACGTGCGACAACGTCAATATTATGTCCTGGTTCGACCCCGTCTGGTGCCATGTATTCTGTTCACAGTTCAAGTAGTTTGTGATGAATGTCTTTGCTCGCAAGGGGGCTGGGGAGGAATGCCCCAGCATGGATCATTGAAGCATTGGGCAATGATTTTTTTTTACCAAGCAAGGTCTCTGCTGATGCATTCAGCATTTCCTCTAGTCCGACTATGACTTGACTACGACAATCAAAAAAGTTGATTACTATATTTGGGGTGTGCAATAAGACGATTGTACCCTAGGTTCAACTGGAACTGCAATGATCAAATTCTGCAACAAGATCCATGCAAGCCCGATCAGACTCTCCGGTAGTATTCTGATCTGCCAGTTGGCGATGAGATTGATGTCTGTTTGGACTGTATCTCTGACTCCAACTCCGACTGGAGGAACTATCCGTGCTGGCGGTGATATAATGGAACCAAAATTGAACGCGAAGGTACCTGGCAATAACATCATGAATGCCGGGAATGCAGTGTCACTTTAGCCCAGGGAATCAGATGCCAGATCTGAATTCAATTTTGTTGGTCAAAGGTGGGTGGGACGAGTTATGTTGTGAGTTAGCCGATATAAAGATTTTATCGATAGGTCCGATAAGCCAGGAACAGGCATGGAGCAGCTCCTCGGCCTGCTGCTCACATTGAAGTTCAAGATGTAATGGTCAAGGTCACGAGCCTTATCGTGGCTTATCAAGCGATCACTGACCCCGAGCTTTGGGATCTAGATATGGATCTAGATCAGATCCGCTGAGATGTGGCATTGCCCAATAAAGAAGCCCGCCGTGCTTCTTGAGGCTGTGTATGCGCTTCTTTGCTTCCAACAATGGCGCTTCTTTTCTATTGCTGTTAAATGCTTATACAAATCATATCACTCATCATAAGCCCATTTAGTATAAATACGCGCCGTTCATGTACCTATGTCCTCCATTGAATCAACACCATTAACTTGCTCTTAACTCACACTATCAAGACTCAAGACTCACACCGGGGGCAAACGAGTTTCCCCCGAGTTACTTTCCCCTTGGCTGGCCCCAAGTTAGCCCTAATTCACAGCTGACAGCGGATCACCGGCACAATGACAGCGTGAGAGAGAGAATTTATTTGATATGGGGATATGATTAGCTGTGGGATACAATCACACGTACATTACATAATGATAAATCAAATGATTTTGCAGTGAATGATCATCTTTCCCTCCTTCCACCATGAAGGTGGTCTGTGTTTGCTCTGACTGCTCCAAGCTCACATGCTGGAATCAGGGCCAAAGATCTCCTGGGCGTTTAGTAACACCAACAACTCGTCTTAGACATGAAACAGCAGATGCACAACGCAAGCCAGATACCCATCCCGATGCAGGGGAAAATGATTCTGATGAGTCAGATGAGCTACCTTCTAGCTCCAATACTCTTGGTGAGTTGATGTGTTATCAGTCATGTTACATGTTAATCAATGAGTGGTTTAGATATTAAAGCTGAAGTAGAACACATTGTTCAACTCTGTGTTATGCTTGCTGCTTGGCTCTATCTCCATGCTGGAATGAGTCGAGCAAACACAAATTGTGTACTGTGCATTTTGGGGCTTATTCTCAATGCTGTTACCAGCTTGTTCACTCGCATTCTACATGCAGCTGGCATTGATCATATCAAATCTCCAAAATTCATTGTTCCCAAAGATATACGCACTGTGTTCAGCACCAGTACTCTGAACCCCAGCTTTACACGGACAATGTCATGCCCAAAGTGCTTCACTTTATATCCTCTCATTGACAATGGCCCTCGACAATGTACATGGAAAGAATCCCGAAGGGCGCATATGTGCAACATGCCCCTTTACATGACTCGGAGGCTGCGCTCTGGTACCAAAGATGTTCCTTGCCAACTCTATACCATGCAATCGTTGGAGGCCTGGCTCCGATATTTTCTTGGAAGACCTGGCATTGAGGATCTTATCAACAAGTCCTATACACATGCAGCAGAGCCACAGATGAAAGGGTTTTGGGATAGCCCAGCAGCACGGAAGCTTGGAGACTTTCGATTCATTCAGGGAAATCTCACCTTTGCTTTATATGTTGACTGGTTTAATCCCCTTACCAATAAAATTGCTGGTATGTTTTGCTAGATGTTTTGCTCTCTTTTTATCTTATATTAATTTTAGGGAAGATTATCTCATGTGGGGCAATTGTTCTATATTGCCTGAATCTGCCCTCCAATGTCTGTCATTTGCCAGAGAATGTCTTCATTGTTGGTCTCATCCCAGGACCAAATGAGCCAAGCTTTATTACAATATCATATATTCTGGCTCCATTCAAAGACATTCTGGGTGAGTTTTGGATTGGGAAGGTCCTACCAACATATCGACATCAGGATGGAATCAACATTCGAATTTGTATCTGTCCGATTATTGCAGATCTCCTGGCCATCCGCAAAGTGACTGGATTTCTTGGTCATTCTGCAACTGAGTTCTGCACTTTCTGTGACTGCAAACTGAAGGACAGAGAATCTCTATCCATGCAGAATTGGAACAAGCGTACCAATGATCAGGTCCGGGCTGCAGTCCAAGAGTGGAAAGACTGCCAGACAAAGAAAGGACGTAGTGAAATTGCCAGTAGAAATGGAGTCCGCTGGACACCACTTCACGATCTGCCTTACTGGTGCCCTGTCGACCAGTTAGTTCTTGGTTTCATGCATAATACACTTGAGGGTATTCTTGAATACCATCTCCGGGATTTATATGGCATTGGCCGGACTTCTGCAGAAGTCAAGCGAATGAAAGCAATGGAATCTGACAGGGATAATGAAGAGGGCAAGGATTTACTTCATGGAGAGGAGAGTGATTATGATACAGAGCTGGAAGACCTTATAAATGAGTCAGAAACTCATGCTATGGATGTTGTCAACTTCAACATTTGGCAGGAATCTCAAAGTCAAGGCTCAGAGCCGCCATCCACCAATGTTTCAGATGATCAAGAAACAATCCATGATTACATTAATGATGATGATATGAATATGGATGTCGATGATGGCAGCTCAGACTATTTGCCATTTGGGGCAATGTTCAATTTCTCGTCATCTCAGCTCGGAACAATTCGTGCATGTATCAGCAATATCCCCTTTCCAACATATGTCAACCGGCCTCCTAAAAATCTGGGTGAAGCTGCACATGGATCGCTTAAAGCAAATGAGCTTCTTATTCTGTTCACAATCATATTTCCTATCATTCTTCCAGAAATGTGGTTCTTTGATAGTGAGTCCACTGGGCCATCAGAGAAGCTTCTATTGGAAAATCTCTATGATGCAGTTGCATCTACCAATATCATTGCCTCATTCACTACATCAGATATAGAGGCTGATGCTTACATGGATCATTACATTAAATATCGACAAAGTGTGCAAATTATCTTCCCAAACTATCACTCCAAACCAAACCACCACTATGCCATGCATAACAGTGATCTTCTCAAATATTGGGGCCCATTGGCTGCTCTCAGCGAATTTCCTGGTGAACGACTGCTGGGCATGTTTCAGCATATTAATACAAATAAGCACATGTGTAAGCCTCTCTCCATTGTGTGATGTATGCACATAACTAATAGTTGATATTGATCTTAGATGATATGGATTTCACTCTGTTCCAGCAAATGTGCCGCTGAGGCCACTTGGATGCCTTTTTCAAGGACCAGACATCCAAAAACCCACTTCTAGGCCAACTCGCACAGATTATTGATCCTGAATCCCCTGATATTTCACCACATGGAGAGCTACTTACTGGAGAACAAGCAGCACAGCATCTTGCAGCAGCCTCTATTCTCTCTGATGACAACTATGACAATCTCCTTCAACATGTTCGTCACACTGAACCATCTTGTCGATCACATCTCGAGGCAAATCATCCAGAGAATGCGATAATTCTTCCACCACTAGTTCGCTCACGATCAGATATTCATTTCCAAGGGCGAACATATAGCTGCAAGCAATCTCATCCTGGAAATAGTGCAGTGCAATTTTATGCAAATTGCAACCGAGATATAAAACACACTGGATTTATTGAAAACATCTGGCAGACTGCATTCAAAGGAATTTTGCACACTTTTCTTCAGATTCGCAAACACAAATCGCTTGATGGAGCTGAAGAGATGAAGGCACCATATACCCAATTTCCTCGTTTTGATATTCAAATATTCAATGCTGAAGAAAGCGGGACTCAGGATATTATTGATGTCCAACAAATTATCTCACATGTTGTTGCTTGGGAACGACCAAAGGGAACCTATGGCATCAAGACCAAAACTCTTGTAGTATGTTGTGCACTGAACCGGGGTCGAAATTGAATACATGTTGTAGTATTTTTCATATGCCTTTCTATAATAAAATATTCTCTGATCCATTTATATGACAAGACAAGTTTGAACCAAGAACAGTCAGATCAAATTTTCATAGACATAATCCATATATTGAGAGCCACATATTCCATATACACATATACATATCATAGATTGAACAGAAGAAAATGGCAGACAGAAGAAAGGAGGGATATGCATACTAAATCTTACCTAGAATGATTAATTAGTATCATCATCCATCTCGTCACTCTCTGCTGCAGCATCAGCCATATCATCATCAGTGGGGAGATTGTAGCCCAATTTCTCCACAATAGCAGCCCCATACTTCCTCATGAACTTCTTGTCTGACATCCTTTTCCAATCACGCCCCTCCTTCGCTCCATCCTCATTGAAAAACCAGGAGTCATTCTCTGGAAGTGCAACTGGACAGTTGGTGTAGCGATATCGAAGCTGCATAGGCAACTGGTTGAAGTATTCCACATCAAAGAAATTGAGTGTTGTGGTATCAGGATCGGGAAGCCGGTTGAACTCACCACGCTTCTGAGGAATGCCAGGGCCAGGTTGACCACGGCGACGAAGCTTCTTGGCCTGAGCAGAGTGACCAGAGAGCTCCTTCTGGGCAATGACCTTTGTATCAATCTTTGCCTTGAAGTCGGTCCAACTACGAGAGCAGCCAGGCTTGGATTTGATGATCAAATCATTACCAACTTTCTCATCCTCAGATGTGCAGTTGGTATCAGCAAGTTGATCGCAAATGCAGTCAGGATAGTTCTCATTACGTGCCCACTGTGCACGCTGGTCTGCAATCTATAAACTATATCAGTTTGAGCCAGAATCAAACAATATCACATACTGCCTTGCGACGCTTATAGATATCCCCATGAATGGCCTTGGTAGCAGCACCACCAGGTTCCCTAAGCTCCAACTCATGAAGACCCTTCATATACGTCCAGACAAATTGATCGTAGATTGTGGAAAGGAGAAATTGATTATTGAGGTAGTCATGATTGGGTGAAAGGAAAGCATAGGCATGACTAGCCATAGCCTGCTTGAATGAATCGATAGCAACATTTTTGCATGCAATATTCCAGAGTGAGGTCGGAGTCTCTGTAAGATCGACAGTCCAAGCAGTAAAACCATAGTTGGCGAGATAGGAAAAGATAGTTGCGATATGATTGTGGTTGAGTTGACGAAGACCCCTGGCAATCTTACCTTTAGCAGGAAGATGGCGCAGTGAATCAAGCATGTAAGACGATGCACGCTCAATGACTGTTGGTCCAGAACCACGCCGCTCTTCAACTGACTTCAAATCTTTGAAGCAGGCAGAAAATTTCTGCTTGAACTCAGCAGTAGGAGGAAGGGGAACAACTGAAGGCTCATAAGCCCTCCAGAGAAGCCTGACATGCAACTCCAAAGCAGACTGGACAAATAGGTTTGTTTTAGCACAACAAAGAAAAATAGACCAAAGACCAAATCATGCACCTTCATACCCCAGGCTGCCTCTGGAACCCTGTTTCTTTCAAGATGCAAAGGCTTGGAGTTAGCCTGTTCTCTGGTCTGAGGTTCCTTTGAAGCTCTTCTCTGTTTCTGCTTCTTTGACTGGGGGCCAGTTGAGCTAGAAGGCCCTGAGCCATCATTCTGCTCTGAACGGGGCCTTTTCTGGCCAGTCCTGGATGATGACATGTGATGAATAGAGATATGAAATCTTGGAATAGGCAGAAGAATCAGAAATGGTTTAGAGAAGACAAAAGAAGAGAACAAAGGACAAAGAAATGGGGATCTCACGTGGCTCTCATCATGATCGGATATGTCATTGGCTTGACATGTGTCCATTGCATGTGCACGTTTCTAGCTCCGATTGAACAGCCGCCCATTGTTCGCTCAAAATGGTAACTGTCAATCATTGATTGATGAATTTATAAATAACATGTGAAAATTAGGGCCAGACAAGGGCCAGACAAGGGGAACTTAACAGGGGGAACCGCTTTTGCCCCCGGTGTCAACACACACCTCTTGCTTTCTAATACTTGTCTGCTGGCTTACAAATACTCTTTCTTTGGACACTCAACCCAACGTTAACACCAAGTAGGTCAAAGCCCCTTGGCTCTCTGTGTAGCTGGGTCAAGCAAGAGGATTACAATCTCGCATTCAAGTTAGAAGGTCATACCTCTATCAGGACCTTCACAGTTTGATTCAACCAAACCTTCAATTCAATGTATCACTGGGTACATCCATACCACTATCCTTTCATCATTCCTGCTACTCTCAATGCACAAGACATGGATCAAGAACCACATACTCCTGCTTCTCAACCCAATAACACTGTTGATCCCAACGCCCCTGCGCCTTTGACTAACTCTGACCTTGGACACATCATAGCAACCTTTAGTTCAATGAAGGATGCTATCGAAGGTGGACAGCGCAGTACCTATCAACTCTTTCAACAAATGGGTCATCAAATCTCTCAACTTGTAACTCAACCATCAGTGTCTCGAGATCATGTTCCTCCCAAACTGACCTTCAAGGAGCCTTTCGTATTCAATGGTGATGCTTCAAAGGTTGAGGCATGGATCTCTGAGATCAGGAATGCTGTTGAACTCCAACGTTACTCGCTCCTAACAGATAAAGATCGTGCTCTTTATGCCAATTCTTATCTTGGAGAGACAGTACCCAAGCAATGGTTTAGAGGTGTTCAAGATGACAAATCATCTCAACATTTGCTTTCCAATTTCCCCAAGCTTCTTGAGGCTTTCCGTGCTCATTTTGGCAACTCCAACCTTGCTTATGAGTCAGCTCGAAAGCTTGAAGCTCTTGTACAGACTTCATCATGTGCGATATATGTTGCTAGATTCAAGGAGCATGTAATCTATGTCGACTGGTCTGATGCAACTAAAATCGACTCATTTTATCATGGACTTAAGTCTGAGGTCAAAGATGAAGTTGCACATGTTCGTCGCAATGATCGTCCTAAAAAGATTGATGACTATATCAAGTTCGCAATTGAGATCGATAATTGTGTTCATGAGCGAGCTCTTGAACGTCGATATGAGAATCGTCATAGTGCATCAACTACTTTCAACAAACCAGTCTGACCGCCTAAGCACAACATGATTTCTAATCCATCATCCAATTTCACTACAACTGTATCTACCACACTTCCTGCTGGGGTACCAATGGAAATTGACACCACTCGCACTACCAAATCTCATGCACCACTCAGCGCTGAAGAGAAGCAGCGTCGTCATGATAACAATCTCTGCATGTATTGTGGAGGTGCTAACCATACTGCTACCAATTGCCCTAATATCAGTCAAGCTTCTAGGAAGAAATTTGCTGAAAAGCAGAAATCTTTGGGAAAAGCTTAACTAGTAGTCATATCAATGCTCCAGGGCTTCTGGTTAATGTAGGAGCACATTCACAGCACATGGTTCAGCGCACCACACCAGAGCCCAAATATGTGTGCACCTTGGATGGCAATTATTCCTTGGCTCATACTCCAGTTCCATCATTCATCTTTTCACTTGACTCTCATCTTTTTTCACCAAATCACTTCTTCATTTCAATAACTCTTCGATTTCCAAACCGAAGATCTATTTCAACATATGCTATGATCGATTCAGGTGCAACAACATCTTGCATTTCTGATAAATTTGCCACATGACACAATCTCACTTGCCGACTTCTTGATACTCCCATTCCAATAATGGCAGTTGATGATTGTCCAATTGCTTCTGGCTTGATCACCCAGGACATTGTCTCGCATATTTCAATCGCCAAACATTCTGAAATCCTCCCTTTAGCCATTGTCGCTGTTGGCTATCCAATTATTCTTGGCCTAGACTGGCTTCATCATCACAATCCTAGTATAGATTGGTCGAATGACTCTTTGACTCTTCACTGCTGCGGCTTCACACGAGTCAATCCTGTTAAGGTGTATGCGAAAGGCTTCGGTCCCTCTGTGCATTCTTCTTTGAACAATACAAGTATTGGATTTGGCCAAGGTCTCTTCCGATCTCCTCTAGATTCACTCCTTGCTACTACCTCAATGTTGCCTGGGATAGCTACACCCTCAACTCGAAACGAGGACAAGGAATCACTTTATGATGCAATCATCTCTACAGAGACACCTACAAATTCTCACCTATCATTACTTGCTGCCATGATTCAATACAACAGACATGGTTGTGCATTCACACCACCAACATTCAAACTGACTCCAGAACCGGTTCACAACAACGTTCAAAACAACGTTCACAACAATATTCACAACAACATTCCACCATCAAGCACTCCAAATATCAAAGTTCTCTCTGCACATAGATTTTTCAAGCAGGCTACGAACTTGGATGTGCATTACCTCCGATTCTTCAACATTTCACCACCACACTACATCAATTTATTTGACACTACATCACAAGAAACTCCACCACTAGAGCTCCCTCAGACTGATGATTATCTCTCAACTGTTCCACCAAAATATCATCATTGGGCTAGCACTGTATTCAATCCTTCTGAGTTTGAGCGGCTACCAGAACATCGCTCTCACGACATCGAGATTGAACTTCAGGATGGAAGTGAACCTCCATTTCAAGCTATGTATCAGCTCACCCAGGAAGAACGAGAAGCTGTTGCCAAATATGTGACAACAAATCTACAACGTGGTCATATTCGTCCCTCAACTTCTTCCGCTGGTGCACCTGTCCTATTCACCAGGAAAAAGACTGGAGAAATTCGTCTCTGTGTTGATTTCCGTGGACTCAATGCTATCACCAAGAAGAATCGCTATCCCTTACCTTTGATTGATGATTTACTTGACCGAGTACAAGGTTGCAAAGTATTCTCAATCATTGATCTCAAATCTGCTTACTCACATCTTCGCATTCATGAAGGAGATGAGTGGAAAACCACATTCCGCACTCATCTTGGTCTATTTGAGCACTTAGTTGTGCCATATGGACTTACCAATGCTCCCACCACCTGGCAGAACTTCATTCAAGATGTTCTACGGGATTTACTTGACATCATTTGTGTTGTCTATCTTGATGACATACTCATCTTCTCTCGCACTCAACAAGAGCATGATGTACATGTTGGTATGGTCTTAGACCGACTCCATGATGCTTCACTCTGTGCAAATGCTCAGAAGTGTGAATTCGACAAATCTGAGGTTGAATACCTTGGTTACATTGTTGGATCACAAGGTATCAAGATGAACCCAAAGAAACTTAGCACTATTGCAGAATGGCCAATTCCTGCCAAGGTGAAAGATGTACAGTCTTTCCTTGGATTCTGTAATTTTCATCGTCGCTTCATTGCTGGTTTCTCTCGTCTTGCCCGTCCTCTCACTATGCTCACTCGCAAGAAAGTTCCATGGCACCTTGGTGACACAGAACTAATTGCATTCAACACTCTCAAGTCACAATTTCTCATGGCACCTGTACTATGCCACTTTGACTCTTTATTGCCTTCAACACTTGCTACTGATGCTTCTGACTTTGCGCTATCAGGAGTACTTCAACAACCTGATGAAGAAGGACATCTTCACCCTGTTGCTTTCTTCTCATGTTCATTGCCACCTGCTGAGATTAATTATGATGTTCATGACAAGGAGCTACTTGCTGTTATCGAATGTTTTCGTGACATGCATGCATGGCTACTTGTATTGGAGTTGGATTGCTAATCAAGCCCCATTCGTACTCATCTTCGATTATCAGTTACCATCATGCACAGCCTTCAGTTATTTCTCTTATATACTAGGCCTTTGTGTATTTGTTCTTCATTCGTTTGACCGCCCACGAGCTCTCGGGTCCAAACACAATTCATTGTTTTATTTCATCTCTCTTGGAGTCCTGAATCTACGACAATACAAATGAATCCTACCCTCTTGGCTGGGCCGTATCCAATTTGCCTTCTTTCCCTTCCTATAGCTTGCGAGCTCACGGTCACTGCTGAGGCACACCAGAATATCGATTCTCTAGTCTGCAGACTCACGGTCACTGTTGCGACACACCGGAATCTCTTCGCCTATCCAGGCCCATCCCTATTCTAGATTCACGACTCAATCCTCGAAATCTTTCTTTGATCAATGATAATCATGTCCTCCGTGTCTCGTTTCACCACGGTCGCAATTTCAGCTCTTGCATTCGACAATGTTGCTGATCACCTCATTGACAAGGAAGCACATCATGCTGCTGAACTCGCTGTTCGCTCTTGTCACAGCATTGTCACCACGTTCCAGACCAATAGCATTGCTGCACATGCCGCTATTACTGCTTCAGCTTAACACAGAGCTGCCTATTCACTAAGGCATTGTTCATGTTGTTGTTCCTGCATCACAGTGTATGGTAGTGGGTTTATTTCTTCATGGTACTCATTGGCTTGAGGGGGAGCATTGGAGTTGGATTGCTAATCAAGCCCCATTCGTACTCATCTTTGATTATCAGTTACCATCACGCACAGCCTTCAGTTATTTCTCTTATATACTAGGCCTTTGTGTATTTGTTCTTCATTCATTTGACCGCCCACGAGCTCTCAGGTCCAAACGCAATTCATTGTTTTATTTCATCTCTCTTGGAGTCCTGAATCTATGACAATAACTTGGTTCTCAATTCCCTATTTCTGTGATATGTGATCACAAGAATCTTGAATACTTCATGGCCTCTCAAATACTTAATTGTCGACAAGTCCGTTGGGCTATGTTCCTTGCTGATTTTGATTTCCAACTCAAATGGGCACCTGGTCAATCCAATGTTGCAGATGCACCATCTCGTCGTTCAGACTTTGTTCCTCAATTAGGAGATGAACATCTAGAACTCATGAAACAAACTATCCTTACTCCAAAGCACACCACTACTCTTCTCGACTCTCCAATGATTCCTTCAATTCCACTCTCCAATCCTCAATACACTTCAGCCTTAACAACACTCACTCTGGACAACTCGAATATGCTGAACAAGTTCAAGGCAGCCATTCAAGAAGACACAGAGTGGCGTGAGGCTCTCATTTGTGGAAATTCTGACTTTCATGTTCAGAATGACTTAGTTTTTCACAATGGTTGTCTTTATGTTCCATCAAAGCTTCGTGCTGAGATACTGCACTCCAGACATGATTCAGTCATTGCAGGTCATCCTGGACAAACTCGTACATTCACCCTTGTGCATCATGACTACTCATGGCCCGGCATGAACACTTATGTTCGGCGCTATGTTGAAGCTTGTGATACTTGCTCACGTATCAAAGTTCCTCGACACAAACCATATGGGTTACTGCAACCACTTGACATTCCTGGACGTCCTTGGGACTCTATCTCAATGGATTTCATTGTCAAACTCCCTGTCTCTCATGGCTATGATTCAATCTGGGTTGTTTGTGATCGCTTCACATGTGGGGCACACTTCATTCCATGCCATGAATCAATGTCCGCAATGGATCTCGCTTGGCTTTTCTTAGACGATGTGTTTCGTTATCATGGAATGCCACACTCAATTATCTCTGACAGAGGCTCACTCTTTGTCTCTAACTTCTGGTGAGCATTGATGATACGTCTCAATGTTGATATCTGAACATCTACTGCATACCATCCTCAGACTGACGGTCTGACAGAACACACCAATCAGACCCTTGAAACATACCTTCGTGGTTATTGTTCCTACCAACAGGATGATTGGGTAGATTATTTGCCACTTGCAGAATTCTCATTTAACAATCTTGAGAATTCATCTACACACCAAACTCCTTTCTTTGCAAATCTTGCCTATCACCCAACCTTCGAGCCACAACTCACTGAGAACAGCAATGTTCCAGCTGCCAGTGATCTTTCCGAGAGACTTGAAACTATCCATGCAGAACTCCGAGCAGAACTTGAGCTAGCACAATCCAAGCAAGCCAAATACTATGATGCACTGTGCTGCTTTGCGCGGCGCTGACTACAGCGGATTGACACCACTTTCGTCAAGTGTTCACAAAGGGTAAGATTGGGACTAGCTCTGACTTGGGTTCAGACCTGTTTCTGGTAAGTGAAGTGATGATGTATGTATTTGATAGAAATAGTCTAAAATGAGGTAAAGCTAAGTTGCAAGTTCTTGATCGCTGTTCACGACAATGCTCAGCATAGAGCTCATCGTTGATGGGAACAGTGCCGAGACAAAAAGGGGGATCGCAAGATGCCCTTCTCTTTCATTTCCCTGTCCTTTTATACCCTCTGAACCTGTGCCTAGATATAAAAATAGATTACTGCACATCGTCTTGTTCCTGGATAGAAGACCAGCTTGTTTCCGGCCATATGACTCCGTGCTTCTTTCTACAGCTTTTCACAAGTTTCCAGAGCAACCATAATTTAGGAAGCCTTCTTGCATAGCTCCCAACAGTGCCCATATATCCTGAGTGCTTCTGCGCAGTTTCTACATAGTTTCGGGTGCCTAGTTGTGCCTGTGCCGGATATCGGAGTTTCAAGGAAGATCTGACAATCACTAGCTCAGAGTGGCGCTAAATGAGTGTATGCTTGTAGGTCCATAATGGCTTGTTACACGTTCAGCCAGTACTGAGACGCGACATCCCCTCCCAACTTGAGATGTCGACTTCCCAGTCGACCTGACTTGGCCCTGGTGGTGCAATTTGAATCTGAAACCAAGTTTTTTCATCACTGTCATCACCCAAAATGGACTCCGCCTGGCGCGACTTCCTTCCAGATATGCATTTTGAATATGCATTTCTGGAATTTCAGGTTGAATCTTATCAGGGAGGAGGTTTTTCGGGTCGCTAGCCGGGCCTTGGCCGTTGATGTATAAAAGACCTCATCTTTGTCTGAATTGTTATCCGTCTCCCTTTTAAATTCTCCACACCAATCTATTTCTGCTCTACTCTTTCAACCACTCATTTCCCTTTCTCGATGTCTTCTCCACGTCCCATGTCTCCTGTTCAGGACTTCTACGGTGCTGCTGTCGTCGCTTCCTACATCGAAATCCATGGTGTCCATCCATCCTTGCATGGTACCATACATCTCGCTACTGGAAATCTTGAGAATGCTTCCCGCACTTTGTCCTTATCTCTTCCTGCTGAAGGTACCGGTGCAGAAGAATTTGGGAGATTCGTCCGAGATGTTCAAGGTCTTGAGGTAATTGTTCACTTCATTTCCATGGCTTTTATCTGATCTCCAAGTGTCTTTTTCAGAAACTCCTTCTTCGCTGGGATGAATTTGAGATCCCTAACAAGTTCCCATTGCCCGAAGCTCGTCGTTTCCTTCAATACCCAATTCAGTACATTGCCAACAATGTTCATCATCCTCATCGACTTGTCCTTAGCACTGCTTGTCGTGACTACATTGATCGCTGTTTTATTATCAATGGTATCCAAGCTTTGGTTTTTCCTAGACCTCCAGGCATGTCGGTTCGTCCTTTCCAATGTTGTATGAATGGTTTCCTTGCTGATGCACTTTTTATTTTTTAGACTTTGTTGAACCCTGCCTCTCAGTCACCACAATATACCCCCTCGAGCCCGATCGCTGCTGGAAATGGTACTGCAGCTGATCCTCTCCGATTTGGTTCTGTTTCAACATCTTCTCTTGTTGGTCCTGATGAGCGGTCTGACAGTTCAGCTATCCCAGAATTGGTTTATCCTGACTCGCCCAAGCCCAATGAGCCAATCCAGCAAGGGTTTTCTGTCGGCAATACCTCTTCTTATACCATTGTTCATGATGGTACTGACTCAGTTTTCATCTCATCTTCTGGTCGAGTAATTGGTGGTGCCGCTCGCCTGAGCTTTGGGTAAGCCCTAATTTTGCCCCTCTTTCACTACCTTAACAGGCTTCCAGATCGACTCGAGCACCATCATCTGACCCAGCTTGTGCTTCAGCTTCTGAAACTCGCCAACGTTCATTGTCTCTTTTGGCTTCTCCTTTCATTCCTCGCAATAATTCCCATTCTCGTTCTTTATCTGCTATTCCTGAGGTTCCTGAAGTATTGGATCCAGCTACCTCAGGATCTCCACCTCCTTATCAGGCTCAACGACATGCCAGTTTGGAACCTCGAACTGCTCATCGAGGAACTGGTCGTGGTCACATTGGTCACGATTCACAGCGCCACCGTAAGTCATTTTGGTCTTGTTTTTCCCAAGTCTTGCTGAAACAAAATTTTCTGCAGATTTCCGGCGTAGTCCTGAACTTCGATGTGCCCATTGTCATGGTTCTCATGCTCTTCATCAAAACTGTCGCAGTGGGTCTCGGCATAGTTTTCCAACAAGAGCCTCTGGTTCTCATGTTCCCAATCATCATCGCTCTCAGCATCCTACTCCAGCAGAATGCTGACAAGCCACCTTGGTAATTTTGAGAAGGAATTTTGCTGAAAGAGGTGTCTTGGAAGCCACTGCTCGTTCCATGCAGCGTGAGCATGGGATATCAGATGCTGAGATTCGTGGTAATGCTTCTGCTTCAGGTCGCTCTTGGCACTACTAGCTTTTATCACTTTGCTTTAAAACACACTCCTTTGCCCTTTTTCTGCTCTTATTCATATACCCCACCATACTTATCGTCCCTTTTATAATAGTTTCTGATATCTTTTGTTGGTAGAAGTCAAAATCCAGGTGAATCCTGTTGTCGGAGTTAATGACATCATATCTGATGTCATTGTCCCTGTGACCTTTGTTGATCAAAAACCCTTTGTCCGCTTCCACCACCTGCTTGCAAAATCCATGTCCCTACCTTGCCATATATAGCACCAATGTCTAGGCTCTTGGCTAGCTCCGGTTACACTTGAGCAGGCTAGCAATGGGAAGGCATGGATCGGCAAAATGTTGGATTCCTGGATTGCCTCTATCTCTCTCTCTTCTTCCTTCATCTATAGCTCCTTTTAATCCCCTTATATACTCTGGAACTCCTTGTATTAGCAGCTATGATGGTTTCTGTCATTTGAATGCCCGGGTCAGGAAAAAGTGCCAAAAACAGTCAGGTGTCAAGTGTCAAAATTGACCCCAGTCTGAGTTGAACTTCAGACCTCCAGGCCACAGAGGTTCAACATGACAAATCTGACACGTTAGACCCCTGCACCATCACTGCTTTGGATAGATGGTTGCTTGGCTCTCCATATGCTCCTGTCAGTCAGTTGTTGCCATAGCACATGGCGTATTTCCTTTCCATCATCAGCTAGCCCAATTTCAGTCTCACTTCATATTCCTCTCAATTCTGTCCAATATCCAATCCTGCCTGCCTTGGAATCCTTCCCAATCCATAATTGCTGTCAAATAAAATCATAGGTGTGCTCTCACCATTCCAGGCTTTAATTCCAAATACTTTTCAATCATGCTCTGACTCCTTGTTCTTTGCCATTTCTAGTCAATCAGATAGCTCCTAGCTCCTTGTTGCATGCATTTCTATTTCAGCAGCTGCTCTAAAATCCAATTTATCCAACCAACAGACACACTATTTCCAGATCACATGCAACAACATATCTGATGTCAGACCTGAGTAAGCTGTAGCGCCCGCAGTTTCTGCCAAGTTATCAAATCTGGTTCCTTGTAAATTCCATATAGGTGTGCCTGTTTATCGAGCTCCTTTTGCCAAAGTTTGATCTCTTATTTCCCATTTCATTGCTTGCTTTATGTTGTCCCATTTGTTCCATTATTCCAATCCAAGTACAATGCTTTTGTTGATAATCTCCCTCCCAACTTGAAGAAGTAACCATCCCTGGTTATCTTAATCTCACTCCTCCTGCTCTTCCTCCTCCATTTCACTGTGCTCATTGCTTCCAATTTCGATTTCATCTTCATAGTCACGATCCTTCTCTGAATAAGGATGTGCCTCGCCTACTTCATTTGCTGCTGACATTTCCAGATCTTTCAGCTTTTCTGTTGTGATATCAAGGAAGTCTGGTAGATGGGGAAGAGGGATAGATGCTCGAGGTCGATATGGAATGATCCGGAAGGCACCGACTGGTCGGAGAAGAACTGAACCATCAAGTTCACAAAGGATGTAAGCACCACCTTTGTTTCGGGACAAGACGATTAATGGTCCTAAGCAGCGAGGCCATTGCTTCCGGCTATGTGAATCTTCAACTCGTGTATTTCTCATCAAGACCAAGTCGCCTCTTTTGAAATCATAATTCCGAATGCGGTGCTTATTCTTTTCAGCAAATCTGCCTGTTGCTGCTAACTGGAACTTGTAGACTTTCTCACGCATAGTCTCAAGCATGTCTTCTCGCTTCTGAAGCTCTAGAGACCGTCGAACAATCAGCTCTTCTGTTGTTAGGACTCCAACAGGTGGTGGAAGAAGGTATGTGGCCTCTGTTATATCAAGTGGCATCACTGGATGAACCCCATGAACAGCAAAATATGGACTGCATCCCATGGACTTCCTAGTTGTCACACGCTCTGCCCAAAAGACTGAATGATGGACTTCATACCACTGGTGAGCATTTCCATCTGCAGCTTTGATCATTGATTCTCGGACATCAAAGTGTTTTCGTTCAATCAATCCATTTGCCTGGCTATTATAGCCAGAGATGGTGATATGTCGAATATTATAGCGCTTCTCTAGGATTGCCAGTGCAGCCAGAAAAGGAGGTCCATTGTCTGTGACAATTTCATAGAGAGCTCCCCAGTGACAAAGTAAGTCTTCATGTATCCAGTCTGCTATTGCACCTGCTGACTCTTTTCTTAGAGCGCGAAACTCTGGGTATCCTGTAAGAGAGCATCTCCCATGAACCAGATATTTGCGTCCATTTGATGAAGGAAGATGCATTGTGTCGATATAGGCTTTTCCAAAGAATGGTGCTGGCATAGCCACTACCGGTGGTATGATAATCTTTGTTGTCTGCCTTGTCTGACACTGATGACATGTCCAGATGAACCATTTCATATCAGGCTTCATTGTTGGCCACCAAAATCGGTCTCGAAGGTGTACCAAAGTAACATAAAGCCCTTTATGTCCCATTCCATCATGAATCTTCCTTAGGATTCGCATTCTCTCTTCATTTGGGAGCACTATCTTGTGCTTTCCTGCTCTGTCTCGCCGCCACAACTTGTCTTCAAGAATAAAGAAATCGCTGGCATATCGAACAAAGGTTTGGAGCTGTACTTCTGACATGTCCTTTGGTTTACCTTTTCCTCGCAGGAATGTTTCAACAAGCTCTAGCTTTTGCTGTGCTCGTTTCCCTTTCGATGTCTCTGGAATGCTCATCTGAGCTTCTTCTGCAGTGGTAAAAGGGTTTGCAACTGTATCAAATGTCGTAGTGAATACATCTAATGCTTCTTGTACCAGCGGTACTGATCCTGGATTTAGGAAATGCACAAAGTTGTATTGCTGGTCAATCCAGCTGTCATAGTCGTCTTCAGGTTCAGGGACATCATCAGGCTGTGGAACTCGCCGAGACAAGCCATCTGCCACATGAGTTATTCCTGGAACATGTACCATGGTGAAATTGAACAGCAAAATCCCAGCGATCCATCTGTTTATAGTCGCCGTTGGTTGAATATCAGGATTATTCAACATTCCTCGGATATAAGAAGCATCGACTTCAACTGTGAAGTTTTTTAACCCAACTGTATACAGACGAGTTGCTCGAAGTGCCCGAAATAAGCCATAGAGCTCAAGCTTGGGCTGAGAGTAATGTGACTCTCGCTCATTTAGAGGTATGGACCCAAATCTGTTGTAATACCGTTTTGTTGTTGATCCAGGTACAGCTTGGGCAATAGTATAGCCAACTGCGTGGATGGAAGTATCTATGCTGATATATACCATCTCATCATTTTCATAGTTGATCGCTCGAAGTGCTGGTGAGTTGATCACTGCAAGCTTCAGCTTCTCCTGTGCTGCAGATTCTATAGCACTCCAACGAAAGGTAACGTCCTTTCTTGTGAGGTGCACCAGTGGTCTTGCAATCAATGCAAAGTTCTCAATGAAGATTCGTAGTAATCCTGTAGTTCCGAGGAAAGCTCTTACATCGGTAAGAGTCTTACATGGTCCCCAGGTTCATATTTTTGTGACTCTGCTTTCATCTGGTAATCGTCCCTCATAGCTGCAACAATGACCAACAATGACCACCTCTGAGACACAGAGGTACGCTTTTTTGCCTGAAAAGGTGCAACCAACGTATTTGACTCGCTGAATAACTCTGTTCAGACCCTGGAAATGCTCCCAGACAAAACGCCGAATGCCCGGGTTCTCTGTCAAAGTCTCATATCTGCCATCACTGGTTTCATATCGTGTCTTGGGACCTAAGACTGGTGCATCATCTATGAAAGGTATTGTAACATGTGGTATTTCATCTTGAAGTGTGAAATTGACGTCGGCTTGGAATATAGGGACAGAATTGGCCCAGCCCATAGGTAATCTTGTTAAGCGCAAAGTACCAAGTGGTGACTGAAATGTTGTATAGTCACGAGAAGCTTTTGCCAATATGCGCTCGTCATATCCAACAAACCAGTTAAGGAGTCCATAGCATCCTCGACCCCCACAGCTTTCACCAAGAGTTTCAATATATGGGGGCATTCCAGCATCATGAATGGTAATTGCATTCAATGGTTGGAGATCATGCACTAACCGAACTGCAGTTGCATCTTTCTTGGCTACAGCAAACCACCTAGACCGGTAAGATGAATTGCTTGGTTCATATGTCCCTGACTGAATCTTTGCCCGGACAGTGTCAATGATTTTCTGGTACAGACCAGGAGGAATGGGAATGTTCTTCAATTGCCATGGTGTATGTGCCATGACTGGTATCTGAACAGGTGGGAAGAACTCTGATTTGAATGCTCCCTTTTCTGATTCCTCCCAGGCAAAGCCCAAGTTCTGCTCCATCATTAAGAAATGCATCAACTTGCGCTCTTCTGGCCACAAGAAGTCTCCAGGGTGCATTGCATCAATGATTTCTTTTCTTTCTGCTGTATATCTTCCAGTGGGTTTGAATTCTGGAGGCCTAAAAGGTAAAACTGGCATATCTGCCAATGGATCACCTATTATCTTTCTCTCCATCCGAAACTCTGCAGGTAAAGTTGCCGGTACTGCTCTAACCTTCTTGTCAACAGGCTTATACTTCTTTTTCTTTTGCAGAAACACCTCACTGGTGTTCTGCTTCACCCAGTTCATTGTCACTGAGTATAACTCCAGCACTGAGTCATTACTTGTGGCTTTTCTTTCACCAGTTTCCCCATTCCCAGTCCCAGACTTGCATCTGACTGAATATCCATATGTGTGCAAATCCATATCCTTTGTGGTGTTACTTTGACTTGTTGTAGGTATTGCTCCATATTTGTCAAGTGCAAACATCTGAAAGTCTTTTTCCCACTGTTCTCTTCCATGTTCTGAATCTCTTCCAGCTTCATGTATTCCATCAATAATGATGGTGAAGCCAGGCATGCTTGTCTCATCTCGATGCAATTCAAAGATGGACGGATCATCGGGTGTCCTGTGCGTATAACCTTTGCCAATATTTCCTGTTTTCTCAACCGTGACCACTATTCCCAGTTCTTGTCGACTATTGGTCAAATCGTCGACGAGTGAAAACCCGAGGTTTCAACTTTTTCAGTATTTTTCGTGGTTTGGTTCAGCCGGTACCGGGGGCTTCCCCGAGGACAAGTCGCAATAGTACGCTCTTCTGCTGTATTTGGGTCACGAAGCGTGATATGCTGATCCTCATTTTTGAAGTTCTGAATGCAACTCTCTGTTACAATGTCAAATGGGCGTCCTAAGAGGACATCATATGCTGGATTTCGGACTACATGGACCTGCAGATGAACCTCAATTCCACGAAACTCAAATGGTACATTTCGGACAAGTCCGAGTGTCCTGTCAATATGACCATTTGCTGATTTCAATGGAACTGTGACTCGTGGATCATAAGGTACGTCCAAAAGATTCCATACTGCTTCTGACATGGCAACAATCTGACATCCTGGATCCAGAATGCATTCAACATCATCAAAGACACTAGCAATGACAGGTTGTACTGCTCTCAATGCAGCACTTTCCTTTGCAACAACTAAGCTGGGCGGTAATGGAGTATCAGGGTGGGCAGTGAGAAAGGACTCAATGGCGTCTGGCCCAGATTGGATATAGAGATTGTTGGCAACAGGTGTGGTCCTTCTTGAGTCTGGTACCAGCTCTTTATGACTGGTAATCATATCCTTTGTCTTTTTTCGGACTTCTGGACAATGTGCGAGTATCTCATTTACTGTGACACCTGGTACTGGGGTAGTCATGAGCTTTTGAAACAATCGCTCATCAGAGCTACTGTCTTGGATTTTTGAGGTATAGCGGTAAGCAGGGCCACTAGCAGCTGGTTTTCGGTCTTCAGGACTAGCAGAAGGAACCCATTTTCGTGATGGCTGAGCAGGTGGAGGTGGTGTTACTGAGTGATCTTTGTAAGTGGGACCAGGTGACTGAGATGCTGAGGGAGACCGATTTGCTGCTTCTTTTTCCTGTGAAGTTTTACTCCTAGTCAAGACATGAACCTCCTTGCTTTTTATCAAGTCCTGCACAGCATTTGCAATGCTTTCTAGTCTGTTATCAAAGGAAATTCCAGCTAAGCGCTCTTCCTCTGAGATAGACTGTAACAGGAAAGATTGATTTCCATCACCCTGTATCTCAACAAACATCCCAGCAGTATGAGGTGGACTTTCACAAATGTTTTCATGATAGAAGTCAACTTTGTCAAGAAACCAGCGACCACGTAGATTCTGAGGGAACTCCCCTCCTTCAGAAAGCAGAACTCGGTTTGTGACTGGATGAAGTGAGATTTTCCCCAGCCTGAGGTATTCATTTGTACAATCACAGCTTCCTTTAGTTTCACACTCCTCTTTACCACACTTGATACAGGATTGAGGACCATTTGGATTTGTTTGGCGCTGAGACCATGGTACCCGGGTGTTATTCTGATTTGATGACCATTGCTGATTCCCTGAATTCTGGTTTCCACCTTGGTTGGACCAGTTATTTCTTCCACCATTGTTATAGCTGCTATTAGAGCCATTGTTGGTCTGATTGGACCATCCATTGCCTTGGGAGTTCTGTGCTGGAGGACCATTCCATTGGTTACCAGAATTCTGATTACTATTCCAGTTTCCCTGGTTATTCCCATAGTTGTTGAATCTGCCACTTCCAGATCCATTGCCCCATGAGTTCTGATTGTTCTGGTTCCTGTTATTTCCTGACCATCCATTATTCCCAGAACCATTTCCCCAATTGTTCCCACCATTCTGCTGGTATGATGGCCCTTGATTCTGTCCATGTCCATATGACTGACTCTGGTTCTGCCATGGCTGACTCTGAGACTGATTTCCTGATGGTCCTTGGTTGTTATAAGAAGGGACTGAGTTTTGGTTCACTTCTCTTGGTATAGTAGGTTTCTGCAATAATTCAACCTGTTTCTGAAGAGGTTTCACAGTTTCAGCCATGATCTGCATCATTCCAGCCATCAAGGTAGAAAGATCTTCTACTTTCAGCATTCCAGATGTTGTAGGTGCTGTATCTGTCATCCCACCAGCCATTCCAACTAGAACGAAATCTCCAGCAGCTAGGAGATCTTTTAGCTCATAGGGATCAACATCATAATGTTCGGGGAGTTTGATGGCCAATCTATTTTGGACTTTGGTGAGGAAGGTACCAGTTAAACCACGAAGGAAGCCTCGAGAGATATCAAGCTTAGATATCCGGCCTGCCTGGAATAAATGGTTGGTTACTGCCGTAAAATCCCTAACATATGCTCCCCAATCATGACGTGTTGTTATGCCATTTCTTACTGCAGCACCAATAATCCTATCCATATCTTCAAGTTCATACATTCTTGCAGGAGCAGCTCCTGGATAGAGCTTTGTGACTGCTGCTTTGAATTCAGGCCAACTTTTCCCCACTTTTGCTTCTTCTAGTCCTGCCCAAAGATAGCTTGTATCAATGTCCACATACCGCCTTGCAAAGACTTTCAAGTCCTCTTCTGAAGGCTTTGTTGTACATGATCCATGTAATCGATCAATATCCTCAAAGAAGCGGATCAAGCTTCGAGGATCTTTCTTATCAAATTTCGGCGCAGAATGATGGCCTGGTTCAGGCATGGAGATGGTGGATTTAGCAGACATAGTAGTAGCTGGTGGAATTGGAGGTCTTGGTAATGGATTTGGGGTTCTAGTTGGTGGACTAGATTGAGAGCCTGGATTTGCCCAGTTAGCAGGTTTTAGATGGTAAGGGTTGGCAATTCTGTCTTCTTCCTCCTCAGAGAAAGGTCTGACAAAGTTATCAGTGATGGTGGGAATAAATCTAGACAGAGATTTGGGGATATCCTCGAAACCCGGTGTCTGAAGGGGATCAAAAGTGCTGCGGCGAAGTTCCTCATCTAGCGTTGATCTCGACAGGTTGCAGTGAAGATAAACTTCACAGTGATGAACAGCAAGTCAATGATAAGCTGTAAGTCCAAATCTAAAAACCCCTCGCGGTGGGCTCCAGATGTGCTGCTTTGCGCGGCGCTGACTACAGTGGATTGACACCACTTTCATCAAGTGTTCACAAAGGGTAAGATTGGGACTAGCTCTGACTTGGGTTCAGACCTGTTTCTGGTAAGTGAAGTGATGATGTATGTATTTGATAGAAATAGTCTAAAATGAGGTAAAGCTAAGTTGCAAGTTCTTGATCGCTGTTCATGACGATGCTCAGCGTAGAGCTCATCGTTGATGGGAACAGTGCCGAGACAAAAAGGGGGATCGCAAGATGCCCTTCTCTTTCATTTCCCTGTCCTTTTATACCCTCTGAACCTGTGCCTAGATATAAAAATAGATTACTGCACATCGTCTTGTTCCTGGATAGAAGACCAGCTTGTTTCCAGCCATATGACTCCGTGCTTCTTTCTACAGCTTTTCACAAGTTTCCAGAGCAACCATAATTTAGGAAGCCTTCTTGCATAGCTCCCAACAGTGCCCATATATCCTGAGTGCTTCTGCGCAGTTTCTACATAGTTTCGGGTGCCTAGTTGTGCCTGTGCCGGATATCGGAGTTTCAAGGAAGATCTGACAATCACTAGCTCAGAGTGGCGCTAAATGAGTGTATGCTTGTAGGTCCATAATGGCTTGTTACGCGTTCAGCCAGTACTGAGACACGACAGCACATCGTTCTATTGCACCAGAGTATGAACCTGATCAACTAGTTTGGCTCTTATGACGCAATATCAAGACCACCCGACCATCAATTAAGCTAGACCATCATCGCCTTGGTCCATATCGAGTCATTCAAAAAATAGGCACCTCTGCTTATGAACTCGATCTTCCAGCTTATCTTTCAAGACTACATCCAGTGTTCAATGTTTCCTTACTTGAACCTTACCACGATCCTTCGGAATTTCATGCACACTCAGAACCACTTCCATTTACAATTCCTGATGAGTCTTCTCAGATTCATTCCATCTTGGATTCACAGAAGATTGGTCACCGCTATGAGTACTTCATACATTGGAAAGATCTTCCAGTTGAAGAGAACTCATGGATTCCTTTCTCTGATATTCCGAATTCTTGCAATGAACTCGTTGAACATTTTCATCGCAGACATCCAAAGGCACCACATCCTCATCCAGAGCTGTTCCATAAACAGTTTTCACCACTATCTGACAATATGCCTTACATTCCTATTCCTGAGGCATCAGTCATTCCAGTCAATTCCCCTGCAACAGTTTCCATTCCCAGACCTACAACTCCACCATTTGTTCGTCAAAATCTGCAGTCACAATACGAACCTCCAACACAGTCTACAACTCGTTCTGGTCGTATCTCTAGACCTAGAGAACGTTATGATCCAGTTATTCCAGGTCGTGTTTGACTCTCATTGCACTCTTGTCCTTAAAAGGGGAGATGATGTAATGGTCAAGGTCACGAGCCTTATCATGGCTTATCAAGCGATCACCGACCCCGAGCTTCGGTATCTAGATATGGATCTAGATCAGATCCGCCGAGATGCGGCATTGCCCAATAAAGAAGCCCACCATGCTTCTTGAGGCTGTGTATGCGCTTCTTTGCTTCCAACAATGGCGCTTCTTTTCTATTGCTGTTAAATGCTTATACAAATCATATCACTCATCATAAGCCCATTTAGTATAAATACGCGCTGTTCATGTACCTATGTCCTCGGTTGAATCAACGCCATTAACTTGCTCTTAACTCACACTATCAAGACTCAAGACTCAACACACACCTCTTGCTTTCTAATACTTGTCTGCTGGCTTACAAATACTCTTTCTTTGGACACTCGACCCAATGTTAACACCAAGTAGGTCAAAGCCCCTTGGCTCTCCATGTAGCTGGGTCAAGCAAGAGGATTACAATCTTGCATTCAAGTTAGAAGGTCATACCTCTACCAGGACCTTCACACAAGACAATCCTACAATAGTTATGTTCAACAGGTGCAAGCCTATTTGTCCAGAGCTACTTTCGACTCTGAAAGGTCATGATGGAAAGTCAAGATAGATGTCACAGGTATCTTGCCATTCTGCTCTGGCTCAACTCGGATGGGCAGCAAAGTACCTGTTCGAGCCGCTCACTGGGCGCTCTACGAAGCAAAGATTCAGAGTATGGGTTGATCGAGATGGATATAGGTACATAGATTATGCCTCGGAGATTGTAATTGGTCCTGGAAAAGGTGCAAACTGACCAGGTGATAATAGAGGTGAATGGCGTATATTCATCATGTTTTGATGACGTTGGTGAAATGTAGACTCAGAGAAATACTTACTTGTGCGCTAGCACTGATGACTACCATAGCCCGACTGTTATGGATAATGAAATAAGTCGCAGTGTACGCATCAATGTCGGGAATTCTCATGCTTTCCCCTTTTGTCCAGCTTTCTCAAAGCTTCGACGGATATGACTCGATGAGCCAAGTCAATGCTGGAATGTTCTCAAAGATTTGTAGTACTTATTTAAAAGACACAGTAGCTAATAGAATAATAACTCTTTCTTACCCATCAACCAGTTCCATCACTCTTCCTGACAAGGATTTGCCAGTCTCATAGGTACTTTCTGTGACACTTCGCGCTCGCTGTTAGTTACTTCTAGTACTCTTCCTGACAAGGAATCACACATTTAGGTACAGATTGCGAAGCTATGCGCTCGTTGTTTGTTACTCTAGGAATCTATCAGCTTTTGACCACAAAGCTTCACGCTTGTCTAAGAAGTTTTCTCTCATCTATTAAAGGCACGTACAATGTCAAAGATAATATTTACCGTAATCCTTAACATTGGTGGACACATTGGGAATATCCCATGCGTCGATACGTCACTATTCTCTTTATCAGCATATCTCCTCTAATCATCTTGTCTCTAAGCTTGAGTCGGGCTCCTTTGTCCTCAAGCTTTGAACATCTGTCAGGGGTTTCCACCTTTTCAATTTCTACAACCATTACTCTGCTCCTATCATTCAAGTTAATCATTTTGACTCATTGCACCTTCTCAGGCATCGAGTCATCCTTCAGATACAATCACACAGTACCTGTCTACACCACACATCCCTGATGCGACTTCCAACAATGGCATTTCCATTCCGTCCCGGAGAACCTCTTGTTTCTCCGTTGCCGCCAAGCAGCACCAGATACACGGAAACATCAGACTCGGACTTAGTTGTTGAAGGAATCTACAGTGTTGAAGAGTCTGCCTTTTCTTTAGCGGTTGATCTTGGAAAACCTATTCCAGTTAGTGAGATTAACCCAGATTCCATAATTGTTGGGAAAATCGAGAACATACGTGATGCGATAGGGCTCAGAAGTGAATTATCTCATGACTCGGAGCTTAGTCAAGTTAAAGAAGCCCTTTGTAGAGCTGTGGTCAAATTGAACAAAACAGAAAGTTTAGTCAACAGGCCTCTGTACACGGCAACTGAACGAATGTATCGATCAACTGCAAAGAAAGAGCTTGAAGGATTGAGAAGAGTTCTCTCAAACATCAAGCATGGATTACTTTGGGACAATACTTCAGTGTTGACTCTTCAAATGGAACCTTATTCAGATTTGACTCGTACACTACTCCAACGCCAACGTGAAGCGTCTGTGGCATTCCGGATCGCAGGTAAACCAGTACCGGAGATACCTGCATGGCACTCAAGACTACTCAACATCGAGACTCATTGGTTCACAGTCACTGACTAAGAGATCCTCACAATTGTGTACCGTATGGAGGTTGAAGATTTCCTTTCCTGGCTTGACATCATGTTTGACTTTCGAATGAAACAGCCTCGAAACCTCCTCAACAACAGCACAGATCCATTGAGAGAGGCCAAAAATATCATGAATCGAGCAATTGGTCACACATCTCAGTATATTGTCACAGAGGTGGAGCTAGCCGTACCGAACCAAGCAGAGATTCATCCTAGTTTCACGCAAAGATTCTCCACCAGTCAGTATGGTATGCTTCCAAGACATTGTTCCCTTTATCTACTTCCTCTCCCATCAGTACCCAGCAAGGAAAGGTCGAGAATATCAGCATACCGCCATCTGCACCATGCTGGGGAGTATCACCAAGGGATGAAACACCACCTGTACCTTTGAACAGCACTCCACCGGGACAGAAATATTGGTACTCATCGCTTGAAACATTGTCACATCAGCCTCCACCACCGCCACCATCATCACAGCATCCTGAGCTACCTAAACAGACCGCCAGGACGTTTGACTCAGGTCCAAGTGATGACAATAGCAGCAATGATGATCAGGATTACATCGGGAAACAACTAGAAATTCCACTTTCAAGTGTTTCTAGGGTTTCATCTCCTTCAAATATACGTCTTGTGAGTCGAAGTCTGTATTCTCCAGATATATCATTGGGAGACATATCTTCGGTCCATGTATATCCAGGTCCTCAGGCTTCCATAACAAATGATCTCATCCCAAATATCCCCGATCCTGTATGCCTGGGAGCTACAGATAACAAGAGTGTGGCACATGGTGATATTATCAGAATCCATGAATTCTTCACTTCCGTGATTCCTGAAGAGCCATGTTCCAACAATCAAGGTGGATCTCCAGAGGGCTCTGCATGTTCTGGAATCAACAACAGAGCTGTTGATGCAGGCACCCCACTGTTCACAAGATATTCTAGGATTTTACAGAACACTGTGGCGTGTAAATCATGCAAAACACTTCCCTTGGACAGCCACCTTTTATGTTCCAATGCTGCTCAAGTTGTATCTGTAATTCTTTCCAAGGGAGCCACATCTTCCGCGTCGGGACTCATCACTGGTGAGCCAAAATTGACATCTGAGAGAAAAATACCATCAGCTTCCAAATTCGTTGACAATTCCAATCGGATACCGAGCCAAGAAGAGAAAGTAGTGCCCAGGCAGCCAGGAACATTGGATTCAAACTGCCAACTCATTACCAACAATCCTGATCCTCCATGTATGGTTGGAACAACTCATCCAGCCCTCACTTCCCTGATTTGTCTAGATCAATCTCACCAAGACAAATCCTTTCTGAATTGCTGATCACTTCGTAAGTCAGTGCAGAGGCTCCAGCACATTTCAACTGTGCTCATTAGAATAACACTCTCCACCAAACAGATTTGTGATCATATGGCTCATAGACCTCGACACCAAAGACTCAGAAAAGCGTCGAAAGGGTGGCGCAAGGCTGGCGGGGCGTATGTCATAGCGCTAGACTCGACTTATCATGGCTCACCTTATGCTTTCATATCAAGGTGCTCGAAAATCCCAGTACTGATATCTCTTAGTCATCAGCACCTGCTGAATACAAGCTATCCCACAAGTCTTATGGCCATGCTCTACAGTATCCCACGGCCACCAACTGGGGGGAAGATGGCAGGATAAATCAAATTCAGTATGACAAGATTCAGAAACTGGTCAAAATATCCAGCAATGAGCAATTGCGAGCACAAGGACATCTGAAGAAACAGTATGTCGATCATCTTTCTGCTGTAGGATTCCAGGCAGTGTTTATCAATCTCAACTCCTTTCCCGGACTGAAGGATGATAAGTGCAGAGTCCCGGAGCCCTTTATGAAGCATGACCAGCACTTTGAGTTCACTCAGACACTCACTCCTGTGGTGCATCGGTCTTGCAGATACCCCTGGTCATCAACATCGGGCCACCAGAGTTATGCCAGAGTTTGCATGAAGAAATTTGGATTGCACTGTAGGCAAAAGCTCATGGAGAGAAGGAAGTTCTCCGAATACTGAATCAGAAGAGAGACTCAGAAAGGCAAGCAACAAGGAGACAGTTCATGAATCTGTGAGAAATGCCACAAAAGTAGGCACAACAGATGGAATTCAGAGGTCATATTTCAACATAGTACAAGGGAAGTCCCCATTGATTAGCAAATAAACAATCATGGGACGACGAATCTTCCGCTTCCAACGCAACGTCTCAAGCGATTGAAGAATTGTATCCAGACTCGAAACAAATGAGCTATCAAGACCATTCTCCTCTCATAATGACGACTTTCTATCTCTATTTTCAATTGTCTGGAGCTGTCCCTATCCCATCACCTTGCAAGCTCCCGTTGTGGACCTACCATCACAGCACTTCCATTGCAATCTCACTGCGAGATTTTGCCTCATCAGGACTTCAGGACTTTGCCATTCACAATCATCTCTAACACACATCCAAATATTCATTTCCCTATGAGGCTTGAAATCCTTCATACTGGGCATTCCTTGTTGGGATCTGGCCTATTTCACTGTGCATTTGAGGTCCTTTCCCTTCAGAGATATTCAGATCAGTTTAATTTTGATGATTAGCATGACCATCATATGTGGGCAACAGAAGTCTTGCGTCTTGCTGCGCCACACTTGCGCATCAGCGAAAATTGATTTGAGTGCTACATAGCAGCATAGTCAAGACCTGAATAGCAATTCCTTCATCTTTTGGTGATGTCTTTTGATATCTGCTTGCTGCATACACAACGACTGGCGGGGCTATGTTATGGATAATGAAATAAGTCGCAGTGTACACATCAATGTTGGGAATTCTCACGCTTTCCCCTTTTGTCCAGCTTTCTCGAAGCTTCGACGGATATGACTCGATGAGCCAAGTCAATGCTGGAATGTTCTCAAAGATTTGTAGTACTTATTTAAAAGACACAGTAGTTAGTGGAATAATAACTCTTTCTTACCCATCAACCAGTTCCATCGCTCTTCCTGACAAGGATTTGCCAGTCTCATAGGTACTTTCTGTGACGCTTCGCGCTCGCTGTTAGTTACAAGTTCTAGTGCTCTTCCTGACAAGGAATCACACATTTAGGTACAGATTGCGAAGCTACGCGCTCGTTGTTTGTTACTCCAGGAATCTATCAGCTTTTGACCACGAAGCTTCATGCTCGTCTAAGAAGCTTTCTCTCATCTATTAAAGGCACGTACGATGTCAAGGATAATATTTACCGTAATCCTTAACACCGACCCTCAATCACGACACCTGGTATTCAATCAGGTCTAGCAACGATCATGCAAGTTGAGTGATGGAATCGCCTAAATCTTTCAACTGGATGATTAAATCACTCAAATCGCCAAATTCAGAATTCTATTCCCTCAGTGGCGTATATTGACCGTCGGTGGATTGAGCTCTTCCCGAGAGGCTCGTTACAATCACAAGTGGTCGATGCTCCTGGATACAAATTCGGGTTCGTGAATTCCATGGAAAAGCAGCTACTTAAGTAGTCCACTCTCGCAGCCTGGCCTTCCCACCACCGTGACAATGGGGGTGGAAACGCTCGCCAACGAGCTCATCGCCCGTATCATCGACCACCTCTTTGACGACTTTCCGTCATTGCTGGCTTGCAGTCTCGTTTGCCAGTCGTGGCGAGATTGGTCACGTTACCATATCTTCGCTCGTGGCGTCGTCAAAATCCACGAGAAGGGCACCAAGAGCAAGAGGGGCTTCACCAAATTCTTACAGCTTCTGGAGGACAGCAACACCGGATTTTCTTCTTCCACGCTCGAGATCCAGTTCGATAAAGAACCGCAACAGTTGATGCCCGCTACGACCTTCCAACGACTCCGGGCATACACTGGACAATGCTTCGCTGTTGTTACAACACTTTGCCTTCGGCGATTTGCGATATCGTCGAGGGCCGAGGAAGTCAGACACGTCTTGGCCCAACTCGCAGGAGTTCTCAGCGGCATGAATGACGTCGTTGATCTCAACATGGAGTGGATGCTTCGCAATTCTTCAAGCTCCAGTGGGTTTTACAAGCAAATTATCGGCAAGAAAACCCAGAATTTAGATCCTGCGTCGGGTGTGCAGATCAATTCCCTTCTTCCAAAGATGAAAGGGTTATCTCTGCATGGCGAAGGGTCTGGTGAAATTGCTGCATTTCTCTCATCCATCGACGCTGTTGCTCAAGTCGAGAGACTTGGTATCGAATACCAGCGCATCGATTATATGGCTTCCTTGCTTAATATCGTGAGGTCTTCGTTGGTGGAATTGCGAATTAACGGTGTAACAGATGGTACGTCAACTTTCTCAATATCCATTTTTATATCATCAAGCTGTTTATAGAGGCTTTGGCACACTGGAACCCACCATTGGTCCCTCGACTCAATGTCCTGATAATCAAAGTCCAACCCGAAACAACATTCACCGTGGCCTCTGACCTCGTCGTGCAATTCGTCGACTTGCATGGTACCGATTGGCCTTTACGACAACTTGTTCTCCAGGTTGGCTATGACTGGACCGATGGTCCACGTGAAGCACTTCAACTGCTGGAAAGGGTGGATGAGAGTGTTCACAAAGTTCAATCACTCCGTCAAGTCGTCCTGCACGTCCTCAAGTATCGAGACGAGGTTCGACATTGGGCTAAATCAGCAGACATTGGGACATTGCTTCCACGATGTCAGGAGCGTGACGTAGAATTGAAGCTGGTGATCGGGACGAAAGTACGAGCGGTTTCCATGGCGGATATGGGCTTGATGGATACTTACGAGTATCTGCGGCGTATGAGAGAGGCAGATTTGGAAGACGCGGAAGACGCGGCACTGCAGCATGACTGAGTCGATGAACACTTTGTTTTCTTGTATCACCATCTTTAGCCATTGTGCGGACATTCATTCATGTACAGTAGCTCTTATGTAAACGCCCTATTTCTGAAATGTACCAATGAGAACATTCTTTTATTTCCCCCAGAATTCATTGTTGAGCCAGATTTAAGATTGCGGAAAAGTCATCCAAATCAGGAAGTGCCAAAGCGGTTGTTTGGTCATATTTCGCGAGCTTAGAGTCGCGTCTCCTTCAAATCTGAGCTCCTGTAGTAATGGAAAGTTGTCCAATCCACGAAAATTTCCTACAGTGGATCGGTCACTTTCCATTCTGTGAATGACGAGACTGCAAATCATGTCTCGAGCTTCAGCGATAGAGAAGTTACATTGAACGAAACACTATACAGAACTATACAGAAGGATGAATAATGACCAGACATTATCCCTATGAGTCAGCACTAGGCCCGGGGGTCCGCATAATTCTGTAATTCTTTGTCACCCACAGTGGAACAAAACACCGTATGGTCAATTGATTGCACGAACACTCCAGTTTGATAGACAACACCAAAGCACCTGCCGCCCAATTTCAGAGTTCAGGGTAGCGCTGAGCTGGTGGCAAACAGGAGATTTACTAAATGATCAAACATACTACAGCAGCCTGAGTCATGCACTGATGTCTAAAAAGAAGAGAACATATTTGTCGATTCAAGTACCGGATCGTCTGTGAATGAGGCTGAATCAAATATGTATGGACTCTGCGGACAGAAGACTGCTACTGCCATCATCACCGTTGCTAACGGTGAGATCCAACTTCCTGTTGTAAGGCATCTCCTGGCTGCCTATTTCAAGCACCATGGTACGTACTATTCCCGGACGCTTCAACACGGCCTTCCCAAAGAATTCCATAGATATCGCAGTCACTCCAGCGGCAAGAGAGACGTAGAGCTCATAATAATGTTCCAGCCCATCCTGTCCAGCTCTGCCTGTGTCTTCCTCGAACGTCCAGGTCGCCCTATCTGAGTGAACCCCCTGACCCTTCACCCTCGACTGAGTCATGCGAGTAAAATCCGAGCCCCGAGAAATTCTACCGTCGGTTCCTAGACTCGCCACTGGTAGACCAGCGGAAAGGTCCACTCCGCCCTCGTAACTCCTGTTGTAATGGACTTGTGTCGGTTGACCTTTCTGATCTGTGGGAAACACCTCCTTGATATTGATCCTAGTACGGCGCCCATGTTTGTCTTTATTGCTAAAGGTGACGATGAATGACGCTGACTCAAACCGGGCTTTCACCGTGGGATCAGCGTTGAATCCGACGCCGAAGTAGATTCTATTCGCTATGAGACGATCGTACCAGCTCGTGATGCAGAAGGAAGAGCCGTCCAAGCTTGCACGACCAATCTCGAGGTCTGCGTTGTTTGGGGTGGGTATAAATACGCAACCAGGTTCCAGATCTTTGAAGGTGGATCGTCCCGAGAGCCACTTCAACTTGGAGCCCTTCTGGGAACCCAGGAGCATCGAGGATACACCGTTACACGGGACTGCGCTGCATGGAACATCAGCTATCAATCCAAGCTTGCAGAAAAACTGTACTGACTCCATAAAGATACTACTTGACGATGAATTCCGCGACGGAGTCTTGATCAGTACTTTGTTGCGATTACTCTCCGTGGTTGTGGAATCCGCAATTCTGGGCTTCGGTAAGTGAATGCCCCGTTGTATGAAAGATATGACTCGCAAGCTAGCTCTACAACAATTCTCGATCCATTCCTATTAAAATGGGGTCAGAGTTAAATGGGAGAAATCATCGAAAAAGGTAGACCGTCAGAGTCTCCACAGTCGGAACACATTTTAATAACGCAAAGAAATCCCCGTTTCGTCGCATGATGAAGCCAGATGTCTACGAAGTTGTGAGTATATGGAAATGAGTATACACCGTGTGTGAGACTTGCATGTTGCAGCACGATCGCTTTAATGCGGTTTTCCTACATAAATTCGTAAGCAATTCGGGAGGTACCTGATGAATGATACACACATGAAATCGAGGATTCGCATAGCCCCAAGACAGCATACGAATTTTCGGAGATGGGGAATAGTCTTTCACAAAAGTGGAAAGTGTACGGAACAGTTCCGACGCGTAGATTGTATCCGAACGATAAAAAATATGGAGCACAAGGCCAAGGTCAAACTGTGGCGCAAATCACTGGCATGAGCAGTTCGTCTAGGAGAAAAATAGGATTACAGATTTCAATTCTTCTTCCTTGAGTGAATCACCATCTATTAGTCCTGGGACTGGCTCGAGCGTCTATCACATCAACAAACAAGCTGATGAGGAAGACGGAAGCTCGTACCTCTTCTCCAACAGCCTCTGATCTAATGGTGCTGAGATTACGAGTCGGTCCAATATGCTGTGAAGATCCAGTGTTCCCGACATACCTATGTTGGAGATACAAGTCAAGCCACCTTGTCAAATTCGGCTCGGGAATGTACCCATTGACGCCGGCGCAGTACTGGCCATTTCGGAAGACAGTGAAAACAGGCAGAGTAATTCTTCCGGTGGCTGAGAAAAGTTTCTCAGGATACAATGGAACACGCTCGGAGAGTGCCTATGGACATCGTCATCAGAGACAGGTCGCAAATACTAATGGGCTCGAAACGTACTTTTTTATCGCCACTGTAACAACTCCGAGGCTCCACTTCGCAGAATGCGATCTCCCTGTATCTACTCATGGCTGCCAGTTTTTCGAAGATGGGCCTCATCGAGACACAATTGCTGCACCCAGGCTTATGGGCCATCACGATGACATGGTCATTCCCTCGATTCTGTCGCGTTAAAGCATCAGAAACAGTCACCAACTAGGCAGAGAGCAGGGCAAACCAATTTTTCAAAATGCTGGAGACCTCCCAGTGGGATGACTTTCATCGTAAGTGCGGACACGAGGCCAGTGAAATTTTGCCACCCGAATGAAGTGATATGACAGATGAACAGGCCGTACATAACCACTGTCCATGCGCATTCTTGCTCCACTCCCTCGGCATCAGTTACTTTCTGGGCCAGGTTCGATTTTCAATGAGGCGCTTCAAGTTGTCTACGCTCCGGTATCAATTACTTGCAATCAGAACACCCACGGACTGTCAGATGGTTCGACTAAGGAGGCGCTGGTATCGATTACCCAGTGAGAACTTGTCATCGGATTGTGGTCGATTTTGGTCGATCCCGGTGGATTTTGATCGATTTTTGTAGTCCGGTGACCGACCCTCTAAGTATGCACTACATGAGGAGCCTCGATAGGTTCCTGTGCCGCGGCAACTGCCGTGGCAGGTTGGTGGCGTAATGATGGTGAGTCACCTTTGGCGCATGAGAATTTCAATGATGACGCAGTCGTCATTACATACCCGCGTCATCGACAAGGTTCAGTTCGATTCAGCACCCAAGGGTACAATTCTCGTTATAGTGAGAGGCTCTAGCCTCGGTATCCAGAACCCAGTTGTAATATGGAACATGGGTTTGTGTGGATTCTGATGGATTTGTATCAGCTATCGACAGGTATCAACCACAATCGACTGGAATCTGCTGGAATCGATGGAATCAATTGACTTCTCACTGGGATCGATTACTGATATCGGACAGATAATACTTGTCGCACGGTATAACAGGAACTCTGAGCTTCCCGAGCTCTAGGCGTCTATTAAAATACTGCCTCAAGCCACCCAGATGCCTTCTCGCTCCACTCCATGGACATCAGTTCCTTCTTTGGGCATTCACGTTCGGAACCTTTCAGAGCTTGACAGCACACTTCAATTGAGACCGATCGTTCAGAGAAAATTTTCCTCGTCTGAGCTTCTCATCTGCCAGTTGACAAACTTCCGAGCGTTTGAGCGTCTGTTCGGAAAATCCTGGGCCAACGTGGTCCTTCACAATCCCCCATCATCCCCTTCACTCATCTCTAATATGCCAAACGGAACGCAGATTGAAGACGAAGAGACTCTCTTGAGAGTGGTGAGATCGTCATCGCCTAGGAATGTTTCCTCTTACGCATATGCATGATAGATATCGCACAACGAGCCTGTGCTCGTGTTTTTCTACACAAAATGGTGCCATGAGTGCCAAAGAATGATGAATACATACGAGCAAATCTCTCGGTCCCCACCAAGTGGGATTCAAAGATGTTACCAAGTGGATCTCGACGAGATCAAAGTGAGTCTGTGGCATCAACGTACGACTAGAGCTCATACTTGACACTGCGCAGAACAAAAACATTCTTGCCGACAAGGTAGTTTCATGATGAACAGATTGCTCAAAGCTGATATACCCTCAGTTTCCAGTGATTTCTGTGTACAAGAATGGGACGAGGTTGGGTCGACTACAAGGAGTGTATGAGATTGACGAACTGAAGGCGAGCTTTGATATCTTTGATGTAGATCCTTTCCTTACTTTCAGCCCAACAGCAACGTCTCTCTGCAGTATCCTCTGTCAATGAGGAACATCCGCTTGAAGAGTGCGCGTACCCATGAGCTATGATCCCTGCTGAAACGAGTTCCAAGTTCCTCGCGACCTCATTGTGAAGGCCGCTACGAAGAAAGAATCAAACGTCACCCATTACTATTCGGCAACAAACCTTTCGCCGACGTCGAAAGCGGCTGCATCTTCCAGCCCACTCCGGATGAGAATGGCCTCACCATCGCCCGAACAAATTACGGGACATCGTACTTCTCAATAACGATGTGGAACTCGCCTGACTACTATCCGAATAGGATTTTCTTTGGGATCCATTTCATGCCTGATCCAGAGAAAAAGTCCCGATTCGAGTCCGCTATGTTTTCGGTGACGTTCAGTCAGGATGATGACCAGCAAGGGAACCAAAAGCTTCCCTTGACCATCTATGAATTGACACCGTCAGAAGATAGCAATCCGGTCCCGCCCAACGAGGGAACGAATGTTCCTATTGACAAATCAAGGGTAGAAGGCAGCGACTGGTCATCTGACGACATTCCACAGGAGACCACAAGTATCGTCCGTGGCTCAGGCATTCATAGCTCCACGGCCGTCTGGAGTATTGTTGAAGATCCAGCACAAAGCCAACATCATCGAGGGTTAGATGCCCATTGTACTCTCTCTGTCGTTCTTCCGCCTGGTACAACACGACTAGGAATTGAATATTGGAGCAAAGCAGTAATTGTGTGGGAACATACATTAATCGGCGGGATGAAAAGGATCTTGGAGGCGGGAACCCCGAAGTCGCCGTATTATAGAGTGATGGACCTGCGCGTCGTGATGGTAAATGCAACTAGGGAAGACTAGGTAGTGGCACAGTGATTTGACCGAGTGAATCAACTAGAAAGGATATCGACAAAATCTGATCCCGGAATGGAGATGAACAACAGAGCCACGAGGAAGGCAGCGGACTGGAATCGAATGAGGTGAAGTTTCGACGTAGTTGGTTCGAGGTCGTCAAGAACTTTTGTGAACAGTCGGCAAAGAGCTGGAATTCGAGATAAGGCGTAGCTGCGGCCTTTGACTGCTTGTTCTTCTCCTGAATCGTCGAGAACCATCAATCACGACCTCAGGACCTTCACCTGGTCTCGGGGAAACCGGTTTCGACGTCACCGCCTTGCGCGACTGGATGGACGACGGTGTCGATTTGCTCTTCCCATGATTTAGCTCTATCTTCATTATGTCGGCGGCCATGAGGTTTCGTTTGGGTTTCGTCGCCAGCGGACGCATACCTTTATCGGCCTGCGGTCGCTTGGCTGCCTAGTCATACTCGACGCGAATATCTGCGTCCAAATCTCGGATGGGATCCTTCTGAATGCTGAACCGAGACTGTCTGTCCCTTTTTCGAAGGGCTCGCCAAGCAGTGAGCACTGAGAGTTTAGTAGAGATTCCAGGCAATTTGGTCACCGAGCCTCTGCTCAATATCGGTATCACCGGTAGAGACGAGGTTTCTGGATTCAGTTATGACGAGATCTGAAGGAATAAGGCTCGAATGAAAGCGAGCTGGCCAGGCCTAAAATGCTCCGCCGAAGGGAAGGAATTCTGTGGTCGCATTTTGGACAGACTCGCAGGATTGCTAGCTACACAACGACCTGGCTCTAAGCAAATGTTAACAATGAAATGTGATTTTTAATGGGCCCTGCATACCTAGGAGGACCCTAACGGCTAAGGTTTCCAGAAAAGCGGAGCGTGAGAATACAATCCCTCCCGGTTCTCGGTCCCCATCCTCGAATTCTCAATTTCGCGTAATTCGGCGTTGGCTTCCGCGCCCTCATTAATTGGCGCCTGTCTTGAGCATCCTATATCCCCGTAAAGCTCATCGTCACGGCTGTTGCAAGCTTCAGATCGTTTACCAAGACCTGCATTTCTGCCCATGGATTTTACAGAGAAAAAAGCAAGTACATTATATTTCTGCATATTCAACGACCTAATCGCATCACCAGGCTTCTGCAAATGCGCAGCCAGTGCAACTCAACCATTTAGCTCCGGTTATCGAAGCCTCTCATCTACATTCCTGCTACCTACCGTCCGCAACGGAATGTGCCCAGGTCCAGCGCCACCTCGATGAAGCAAACCTACAGCTTTTGCACTACAACACGGAAATCGATGCCCTTGCGTCAGCCCTGGAAGCTCTCAGGTCTCAGCGGGATTCGCTCCAGGATACCATCTTTTCCTACCGAAATGTTCTCTCGCCAATGAGGAGCTTTCCGGTCGAGATTTGGGCTCATATATTGGCATTGACTATGTCAGTTCACCATCAGGACCACGAGCACGATTTAACCGCAGTCTGCGTTCGCTGGCACGAGATTCTCTGCTCGACCACGTCGTTATGGCGCGACGTCAACATTGACCTCACTAAATCGGCCAGCGCCATCCAAAAACAGCTTCAGCAGCATAAACAGTGGTCACAGAATACCCCATTGTCCGTCACTCTTCATTTTCCGACCTTGCCTTCCGATTATTACCACGTCGAGGACGAGATAACATTGGGGCCCAAATATCTTAAGCGCTCGGCCCTGCTGGGCCCGATTCTGAGATCCCTAAAATCATTACCGGTCGTCTATCTCAGCCTCGTCAATTTCAATGAGCTCTGGACGAAGCTTATGAAATACCTGAACCGGAACTTGATGTTTCCGCATTTGACCTCTTTCGAAATCCTCGGACTTCCAACCAGCAGCGAAGATAATGGAGAATTCATTGAGGCGCTGAGGGTTTTGACGAGGTCGTCGGAGCTTCGTCGACTTTCGCTCTCCAATCTCCTTCCCGAGCATTGGGAACCTCAAAGGTTTCCGAATCTATGGCCCCACCTCCAAACAGTTTCCCTCCATGTCTGCGCCATAACAGTGGCAGACGACTTTCTTGCTCGAGCTCCCAATCTTACCAGTCTCACGATAACCGAATCGGTTGAGCCCGATGAAGAGCGAGCCAAGCGTCTGCCCATAACCCATGCACGTTTGACACATTTATCAATCGAAGGTCGCGATATTTCGCTGCTCCTGGCCACTTTGACGAGTCCGGCCCTCATATCCCTCGAATTCAACGGGCTAGAGAGCTCGCGAACCGACCTTCTAGTCCCTTTCCTTCGTCGCTCAGCCTGTCGATTACATGAACTGAAGCTACTTCATGTCAACCTTGACGACAAGGAAGTCCTCGATGTTCTGCGGTTGACACCTCACCTTCGAAAGCTAGAGCTCTTCCCAGATTATCCACCCTTTTCAGCAGAGCTGTACCAAAGTCTCGCATTCTCCAGCCTTGCGACTGAACCTCTGGTTCCACATTTGCGAGCGCTCAAGGTACAGGTAGACCTCGATATCCTCGAGAGCATCTTGGACATGGTTTCATCTCGCTCCTTCAGTCATTCTGGGACGAACTATGTGACCATCCTTCACCTCGACGTTCAGCTTGTCCATCCACGGACGAAGATGCCTGATTCCCAAGCAATGGCTGCTTTTCAGAGCAAGGTGGATATTCTGAGGAGATCTCGGATGACTGTACAGGCGACAGTGCTAAACCTTGACTCTGGAGAAACGACATATCTATAAACCGACTTCATGGTCCGGACGCGTAATGTACAATGGACTTTAGAAAGGGGCTATAGTAATTAGGCAGTGAAAAGGACAATAAAGTAAATGCCCGACTATAAAGGCTAGTTCCAGCGTCGTCGCTCCTTGACCGGTTCGCAAGGCTTCTTTCTATTCAAGTGTCCCCGCAAGCTCTCTTTACACTTGAAGGTGACATTGCATCTCGAGCATTGTATCAAAGAGGTGAAAAGATGTCGGTTTTTGATATGCCTCCTCAGCGACTGTCTATTCTTCATCGAACTCGTGCATCCCCTCAACGGACAAGTCCCCGGGAATAGACCTGCCAAATCCTCCCGGTGATCCACCTGGTAATGGGTCCAGAGTATGCCAGCAGGTAAAACTGTGCTGCAATTCGGCATCTCGCACGTACGAAGGACAGCGTTGGGATCTGTGTCGCCAAGTTGTAGCTGTGCTGCACGATTGTAAGCGCGAGTCTGTTTGACGGGGGGTATGGGTTGGAGATTCTCTTCAAGCGTCGAAACAGGTGAAGAAGATGCGGAGTCTGGGTTCGGAGGATACTGGAGCGACGAAGGACCACTGGTACAAGATGACGGAGAAAAATCCGACACCGAACGTTTGACTAGAGCTTTCGCTGGCTGTTGGCGTAAATTTGCAGTACGAGGCGCATGGTACTGGGAATTGCTCCTGTAATAGCTGCTCTCGGCTTGACCCAACCCAGAAGACTGGAGATTATAGATGAATCCATCTACTTCTCGTCTCGTGGCGTCTGGGACACTGAGAAACCATTTAGAAAACGACGAGGAGCGAGCGAAACTGAAAAATCACCTCATGTAGCTTACTTGGTTCACCGTATTCCCATCGACCTTGCTCTGGCGAACAGACGATGCAACTGGTCGACTTTTCCTCTTGCTCTTTCCACCTTCCAACATAGAAATCATCTCGGAATTGACCTGAGCAGCGATCAACGTCCCGAAGTCAACTTCGAATAGCGAAGAAACATCAAATTCGGGCGATGAGCTTCTATCCGAAGCTGTGTCGACATGATCGGTCTCATGACTCGCGCTGCTCGACCCTTGACCAGACTCGAAGAAGTGGCCGAAGGTCTGGTCATTGTGCCACTCGTTGACCCGGTCTCTCGCATTAACCGAATATTGCCCTGACAGTGGAAATGGTAAGGAGCTCGGTTGGTAGCTTGCAGCGCCATGCTGCACAAATGACGGCGAGTCCGTTGGAAAGAAAGCTGGAAACGAATGGAGCTCGCGGTCGGTCATGAGCTGTCCATTGTGATAAAATGTTGGCAACGACTCGTTGGGCGAAACTGCGTCATCGAAGTCGAAGGGCTCGGGATTTCCAAAAGACTGAGGAGGCAGAAGAGGCGAGTTGGATGCTGGATATCGAGGGTCGACGAATCTCTGGCTCACATCCTCGTCGAGGTGGAGAAAATCACCGGTGGTCGGCCACAGGCTCGAGTGTCTGTTGGTTGGCTCACTGTACCTTGGGGAAAAAGAGAAGAATCAGAATCAGACTGAAGCGAAGAGAGAAACCATGCTCACAATTCAAAGTCGCTCCAGGGTCGAGAATCCTCGAAAAGATGATGATTTTCTTGCCAGGTTTGGCGCGGTATTTCCATAAAGGCAGACATTGCAATGTGTCGAAATGGTGGTCGAAGCCGAAAGGGCAACAAGGATGTTTGGCTCGGTTTGAGGGAAAGGGTTGTTTATAAATGGCGCGCTTTGCACGAATGCGCAACAAGCCCACGCTTTGTCTTTTGATGGTTCGAAGCGCCGGTGGGTTCGAACAATAGATTCCGGTGCGCTTTGCCCAAGACCGGTCGCGATCGCCAAAGCGCGAAAGATCTTGGCCCTAGCTGAGCGCTTATCGACGGCAAGACATCGGCAAAAAGACAATGCGCTGGACGAAGTCGGGTTCGGCCACTGCAACGATAAGGATGAATACAATGAGCAAGACGATACTCGAGGCATTTGGTTGGGACTCACCCATCGTGTACGATTTCCGTGAACATAACCTTGCTTGCTGGACCGGATTGCACAAGGATTGCACAAAACTCAGGCCCATGCTGGAAAATGGTCTCTTCCTCGAAATCGTGCCTCACTGTGCTCCGCCGCTTCAAGCTCTTCCAAACGATCCAATAATCCAACAATCTTGACGTCCTAGCAGGCTCGCTGGACATTCGTTGATGTAACCACTTGACACTGATGCCGCCGCCGAGACATGTCGTCGGAAAAAGACTGAATTACATTCATCAGCCATTATCATGAATCAAAGGAGCAACCGACGTACCACAAACGTCTCCGCTTCCATCTGGAGCTCTTTCAGAAATTATCGCTCACGACATTCTCGCCGTGAAGAAGCCACTCCTGCTCTTCTTTCCCCCGAATATCGAACAGGTTCTGGATGCAGGCTGGCGCAATGAGCTGAACTCGAGCTATCTCTACATACTGTAGATACGCTCGTTGCTCAAGCTCGAGCCTCGAGGTTGCAAGGTTTTCGGATCGCTTTTCTGTCAAGCCTTTTGCTGTTATTGATAATTGGAGCGAACTGGGCGGCGGGGCAATGAAGGTGCGACGTGGATACGTTCGTGAAAGATGAACGTTGAACGGGGCTGGCCCAAAAGGTCACCGTCGTCGTCGAGCGAAATTCCTAGCAAAAAGTGGTGTCGGCTCCCATCTCCAGGGGCACGGAGAGAAACTATAGATATATATCGTCATATTCAAAATGTTCGTCCTGTTGTTCAAAATTCTTGGAGGCAATTCGAGCGAACCGCTCTCCATGCTGAAGAGATCTGTTGGTGAAAGAAAGTTAGGGAGGGAGCTCCTTTCCAAGGGAGCAAAGAACGAACCAAATGGATTCCGGGAATGACTAGGAGCTCAGGAAATAGCCAAAATGTCCTTCTCGGTCGTATTTTCGCCTGCATTTGCTGGACATTCTTTCGGTCTCGTTGGTTTGGTGGAACTAGGACTTATTGAGCGAAATTAGAGTCATTTAGGACCTTTGTCTACCTTTACCGATATCATTTTGGAGCAGAGCAGAGCAAATGTGAAGAGCAAGGAAAAATTTCAAACGCAAAGGCACCTACGGCGTGACAAGCCGGCGATCAGACCGGCAAAGTCCGGACCGGCACAATATCCATTAGCGAGCACAGTTTGCGACTTGAAAGTTGTTTAGCTATGTTCCGATCTATTATAATGGTCTCGGCCTCTGCCCGGTCTTGCAGGATGCGAATGCATCCAAATTGAAAGCTGAATTTGGTCCGCTCCATCCGAGTCATGCGGGGAGACGCGCGGGATGATGGAGGATGAGGTTGCGTAGAGATGTGAACCGGAGATGTTGGGGAGAGGCCGAGTTATTTTGCGTATCTGTGTGGCATCTCCAGACCAGGAAAAAAGGTGACTAACTTTAGTTGGAGATTTCGCGATAAAGTGGCGAATTCTATCGCTCGTTCGGGTGAAATTTCTAGCATTATCTCAAGGACGAGGCATGCAATCTCGAATGGAAGCTCAGGAAGAACTTTTTAAACATTTCCTACTGAATACGCATCCGGAAGGTCAACTGATCCTCGTCAAACTACAGTAAAGAGAAGTTCTCGATGTAATCTTTGCTCCTTCCGACAGCAACGTGTTCCAATGGGCGAGCCCAGCCTTTCCGTGGGACTTTCAAATCCGGTAGCCGTCGTTGAGACTTAAACCTGAAGTCTCAGATACTCAGAACATCTAGTTACTCTAATTTGATCGTTTAATAGCGTTGTAGCTTCATATTTGACGGGAAAATACTTGCCGTTTGAATTTGATATTTCGGACAGATCTTTAGCAAGTATTGTCTCATCTACGGTATACATCGTTAATGATTACTCCCAGTGAAAGGTCGGTAGATTTTCCTCGATGCTCCTCAATGGTAATCTATGCTGACCGATTTTGGTAGATAATCAACTACCATCGACCTACATCGAGGAACATCAACCTACATCGACCAGCATCTGAAATCCGCGGTCAATGTCGATGCCGCTCGATGTGGGTCGATGCCAGTCGATGTGGGTCGATGCCAGTTGATGTATCTGATAGGCTCTTCAATAAAATCGATAGACATCGATAGAAATTGATTTATTGCAAGATATACAATACAAAGATAGTAAAAAAAACAACCAACTCCACTGTCCTGCCACCACCTCTCATATAGTATCACAAGTCGTTGAGGTTGTCCGGCGCCTAAGGTCCTTCAACTATAAAAGAAAAATCAGCGACATGTCAAGGTGGTCGGTGAGATGACATACCTGATAAAACCAAGTCGTTGGAAGTCGAGCTGAAAAGGGTTAACATGGAGCAAGAGGACTATGAAATTCAAACGTACCAGAGGGTCCCAGTACCGACAAATAGCAGGAACAAGCGCCAAAGCGACAGCAAAAATACCTGCAAGAGATACATCAGCAAAGGTTGAAACAAAAACCAACACAAGACTGACCAGTAGTTCGACTCGGAAGCCTCGATAAACAAGGTTGTTTCCTTCAAAGCTGGAAAGGAGAAAGGATAGGTGAGGATTACAATGCCCAAAAGACTGGAAAACATGCCAGATCTCCGAGCTTGATGGCACAAACAGTCGAAATGGCAAGCCGAGGTCAAAGGCCGAGGTGAACTGGACAATAACGGCTTTGAGAATGGATTTCAGAAAGAACCTGGGCTTACCGAGATATAGCCAGCAGTAGAATGTCGTAGAAGGCATGAAGAAATGGAAGGAGAAAAACGACCTGCAACGGGTATAACAAATGAGCGACGTCCAAGAAAATCAAGGCAAAATATACTTGCTTTCCGCAGCCAACCCAGGCTTGTCATATCTGGCAAGACATTGCACAACGAATATCCAGGGAACAAGCATGAATGCTGTATTCGCATGAAATCAGCCACCACTCGGATGGAAAATGACCTGCTGGGTCTCTAGGGCAAATCCACAGCGCTCAGGCCATTCTGGAGAATCTGCACTGGTGCTGGAGCCTTGAATTGAAGCGCTTGCGACGATAGCGCGCGAGATATTTCGAAATTGGCCCAAAAGCTTGATTGCGCTGTTGGTGGGGTAAAAATGGACCAAGTGAGATATAATACGGGATACTGGCATGAAATAGCCATTAGAGGAGCTTTATGTGGAAAGGGAATGGCCTGAGCATCATGAGGACCGACGGGAAAAGCCAGGTCATGGCGCTGGTGGAAGCGAGCAACCAAGGAGTGTGGGAATTTCCCCCGAGCCGAAATTTTATCAAGTCCATCAGCGCGTATGGGACTGTTGCGCGGGACTCGACTACCATCGATTAAAATCCGTCCGAATCAACGCCTCAACCAAAAAATCGACAAAAATCGATGCGCATCGACTAACATCGACTAACATCGACCGACTTCTCACTGGGGATTACTACCTGTAGACACATTAAAATTCTTCTTGCACTCGGTTCATGGATACACCAAGTGTACTTGTAATTACCACACTGATCTGAGAGTCACGAGCTACATTTGATTTCAGAACGATGAAGAGATCGCTAAACTCACAAGTTCCAGGTATGAATTTTCTTTCTAAATTGTGTTTCTTCTCCTTCTTTTTTTCCATTTTGATTGATCTGAGTTGCTCTGCAATACGTGCTCATAGGAGTTATCGCTAAATTCAGCAATTATGACTTGTCAACCGGAGTTTGTCCCAGCAAGTCTCGATTCAACAAACTTTCAATCAAGATTCGCTGATGCATATTTGATAGGCACCCAGAGTATTATCACCCAGCCTGGAGGGTCTTCATCCACAAAGACTGCTCATTCTTCACTAACGGTGTCGGCGAGGACTATGGATATTGTTAGTTTTTCTGGTTCATCCCGGCTTGATCGTTCAGGCGCTCAACAGTCAGCTCATGATTGACGCGTCGCGTCCGGTCGTGTGATGCGTGACGCCTCGGGGATCCATCGGCGATCCCGGTTATCAACCGCTATCTGGTTTCATCAACTCAATGGCAGACGGTTCCCAAACGTAGCGCTCTAGTGATTCTTACAAATATCTGTCAGATATCCCGGCCACCGATGAACTCGCGCCATCGGTCTGCTTTCCTATCCGTGCATCCGTTAAGCTCTCATGGCCCGGACAGCTATATCGATATTCTGTAGACGTTCCCATGAATGCCACCATGTCATTTGCGCTTACTTGCCAAGAAAAGTTCAAGTTTCATAGAAAGTTCGTCCCTCAGTCAGCATACTTACTGTACGGTGTCATCCGGGCTCCGCGCAAGACAGGACAGCGAATCTCCTTGTTTTAAAAGGACTCCAAATAGTCCTTACCCTTAATCATCATGGATTCCCCTACCGCAAGCATTGCTCTGATATCTCTAGTATGCCTGTCTTTCGCGTACTTCAACCACATAATACGGCGCAATGCCGCTGCGAAAGAGACCGGGGTCCCTGACCTGCCCTTGATGGGACAGGCTAGACCGCAGGGGCAAAAGATCAAAGGTACTGCTGTTGTATGTGGAGGAAGGTTAGATTCAGTGTTCTCGATTTCATTCTATCGCTGAATCCCTCATTTCCAGTGTCATAGGTCTTCTGACCGCGCGCGTTTGCCATGATCACTTCGAAAATGTTGTTATTGTGGAACCCGGGGCATGGGTAGCCTCAGAGGATGCCATGAGAAAAGATGGATGGAATCAGAAGCACAGTCGTTCACGGATTGTTCAATACAACTCGCTTCAAGGTATATTATCGAATGAAGCTGGAATTGCGTGCTGACCTTGTGCACAGCCATACAGGTTTTCGGATTCAAAGCCATGTCACGTCTCTTCCCGGGACTAGAGGAAGAGTGTGAAGCATCTGATATCCGGCATGTACTTATTTATCTCCCGCACCGGCACTCTGTCTGATCTGTCTCTCCAGACTATATCCAGCAGATCCCAAACTGAGGCTATCTGGGAATCAGCTCCTTATACCATATGCGGAATATAATGGCAATTTGCCAAAAGTGTTCTATCCTTCTCGTGCAGGATTGGAGACACTGATTCGACGACTCGTCCTCGGCGGTAATTTTCCCAATATCCGACAAGTTATCGGAACTGTCACTGGCGTCTCTCGAACAAGCAACACTCTTTCCAATGTGTCAGTCCGTACCGACACTGGAAAGCTTGAACTTGAAGCGGCTTTCGTAGTTGGTGAGCTAAATATATATTTCCCAACTTATGCTGAGGTGTCTATAGATTGCACTGGGCCTGCCCGAGCGGGTCTGAAATGGTTGGAGCGGGAAGGATTTGGAACTTCCGATAAATACCCCAAAGGTACTCTGCCTCTGGATCAGCTCGCAGTTCAATATCACCACCATATGCACTACGCAACTTTCTACTTTCGAGTCCCGGCTGACTTTGGAGTTCGACTGCCTATTCCTGGAGGCATCGAAAACTGCGGATCGATATACAATATGATTCCTTCTTCGGAGATCGAGAGTTGCTTGATATATACTCAACGAGTAGATGGAAACATCAGTACGTCATATCGTCTCAAATTCAACAAGTACTTGCACTCACGAGCTCCTTAGTTCAGGTAATGACAGCAATGTGGGGAGATGATTTCGCTCTTCCGACAAATTTGGAAGAGATCAAGGAATATGCTAGGAATCTGCGAGTAGACACGCCGATCCCGCACTGGTTCTTCCAGTTTTTGGACGAGCTGGATGGGTACACAGAAACTATGACTTCAAGTCGAGTCACTTGCAGTAGGTGGACTTTTCGTCGATTTCTATGCATCTCAAGATCTCGTAGAACCTGCGACCCACGTCCGATATCACAAAGCTACTAATCTACCGTCCAACTGGGTGGCCATCGGGGACAGTGTCATGTCTGTGAATCCTGTGAGTTGCCTATCTCAAGAGCGAAAGCAAGTGCACTGACTCGCGACTTTGACAGGTCTTCGGGTAGGCCAAACTGACTCTTGACTGAACGAAACTGATCCCTCGCAGACAAGGTATCAATAAAGGGATAATGGGCATCGTCTCACTCAATACTATGTTGCGTAATATCGGGTCAAACATTCCGAAAGACTTCTCCAAGACTTTCTTTGAGATGCAGGCCAACAAGATCGAGCCAATCTGGTACGTATAAGATGTACTGCTTATACAGGAGGTCTCATTCAAATTTTGCAGGCAAAGTACCAAAACTCCAGGTCCATCTCCGCATTCATATGGCGAGAGATTTACTAAACTTTCCTGATTAGATTACGGCTTCAAATCGACCGACCCCATTCCCGGAGAAACTCTTGAGGTAGGGTCCTTCTTCAGGTGGTACATACGCCGGATATTCCGGCTCGCTAGCCAAGTAAGACTCGTCGTGATATTCCTTGAAGTTCTTAGCTGACTGGATACAGGGAGACATCTTGGCGGGATCAACCTTCTGGCACTCCAACAATTTCTTGACTCCGCGAATCCAAAACTTGCAGTTCAGGCTCATTGTGAAGGTGCTGTGGGACACGTTGAAGCATCCAAGGGCTTGAATGGGTCTTTTGTAAAGATGCAGCCTAGGAATGAATATTTATTTTTCACATTACTTCGAATATAATCGAGCATGGTTGTCCTTCAATTCCAAAGATTGGAGAAATATCAAAAACTGGATGTCATCGGGGATCGAACTTCGGGACAGGAACGAAACAAAACGGTAACCTTCTTGGTCTCAACCAGCACCAGCAATTTTCCGCCCCAGCAATCTCGACCAGTTTCAGGCTTTCATAAAGCTTTAATCAAGTGCCCCAACAGGCCTTGCTTTGCCTGGTAGTGCCTTCCCTTCTTTTCAGATTTTCTACTTGATTTGGCGATCAGACACCGTTTATCTCAGCTTGAACTCAGCCTATCTGGCCCAAAGATCTCATTTTTCCCTCCATTCCGGATATTCCGGTCCTTTTTGTGTGATTATCCGCCTGGAGCTGACCCTGCCCCACACGCCTACGACAAATCAGTATGCTGAAGACTTGTACGCCTCTATTATTATTAGACCCTATACACCACTTCTTATCGTCACCACGAGTCTGTCTGGGAGAGACTACAGTACTTTCAAGCCCAAGACGAAAAACGGAGCGTGAAACAAAGTTTTCGATAAATTGAAATATAAAGGCGGCGACACTTGGAGCCAGAGACGGTGAGCTCAGGGTAAGCATTTCATAAAACTATTTCTCATCCAGTCTGAACTACAGTATTGTCTCTAGACACGACTCTGACTCAACGCTTCATTTGGCTTGTTCAGTCGCGTCCAGATTCTTGTAAAATGCTATGACCCTAGGCTCTGTCGCGCCATTGTATCCAGCCTCATCAATTGCAGCAACCTCCTCAGGTGTCAGGTCGGGAACTTGCTCTGCAGCAAGGTATTCCTTGACCCTTTCTTTTTGGTTGAAGTACTAACAATATGTCAGTGTTAAAGTTCATCTTCGAGGGTTGTTCGCCATACGTTATCACAGCGATTCCTTTTTGCACAACCCATTTGGCGAGGACTTGCGAAGCTGTCGCTGATCCGTCGACACGTTTGATGATAGCTTCGACCGCGGCATCGACAGGACCCCCAACTTTCCTCGTCACGGGTGTCATAGAACCGTACGAAGTGACAACAATCTTGTGCTTGAAACAGAGTTGAACGTAATCTTGGCTGGCTTTCAGAAGATATGGGTGGAATTCAATCTAAAGTAGTCGCATGAGCAAATTTAGCGTCAATCTGATAGAAGCTAACCTGGTTAGCAGCAGGAATGACTGTACAGTCCTTTAAGATCTCCTCAAGGTCCTCTGCAAAGTAGTTCATCAGCAAAAAGACCAAAGTGATGGTCATGCCTGACAAATAGACATTAGTCCTGGTCACCTACCATTAGGCCTGGTCAGGCATCTCAGACTGGCACCGCTCTGATAAGGGTACTTTCTATTTGGTCAGACTGATAAGGTGCTGTCAGACTGACCGAATTTTGTCAGTCTGCCAATACTTCATCAGGCTAAGTGGCCTTATGAGGGATGGTCAGGCTCTATCAGGCTTAAAGGAAATTTTGGAAAAAGAGGTTTTCTGGCTGCTCCCTATCTTGGGAACAGCCAATATTCATTTGTTTATTCAATGGCGGAGTTCAATTCAGGACCGATCAAAGACTTGGACTTAAAGTTGAATTAAATGTTATGGAGCTCAGATTCGAACTTGCAACCTCAAAGATCAAGCGGAGATCAAAATTGTTTAGATGAGTTAACTACTACACTATGCGGACTTCTAATGGCCATGCCGGCCGGTGCCTTTTATGCCCCACTTCAGCTGCTTGAACCGCTCTCCCAGCCTGATTCTGCATAGTAAATTCATCATGCATCATGCCATTTGCTTCTATATCATTTATTTGAATGCTGAATTGCATGCTAGTCAATAAAACCAACTGTACAAGCTGTTTTCTGTGGATCCGCTTCCGGCTTGTTTGGCTGACGAAACTTGATGGACATGCCGGTCGGCGATCACACCTGACATAGATGCCACCGTTCTGACACCTCTCTGACCAAGCTTGACAAGGGAGCGATCAGCCTGGTGAGCATCTGGTGATGCCTGAGCACTGTCTGTCAGACTTGGATCCTCTGCTCAGGAAAGGCCAGATATGAATATTCTGACATGAATCTTATCATGCCAGATATCTCATCGGCAGGCTGCCAGTGCCCAATAAATCCTGTCAGGCCTGATAAGGTTTGGTAGTTTTTGCTGATGTCACTTGGAGACACCGATGGATCGCGCTAGTCCCTCCGACTTGAGAGCTTCCATCTCTTTCCAGAGCTCACTTGGGGTCATCTTGTTTCTAGGTGCCGAGCGGGGAGAGTGGATCAGATAGAGATCAACGTAGCTTGTCTGGAGTTTCTCGAGGGACGCGACAAGACTGGAGCGCACAGTTTCTCCTGGTGCTAGGTCCAGAGGGAGCTTTGTCGTTATGTACAGCTCTTCTCTGGCCTTTCCAGAAGCCGTCCAAGCGGCTCCCACGGACGACTCATTACCATACATCTGAGCAGTATCAAGGTGAGTGAACTGCGAAAGAGTTAGCAAGGACTCGATGCATATCCCAGCCGATTTCTTACTCCATTTTCGATGGCCATGCGAATGGCATCGGTAGCATCCTGTTTTAGATGTGCGGTACCGCTTCCAAAGGCAATCCATGGCATTTGGGTACCATCGTTCAGAGTAAGAGAGAGCATATTGTTCTGGGTGATATTTTATTGAGGAATAGCAAGCTCTTTTATACCTCTGGACGATGTCCGATGGCGGTATTCCATAACTTAATTTAGGATGATGATGACGAGCAGGGTTGACGTTGACCATTGTTTCGGATAGCATCCGATGTGGATCAGAATCTATTATTAGATCTCAGATCTCGCATCCTTGTGCTTATGACTGGAATTATCGTTGAACTTGGTCTGAAGATTGTGAGGATAGTGACCAAATTTATCCACTTTCTCTCTACGCTCCTAAATGTATTGAATCTCCGCTCCTGTTATAGTCTTTATAGATAGTCCATGATTATTCAAGGACAGTAACTGAACCAGTAAAACACTTGAACACCGAAATCAAGGATGAATGTATGCTGCTGAAATTGGGGAAATATTATTCCCCCGGACCCTAGTCAAACCAGTGAAATAGAGGCCGACAAGCGGCAAATACGAGTCCCGAGGTTTTTGAGTGCACCCAGTGTTTTGAGTTGCTGCTCGCCAAAACATTGCTGGGTGCTGGAGAGGGTTTTCCGATGTTGCACTAGGTATCAGAGCTCAAATTTTTCCACAAAAGAGGGAAAAAGAAAGAAGAAAGGAAGGAATCATATAAGGGCCAGGATTGCAAGGCCAGACAAATTATGATACTACTTACTTTTCTCAATAGTTGCCTCAAGTTGCTATACAGCTGTGTTTCCTTTGGCCATTCATCTACAGCCCACAGTTGAATTCAAGATCTTTGAGCTCTGTTGCATTCTCAGTTGTCCAAAAGTATCTAGAAGACTGAATCACCCTCGATTCAGGCCTTGCGGAGATTGACGTGCAGTCACCGGTGATACTTTGGTGATGCTTTTGGAATAGCTTCTGGGGAGCAAAACATGCGCTATTGAACTGCTGAGACTTGAAGGCGGTTGTCTGTCCAAGTCCGAGCCAAGTGTGGCACAGGACAATCGGAAGTTGAAGCCCGGAAAGTTCCAGTAGGACATGTACTGACTTGCTCTGGCGCACTTACTGTGCTTCTAAAAGAAGGGAGATACAGCTTTCAGTAAACCAGCTAGAATACTGGATAGTAGCTTATCATTCATCTTGTCAGGATAAATCTTAATTGATTATTGATGAGCACTGGTCTCCAATGAGTAATGCATGTTTGGCGCCTTTGACAAGTAATATCAAGACCACTAGTTCTGTAAATTTTGAGATGCTTCGTCAATGAGAGTGATAGGATGTCGATGGCTTGAAGTCCTGGAGTCAGAGTTTTATGTGAGCACTGAGAGACATACAGTGCCATTATGATTTAATGCTTCTCCACCAGACAGTTGTCTTTCAAGTTCCTGCCTTTGGAACCCACTCACGTTATTGTGTATCTGATTTGAATATACTCCAGAGCTTGGATGTGAATCATTTTGATGTTACCTATGCACCAAAGGGTCCAGGAGACTTTTCAGTCCCTAGTCAGTCTCATAGTCGGATATCTCGCTGCATTTGTAGCGGCGTTTCCGAATATGCTGGACTCCAAAAATATATTCCTGGCTCTGAACATGCAAAAATTTACCTTGAAGTATGGCATATGCATCTGACCTTGAACGGTGATCAGTATATATCTTGCGCCTGGCTAACGTCTGAGGACCCCAGATTCTCGGGTGATGTGAGTCAGTTGTTCGGTCCTGCACCACATGATTATAAAATTCATTGCTGGTCAATATGCATGACAATACAGGATGGTCAAGGTGGAAAACATTTTTCAATACTCTGCTCTGGACCCAAGAAGTGAATTCAAAGGGACCGCAGTGAAACTCGAGATAGCCACTGGGGTTCCTTGAGGTTCAATTGACTAATGGACTATAGATAGTCTGCTACAAATCTAGGGACACTTTTCGCCATTTATACTGTTTTGACATACTTCATTGCTGGGAGAGCATGCCTTCAGTGAAAATACAAAGTGTTCATGTGCTGGGAAAAGCATAATGCAGCAAAATCTAGCTGGCCAGTCATCATTAATCCCAGCCGTGACCTCTTGTGTTGCCAGGTCCCGCTGCTTCTCTTGCCTGTCATCGGCTCGGGTTCATCTCCAAATAAGAGTCATCCTCTCCCGCCCCCAAGCCAAGTCTATTGATAGGTCATGGTCACAGTGACAGGTGACAGTGACTTGGCCAGTTACCTGGCCAAAAGCTGTTTCGGGGCCTCCCTCAATGTATAAAATTCATTTGACTTGTGAATAATGAAATGAACAATAACAAATGTTCTGGTGGCTTCCAAGCGCTGGTTCTGGCACAAAAAATCTTTGCTGGCCAGGTAACGGTCTTACCTAACCGTGGGAACGCAGCGGATCAATCGGTAAACCCTGGAGGCAAAAGACAGCGACAGAGAACCAGCACGGCCATTTCCGTGCTGGTGTGAAAATCATCAGGTGACATTCCCCATTGGGCGCCCTGATCCCAGGGTACCTGAATTTGCTTCCGCCCAATGAACGACCCCATAAATGGGACTCATAATTTTGTTCCCCCCCGGGCACTAATGAAGTTGGTTCCCCCCAGGAAAGGATGACTTCAAGAAATCAAATGAAGAACACCGACCACAGAGAAGCCTTGGATATTGTTGATATCGTAGTCGCTGTCCGGAGTGTTAGATTGTGAATGTACCGAAGTCCTAGGGCCGACTGACTCTTTTCCCCCAATATTTGCCGAATCAAAAGTCCACTTGACATGATGAGATTGAGCTTTCAACTAACTCTTGAATCACTCTTTGAAACAGACACCGTCATGGAACAAGCCGGTTTTCCAAATGCAACTAAAGGTTTATCAGAGTCGTTTGTTGGGCTCGGGCTGGCATATGTAACATACCATTTTGCATTTAGGCTATGGTTTACTGCCTTTCGGGCTTTAGCCCGGATATCTTCACAGATTCTCATTTGCGTAGCTTTTCGGTATCATAGTCATGTGATATAATCTTATCTTCATCATCAACCATCATTACGAGACCACGTGAGTGGCTCGTTTGTTGGGAATGAGCAAAATTCTGGCCACCATCATCAAAGAGCCCAAAGGGGCTATCATTCTCGTCATTCTCTCACACTGGTCTGCCGACAAGCCGGGCCAGCGCCGGGCCATCACATGCCCGCTACCTGATTAGATACCGCCTCATAATCGGTCATGGGAGTCAAGACGTAATCCTGTGGCAGTGAATTTTGCGCGTCTTGTTGGGCACAATCTGACCTCACTTGCACCTATACAACTCATAAAACACTCACTCATTTTGTCCTCTCAAATTCATATTTGGCCTCCAAAGCTTTGAGGTGCTGACCGAAGGTTGAGGCCAAGCAGCTCAAAGACACCTGCATTTGAGGAATAGTGTTTGAGTTGTGGTTGAGTCTGACAGTCACTACTGCGGTTTCCTGCGGTCTCGTATATGCCGCCGCAGGACGGCCTCTACACCACTGGTCTTCATACTGGTATTCTAAAGGCTTAGTGAATACTACGCCTACGTGCTCCTCGTGCAGCCGGTCATAGCGTATAAAGCTCAGTATCTTGTCGCTCCCAGTGCAGCGCAACCCGTGCTCACAGTGCAGCGCAAACAGGTTTCCTGGTTCTAATAACAGAACCCTTCATCCTCGAGGCATTTCCCCGCCAGATTAGCCTCTGGGGAATTTATTGATTCGTAACAGCCGTATTCTAAGAGCGAGCTGTTACAGCATACTCCCTCCAAAGCAGTTGTTTTCGCAGCCTTCGACACAATGCCAGATCAGTAAGTTATCAATAGTTTAGAACGGAAGTACCAGTGTTGGCAGAGTTATGGCAAATTCGACCTGGGAAGAGGCTGCGACTCGGAGTAAGACAGCGTTGACAGTAAGTTCCTCACCGTTCCATCTGCCAATGAAATATACGTCAGGAAGGTGCACCGATGGTATCAAAATGTTCCTTACTTGTCGGGAACTGTGATTATTTTTCGAGAAGAAGCTGCAATATGTCCAATAGGAGGACCTGGTGGACGTCGTGAAGCCACCAGCGATTTCTACGAACCTAGATATACCTTTGTAATCAGTACCCCCTGACGGATAGTTGCTAAGAGTCATTTTCACGCCGAAGGGGCATTTGTTCTATCAATCTAAGATATTAAATGCTTCTGGAATGTAATGCACTAACATGGAGAGTGATCTTGTGCGCTGCATTGGCGGTAGCTGCAATAACAGCGATAAATGTCAGAGATGGAAGCATTCTAGACAAGGCAAGCGGTGATGAGACACAGCTTCATTCCGCCTTCTTTATAGTTGAGTGGCCACATGCTCAATTGTAGAATAGGGGTGTGAAACACCCCGCCCGGAAGACAATCTGGAAGGGAATAACTTTGGTACATAGAAGAGTCATCTGTCCCGTTAAACAGCCCGATAATATAGCTCCAAGCTTAGGCACAGAACCAGCCGCCAGACGGATGCTATTGAATCACCGGGTGTTGGAGCACATATTGGGTACTGGGTTTCAAGGTTATTGTAACCCGAGTTCAAGGACCGTTTTCTATCCAGAGTGAGGGTCCGTTTGCATGACATACCTGGGTACGAATCAATATTCCCGTTCGGGTTGAAGCTCTCTCGAGCTTGTGGATGTTCCGTGGAGACCTGAGATGGATAAGGACATATATTTCTGTATGTCAAGCCGCAGAATGCAGTGCAGCTGCCTTATGAAACATATAGTGGGATTGCTCCGCTGTTTGAACGTACCCTATTGCTAAGTATTCCTTTTCAACTTAGACTCGAACCAGCCGCTTTCGGGTTGGGCGAAAAACAAGTTTTTGATCCCTTTTTGATCGACTGTCATCAAAACGGTGCGCAGCAAAAAGGGCTGGTTCGAGTCTATTTTCAACTACATGTTGTCTTTTAAAAACACCTCCGTCATTCTTCTCCTGGCTGTCGTCTCATGCCATCGTCATGCATAACAAGTGTGGTCACGGCACGGTAAGGGACCTTGAATCTCAACCCAGTTCATGCCACTAATCTTATTCTTAGCCAATGCTTGTTTAAGGCCCAATGTCCTTTCCCGGGGTGCAAGGTACACCAAGAATGGACCCATCAAGTCAGCCATCGCGTGAGTACTCACTGAATGTGTCGGTAAAAGTTCTGACACGCATCTTGCCATAGATACCTTGCAACAGGTCTGATTTCGCGTCTTGAATTTCGCAATGTCTTTTAATCCACTACACGGACCATGTCAGAATAAGTTGAACGGAGATGGCTGTACAATCGTCGAGACTACACTGACGAATCCGACCTCGGGTCTTGGTTCCGGGTCCAGCACCGATATATCCCTGGTTAGCGAGTGAGTTGATAAATTTATTCTGGAATGCTTGCTGATGATGGCGCTAGTCATAAGTTCTCCGTAAAGACGAGCTTCAAGTGAGTTACTCTCCGCTTCCGTCGTCAAATTACTTGAACCCGGATAGATACGTCCATGGCTGTCGTGGGGCTGGCGCACACTGTGTGTAGCAATTCTTTTTCACGAGAGTACCAAATGATGATTGAGGTGTTCAACAGGCGATGAACTCCATTGTCCGGACAGATGGCCTCTGCAAGTCGCCTGCCAGACTAATAATGTGAACCATAAGATGCAATTTCCCATCATGTTCCACTGACTATATGCATTCGCAGGTTGATCTCGAGATCACATTCTGTTGAACGTTTGGATTCATTAAGTGATTGTGGCGTAATGTCAACCTTCGTATGTCATAAATTACATCCATGAATAGCTACAAGGTCATTCGAGTGTCCATCTTGGCTTGCCACTGGCATCATGAATTTCTTTCATACCTTTAGGTAATCTCCGATGGCGGAATTCCATTTCTAGATCAAGGAGTCTCCACACTGAGGATGACGAGTAATGTTGACCAACATTTCGGGTAGCGTCCGGTTTGGATCAGATTGTCGCCTCAGCTCGTGAATTGTTGTTGAACTTGGTCTCAGAACTGTAAAGCATTTATGATGTAGTGGAGAACAACAACCAGATTTATCCAGCTACGGAGTCACTTGCTTTCCGCTTTGACAGCCTGCGCTAAATACAGCCAGGTACATGACGTGGAGGATATTTGAAATCCCATTTCAGCACAATCAAGTACTGCCATTTGAAACCTGATATGCGGGCGGTTGGTCTGAGATACTCAAAGTCAAGAAGGTATCACGCCGGAACGTGTTGAGGTCGCCACGGCTCTGTTGCACAACCTCTTGAGCCTCTTTGACATCGGGTCCGAGTGTCTTTGCACGCTGGAACGCAGCGGCGAGTTCATTTCTGATCTTTCGAGTAGTCAGAGAGCAAGAAAAACAGTCATAAAAGCCCAACCTGGATATGAGTCTTTCTCATGGTCTCCGCTGCGGACTTGACTGTATTTATATCTGTAGAGGCAACACATGAGAATATGAACTTGATCATAAAAATGGCCTCACGCACTGTCGCTTCGACTGTACATCTCGGCAGGGTCATGAACCCACCCCATAGGATTCGGAGCAGTGTGCAGCTCAGGTACTTCAAACTTTGGGATATTTACGATCGAAGAAGAGAGTTTCTGTGCCTCTTGTACCAGCAGATAAGCCTCTGAAGCAGATGCTCTCGCTTTTGATAGATGATTCGCCTCCAGCATGTCTGAATACCTGAATCGAAATCAGTCGAACTTTTGACAAAGAGCTTCAGACACGCACGATCCAGCATCCCACACTGTGCCTGGTTGCATATACAACTCTGCGACAGAAGACACGAACTCGAGAGCATTCTTCATCTTTGAGTTGCAGATATCCATGCATTTGTCGGCCCGATTCAGAAGATCAATGGCCTGCGATTCACAGAGCCTCTGTGCAACTATCCCGTCATAGACGGCTTGGGCAGACAAAAGCTCCTTTTGTAACTCTTGATCTCGAGGGAAGTCTGAATGTCGCATGAGCCTCGCAAGTGCTCAATGGAGTTGCGCGACCAACCTGTAGAACTGCCAAAAGCCTTTTCGTATAGGATCTCCATCTCTTCCTGAAGTTTATTCAACTTCTGGACCTTTGCTTCCAAATCTGTTTCAACTGCCTGTGCCTCCTTGAACGCTTGTTCGAGTTTTTCTTTCGATTCACGTTCACGTTTCTCTTTTTCCAGCGCGTCAATGAGTTTCCTATCAACTCCAAGCTATGCTTCACTGAATGGCAACACACAAGCAACATACCGTTCTTCTTTCGAGACCTTGGCCTCAAAGTTATCCTTCTGACCCATAATACGATACGCAAGCTTGCGAGCGACAGAGTCCTGTAGACCTTTGTGTTCATTTTGTTGCTTCTCTGTCTCTGTGGTCAGTTTCTTCAAGCCTTTCGTCGTGGTAGAAAGTTCATTGGCCAAATCGAAATTGTGGGCGCGTTGTTCAAGGGGCTACCGGATCAAAAAAAAATTACACGACGTACATTTATTTTTTTCAGGCCTTTTTGGGCTGACCCCCCTGCCCCCCCCTCCGTGGGAATTACTATATTAGGGAAGATCAATGACACAAGTACGTAGAAACACTTCTGATTATCTTCTCGAGTGCTTTTTATGTGTATCACATCGCCAATTCTTCGGTGCGCGCGTAAGAGCTGGACGAAGACACCTGAGATGGAACTGCACGAGTATTTTCAGTGCGTCAGATAAGAAGGTCGAAGGAGCACATACCCAACTTGTTTCACAACCGGTATGAGCACATTGAACCACCTTTGACCTGTCAATACGGTCTGATTCGGCTACTTCCTGTCCGCAGCCTTCACATTCATAACGATGTACGGCAAGCTGTCGCTTCCGTGTCCGTGTCAGTGGAGCATCCAACTCGGACTCTGGAGTGCCGTGCATATTGGAGTCGGTCTCAGCCTGAATGACCACCGACTCACTTGGCGGAGTCTCTGGGTAGTGCTGGCTATTGACTGGATCAGCGACAATCACGCCAGGTTCCGTCTGTTCCAGCGTAACCGGTTCATCCATCACCTGGCTATCGAGATGCATTTCGATTTCCTCAATCACAGCGCCAGAAAGTTCATCGAAATCCTGCGCTCCACGATCTGAGTCAGCATCGTCATCTTCGCTTCCCTCTTCTGAAGGAAACCAGCCATCAGACTCAGAAATATCAGGTTAACATTCTCGCCGCATTTGGGACAGACGACGGTCGTGGAGTATGTGAGAGGATATTATAAAAAGGAAGGCCTTAGATACCTTGCTGCTCATTCTGGAGCGATGGCAGTAAGACGGAGAGAAATTTGTTGACCACGTGCATCGTCCCGAAAGGGTTACCGCCTATGACCGCCACTGAGAAGCTCAATATAGTTGGGAATAATCGAAAGAGCACCTGCAAGCTCCGAAATAGGTTCATTGATTTATCAAGCCAGCCAATACAGGAAAAATGCTATCAAAATACTATGTGCAAAAATTTTTTTCCGCCAGAGGCGGGGACCCCCCTCCCCGGGACCGGGTGTCCGGGATTTCCGGCCCGGTGGCCCCTTGGCGTTGTTGAGCTAAAGCCACAGATGCATAGTCGAGCTCTGAGATGGATGTAAGCAGTTGAGAATGATAGACTGTGTTATTCTGAATGAATCCCATGCTGCTCATGGTGGTGAAAGTTTAGAGGAAATGAATATCGTTGCCAATGAGGCTGTGAAGCCCTGGGAATGATGCACGAGATTCGAAGCTGTTAATCAAGCTGTGTTATCACGTGTTCCTGATGAAGTTCAAGTTTATTGGACAGGTTACGGGCCAAGTACTACATGACTTGTATGCTCAATCAGCATGCACTTTCGAGGTAACAATAGAAAGACACACCGGTCATGTAAAAGTTTCAAGAAGCAAAGAAAGACATTCCATCTTGTTTCATCCTTCTAACCCTTGTCGAGAAATGCTCGAATTCATCTGACGACATCGTCCCGGGAGGATCCTGCAGCAACTGTACTTTTCAATACCCAAGAGTTGGATGATCAGCAGCAGAATCGAGGTGGCACAGTCGAGAAGCGACCATATCTAAAACTGCGTCCAAGTACTGTTCCCGGACCAGTCGAAACGGTGAGAGATTCAAGCCGGGGGACAAGCGATGGAGACTCGACATTCACGAAAGTCATTTGACGATGCAGATCGTCATTTGAATCAGTCAAATCTGCGAAACCTAGTTTCAGTGTCCGGATAATGGGAGTTTCTTGTAGGATATCGACAAGTGCTGAAGGACTGCTGATACGTTCCAGGACGAGGAATTGTAACAAGCATTCTGATCAACGAATGAATGAGACGATATCACATCATGACTCGGAAATGAATCATCCACTGATCCAAGGATCTGAAGAGAGATAAGGGATGGGATTATGACCAGTGGGAAGAAAGTAGAAAGGTAGCTATCCTCGATGCTGAGGTGAGATAGCGTTTTCGAGAGTGGTACGCAATGAGGAATCAAGTAATTCCGAAGGTTTGTCATTCCAGACAATGTGAATTTGACCAAATTTGGAGCCGCATCGAGGAATTCGCATGCTGTGGTGATGGAGGTATGCACCAAATCGACCTCATTCAGTTGCGCCCAAAGTTATGGCTGAATGGCTTGCAAGGACCAATGTACTAGGTTGGTCAGAGATAACCGTCGAATTCTGTGGCAGTTCTCGCTACGAGTCAAAAGGCTAACGGCTCCAGTGAAATCTCCATCAACTCTAGCGATTTCGGAGCCTTCATCGGCGTGGGCCTTCTCTATTTGGAAAGAAGACAACTGGGTTTGAACGGTGCAAAGTGCTATAAGTGATCCAATCTAATTCTGACTGAAGTTGGTGAGAACTAGCTCAGTCATTGTGGTCGCTAGAGATTCGAGGATCATTCGGAAATGCAGATGAAGTGCCGGGAGGCGTGCATTGGCTCGAGCATCTGCAAGACGTTGGTCACTAGTATTCGGACTGTAAACATGACTGTGATGACTAGAAATATGGGCCGAAGGATATGGAAATTGGATCGTGACGTGAACCGGGGTTGCTTGACCATACTGCTGACGAGCGCCAAGGAAAGACAATATAGCGTTTTCCGGGATATCGAGGTCCACTTCTACCAGACGCCACAGTGTTGGGTTTGACAGCAGAATTTCTCTCCACTGGGAGCACACCTGGGTAAGAAAGAGGTCGGAAGATTTCCCCGTCAGGCAAAGCTTTAAGCCCGAGGATCTGTGTCCAAATCTCGAGTGGTATCTGTCGATGAGCTGATATAAGAGCCTTCAAAGACCGTCTATCGTGCTCGCGAGCCTCTCGGTGCGCCCGGAGAGATTTCAATGTTCGAATAAAGAATTGGATTTCAACATTGTAGCGCTCAATGTCTGATTCTGCGTCATAGATGTGGCCTTTGATTATGAGGCCCACTTGTGGGCTCGTTTGTTGGGAGCCAGCGATTTTGTGGGTACAGCCATCAAAGTACCCAACGGGGATATCCACGTGACACCTGCTTCATGTAGTGTTGCGTGAAATACCGGAGGTTTTTGACCGAGGACATCACATGATCAATTTTACCGGTTATTTACAGGTTATTTACCAGGGCACCCAGGGTCCCCAAAAAGGGCAGGTTATTAACCGATCGGGCTATCACGTGCAATAAATTTCTCACCCACGTCAGCGCCATCCTTCTTGACTGCGGGCACGTCAATTCCCATGAACCTCCCGTCAATCCCGGATGATTACCTTGGGAACCCGAAATTCTGGCCTCCCGAGTCCCTCCCTATAGCACAGCTTCTCACATTCCACGTTCCATGTCCCTTCCTTCTCTGCCGCCGGACCTGAGAAGAGAAAGGTTCAGGCTTCAGAGGGCACAGATAATAATTTCAGCCTGTCTTTCTTGTAAAACTATGTTTGGGAGCAAATTTTGTGGCCCGGGGCGGCGAAAATTAAGCGGCATCAGCATGTGACCTGGGGCACGTGCCGGTAAAAAACTAGTAAATAACACCCCCCTCGGACGGCCTTCCGGTAAATTACCCGGTCAAATACCCTTGGGAGGTTTTTTACGCAACGCTAGCTTCATGGCTACATCACCCGAATTTTCTCAACGTCTGCTGTGAATTTCTCCTCCATAGTCTCCAAACCAGAAGTGCCATCTTTGCATCCATCCAGCTTACAAGCCATGGTGCAAATGGCCCTTTTCCCCAAGCTCAATTCCTTGCTATTCCGGCTGTAGCATAGCGATTCCCCAGGGTCTCTTGTTTGCCTCCAGCCTTATGGATCAAGAAAAGAACATCAAAGGTAAGCTCTACCAGGATTTGTCCTGACCGTAACCACAGAGTTATGAGTCCCACGGTCACGTGGGCTTGTTTGTTGGAACAGCAAAATTGAGCAAAATTGTGGACAGCCGCATCGGAGGTCCCAGGTAAGATGTGTGGGGCCTATGTACAAGTACAACCGGTCTAATTTGACGCCGTTATGTAATGTAGATTTCCTGCTCGCTGTCGCGTGACCTTCGGATGTCGGTAAAAAAACAACCGTCGGCTCATCGTGTCCCGATGATTGATGGCAGTAGTATCCCGCTCCCTTCCCACTCCTCCCGCTCATCGTCCCGCCCCCGACACCAAAAAAACTCAAAAAGGAAATTTTGTCAAACAGTCTTATAATTGCATGTATTATCCAGGAAAAATACATGTATTGAGAAAAATCACTTCACATTATCAGTAGCAACATCAATGAAGTTCATCGCCGCTTGCATCTGCATTGGTCAGCCCGTCCTCGTCATCACCAGATATGTCAGCATCGACAAGTCCGAATCGTCATGTGCCAGTAGGTGCTTGGTTCCGTGACCACCTGATAATACCACATTATGATCATTATTGGTCCTGGTTACATTACTTAGTGGCAATGCTATTCTCTTCCGTACGGCAGTATAGGGCAGTATTCTCTCGGCAATGTCGCATGGGCCCTCGGCTATCCGGCCTTGGTTACCGACATCATGTTTATCATGTCAGCGGGTCTACTCGATATTTGCCGGCGTCGGATCAGTTCAAAATAGATGGCGCTCAACATGCGCGCTCACCGTGCGCTTCCCGCCTGATGTCCCAAAAAGGGTTCTGCTTTTGCTCCATGGGTAGCGTAGACTTGGCTAATCCAATAAATAGTCTTGGGTGGATATAATATACTGTTGGAAGATAGAGGACTAGTCTATCTATCCTCAAGGCCATATTTCAAGGGAATAGAGAGTTTGCTGATTTCCCTCCTAGTAGTAGCACTGGGGGTGCTCATAATCAGCCTATGGTACTTTAGCATATTATTTCTATGAGACTGACATGGTCCGCCTCATTGGCAATCTCCATAGACCCTCCCTGTCAGCATAACACATGTCCAGTGCAGTTGGTCATCCATGGTAATAGGCCAAAAATGGTCGCTACAGGATATGTGAATCGTCGAGTTCAAGACTGTAGAATTAGTCTGCTCTAGATGTGACATGACCTGCGAGTAAGGGCAGCACTGCGACAAAATGTGGCGCAGAACAAATAGCATCAAATACAATCAAATTTGACTTTGGGATGCTTTCAGACACTGGCTCAGTGGCCGGAGCGAGCATATTATCATCGGATATCATTCTCACATTCCATGGTCATCGTAATATACAACAGACTTTACAATTGACAGCTATTGGAGCTGTGAATGGCATGAAAGGGCATTCTGTGGATTGAGTGTTGTCTTCTTCTACCATGTCATACCGCTTATAGAGCTGTCTGTACTATGGGATATTCTATCTGAATAATGGAAGATTAATAGACATGTGTTGTTTTATTGTTCCAATCCCACAGCAGCTGTGTAGGCCCCTTGAATGCCTTGAGACTCTTGGGTCTAGTTGGACAAAAACTCGGAGATGTAGAAAAATAGCAGCTGGTTGAGGCTCAAAGATGAGATGTATGAACAAATTGTAAGACTATTGGCACTTCTTTCAAGACTTTAACTCAAGAATAGTGCTTGCTATTCATGTTTCAGTGGCATGGATGACAGAAAACCATTCTAACATATTTACCAGTCATCCACTCTAAATAAATCTTGTCTCTGGCAGTACTTACTTGATGATGTAAGATTCATGTTGTTTTGCTGCCAGCCAAAACAGGGGACTCGTATCTGCCACCGGAACGGTTGGCCTCTATCCCACTGGTCTCCTGAATCTTGATATACGACGGAAAATAAGCCAAATGAGGACGTGCTGTATCTGGCAGAATGGGGCGCCGAATATGGTGGTCACATTTCTGGCATAGCGGCAGGGCTGGTTGCTCTGGCTGGTTGGCCTAAAAGACGGGCAATTATCTGGTTATTTAGAAATATGAACCTTCCATGATAGCTGAGGCAGATGTCGAAAGCGCGCAACCGGGACCGTGTCCAGAAGGCAACTTGCGCAGAGCCGAAGAGGCAATAGATTCCCACACTTGCTCTCGGGGAATTCCATGTGACAGTCTCGACCAAATTCAACTGCTCGAGCTTGGCTCGAGCTGCTGTCCGTATTTTCTACCTTTGCCATGGTGAGCAATATTCTTTTGTATGATATTAAATACTGATCTTATTAGAATGGTACTTGGACCATCTCTCAGCCAGGAATTCGGCTCTGTGAAAAATGTCAGCACGAAATGCCTGAAATTCAGCGAACCAATCTGGATCCTGCTCGCCTTCATTCGAGCTTTGTTCCTTCAGATTCCGACATGAATGAATCCAGAACCCTGTTACTTGACGCTGATGCCAACATCCAGCGGTTCGATGACAAAATCGCACGCCTGCAATCGACGCTGGCCTCCCTAAAGTTTCACCGAGACCTGCGCGAAAGGGATAGAAACTCATACAAGGCTCTAGGTTCCTTGTTCAGAAGGATTCCATTTGAGATCTGGACCCAGATATTCGCATTGAGCATGGGGGCGGGACAACCAGGCGACCGGCTGGCAGAGGTCTGCGTCCGCTGGCGACAAACTCTTCTCGCAGCCCCATTTCTATGGTGCGACATCGAGATAGAGCTGACTGAAATGAAGCGCAAATCGCTAGCGCCATTCCTCCAGTCATGCAAGCGCTACTGCGGTGATGTTACCTTGCATGTCAAGATCGGTTTCCGCGACAGGTTCTTTGGGGGACCCAGACTCAGACAATTCAGAAGACGAGGCAACCATATCCTGGGAATATGCCATATCCCGAATTCCAGATCTTCGTCAAATGTTCACAGAAATCCTCGACAAGCTCGAACCTACTATGTCGAAACTGCACCTCATTTGATTCAATGAGGTCTGGCTTGAGGTTATTGTCCCCTTGAAGGGAAGGTCCTCGCAGCTCACTTCATTTGCGATAACAATAGACGGAGATGGTCCCGGCCTGGTCACAGATGATTACACCAGTGCCCTTGATGTCCTATCGGTTGCCCTGAGGCTTTCTCACCTCAATCTCAGTAATATCTGCCTTTCTGAGGGATCTGATCCTCCAGCAGTCCTATCTTCACTATGGAAGCAGTTGAACAACGTTCAGCTGGATAACAGCTCCTTGTGGTTCGCTCACCAAGTGCTTGCGTGCGCTCCAAATCTCACAACCGTTTCATTCAAGGGGATGGATTATCAGACGCTGCCGGCTATTCAAGATATCTGCACCGTGCTTTCCAAAAAGATATCCCATCTCTCCATTTCAGAGCTCACCATTGGCTCCATCCTCACTGTGATCAGCATCCCTTCTCTAACATCTGTCCATCTCCGTGCCGGGTTCTATGGCTGGCATGTTACCATTGATGATTTCGTTCCCTTCCTCCATCGCTTGGCTTGCATCTTGCAAACATTGCTGATTGACAATACCATCCTGGATGACAGAACCTTGCTCGACATTCTTAGCGAAGTTCCTCAGCTCCGGGTGTTGACTTTGATTCCTTACCTCCCATTCATGGAAACGTCGCCCATCCAGATTTCCAATGAAATCTATCAAAGGATGACCTTCACGAATGGTCTAGGGAATTCGAAACCCTTGGTTCCTCACCTCCAGTCACTGACCGTCTCGGCCCATCCCGGTGCAGTCATGGATGCACTTTTGGATATGGTCTTGTCTCGCTCCTCCAACAGTCCAGAAAAATCGATCCTGTCACATTGCGAAGTCAGACTTGTGCCTGATGTTTGGTTCCAAACGCTTCCTTCAGACGCCGTTTCCAGTTTTTACGCAAGAATCGACGCAATCAGAGCACAAGGCATGAGGATAAGAGCAGCAGTGGGTCTTAATGCTGAGCAGTAAACAGTTGAAGCTTTTATCAGCAAGTCCTTCGTTTCATTACCGGTCACTGGTGTAACTCACCTGAAACTTTTGCAGTATAATGTCACACCAACATCGAAGTCTCAAAATATTCCTTCCTATTTGCCCTAGCTTTTGACCTTTCTTTGTCGACATCAGACTTCTGACCATTGGGTTATGACAGCGTTCATCTAATTTCCAGTGAATATATAGTTTTCAAAACAACTTGAATGATTGAAAAGGACGAGCTCTTTTCGCTAGTTCCACTGCCATGGTTTGGCCATGGTTGATGGTATAAAGAGTATCAGAATTTCAATTGCAACCTGCTAAACTACGAATGGTCGTTGAATTTCAGAACCCTGAGATCACGACTGAAACATATCTCGACCACCTATTGGCTTTCAGCTCAGGAAAAACATCATTAGTAGTAAATCATGCTGCCTTTGACGACGACGATTGGTTTCTTGGTCAACTGTGGAGAAAGCAGCTGTAACCGCATCGGTAACCTTCCGCTGCCGCTTGGCCTTGACTGCGAGGCTAACCGCTCTTTCGGTGATTAATATCTCGGATGGCTGGGTCAAGGGCAGTACTGTGAATAAAGCTTGAGAGAGAGCACCTGTTTCTCCTCGAGATGTCCTTCCTGCAAATCAGTATGATGGCTATGACAGTCCCTTGTCTCATTTTCATCATCAATGTCATTGTTATCATCACAATGAGCTATGCAATGAGCGGCGCAATCCAAGACAGTACGTGACAGTCAAGCCTGTATTCTGTTCTCGACAAACTGTATAGAGATATACACCGACGGGACAGGATGGGTCGGTCCAATGATTGCTATCATTACCGTCAGTTCGAGAATTCACTTGGTCGAAAAAGTTGCTCACCAGCATCCTAGAGCAGCATCAGCATCATTTTCATCACCATAATCTTGCTTCTAATTCAAATGAAAGTTGTCATCTCTCTTCTTGCATCCATTCTCATGGATGGCCTTTGTCTCGCAGCATATATCTCTGGAATCTACCTGACTGGAGAGGTCATTGATTGGCAATTTCTGGGATCCCATGTCGGATGTGCACCTATAGGCCTCCAAATGACAAAAGGTGCCACATGATCTGGCATAGGTTCGAGGGCTTGCAGATTGGGGCCATGATCTTGATGCTCTTCTCCCTGTACGTCTCTCTCTCCTTTTCTTCTTGATATGTCTGATGTTGTCTAGGGTACTGATTCTGGTCGACTGCGGCAGAGCAATACGTGCATGAAGAAGGTTGCCTCAGGAAGAAGCGTCGAAATGCGACCCAATGCCAGACCCTGCTTATCATGATTAGACTCTTACACAGCTTTGAATCAAAGTCGACTTACATTGGAATCACGTTGGAGCTCTTGAGAGAGTCGAAAATGGATGATGCACCCACTGCTCTGACACTCTGTGGCGAAAACGATATCATCATGTCATGGGACAAGACCCAGAAAGATGCTTCAACCTTCCTGAAGGCTTTGATTTAGTCTGAAGTGAACAGGTATAAGGAATCGACGGACTTTATTATGACTTGTTCAGCAAAGGTTTCCACTCTCGTCATCGTCTGTAGACCTTCTTCGGACCTTCTGCTCTGGACTGCTGCTCGCATTTGCCCTCTGCTCTTCCTCGTCCTCGCCGCTCAGGTGCTCAGGTGCTCGCTCGACTTGATTCAGAAAGCTCGGTGTTGTGGCCGGTCATCGTCGCCCCAGCGGAGACGACTCACTGGAGTCCATGGTTTCGTCAGTCCTGGAAGCTGCATAGATTTCCTTCACGAAGGAGAGTCGATTCGGGACGGGAAAAATGACAGAATCGACATGGACATGGACAAGGAAGGCGATGATAGAGACTGGCCTGGTCGTGAAAGGATTCCATGACGAAAAAGATTAAAGCTTCATCATCGAAAACTCATTGGGTGAATGGGGAGCTCTAGTCTTCAGCCTGATTGTTTATCTGTTGCTGATGGGAGCCAGACCCGTGGCGGTACCGCTCTGGAATCTCTCCTTCTGCTTGTTTATCTTTCACTCCTCTCCCCAAGTCGCTCTCGTCCTTGCTCTTCAGTCGGATTCGTGATGTGTCAATTTCCATAGACAGAGATTGATTATATCTGTATCCAGATTGGCCCCAGAGCTCTGGGCTGCTGGAAGGTTTTCGTTGGGATGTTTTGAATCATGATTTTGACCCTGACGGACATTTGGCTGCTGAAAGAACATGTCCGGAATCAGAATGGTAGTTTCCATGGAAATAATTCTGCCATTAAATCATTTTGTGAGCCAGGTTGTAGCCAGGAGGAAAAGCAAGCGTGAAAAAGGTTCAAAAAGCCACATATGTATGGACAGGCATGAGGGAAGGATGTGGCGCATTTCTGGGAAACGCAGGTCGCTGTAGATTATCAGAGACGTAGCAATCTGAGCAAGGTTGACTGAGATGACAGAAAAAACTGAGATAGGCAGGGACTGGAGAGGCAACACGGAATAGGTGACGTCTCCGGAGCCTCTGGCTTCTGAAATGTGACTTTCTATTGTTCGCGAATTCACATGTTTTCACGGTGCTGACTCCCACCTCCCACTCTGATTCCGCAATGGTAGGCAATATTCATTTGCTCCTAAAATCCATGTTTGCCTTTCCCAGGACAATGGCGTGTTTCGTCACATTCTGTTGTGTCCAAAATGTCACCACAAAATTCCTCGAATTCAGCAAACCATTCCTGATCCCGCTCACCTTCATTCGACCTTTGTTCCCTCAGATTTCGATATCAGTGAATCCAGAACTTTTCTGGCTGATGCCAATGACGACATTCAGCGATACGACGACGAGATCACGTGCCTGACTGCGACGCTGGAATCTGACAAGTCACAACGAGCCCTGCCTGAGGAAGATAGGAAATTATACAGGGCTCTTCGTTCCTCGATCAGGAGGATCCCATTTGAGATATGGGCGGAGATATTCGCCTTCACCATGACTGGGGAGCCAAATGACCTGCGCCTGCCTCAGGTCTGCATCTGCTGGCGAGATATCCTTCTCGAAGCCTCCTTTCTATGGCACAGCGTGAAGCTAGAGCTAGATGAAAGCAGGAGTGAATCCTTGCTGTCGTTGATCAAGTCGTGCAAACTATACTATCAGCTATCCTCTCGCGACATCTCGTTGCAGGTCAAGATGAGATTTCCTGCGGTACAGGACCAAGCACTATATAGCTCCCAGTCAAGGATACCAAATCTGCAAAGATTGTTTACAGCAATCCTTGATGAGCTTGGACCGACAATATCGAAGCTACAGCTCAATCTATTCCATTCGGTATGGGCCCCTGTCATCATCTCACTGAAGGCGAGCCTGATGGTTAATTTGACCTCCTTGGGCATAATACAGAATACAGACTCTGGGGTAGATCACACCGCTGTCCTCAATGTCTTATCTGTTTTCCCAAACCTTAGTCACCTCATTTTCAGCAAAATCCACATTCCACCTGAAAAAGGAAACAGGTTTCTGTCACCGATGTCCCATTTATGGGACCAACTACAGACAGTCGAGTTGCGGAATTGCTCGTCATGGGTGGCCAGCCAATTCCTGACTCAAGCTCGCAATCTGACAGCAATGAAGATTCACGAGACGAAATTTGAATGGAACCCATGGGCCCAGGCCCCCACCAAGGCTCTTTCAACCAGGCTGACACATCTTGCTCTCGATGAATGGTCAGACATCAGTCTTGAGCAAGTGACCATCTCTTCATTGACCTCGATACATATTCTGGGCACATATATGTGTCTGAGCCGGCCTTACATTCAGCATTTTGCCTCATTCATTGGGCGCTCAGCCTGCCTATTGCAGTCGCTTTGGGTTGAAGACCTCATTCTTGATGACAACCAATTACTCGAGATCCTCCTCGAAACACCTCAGCTACGAAGTTTCAGCTTCACTCCAATCAGACGAATTACCGTCCTGAATTCGAGGACAGTCTGTATTTCAGGTCAGCTCTATCGACAGATGACGTTTGGAGCTGGTGCAGATGACCCTGTTCCCCTTGTTCCTCATCTCCAGTCCCTCAAAATAGCTTCATATCCTGGTGAAGTTGCAGAAGCCCTACTAGATATGGTCACTTCTCGTCTTTCTCATCATTCCGACAATCATTGCCTTCACCATTGTGAAGTCAGACTGGTTTCCGAGGTTCTGGGAGACGATATTCCCTTGGATGCAGTTTCCAGCTTCTGCGAAAGAGTTGTCGAAATGAAGAGGAATGGATTATATCTATTCGGAGAGGTGGTCATCGACAAACTTGACGGTCACGAAGGTTAGCATTCTCCATTTCTCCATCACCTCATTTATTGACGCAATGCAGCTTCAGCTTAACCCTTTGCCTCGTCGATGAAGCTCTTGATCTGCTTGTCGAATAGTATTGCGACCGGTTGTTTTTCACCTAGATACATATACAACCATGTAACTGCAACATGACATGATACTGTAATGTTCTTTGAGAGGTAGAAACGAAAATGTAAGGAAATAGGGCAACAATGAAGATAAGCGAGATGCCTGGTCCATGTAGAAGAAAAGAAACAGAAAAGATGAAGAGTGCCACGAATGCCCGGCCTTGACCATGATGCTATTCCGCCCTCTAGCCGCTTTCAATAAGCCCATCTCTTCCATAGTCTGCATCAGCATTTCACATTGGCTGGCCTGGATCGACCAGCAAGAGGTTCACAGGAATCTCGAGTTGAACTGAGGAGTGGCAAACTCCTTGAAGCAGGTCCTGGTCTCGTTGGTACCAAACAAGGAAACAAGTCCAGCAGAAGAGATCATTCGTGTCATTGGGAATGATGGTGGAAAGAAATGTCGGTCGTTTCCTGACTTGCACTCGAAAAAATTGTGAAGCTTTGATGCTGAATGCGACCAAGATGGCCATGAAAGGAAAGGTGATGAAGACAGTCATGCCGAAAGGGTCAAAGGAGAGGAAAGGGTCAAAGGAGAGGATTATGTCATCCTCCAAGGCAGGACTCTGAAGATCTTGCTGACAAACAGAGCTTTGCTCTGCGTAAGCTTTTGGTTTGCATCTCCCCAATGTCTCGCTCAGCTTCTTGAACCGTTTTATTCTAGGCCTCCAACAGTTTCATCCTCCATCGCGGCTCTGACTAGACCTCTAATCCTCATGTTGGTCTGTTTTATGTCGCAGCAGTCGGAGCAGCTCTGAGCGAGACGGTCTTTCTCCTGCGAGGGTTCTGGAATGACAACAAATTGTCTGAAATCAGAGCTAGCGCATTGTATGGGTCGTCGAGCCAGTGAGAACCTGGGCCCTGAGGTCAGCTAAGCACATGATTATACAGAAACAGAACGAACCAGGTCCTCTGAAATGGAAAACTTGAAGGACCAGCGCAACAACAGGGCTTTGTCATCGTTTCTCTCAATGAGGCGTGAATTCCTTTGAGAGCCGTTTTCTCCTTTGCCTGTGATAGCCATGAGCAATGGGACCAGAAGGAAAACAGAACACAAACCTTGGGCTGTAACAGTATCGAATACTGAAATCATAGAGGCCCTCCGGAGCCTGTACTTAGTCATCAAAATCATGATATTGGCTTTGTTGGATTCGCACAAGAGCAGAGATGGACCAGGGTTCCAAAGAGATCTACATTCTGCAAGCCATGATCAGCTAATGAATCAGAAAAGATATATTTCAGACGCACCTCAGAGCTCTTCAAAACCTTGACCTTCATATCGACAATCTACAGCGGTTGGTTTGGACATGACAGCACCGAATGAACTGGCTTCAAGTTGCACGTGAAAGGTTTGGATGAGCTGGTCGAGAGCAATTCTGTCATAAAAGTTAGAGAAGGAAAAGGTCAAGACAGAAAAATCACGAACCTTGACTGCCACTGGATCGAGCGTACCATCCAGCATAGAAACGTCGACCTTCTTCAAGTTGTCGAGAATCAGCTTGTGCACCTTTCACATAAGCGTGGCATGGGTCGCTGTAGACGAAAAGGTTCAGCGAGACTGCTCAAAGAATTCAAGGAGACAGAAATCCTGCGGTAAAAGATCAGTATAGGCAGCAAAGGTGAACGGAAAAGATGCCAGGAAGCGAATACGGTAATGGCCAGTTTCCTCGTGGAATATGGGAGTCAGAGAACAGGGTCTACTCACCGTCTCATCTGTATTGCCAGAGTGCTATGCAGCAATTAAAATGTAAACAGCTTTGGAGAATTGGTCCACTGGCAGCAAGCGATTCAAAAGCCATCGAAGACCTTGAGAAGCGAAAAGGCACATCTTCCGTCGACAGACATTGCAGATGCCACAAGGAAAGGCTGATTCAGCGGCTATGAGCTGGGTATACCGCAGATGAGGACAAGGTGCGACTATAAAGTTGCTCTTATTTGTTTGTAGTCACAAGCTGCATGACTTTAGTGTCGCACGCTGCCACAGAACTGTGACGCAAAAAAGTTTCAAGGCCATTGAAAACGGCTATCTTTCCGCAAATGGTATGTCTTTCGGATTTCAATTCCACTCTCTTGTGCTGATTTTCCTGCAGACGAGCCAAAATACACAGCCAGCTCTTACGCTGTGCCAAAAGTGCCAGCATCACTGTCCTCCCATTCAACGCTGCATTCTGGATCCAGAACAGCTTCACCATAGGCATATCCCTTCTTATATGGAACACTGCCAGGTTGAGGCCCATCTTGCCGCTGCAGAAGCAGACATAGAGCGCTATGACGATGAAATCGCTTTCCTGTCACGAATGCTGGAATCTCTCAAACAGCATCGAGAAATTCGCGAGCAGGACAGGTTCAATTACAAGGCAGTTCTTTCTCCTTCTCGCAGAGCTCCCATGGAAATCTGGACCCAGATCTTCGTGCTCAGCATGACAGGCGATTCATCGGATCTCAGGCTACCCCAAGTCTGTGTCCATTTGAAAGAGATTCTGCTTTACATGCCGAGACTGTGGGACAAGCTCTACATAGATCTCGAAAGGCCGTTCTCCGCCGTACACTCTTTCCTTTCAGCTCGGAAGTGCTATGGTCAGGACACGTCAGTAGCTGTCAATATTTGGTTTCCAGAACATCCACCGGATGAACTTCCATCCAATTGGCCACGGAATATTATGCCAGATGATGGTTATTTACAACAGGTCACCAAAGCTAAGGAGGTCCTTCCGGTACTGCATGATTTCTTGGTGGAAATCATGACCGACCTTCAATTCACAATGAAGGAGCTGGCTTTCGAGAATTTCTGTTGGGTATGGCAAGAGATAATCCCATCTCTCGATTACAGACTGCCCAAGCTGACTTCCTTCAAAGTCCAAGAAGAGGATCTCGATGATGGCGGGGATTTCTCTAGTGTCTTCAACCTGTTCAAGGTTGGATCATCAACCCTTCGTTCACTGTCTCTCACACAAATCCGCGAAACGTGGGATCCCACCAAAATTCATTCTTCCCTCTGGGAGAAATTACAGGTTCTCACTGTGTGCAAAAGTTCCGCATCTGTTGTATTCGACTTCTTAGGTCGGGCCCGGAATCTCACAAGTGTAGACTTTGGTGGGCTCAGGCGACCACGGAGACAATCTAGGCGGATTACTTTCTCAGCTGCCTCAAAACAGCTCACCCATCTTTACATTGAAGACCACGATATCCCAATATTGTTCGCTGTGATCTCCATACCATCTCTTACCCACCTCTATGTTCGACACATTGACTATGATGACGACTGGGCCCCAGACGTTATTCCATTCCTCGAGCAGTCACAGTGTCGCCTTCATACACTAGAAATTGAGCGGATCTGCATCTCCGACAATGCTTTGCTCGATATTCTCCAGCGAACGCCGGCTCTTCGTTCATTGACCTTGTCTGTTGCATGGGCCACAGATGTAGCGGAATTCAATGATCTTTGTCGTGAAATGACATTATCCCACCAGAATGACATGTCGCCAGTTCCACATCTTCAGTCCCTTGCCATAACTATTCCAGCACCTTCAGGAGAAATGGCAGACGCCACTCTGGACATGATGGCTTCTCGTTTAAGCTCCAACGGTGGTCATATCATACTATCATATTGTGCACTCCATCGGGGGCGCAGCTTTTGGGCTACGCCATCATCATACTCGACAATTGATGCCATGGTGTCCCAGAAGGTCGAACGGATGAAGAGAGAGGGCTTGAGTTTTCTTGTTACACCTACCCCAAAAAGCGTTTGCTGGGATTGACTGTTGGGAGATTCCTAAATCATCTTAAATGTGTACATATAAATGTTCAGTTCATAAATCGACAACTGTCAAGTTTGAATACTTGAACCGATGCATGTCCTATGTAATTAACTAGCAGAAACCCATGCGCTGCACGGAATAATTCCTCTTATTCCTTTTGTGAGAACCTGAAAGTTGTTCACTCTTCAACATCTCATCATCTAGAAGCCCATGCTTAAGCCTGGTCCAACATTACACTCAAAGATGGAGTGATATTCAAGACTATGGACTTCAAATTCATGGACAGATTGAATGTATCATGCAAGGCCCGTGCAAGGCAAGAAATGAGATGCTTTTCAACCTATTTAAAGCTCTGCTGCAATGCTAGAGGCTTGACACTTGGTAGATACCCATGCAAGCAACTTGAGTTAGATTGCCTGTGTTAGGCAATAGGCTTGACTTTGAGGCTCTGGCAAGTGTGAATTGTTTGGGCCTGGTTCATTAGTTGATGCTCAAGGCTCTGGAACAAAACAATAGTTGAATAGCAGCAAAAACCCGTGCGCAGCACAGAATATGCGAGACTCTTATTTGAGAAAGTAGTGATGTAGCACCACTCATGCTAGGCTGGTGACTTGGGGACTTGATATTCAAGCCTTGTTAGATACCTGTACTTGACTCAGAATCACAGTAAATGCATTGATGCAAGACTCAGGAGTTCCCTGTCAATTATGTTGATGTTGAGTGCTAGAATGTACCAGAACCAGAGTCAAGAAACCCACATAATTGATCATGATATTGCACAGAATTGGATATTTCCTGTGCTATGCCTGGCTATGAGTTGTACCTTGTATGACCCATGCTAGGCCATTACCTATGCTATTGCTTGTGCTAAGCTATTATCCATATTGGGCTAAGCACTCAGCAGGCTACAGTACCAACCATTCTCAATCTTTTTGAGTCGATTTTTAAGATCAAGTTGATCCATTTGGTAAGTGGTCACCTCTGTATGAGATCTTATGCCAATCTGCAAGGCTCATGCTCAGTGAATAGTAAGGCTAGGCATTGCATTGGGTCTGCTTGAATGCTCCAGAAAACAATGATGGTTGGATGGCTCAGTGGTTATATTCAAGCGACGCTGACTTTGATGGGACAGTACGTGATGATAGAAATATAATCCTAGCTGAGGCTCGAACTCACGGGTCAGGAATAGCTCAGCGGTTTTATTACGCAACCATTGCGTCAGCAACTCTACGTCAGCCTTGCAACCGAAAAAGGGAATTAATTCCTTTTCGGGATGTATGCCCGTCTTTTGTATAATAAGATAAGATTACTTGGAGATCATGGCCAACGATGACTAAACATTTGATAGTGCTGGACCGAACTTCATCTCTAGAGATCAGGATCATGCTAAATGAAGTTGATTAGAAGGAGGATCCTTCCTCCTCCTATGACATTCTTCAAGGTGATGAAGGATCATTGAGAGGCATGGAGAACATGAAACTAATTAACATAAAAAAGGTTTCTTTTGTGAGTACCAGATGCTGAATTGCTGGATGTCTCACCAGTCTGGTCAATGGTGATGCCCGATCTAGGCCAAATTACATTAGTGATAAAAGGACTCTAGATCGATCACTATGCCATAGTTGGCATCTAGAATAAATTACAATCTGGACTATTTAGGACCTCAGAATTCAGTTTCAGATTGCTTCACAAAAACTATATATATAGCCACAATTCATTTTTGTTTTCGGTTCATGTCAAAAGCCTTTTCTGAACAAACTAGACTTGAACGACTAGCTCAGGCTGGTCATTCGGCAACTAGAATCCTCAAAGACATTGCTGAAGCCACCAGATCTTCTCCTCTCAAAGGTATTGCAAGTGCAGGCCTTGTAATCTTTGACACAGTAGGGGTAAGTTCTCATGATCATTTTGGGCACTGTTTGACAAAAGCCAGAGTGTCAAGTCCAACAAGGAGAAATGCACTGTCATGACAGAGCATGTATATCAGCTTGTCTGTGCCGTAATAAATTGCTGTGAAGGTGCTATAGAGCTTTCACCCTCAATTTTGCATAGTATTGCAACATTGACAAAGCAAGTACTCAACACTGTTCACTTACTGCTATACTTACTTTAGGCAGATCTCTACAACGAGTTGTTTCATTTATGCAGAAGCAGGTGTCAGGAAACCTGGTCCAACGTCTGATAAAGCATCGAAATGATGCAGCAATCCTGGATGAATGTATGGCAAGTCTAGAGCATGCTTTGAAGTTGTTCAAGGTATGCATAATCTCAGATGTTTCTTTGAATCGTCGTGATGTAATTACATCATAGGTCCAATCAGACATCTCAACATCTCTCAAGCTGGTAGAGATGCAGGCTATGGCTGTTCAGCGTCACCAAGATATCCTAGAGTTTATCCGAACTCAAGACAGTGACTCATCAAGCATAGAAGCACTCCAGAGCCTCCGTGAAAGGTAAGACTCAATGGTCAATGATGTCTATTATTCTAACATAAGAGAATTTAGCTCCAGCAGTGTCTCTATCTTGCTTCCTGGATCACCCAAGATTTTCCATGGACGTGAATCAGAGCTTGAACACATTGTTGATGTCCTGTGCTCAAGTCTTGATGCAGGAGCACAAATTGCCATTCTGGGACCAGGAGGGATTGGCAAAAGTGCACTGGCTCTTGCTGTAGTTCATGCAGACCAAGTGTTTGCAAAATATGGCCCTTATCGCTACTGGATCTCCTGTGATTCTGCTGCATCTGCCAACGACCTCATCACTATTGTAGCCAATTACTTTGGTGTTGAAGGTAAAGGTCCCAGAATCAGTGCTATCATTGAGCATCTTTCCAACTTGGACCAACCATTTTTGCTCATTCTTGACAATCTTGAAACATCATGGGAGCCATCGCAGATTGAAGTAGAAGAGTTTCTTTCTCATATCACAGGTGTTCTTCACCTCAATCTGATTGTAAGTACTCTAAAACCAGCCATATGATATGCTTACATTTTTCATAGATCACCATGCGTGGAGCTGAGCGTCCAGCCCAAGTACGATGGTCGAGACCCTTTTTGAAACCACTCCAACCACTGAGCATTTCAGCTGCTCAAGAAATGTTCATTGAGATTTCAGATGCCTCACAATCTGATCCTGATCTTGAAGAACTGCTCAGATGCACAGACTATCTGCCACTAGCAGTGTCACTCATGGGCAATGTAGCTGAAGACGAGGGATGTGGTGCAGCTCTAGCTTTGTGGCACAGTGAGAGTACATCCTTGCTATCTAAAGGACCTGATAGACGTTCAAATCTGGAAAAGTCTATTATGGCATCTCTCCAAAGCACCCGGATCAGCTCCATACCAGCAGCATATGAGCTGCTTGGAGTGCTATCTCTCCTCCCAGACGGCGCGAATGATACAGAGATGGAGCAGATGTCACTTGCATTCTGGCCAGATTATGGCAGGTGTAAGATTGCATTGCGTCGAACATCTATGGCCTTCGTCACTCCACAGAACCGCTTGAAACTTCTGGTCCCTGTTAGGGAATATATCCAAGCCTCATTACCACCAACTGAGGCTTCAGCTCGAGCTGTCCAAACATATTTTTTCGATCTTGCCAGGCTTGGAGAGGAAATGTACAAGTCCCCCCGTTTCATCACCAAATTTTCTTCCAACCTAGGCAATATTCAACTTGCAATCCAGAGAACATTAAATGAGACCAACCCAGTACTTTTGAAAAACGGATTGATGTCCCTCTTTCATCTCACCACACTGTTCTTCATCATGCAGATTGGCTCCTTTGACCTGCTTGCAGCCTCAGAAGCTGCTGTTAAACGTTTGGATGATCCCCAAATCAAGGGTCATTTTTGTCTAGCATCATACTGGACCATGCAGGATGATAAGACCCAAGAGGCCTTGTGTCATGAGGCCATTGAATGGTTCACAAAAGCTGCAGACTTTCATGGGCAAGGTGTGTACTTTCCACAACCTCGTCAAGTATATGTCATTTATTCAAGTCAGTTCGTGCGCATCTTGTCAGTGCACATCGATCAATGGAACATTCATCTCGATCTATTGCTCTGAACCATGCTCTTACAGCACTTTCAATTGCTACAGAGCATCAAGACATGGATGGCAGATGTTGGGCACTTTACATTTCTGGACATTTCCTCTATATGGGAAATCACATACCCCAAGCCATATCTCATCTGGAATCTGGCCAGGAACTAGCACAAGACCTTGGTAACCTATATCTTGAGCTCAACTTGCTGGTTTCACAGATTGGAGTCAGTATCCAGCTTGGACACTACTCTAAACACCGGAGTCTTAGGATGCAGGCACAAACCTTGCTTCAAGCATTGGGATTTGATGATAATGATATCTGTGCGGGTCTGGCTGCCAATCTTTACAATATGGATGCATGGCTGCATTATAACAAGAGCGAGTATCTAGAGGCAAGTCACACATATCCACGGAAAGCATTGCCACCTGGAAACCCTGTGACGCACTTCGCTGCCCAGATCCGCTATGACATACTGGCGGCCACTCATAACGGCACCATTCCTGAGATAGCTCAAAAAATCCTGGCATTTCCAGCTCCATCTGCCCCGGCTGATCAGACAGTCCTAGAGATTATATGGGCACGTTACTTCTTATGGAAGGGAGACTTTGAGGAAGTCCTGCGTCGATGCACCCCTCTTCTTAACTTGACCAGCCATGGCTTGGAGTATCCGCAGGATTTCTGTCCAATACTGGAATTTATGGCACAAGCTGCATTTGCCTTGGGCAGGCTTTCTGATGCTGAACACTACTTTGTTGTCGACTTGGTACTATCAAAGCAGCAGTATGGTCCAACTGATGCATTGGCTGATTTAAATGGCTTGGGTCATGTTTACCTGCAGCTGTATGGTGATACCATGATCTCGACCTCCTTCAACATATTCCAAATGACGTTGGAAGCATCAACGATTTGGGACATCCATCGAACTCGAGCTGAAGCGATGATAGGACTGGGAGACATTTGGAAAAGAAGAGGAGAACATGCTACAGCAAGGAACTACTGGACTCGTGCCAAGCCGTTGTTCGAGCACACACTCCAGGTCAGTCGGGTTAGGGACTGTGAAGAGCGTTTAAGCATACAATAAATACTGTACTTATATGAAAGAAGATCTACCTATACTATAGAATAAATGTGAAATTCTTCAGCGCTTCATTAGAAACTATAACTTCCACAATTAATTCCAAAGAGGTGATCTGAACATCTGTACATCAATCTCAAAGCTGCGTACTACAGTACAACAGCGGTATCAGTAAGGAATGGGAAGAATAAAACCTGATACACTAAAGAGCAGATATAATTATATGGTAAGGATACAATCCAGAACCCGATGATGAAAGATTTGCCTTATGCAGACTTGCGAGCTATAAGGAGCGGATAAGTATAACAGAGCCTTGAAGCGGGTTAATGACGACTGGCTTCTTACGACGATAACCAGAGACGAATGAAGCTTGCGGCATATGCGCAAGCCACAATGGCTTTTTGTCTCTTGGGATCAGATCGAGATTCAGCTGAGCTGGAACGACAGTGATGCTTCCAAGGCAGCGTTGGTCTACCGGAACTGACGAGCTCCCAGTTTGCACAACTGGGATTGCCACTCCATGGTCATCTCCCATCCCCCAATGATGCCAGATTTGAACCAATAATGATACGTAGGCATTCTTCACTGCCTGCAGTTTCGACAGGTCTTGGCTTCAAAATCCATTGGAAATATCTGCTTTGGGATCAGTCAAGAATCAGGTGAAGCAGCGAATCAGTCCCATCATTTACAAACTCGTACATTAGATTCCCATGAGGTCCTAGAGGTTTTCTATTCTTTCCCATTGTTTATCCCGCTGTAGCTGAGCTTTTTCCAGAATCAGGGTTTCATAACAGTATCTGTCGAGTTATCGCATCTAGTCAACTGATGTTGGGCACGACGGGGGCGTCAGTAGGCGCTGTGCTCGTTTGTTCGCTTCGGATGGGGGTCCAATTGCGCTGGAACAATGATGGGGGACCTTGGATGTCCGCACTCGCCCCATCGGGAGAATTTCAGAAATCCGGTGTTTCTACTAGGGATGATACCATGTAATCTATCTATCTATCTATCAAGGAAGCAGATATTGAATGTTCTGTGGACATGGAGCAGAAATGTGATTTCGACCCCAGTTGCTGTACATTAGGAGGCTGTGCAAGAGAGGCCGTGCTTCGCGGCCTATACGTAATGGATCTGAGCACGAATAAAAGAGCAATATGAGATGCCTCGGTCTTTCCTCTCCATCATGACTACCACGACTTTCCCTCGGGCCTTGAACTATGGCATTTATCTCGCTGTCTTCGTCATGAATGCCATTGTTCTCGTCACCATGGGATACTCCATGAGCGACAGAATCCAAAACAGTACGAGACAAACGCTAATGCATTATGGTGTTGACTGAGACATGCGCAGAGATATTCACCGACGGCGAAGGATTTGTCGGTCCTATGATTGCTGCCATTATCGTCAGTTCTATCGCTTACCTGACGAAAAAGTTCACTTACAATCTCAGACCGGTATAGGGATCACGTATGTCACCATAATTTTGATCTTGATACGGAAAAACGTCGTCATCCCGCCTCTCGCGTCCATTCTCGTCAATAGCATTTGCTTAATCCCAGCATACATTGTTGGAATCATCATGGTGGGAGTGCTTGTGTACTGGGAATACCTGGGATCTCGTGTCGGGGGCTGCAATTTTCGGAGTGCAGACGACAAAACTTGGATTGTAGATGATAGACGGTGCCAGATGGTCTGGCATACGTTCGGGGGTCTGGAACTTTTGGCTATGATCCTGATGTTCTTTTCCCTGTACGTCTGTTCTCCTTGTCGTGCTTGACAAGACTGATCTCGTCCAGGGTATTGACTCTGATCGACTGCGGCCGAGCGATACATGTACGAAGACGAGTGGCTCGGAAAGAAGTGGCTTGAGCGTCGAGAGGCGAGATCATGGACTCTGTGTATCATCAATGGACCTTTGGATGGAATAGTGTCTATAAGCAGCATCAGTCGGATGAAGTGGAGAAAAGAACCACAGAGCATACATGACAATGATTCGCCCTGTACCATGGTGATCATTCGCTGCTGTTCCAGGAGCTTTAGCTCGCAAAAGTAAGGTTCGACTTTCATAGGCGGTGTCGTAAAGCATGCCGTTGAAAAGCGGCTGACAGAAGGACAACGTCCTATCGATTCCAATGGCTTATACAATGCGTAATTGAATGACTGAGGAGCTTGTATTCAGCTGAGCACGCAAAGCACAAAGGATTGCTAACCTTGCTCCTCGAACAGCAAATTTCGACACGTATAGGCCTATTCTGACGATCGAGATTTGACTGGGATTGTGTGAATCAAATGAAGGCGTGGAGGTTGGGTTTGCTTTCAGCTATCTTCAGCAAACCCTTGGCTCGTCCTCGATAACCCCTTTGTCCGTTTGCTTATCCTTTAGCATGGAAAAGTGTTGCCCTTCGTCCGACTGATAATGCCCAGCCAGGCGCCGTCGACAGCGGAACCGTAAGAGACGCGACTCAGGTTGGGTTCAAGGAGCTGAAGCTATCCGATTCGGGAATAAGAAGGGAGACTCTGGGAGGTGGTGTTGACATTGCGACGAAAAGCCCGATGACAGGCTGTCGTCGAAGCCGTTGGATGAATGGGGTTTTCCTGGTTCATGTCGTCCTCCGTTAAAAATTGGACCCATGTTGCGAACGGTACCCCGAATCTCTCCTTCCGGTCTCTTCTGTTTTGTCCTCGACTTCATCTTCGCTTCTCCCCTCTCCAGCGAAGGTTTCGGATTGACCGCTTTTCCCTCCGGCTCCCTGTTGGGAGATTAGCTGGACACGCATAACCGCAGCAAACGCACCCTGTTCATCGAGACGCTCGTTCTACTCTTTCTCCTTGCTCCAGCTGAGAAGAGTCTGGACGCTTTCTCAGAGACTGTTAATTTTAGCCCTGTCGGACCCATGTGGCCGCTACGAGGGGTGAGGTTATGACGGCCATCTGAAAGGTTATCGAGCAAACGGGATCCAGAGAATGGATAGCAATGCCCGGACAAGCCGAGCCGAACAAGCGGCCCATGTGGAAGAAAGGTGAGGAGCCGACCGACGCCAAAGGAAAGGACCATTGGTGTAAAGGTCGCAAGGAAGACGGGGCTTCTGATGATGGTCGTGGTCGTGGTGAAGACGCTGGTTGTCGTTTGGTGGCTATCGAACCAGAGTGGGACAAATCTCCTTCCTCGACTCCCCGCTGCTCGATGTCCTTAGCCCGACCGCTCGTCCTCTCCATCTCGACTTCTCCACTTTCTGTTTGCGCTTGTCGTCCCGAGATGAACCTCGTTTCGCTTCATCCCAGGGGAGAGCGATCATCCAGTGGGTCAAAGATTGATGGTGCTGTTGACCTGGTTGCAAAGAATGCCGAAACGAATGGATATCGTTTCTGCTGCTTGCAAGGGACAGAGATAGCGGGACAGGGAAGGAGAAGCCATGGGAAGGAGCAGGAGGGCTCCATGTTGGATTGGCATCAAGGGTCGTTGGGCCAATATGAAGGCCTCCATGGAAGGCTGGAGAAAAAGGTGACAGGCGGCTGTGACGAGGGCAGAATGACAATGCCAATGGTTTTCCGTCGAGCGGTCTGGCGCTAAAACGAGAAAGTAGATTATGTTTGCTGGCGACCTGTTCAACATTGTCTGAGCGTGAAGCGACATTGAGTGGCTTTCTTACCTTGCTCCTCAAAAGTCTCATTCTCGTCCAGCATCTCCAAGTCACCAAAATCTGCGCTTGACGAGTTTTCCATAACGCCTAGGCTGCTCTACAGAACGAAAATGTCGCGTCTTTGATGCTCCATCTGAGAAAGGTCAGAATCTCATGGCGAGCGGCTAAGCGAGAAACCGATGTCGGATGCATTGCCGCGACAACGACTATCCCTCGTTTCAGTGGTACATCAGCTGAATCAGTTCGTCTCTGACGAGGCTGAGACCGAGCTTGTCCAATACGAGGACACAATCGCCAGGCTCCAGGAAGACATCATCCTCCTACGCCGAGAGCACGGTGGCCTCAAGGAAGCTCAAGGAGCAAATTGCTCTAGAAACAAGTTTCCACGACGACAGGGTTCACCATATCATACCGGCTTTTACGGTCACCACAGTTTGCTCTCCGAGTCATTGGGGTCAAATTGCCTTGCATACTGCCGCTCTGTGGTCAAAGATAACGATGCACGAGGATCTCGACAGCAGCGAGGGTCGACCTTCCACCATAGCACTGGTTGAGCCGTTGATTTTGCGCTCATGCTCGTCTCGACTTTCTGTTGACTTTCTGTATCGCTGAGCAATGTGCTCCTGCCAAACAGCTCGACGGCCGTGCGCCTCATTCGCTAGAGTCGTCATTGAAAAAGGTTCACCTGCCTTGCCTTTCCAATGATCACAACACAAGGTTGGACGAAGATTCCACCACATTGCTGAAAGGAAATTTACCACCTCTGGAGTCGCTCAATGTCTCTGGCACCAGTTTACACCCCCGACAACACTTTTTGCTTGCACCCAAGCTAGAGCATGTTTCGTTCTGCACAAACTCGCCATTGCCTATACTAGGTCCCTCAAGTAACCAGCATGTTGATTGTTGTATACCACAGCTATCTATGCGATATGGTCGAGCTATTCAATACAGTGGCCTCGAAATCCTATCGGTCCGGGTATCGTGTCACAGACGTCCCTCGTAATTCAGCACCTTGGTCGACCCAAGTCACTTCTCTCATTCATCCAGTCGGTACACTGGAGGATAGCTCAGAAAACCTTCTTCCTCAAATGGTTGACTGTCCCCGACCTCGATTCACTAGCTTTCCGACCCTCCCATATAAGGGTCGAATGGCCCATTACCCTATTTTCCTCGTTTTTCAACCGGTCTGGTTGCGCTTTGACGGGACTTGAAGCTTGAAGTGCGGGCATGGATTGAACCCGCCAATCTGACAAAGGTGCTGAGACTTGTCCCATCCTTGGTCAGCCTCATCGTCCGCAACCCGAAACAATATCGATATGAACCAGAAGATACACCGAGTCCACTCGACTCAGAGCTCCTGGAACAGCTGTCTTTTACGATCAACCTCAGGGCTCCACTTCTACCTTATCTCACGTCTTTGTCGATCCGCCTCGAATATTCGACTGATTTCCCTATCGGATCTTCCACCAAGATGGTTCAGTCTCGCTGGAGACCTCATTTATTGGTCGATGACGATGCTGCCTGTGTCAAACAAGTCCGATTGGAGTTGAGGAAATGCTCCTTTGATTCGGAACAAGGTCGATCCTTTTCTACTTGTGGCGAGGTCTTCAGCTTTCCATCATCGACAAAGACGGCTCCTTGGAGGTCAGAACCTTGGCTTGTAACAAGCGATACCAAACGATTCGTCGTTGTCGATTGCATACCTCTCTCTTCCTCTCTAGCGCTCTTTTCCTTCGTTTCACGACGCTACTCTTACGGGTTTCTTTTATAGACGAAGTCGTACATATCTTTTCTTTCCCAGTACAGTACAAGTCTGAGTACTTGGTTGTTTCTCGGATTCTCGCAAAGACAAGTTCGGTTCCATATATGGCTCTATTGGCATGGAATGTTCTAAAAGATACAAACTAGTTAATGAATAAGAAATGTAAAGAATGAATAACAGTATGATATAAAAAGTGTCGAAACACGCTAGGGATACAGTGGTGATGGAACCCGGGGAATCCAGAAGGGTATTGGTCGCAAAAAGGCGGTTTTAAATCAAACAATGTGCTCGACTGAAATCGGGACGTCGACAGGGTGTCGAACAGAGTCGGCGGCCAATGCAGGCTGAGGTCTCGTAATGGAAACAGCAGACATCCGACGCACTGAGGAGATCTCAATGTCGTCTTCGGGCCTCTTCTCGAAAACTGAAGAAGTGCTGGATCCAGACGATGAAATGGGTGAAATGGAATCGTCCTTGTAGGCCAGTGTTCCACCGACGTCGTTGAGAGTCAACGCGCCGAAAGAAGCGTCGCCAATGAAAGACTTCTCGTTGTAAGATGAAGTCATGTTGTCGAACGAATCGAGAGAATCGCGCGTTCGAGTCGTCTCCTTGCGAATGAAGACAGGTAAATTGCCGCCACGTCCGTTGGTGCTGTTCGGCTTCCACTGAGATCTGGAGAGCAAAGTTAGATCGGAATAGAACCGAAAGAAAGCGGAAGAGACGAACCCATTGGAACTCGAGTTGAATGTCGAGGTCGTCGCTGTGGTGTAACCAACACGCTTGGCGACGCTGGTGAACATCGCACGGTAATTCTTTCTCGCTTCGTCGGCGAATCCGAAGAAGGCGAAGAAGACAAGGGCACAAAGAATGAAGAACCAGCGGCTTATCTCAAGTCCAGGACCAGAGTGGGGGACATTCTGCCAGATAATAGCCGGGAATTGGTGGACAGCAGAGTAGCCCCAGTGGGTATCGGCCCAGCCTTTCCATGGGCTGACGCCGCTCTGAATGTTGTTGACCATAGCCCAAGTCGCGAGAGGCACAGTGAAAAGAGCGTCGATACCGGCAAGACACATGAGACGGAAGTATCTGTTCGAGTTGAGATTGTTGGTCGACGACAAGAGCTCGTTGAATTGAGCCCGACGCTTGGAGAATGCTCGGATGCTCATAACTAGAAGTCTGTCAGATATTAAAAACCAACCAACGAGAAAAGACGTACAACAGTAGACCGCCGAAACCAGACCGATGACGATGGGCCAGATGATAACAACAGGGTAAGCGACCGGGGTATTGTAAGTCGCTGGGTAGCATCCAAAGTCCTCGTAAATATCGAAACGATGTCCTGCAACGGTATATTCTGGAGAAAAACGTTGAAAAGTAACTCGAAAAGCATAATGGATCAACGTACGAAGGATCATCTGGATAATTGGGATTCCAACACCGATGGCCAAGTCGACCATAACAGCACGACGCTTCTCGGCTTTGCTGACAGTGACAGCATTCGCGCTCGAGATTTTGTAGAGACGACGATTGATGCAGAGGGAAGCGCACGGAATAGCGACCGTAACTCCGACGAGGAATCGGGAAGCTGTCATCGTCAGGGTCGATGCCACAAAGGAAGAAGAAAAAGACCCACAGATGTCGCACCATACAGGAGCCCAGTTAATCGCATTTCCATTCCAAATGACCGAGTTGATAAACATGTTGAGGCAGCCCAATCCTGTCCATATCATGTAGAGGCATGTTCCGGTATTCCAGGCTGTGATTAGACCGCTCAGTCAGAAATGTGGCAAGAAAAGAAAAGAAAAAAAGCGGACCTTCTAAATGCCAACGGAGGGGAATCATGCAGAGGACGAAGCAGATGAAGGAGATTACTGAGAACAGCCAGTTCGGAGGGTAACCAGTTATCGCTATCATGGTGCTTGTAGAGGTGGAAGAGGTGTCGACGGAGGAAGAATGGTCAGTAAACCGGGTTTCGCTCCAGCTTTAAGAGCAAATATTTGCATTTCCCTCCTTGTGCATCTTTTAGGTCGTCCCCTTGTATTCAGCTGGTGAACCCACCTGAATGGAATGTCCGCATTTGGAGACTAACTTGAGACTTCCTAAAATGGATATCCCAGTTTGGACGCGAGTTTGTTTGTGACGGATCGGGGTGGTCATCCGGTCACAAATACTGCTAGGATTCCCGCCGAATGTCGCCGAATGTCTAGAAACTTGTGATGGGTGCGCTACTACGGCCTGCAGAAGGACTTGCTAGAAAAAGTTGCAGCATCGTGGGCGTAGGTTGTCCAGTATTTGGTGACCTTGCCGAAGATGGCCGAGGGAAAAAATACCTTGCGTAGCGATGGAAAGATAAGAACAAGGAAATGGACAAGTCGAGGACAAGGCGAGAAATGCAGAATCCGGGAGACCGTGGCTCTCGATGTGGCGAGAACATCCCGTGGCAAGACGACCTTGTTCCAAAGCGAGGCACTAGATACAAAGTTCAACGTTCAACCGCGATTGCCCCTGGCGACGAATGGAATGGAAAAACTGGAACAAAGAGAGCTGTAGAAGAAAAATACAAGCCATATCCTTGTCCAGAGAAGGAAACTCCTTTGGATCGGTGGCTTCTGATCTTGAGCGCAACATGGAGCCTCGGCGGGAAGGGATTGGGCTCAGCGCTCAACGAGAAGGAGGAATAGGGAGGAATAGCATTGAAAGACTATCATGCTGGAGGGAAGGAGTAATATCACTAGCCTTTGAATGAGCGTCGTTTTGTATGTCTGACGATAGCCGACCTTATTGTCTTTGGATCCATTGTTCCGATCACGTGAAGCCATCAAACCATTGTTCTCAGGAGCCAATCAGAGTCGACGAGTTGTAAGATAGATATGCTACAGCGAAAAGGTCTATGCATACGATTACATGAAAGATAAGTATTGAGAAACATGAATCCTAAAGAGAGACAGGTATGGAATCGAAGGAGAACGAAAGAAGGAAATCAGTCGTGAACGAATCAAAACGTAAATGGCCTATGCAACGGTTTCTTGAATAACTGTCATATATATCGTGTCACTTGGCGGAGTTCGAACACTCCAGTTGCGAATGTTCGAAGACTTTGTCCTCAGTGGCGCAGTCGTCGAGACTACAGAACCCTCAAAAGGGACAACATGTGGCGGCGTTACAGAGCGATAAAGTGAATATCGAGAAGAAGAGCCGGAAGAAACAGAAGACGGAGGCTCTGGCCAAGAAGCATTCATTATCGATGATATCGTCGACTTGGCGTCTTCAGGGATAGACTGGCGGCAGCGAGACGGAAAGGTGATGTCGATTGGTGTAGCGCTCTCCACGAGGATCTGAGGTTCTGAAACCATAATGGGCGTGATGGGAGAGCGAAGACCGAGAGACTTTGCGACTGGAGAGCCGATATAAGTCAAGGTAGAAGCAATGAATGTGGCGTCTTCCTCGGAACTCCGAGTCGTTGAAGGAGAACTCGAAGTCGAAGGGATAGTTGGTTCTATGACGTCGGAATATGGAGATCGTGTCCTCTTAGGCGCACTTTCTAGCATATCATCCCAGCCAGATTTTAGCTGAACGCCTTTCCGAGCCAAAGGATCTCGAGACGGAACCTGTTCGAGCATTTCCGTATCGATTGTCAGCTTGCCCTTGCGCTTGGAACTACAAGTATAATTAGAACTAGGTGTTAAATGAAATGAACGAACGACGTACTGAGTCGGGAGAATCGAAGCAGCCTTTCGATCCGATCTCCACTTCTTGAAAGAAGCAAAACTCTGGGCTATCCATCTCGCCGAGTCTCGTGCCTCTTCCCCGAGAGCGATTGACAGGAAGATGTAGACGAACGAAATGACTGGGATCCCCCACCAAGTCAGCTTGAGTCCGAGCGCCTCATCTTGAGTTGTGATAATCTTTATCTCGGTGGAATGTTCGTGAACAGAGTGCCAAGATTTCCAGGGAACAAGCCTGGGTGGCGAGAAGAGAGCAAAGAGATTGACGACAGCGATAACCAAGGTGACACCGATGATAAACGTGACTCGGCGGTAGAACATGCTCGAAGTCATAGAAGAACGTGATGATAAATGGGTGCGGAAGTTGTAGTACGAATGAGAGAAGGCATGAGAAAGTGAGAGACCTGTATGCTGTCGTCAGTGAAATGACGGAACATCGAAAGACATGGGAAGCTTACCGGAAAACAGAAGGGTTACAATTGAAACGAGAAGTGGTGGTATCCATATCATAATCAATGCTGGAGTGGATGGATGAATTGATGCCATAGGGCCGAAATCTTTCATGATGCTGAAACGATGATCCTGAGCGACGAAATCTATGCAAATTAGATTCCTTGAAGGCGCGCGAGTCAGATGAGCTTACATAGGGACATATATAGTATTGGTAGTATGTAGCAAAGCATGATATCGAGCAACATGCGGGCTTTTGCAATACGAGGGTTATCGACGATGGTCCTTTTCGAGGACAGACGTTCCAGATCCAGCGAAATAGCTAGACATGAGGCTGGAAGGGCCAAATTGGCTACCAAAAGGATTCTCGTCACTGCGACGACCGCTTAGCCAGCCTGGAAAAAGTCTCTAGATTCAATAAAACTCACCGATATCGCACCAGACAGGTATGTGCATGTCAACATTGCCAACCCAGACCAAAGAATTGATGCCATGAATGAGATTGCTCGCGATCAGCCATGATATCAGCGATAGATTGACGATGCTAGCGTTGATGCATCGTACGGGTAAAAATACACTGAGTAAGGCTACACAGAGGAAAGAAATGACCGGAAGCTGAGAGAGCATGGTGGCCACAAACGAGAGCGACGGGATGACGGGAAAAGTGCGACGGGGATCCACAATTCGGCTTTCCATAATAAATGCCAGAGAACAAGGCAACAGCAAACCGAAGCTAGATGTGGCGAGTCCGCCGGGTATTGATCATAGGCCACCACTGACAACCACGTCTAATTCTCCTTTAGCTCAAAGACAAGTCCACATCCTATTCGGAAACAAGGTCATTTTGACCCTGCATCCATCGTATTGTCGAGAAAAACTCACAGAACAAACGAGAGAGCTAATCGGGAAGGAAGAACGAGGTTTGTCCCAAAATGGAAATCTGAAGGCTGATCTGACGTGATCTGGCTCTATTTAGGGCCTGGGCTGGAGCTGAACCGATTAAGGTGTGGACATGGTTTCAGCTGTCTGATATATTGGATGCGTACCTCAATGGTATTCGGCCTCAATAAATGAGCTGTTCGAACGTAGAAAAAGGAAAAAATATATGTATATTTGACAAAAGACTGCGTGAACCGGGAATCGAACCCGGGGCGTAGCCAATCCAAATAATGGGAAGACCACATGTTACCATTACACCATTCACGCCTGTGGAGTATTGAGGTCGATTGCTTATAGGTGCAGCAGAATCGGCCCATAGCCCAAGAAAAAGGGATGATCTCTTTGTTCCGGTTCGAAACTAATGGCGTGAGTTGGCCGCTTTCATCTTCATGCTAATATAAATACAATACTAGTCTCATATCGAATATCTGGTAAGTATTCAACGGAAAGATTAAAGAGAAATCAAAGTCGTCGATATACCAATCAATCAAGTTCGTGGCTATGGTCACTGAAGCTAGAGGATATTGATTTCATGGTATCATCGGTAATCTGCCATCATCGTAGATTGTGTCGACTCCCGACGATCAGTATGTGGCTGACTAGTTTGTTGGTAGCAGTGTCACAACAGTGATAGCTATTCAAAGTTCCATTGATTGAACACTTGGCTGTGCGAGAATCAATGGAATAGGGCTGACGTAGACAGACAGATGAATGTGTCAGGCAGTCAACCGCAATATGATAAATCTCAGCACGTAGAACCCATTTTGCAATCCGCTGGTCGGAATCACAGTACTGGACTTGCCACACTTTCAACTTGACCTTCTATCTATCAGACCACCATGAAGACTTTTTCCCTCTCCCATTGTGTCGTAGCGCTGCTCTTCCAGCACGCTATCATCGCTATACCTCTCGCTGTCGATGAACGAAACCTCGAATCCCGGTACATGGATATCTCAATAAACTTGCTCGTCTTCTGACCTTGATTTCCAGTGATTCTTCGTCGTTCGAGAAACGACTCCTCGGGACCAACATCGCCGGCGAAATCATAGCCCAGACACCAGGGCAGGTCATTAATGCTCTCACCGACCCCAGAGTTACAAGCGACCCTGGGACGGGCAGTACAGTTGCCACGAATATCAGACCAGCTGTACAACCGCCGGTGAGGTAGTAGGCTCGTAACCAGCCTCTCTGACGGGGCAAGAGGCAAACCTCTCGTCAGAGGCTTGCCGCTCATGGAGAGTCCGTCACCGGACTACCGGTGAGGCCGATACTTGCCCCCAATACCCCGACAATCAGTCAGGAAACCCGTGATAATCTGGGGTGGAAATTTCCCGATATCCAAGCCCAACACGACCGATTAGGATCCCAGGCGTCACAGAGGGGAACCCCGACCCGGCAGAAACAACAGAATGACTTATGAATTCGGCGGCGGATCTTATCTGTATCTTATCTACTAATTGTGGCGTCGTATTCGAGCTCGTCTGGCTGAAGTTGGGAGACCAAAAGAAGATGTTTACAAGCTGCACCATGAGTATTCTCCTAGCTTAATCCTCAGAAAATGAGCCAAACAAGTGGTCCCAGTCACAGCGCCCTGCTGGCATCATCGCCAAGTTCAGGATTGCGTCGTCTATCCTCCCAGATTTCTCACCCGGTCATTCTCCCCCCATCTCCCCACAAAAGTAGCAGGACAACATGAATCCAACTTCAGAGGTCTGAAAAATCCGGAACCAGGTTGTTCCCCGGTCTCTTCAGCCTCGTCTTGTGCCTGTCTTGTGTTGAACATCGTGAACATTGAAAATTGGTAATTTGAGAGAGCTCCGGTCGATATTTGTCAGTCCTCAACGCCGCTTGGCCTGCCCATGTCAGCCGATAAGATATCGGGTAAGCTACGCGGCCGGCAATCTTCGGGAAGTACCGGGGGGTTCCTGGGATTCCCAAATAAAGATTGATGACTACTGTCCGGAAATCCCTGGGAACAGGGTTCCCAAATAGTTTTATCCTCGAACTTGGAATCACAGCGCCTTATGATGAGCGCTTGATGCGGCAGCACCGCCATCGGTCCGGACTTTGTTTTTCCACATGAAACAATATCGGAAAATTCGGAAGCCAATTTCCCTTGTTCGGACATTTGTTCCGTATCCTGCGTCTGATACATACTCGTTTCCTACGAGCGTTCACGATGCTAGGAGACTTTCAAGATCCTTTCCATGCTGAACCAGCAGCCCTGCTCACTCTGCTTGAGTCCATTACTTATTCTATTCGGCTCGAGATCTTCCGGTTTAATCGATCACACCCAGAGACGGGAGTCGATGAAAAAAAATACTGGGACGGGGACCACGGAACATCATATAGAAATATGTGACATGCTTTCAATATGAGCGCTCTCGATAGCCGACTCTACCGACTCTTGGAGATATGTACATAAAACCCTCAAGTCGCCGTGTTCGTTCTTTACGATTACTTGCTCCCTTCCGTTCTTTCTTCTTCCCTTGTCCTCTTTCACGACAATGATGGCTAAAAATGCCACAGAACATGCTATGAACCATTGGCACTTTGCACCAAATGAAACGACTTCTCGGCGATATGATGGAACATATTCTCGTCCTAGGTCCCTCTTCTCAACAGATTCAACCACCGCCAGGAGCACTCCCGTACCATTTGAGATAGACGGACCAACTAGGATGGCGTCGCCTGTATCGGTGGAGAAAATTCAGGGCCCAAGTTCCAAGAAGAAAGGGACCGCATTCTGGATGATCATCGTCTCCCTGATGATGTCCATATCTCTGTCCGCTATAGAACTCTCTGCCGTGTCGACAGCGATGCCAGATATTGTCAAGGATCTCCATGGGTCTAACTTTGCCTGGGCGGCGACCGCTTACAATTTGGCTTCCACGGCTTTTCTCCCGATGACGGGTGGACTTGCTCAAGTTTGTTTCGCAATTTTGTGTATTTCTGTTTCATTGAGCTCATGTACGTACGCCAGATTTTCGGACGTCGTCCGGTTCTCATATCTTCGCTTCTGCTTTTCACCCTTGGAAGCGTACTTTGTGGCAGTGCACAAAATATGGATTGGCTGATCGCGGCACGAGGTACTGTTCCGAACCCATCATTTATTGAACGTACTGATCCTGTTTCTCAAGTCGTGCAAGGTCTGGGAGGAAGGTGAGCTATATTTAATCCACGTTCGAGTTTCACTCAATCGGTGTCGTAGTGGAATTCTCTCTTTAACGAGTATCATCGTCTCGGATCTCGTTTCCCTTCGAGAAAGAGGGACATACAACGGTATAATCGGATTGGCCTGGGCCTTTTCCATTGCCCTCGGAGTACGGATCTCTCAATGCTTTATTCCTTGGTCCTTATGCCGTATTTAGCCGCTGATAGGTGGCGCACTAGCTACCGCTGGAAAATGGCGATGGGTCTTCTGTGAGTCGGGCCGAATTTCCGCTTGTAGTTTGTCTAACGTAATTCTAGACATGAATCTCCCAATCTGTGCTGTATCAATTGCGCTGGTGATGGTATTCCTTCGTCTTCCAAGGCCTCCGGGGACTCTGAAAGAGAAGCTCATGCAAATGGATTGGATGTGAGTCCTTGTTACCGTATTGAACCTTTTTGTTTCTGACAATTTACAGTGGCAATGCTATTATGGTTGTCAGCAACACTCTGCTGGTCATGGCGATAACATGGGGAGGTGTCGATTTCCCTTGGTCATCATCTCATGTATTGGGAACTTTGATTCCAGGCCTTCTTGGACTGGGATGCTTCTTCTACTATGAAGCCAAGTTTGCCACTTACCCTATCGTAAGTTGCCTCCTGTTTCGATTCGATGTACTTGGTTCATTGTTTACAGATTCCCTTCACATTGCTGTCTAATCGATCGAGTCTGAGCGGGTACATCCAGACTTTTGCCAACTATACCGTTGCCCTGGCAATGATTTGTATGTTTTCTCTTTCTTTCTGTTTGCTGAACTCAATTTCAATGCGAAAGACTATATACCGGTGTACTATCAAGCGTGCAAACTCGCGACACCAGTCCACTGTGGTGCCTTCATTTTATATTCCATCGGTCTGGTTCTCGCTCCAATACTGGTCGTGTCTGGGATCAGTGTTTCAGTCACCAAACGATACCGCCCCCAAGCTTGGTTTGCGTGGATCATCTTTCTCATCGGCTTCGGAACTTTCAGCACGTTGAAAGCAGACAGCCCGGTATCCCATGCTCTCGGATTTTCTACCCTTCTCGGTGCTGCTGTCGGAATACTCGCTGGTATGTCATTCAACTCTTTCTTGGTGCTTTTTACTCATAGGACTCCAGCCGTATTATACTTTCCGGTTCTCGCACCGCTGGACGTGTCTGAAAATGCTCATGCTCTGGCATTCTATGCATGGATACGCTCCTTTGCCGGTGTTTGGGGTGTCTCTATTGGGGCAACGGTCCTCCAGAACGAGCTCAGCAAGCGTCTTCCTGAAGAATTTGTTGCTCGATTCTCAAATGGAGCCCCTGGAGCTGGATTTGTCTATGCTGTGATCCCAGAGATAAAAAACCTGCAGGAACCGTTGAAGAGTCAAGTGCGAGAGGCGTTTGGCGGGAGTCTTTCAGTAATATGGCAAGTTATGATAGGGATTGCGGTAATTGGAGCCATTGCGTCGGGTTTCATGCCGAATCTAGAGCTTCAGAACCAAGTAGATGAACAATGGGCAGTCGAGTCCAAGACGATTGTTAATGAATCAAGCCCGTAGAGACTAATTATTTAGGTACAGGTAATGATATATATTGTGGTTTTGCTTGAATTAAGGCTACCTTTTGGCATCTGAAAAAAAAGAAAGTCGCATCATGATTGAACATTTTCAAGTCCGATCTCAGCAGTTCCCGCCCGCTATATAAGGCCCCATGGAACAAGCGCTACACAAGGATTGCATGGTCGAGTATCATTATTCATCATGCTTCGTCGCTAGCTAGCTTCATCCGTCAAGCTCCTTGAGCCAAACTGTCACGTCAATTCGTGACTAGGTAGATCACACACCATGGGAAACCTGCAAGGACAACAGACTCGTGATCAACCCATCTTCTGCTGGACCCTCACGCTCTCATAATGCCTATTGCTATTGTGACTGGATGCGCTCAAGGAATTGGAAAGGCCATTGCTTTACGACTGGCTGATGACGGCTACGATATCGGTCTCAACGATGTCGTAGGCCAAAAAGATGAAATCGAGAAACTCGAACAAGAGATCTTAAAAAAGGGGCGCCTCAGCAGAATAATATTGGCGGACGTTTCTAACGAGGAACAAGTCAAGAACATGGTGGACGAAGTTGTGAAAGAACTCGGTGGTTTGGACGTCGTATGTCCCAGTGCCAGAGTCTCGGTTGCAAGGCTTACATCGGCTGCAGATGATTGCAAATGCCGGTATTCATCATGCCGGTGGATGTTTGCTCATCGAGCGTAACTACTGTTACCCGTTGATGGTGGCTTGACCAACATTTATACTTTTAGACTCCGCAGAGGATTTCGATCGGGTTCAAGCTGTCAATGTCCGTGGCACCTTTCTGTGTTATAAATATGCTGCCCTGGTCATGATATCACAGGGTCGCGGCGGAAGAATCATCGGTGCATGTTCTGGGCTAGGGAAACGAGGTTTGTGCAAGATTGAGCTAATGCTCCTTCACATCATTTTTCAACTCCGATGCATAGGTCTCATGCGTGCCATTGCCTATAGCGCTTCCAAGTTTGCCATTCGAGGTCTGACCCAGACCGCTGGTGAGTCCCATCGTTCGAGAACTTGAAGGTCGTGTGCCTGCATTTAGCTTGCAGCTATCGAACTCGCAGAACATGGCATCACTGACAATGCTTATGCGCCCGGTGAGTTCCCACAATGCATTATATGCTGTGCGTCATACCGATCCCGTTGCCAGGAGTGATTGAAACGCCGATGAGTAAGTACTGACGGGAAACACTGAGCCTTAGGCTCGAAAGTCACGATTTTCCAGCTAGCAGGATCATTAAATCTGCTCGAGAAAACCCACCTGAGACCCACAGCGTAGTTCGTATCCTAGAAAAAACTCAGTATTCAATGGCATGGCTGACTTGAAACTACAGCTGCAGCAGCTCGCCGCCTCGGGTAAGGTTGGTGAGCCTGAGGATGTCGCTGGGCTTGTGTCATACCTCGTCTCTAAAGAGGCGAAATTTATTACAGGTGAGTTTCACAGCCCAATCGAACGGAAAATATGTAACAATCTGCTCCAGGCCAATCGGTCAGTCACAGTAGGCTGCCCTAGCAGAGCTAACAGTCAGATAGATCAATATTGACGGTGGCTGGTTCTTTGACTGAACAACAGAGGTGATACAAGCTGAGAGAGACGATGCTCAGATGTCCATAAAACCCGCGACAGTATAGCCCTCAAGTCCTGCAGGAATGCTCAGAGAGACTGTCTGTCATCATCCTGACCTCACATCGTTCGTGACCAGACCAAACACAGCCAAGCGCGTAGGTCACGAGACCCGTTCAGCAAGCTCTGAGTTCATAAATTTTGAGGTCAGCTAATCGGATTGACCTATCAGTTGGATCTATTCAAGATCGTAATCAAGATTGCGGACGACTTTGAAAACTTGAGGTTTTCCATCCATAATCATTCCATGATGCATGAATAAATTGATACAAGTTGAAACTCGAAAATCTACGATTCCCAAAGCAGTACACCATACATAGCCATCCTTCCGAGTCAATTGTTGCCCTGACTCTGAAGATTTTCTCGACTTTCAATCACGCTTCATTTGGCTTGCTCGGCTGCGTCCATCTTCTTATAGAATGCCAACACCCTAGGCTCTGTCGGGTCCTGAGATCCGGCTTCATCAATGGCGGTGACTTCATGAGGTGTCAAGTCAGGAACCTGCTCCGTAGCAATATATTCCTTGATCCTCTCCTCTTTATTTGACGTCCTGACAATCTGTTAGCGAAGTTGATCAGCAAGGACAAGGAATGTTCGACAAACGTGACCACGACAGCCCCTTTAGCCAGCACCCATTTGGCCAGGATCTGGGAAGCGGTTGCAGATCTACCAACACGTTTGATGATAGCTTCGACCGCGGCATCGACAGGACCACCAGATTTCCATGTAACTGGCGACATAGAACCATATGAAGCGATAACAATCCCGTGTTTGCGACAAACCCGGAGGATATCTTCGCTGGCCTTCAAAACATATGGGTGGAATTCGATCTGGCACAAGTATCTTCAGCCTTTTACTAGTTTTCTCGGAGAGAAGCTGACCTGATTAACAGCGGGAGCCACTGTACACTCCTTGAGGATTGCTTCAAGGTCCTCTTGAAAGTAGTTGGAGACGCCGATAGATCGTGCCAATCCCTCGGCCTTGACCGCTTCCATCTCCTTCCACAATTCTACCGGTGTCATATTGTTCATGGCTGCTGAGCGCGGAGAGTGCACCAGAAAGAGATCGACGTAGGTTGTCTGGAGTTTCTCGAGAGAAGAGACGAGGCTAGAGCGCACAGTCTCTCCTGGTTCCAAGTTCAGATTGAGCTTTGTCGTCATGTAGAGCTCCTCCCTGGGCTTTCCGGACGCCTTCCAGGCATCTCCAGCAGATAGCTCGTTGCGGTATCTCTGAGCGGTATCTAGGTGAGAGAACTGCAAAAATGTCAGAGAAACTGGATACATATTCTGGCAGATTTCTTACTCCGTTGTCGATGGCCATACGCACTGCATTGCTAGTGTCTTTGTTAGGATCCGGGGTCCCAGTACCAAAGGCGATCCATGGTATTTTATTACCGTCGTTCAGAGGAATGTAGAGCATCGTCACACTGGGGGCATTACTAGCAGCGAAACCCCATTTTATAAGGCGGTGGAATGGCGGAATCCATTTGACTCATTTTCTCATGATTATTAATGGTATGAGAGAATTTGAAGGTGGTGATGACAGTCAGTTGTATTTCAAGTTTGTTCTCTCTCTGCCATAGAACTGATGCAATCACCCTCGAAACAAGCTTTTGAACGTTCAAACTCCAGCAATGGCTCCGGCAGTGCTCTAGCAAAGTCGGAAGAGCACAGATGGCCTATCGACTGCGGGTCTATGATCACGTATGCGCATTCGGTAATTTCCACAGTGACATTGACATTGGAAGCTGGTGTTTTACCAGGGTACAGTATATTGCCTGTCTTGCTAGGGTACTCCGGGGTCTTATGTAATTGCCGCAGTTTTCGGTGAGTCGGAGTTCGGATTTCTACGGCCGGCGGAATTTTATATATATCTTAGAGCAGAGCACTTCCTTCGACGTTCGACGTTCAACGTCCAATATTAATTGTACATTTTATTCAGATTCATTTATAATCACGCAACTTTGCTCAGTACGAAGGGCGAGAATGTCGACCCACCGCATGTGACACCTCCAACGTCTTCTCCCCCACCACTCCTCACGTTCGCCATCGCTGCCCTCAAAATCTCCGCCTACAACATCTCCGCGCCAGATATCGAGGCATGCCGAAAATTCCGCACCTCTGCCGAGAAGTCCCCTTCCGTTGTTTGAGAAGCAAGTTACGTGGGGGAGACGCCCGATAGAAATCATTGCGTGAGGCTTTTTTCTCTTCTTCTTGAGCTGTATATTTGGGATTTAGTTGATGGGAGAAAGACAATACTTGACAGACTAAGTAAAAGCACCAGACAGAGTAATTTTATGGGCTATACAGAGATATCAGCGCAAGATGATGTGACACTTATGTACACCACAATTGTTGAATTCTAGGTCACAAGATGACTGCAAACGTAGTCGTCTGTGTCATTGTTGGTCACCAAGAGTCTGAGCATGTTGCGAAGCCGTGCGGGACCTTTCCGGATCCGCTCTATGTGTATTCTCGCATGCTTTTGACTTGTCTTGACTCTGTACGACTCGTTATCTCTGACTAGACTGTGATTCCCTCGACTCTCTGTGACTCCTCTCAGAGTATTTAAGTAGATCCTTTGTACTGTAACTAGTCATTGGATTGAACAACTTCTTTCCCTCGTTCACTGGGATTAGAATCAATTCACTCTGATGCAGTCAGCATTTGGAGTGTCTTATGAAGACTGACAATTCGATATTCGACAACAACTCCGCGTCCCACTACGTGTCACCCCGCACTGTCATATCCCCCCAAGATCTCTGGGCTGAGTTTGTTTTCCGGAAGGGCGAGTCTTGTGCTGAATCTCTTGGCTGCAAACCATGATTAGCTGTTATCAGGACATTTTTGGAAAGATGACCAAGTGCGTCCTCGGCCCAAATCTGTCTCCAAGTATTGCGTAGCTTGAGACTTCCCACGTGATGGAGTCATCCGCCGGGAGATTAATCTGGGCCGCTCCACATAAATTCACCGACAAGAAAACACAGGTCGACAACTTGGCGACTCGAAAAACGAGCGAGAACATGAAAATGCCACCAGGGATTTAGAAATACTTATCGCGTCACCATACCAATTCGGCCACATTTCACTCAGCGGCCAAGATTGATCAGTGTTACTTGACTCCGCGCCGAGTCAACCTCGGATAAAGCAATCTTCCGGCCACTGTACTAGCTCCACACAGTCCGAATATATTCCTTTCCTGGGCCAATAATTTCGCTGGATAATGAGGTTGGCATAGAAACACGGTACGAGTCGAGTACGATTTGTCGGGTCAAGCTCGCTAACACTGAGGGCTCGGAACTTGTGGTCATGGGGCGTTTGATCAATTTAGAATCTCAGTATAAAGTCGTCAAGAGAGAACAGGGAGATCCTCATATTTCCTTCACGATGAAATACTTTGCATCCCTTGCCTGTGCTCTTGCCCTTGCTCAGCATGTGTCTGGTCATTGTAAGGTCAACCATTCCCAGGCGACTGTGTTGTGACCTGATTCCCTAGATATTTGGACCACACTTATTGCAGGAAGCACTACTTCCACTGATGCTGTTCGCATGCCAGTGAACAACTCACCTGTGACTTCTGTTACATCTAACGACATAACCTGTAACGTGAACCCTGGTGCCGCTTCGACAACAGTCTCCGTTGCCGCAGGAAGCACCATCGGATTCAAACTCGACAATACGCTTTATCATCTTGGCCCTGCTGCTATTTACTTGGGTAAAGCACCGACAACTGCTGCAGCATGGGACGGGAGCGGGGCAAATTGGTTCAAGGTCTATTCTTTTGTTGTTTCATGAGTAGGATCTGACGTCGAAGAAAGATCGCCGAATGGGGAGCTTCGTTCAATCCATTTACATTTGTCGACTACAATGCCGCTCAGCTCACAACGACTATCCCGTCTGATGTTCCCGCTGGAGAGGTATATTATTCTTGACCGTTGAAATTCGACTGCTGACCTTGTCATGTTCAGTACTTGGCGAGGTGCGTGACATAGAATCAAGGAATTCATAAACTGAATACCAGGACAGAATCGAGCAAGTAGCTCTGCATGTCCCGGGAGCTCCACAGTGGTACATATCTTGCGCCCAGATTCAGATCACTGGCGGTGGGTCGGCCAATCCCTCGAAGGTATCCATTCCCGGCTACGTGGCTGCAAATGGTACAGTTTCATTGAAGACCCTCTGCAATGTGTTGACTGTTATTTAGATCCAGGATTGACTGTCAACATCTATGATCCAGTTGAGTCTTGAGCTTTTCTCCTGCGCGCTTCCTAACAAAGACTCCAATCCCAGGTCCCAACAGCTTACACTGTGAGGAAATATCATGTCTCGGAGTTCAATGTTGATAAGAATTATAGGTTCCAGGGCCACGCCCATTCACCGGATAATGGACTCTTGGATGTTGAAAGTCCGGTTTGGTCCGAACAATTGTATCTCCATATCAGAAATGCACCACTTTTCCATGTTCTTCAAGTACTTGATTCGTCCGATATTATTAATATCGAAGCACCACTTCAATATTTAGTCTGCCAGAGATGAGATTCGAGACTCGAGAGACACAATCGATAGATGAAAAAGATGTCAAATCGTACATAGGATAACCCTCATGTCGGCTATGACCCTAGTGACCCTAGGATGGAATGGACTTCTGTTATGCTTGGCCGATCTGATGGATCATACGCGAAGCATCTTTCTATCATCGCCCATAGTAGATCATCACTCAGTGATCTAGGTCTTTGAGGCTGACGTCTCTTGACTGCAACCTCCAGAATCACCGCCCCGTCGTTGATGATCTCATCAAAAGGGCGTCTCTGTGTAAACACCTGCAATACACCCATACATCATTCGGCAAATGACACAAAGAAATGAAGGACGAAACTTACCTCGATGCAGAGACAGCCAAAGGAGTAGACGTCGGCTTTTAATGAGATGATTTGCCCAGGTTTGATGACCTCTGGGGCCATCCATCTGAGACTTCCGGGATGAGATCCCGAGAGCAGCGGTGACCCTGGCACTAATATCTCGGATGCCCCAAAGTCGCATAGAACGGCACGACCATGATCGTTTATTAAGACGTTCCACTACTTGAGTCTAAGCGAAGACTTGTAGCGTTTGACTGTGACTCACGCTTTTGATGTCGCCGTGAAGAATAGGACTCGGGAGGCTATGCAGATACGACAAAGCGTCCGCTACGTCATATAGCTGTACCACAGCCTTAGTCATGATAGGCGCCCATACGATGAACTTTGCACATACCAGAACCGCTTTTTCTATCGGATGCCTATCCAAGAAAGACAGAATCGTACCATTCGTCATTAATGGCGACACCATCCCCATGTCTCCCGTTATTGAGCATTGAGTGATGCCCGAGAACGATAGAATCGTCGGATGGCGAGAAACAGAGCTCCATATACCAACTTCTTTCCGGAACTGTTCCTATACAATGCGAATTTCAATAAAAAATCTCAAGTCCTGATATATGAACACGTACCGCTACCTCGGTGGATGTTATCGACGTGAATTTCCGAAGGTACTTGATCGCTACCCTTCCATTCAACCGTGACTCTCCTCGTCCGCTGAGAACACCTTGCTTGATGGTAGAACAGATGGTCATATCCAGAGGTTGCTGGTCCTGTACGAAGCACGCTTGGTCCTGTACAACGCAGGCCAATTCCTAACATAACGGTCAAAAACGATTGCCTTGATAAGTGATTCTTACTCACCTGTGGGACAGGTTCTAATTGATCCATATGGGCTCGCTGGGATTGAATCAAAGTGACTCGACAGAATGGAAAAGTATGTTTTAAAGGCGTGGACTGGGCGTGGTGCGGCGGAGAGACTTTGACTCGGACCATTCGTGTTTATAAACTGAGTTGATATGTCTCAGGCTCTTACAGCTTTTTCGACAGCTATAACACAGCTACGCACCGCCAGCCGGAGAAGAGCAAAGTAACAATATAGTTACACAATTTCGAACAGCTATCCCACCTGAGGCTACAGAACTGCTACGGAATCTATATTTAGGTCGGCTTACCCGATTCGTCGGCAAATCCCGAAGGCTGTCCGTGTTCTATGCAGTCTTGACAGCTTTACAGCTTCAGCACAGCATCAAAAGCTATAAAACCGAAGCATACGAGATCGACAAAGTCATCCCCCAACCACCCATCAATTCCGGACGCATGGTAAATATCATCCTATACTACCAGGAACACATCTGACGGTACCAAAGAACCCTTTATCCTCGAACTCTAGCGACGACCACCTTTTCGAATTGGTCAGTTGGATCTTAGACTTGCTTATGAATAATAACCATCGAGCCAACAGTTGTACAATCTTGCCCAAGAATTAACAAAGCTTCACGACAAGGATATTGTCCATGGCGACCTGACGGCTGTAAGGAGAGTAAACATAAAGACTCCGGTCGCTCATCACAGAACAGAACACTGTCTATCTCAACGATGGTATGCCGCAGTTAGCGTTCAACAATATTGCAGATATGGAACGACGCCATTCTAGCTCTGAGAATGAGCCGACACGCAGTACATGGAGATATAGCGCACCAGAACTTTTGAGTGGTCCATACAAGTACGCCACAATGGCAAGCGACGTCTATTCATTCGGGTCTCTGGCTTATAATGTGAGTCAACTGCAAATCCCAGGCTATCGAAGCTTACTGGGAATGGAATGACAATGTAGATTCTGACAGGGATTCGTCCTTACGACCATCTCGAGTCAGAATTCGAGGTCATTGTCGCTATCGACACCAATGAGGGGATTTCTCGTCCACATGCTGGGATCACGGATGAGGTTTGGGGTATCTTGAGTGCATGCTGGGTCAGGGAGCCAGATTTACGACCGTCGATGCAGGAGATTCGTGGGCGCTTGGCTGCGCTTCAGCGAAGGAAAAGGAGAATCATGGCTCGTATGTGATAGCTGGTCAGATATTGATGTATTTGTTCTCAGGTCCGCCTTACCAACCTTTGGCCGGTCGTGTTGGCTTTTATGCTATATGCTTGCATATCACACCGCTTTGTTCAATTTATTGGCATCGCATGATTTTGCATACATTATTGAATCGCACCGATGAATATCGGCTCTGGTGACGCTCGAACGCGAAAATACTAGTAGTAATGTAAAATGGCCCGGATACGAATGTTAACGCCGTGATAATGATCTCTCCATCAGCCTTCACTTTCTGAGCTGTCAGGCTTGCTATGGCGGCCTTGAGATCTAGTATCTCAGCATCGATGAGTTCCTTAGCGAGGGCCTTAAGCTTAGCATTAATCTCTTCCTTCGTGATTATGTATGGAATCATGACATGATTCCATACATAATTATGCATAAAAATATCCAATTTGTAGGAGCATCAATCTTACCCATTTGACTTGACTGTAAATCTTCAATTCTTGGTTGTCACTGAAAAAGTGTTCCAAATGCCTCTCTGGGTCAGTCCTCGATACAAGCAGTCAAACCAAAACAAAGCAAACAACATGGGAACTCATGCCTTGCTGTCAAAGGACAGCCTCTATCCCACTGGTTGGAAGATGGAGTCACTTTGTGTTTTTGTTTTGACATGGACGCAAGAGCAAAATGTAATGTATTTCCTATTTAGGAATCCCAATTAGGAAGGTACAAAAAAAAACTCGGCCGGACATTATTTTCGGGAAGCGCTCTACAGTGTGAATTAAGACTGATGATATATCAGTGTTCTGAATGTGTATTTATTCCTGAGCCTTCAAGAATCCAGATAACTGTGAGGGCTGACTGTAATCACAATATATCAATAATCAATCTTATATTGCCCTATAATTCCGAATTCCGAGCCAAAATCTGTATCTGCACTGTAAATAGCATTTAATAATGTATGACCGCCCACCGGGCAATGGCATCAAATAATAGGAATGACTACTTAGCCAAAGCTACCAGTCTCAGCTGTATCTAGCTGGAAACTCTTGCCTACTTGATATTTTTTTAATCATCTGGAATTTACGTTTCTTATCGCAGAGTTTTCCAACGGTCCTCATCAATCACATCAAGTGTCTCAAAGTCATCCTTGAATTCAAACAGCTCTTTCACTTCTCTGCTGTCTTAGGATATGATTGTGCTTTTGGACGGTGTCGGTAGACACATTAGGTAGCTTGATTGTTGGAAGCTAAGTGCTTTCACCTGGCATAATAGTAATACAGTTGAAGATTCTATATAGTATGATGACTTGCATCTCTTGCCAAGACATCTAATTGTTAGATAGCACTTGAAGCACACAATAACTCCGGGGCCAAGCCTACAAAGCACTTAGCAGACAGTGGCAAAAACATCATGCTATATGCATTATCAGATTGGTTTTCACTCGGTCCGGGTGCTGTCTGGTATGTGTGTATCTCAATGACAGTACAAAGCCTTGAATCTATATAAGAACCTGAAATTTCCAAGGAATCCTCACGTTTGATACGCTCCCACTTCTTCACTCAACACACTTAGTCGCTGGCGATTACTTGCTATTACCATCATGAAATCCTTCACTTTCTCTCACCTTGGAATCTTCTTTGTCCTCATTTCAGCTGTCGTCAATGGCATGCCATTAGAGCGTCGTGAGGGTGATGAGCTGGAATCGGGCTGCGATTATATTGCAGCTGGTGCCGTGAGCAGACGGGACTTAGAGGCTCGCGTACTGAAACATGTAGTAACGGGGTATGTTCTATCAAAGCTACTGCCATTGATCTGATCTAACATCAATCATCACAGAACTGCTCTTCAGTTCAAAAACTGGCTTGTTACCAACAAGGCTACTGTTTCTGCCATTCCAGCCATATTGTTCAGCGGTGAAAGCGGTACCGTGCATTCTCAAAAAGGAGCTCGTCTGCTTGCCACTCAGTATCAGGGAAAGACCATTGCTGATCTGACCCGGAAAGCTAATATAAAGTACACTGGGTGGACAAAGGATGATTGGGCAGTTGTTTGTGAGGTGTGGACAAGGGATATAGCAACTGGGACAGCCTACGTTGCACTTGGAAAGAAAATCCCCGCAGATGCCACTTGGACCCAGGTTGAACTGCCTGAGTTGAAGGCGAACGCACTTGTCACGAGTATCAAGGCCTTTGAGGTTGGGGACAAACTTGATGCAAATAAAAAGGCAGTGTTAACTGCGAAAGGAGATTTGAAGAAGTAGTAAATCATTGGATTGATCCAGTCTAATGATACCGCTTTACTTATTAAATTATTTTCGACAAGGCTATTCCTCCTGATTCAAATAGATAGTGTAATCTAGCCACTGTTTGTTTGGTATCAGCTTAAATCCCACTTGGGTACACCATCTGGCGTGACAAGTATAGATATGCTCCATTTGAAGCCAATTTCTGAAGCCTCTGAACTTGTGGTCTGCAAGCTTGGATCCAGGATCATCAGTTGAATCGTTGAATTGTATTTCAAAGAGAAACATCGAGTTCATGAACACAAAAGAGGGCTATCGAGTATGTACCGTCTAGGGTTCAATGTAAGGCAACATAGGTCGGTGCCATAGTTATTCATTGAGACTTGAACTCAAAGAAGAGAATGTCAAAGTCACCATGACAAAATTCATGGCAAGTGGGCTCTAGGACGGAAGGGATGGAACTTGCAACTTGGGGATGAAGGTGAGAAGAGAAGGCTTGTAGTGTTTATGAGATTCTCAACACCGAGGACATTGAGCTATTTCCTGTTCAAGACATTCGCTGTAAGCCTATTAAGCTTTCTATGAAGCACATTTGTTGAATGAGATACTTACTCGTACAGCTTGTAGAATAAAACCAAGTTACGAGTCTCCATTTATGGGGCTCGTTTGTTGGGAGTGAGCGGATTTCAGACATCTGCCATCAAAGAGCCCAATGGGTGATATCTCCCATGCATAGCCATAAATACGATGATGTTTCGGGCGTCGGCCGAACCGTCCGACGGTCACTTCATAACTCACTTCAGCTTCTTTGCTAGCTTTTGAATGCAAATTTTAAAGGCCTGCTCACTATTCTCCTTAATTTCGTAGTGCTCAGTGAAATGTTCAACATACTTAGTTGCACTGTTGCGGTGGGTCCGAGTTTTCCGGCCTCTTCCAGTGTCTTCCTAGAGTTTTACAGCTCATACCCGATGGTCTGATGTATGCGCTCTTTCCTTGGGGTTCAAATAGAGTGGTACCAATCTTAACTTGGTTTTATTCTACAAGCTGTACGAGTAAGTATCTCATTCAACAAATGTGCTTCATAGAAAGCTTAATAGGCTTACAGCGAATGTCTTGAACAGGAAATAGCTCAATGTCCTCGGTGTTGAGAATCTCATAAACACTACAAGCCTTCTCTTCTCACCTTCATCCCCAAGTTGCAAGTTCCATCCCTTCCGTCCTAGAGCCCACTTGCCATGAATTTTGTCATGGTGACTTTGACATTCTCTTCTTTGAGTTCAAGTCTCAATGAATAACTATGGCACCGACCTATGTTGCCTTACATTGAACCCTAGACGGTACATACTCGATAGCCCTCTTTTGTGTTCATGAACTCGATGTTTCTCTTTGAAATACAATTCAACGATTCAACTGATGATCCTGGATCCAAGCTTGCAGACCACAAGTTCAGAGGCTTCAGAAATTGGCTTCAAATGGAGCATATCTATACTTGTCACGCCAGATGGTGTACCCAAGTGGGATTTAAGCTGATACCAAACAAACAGTGGCTAGATTACACTATCTATTTGAATCAGGAGGAATAGCCTTGTCGAAAATAATTTAATAAGTAAAGCGGTATCATTAGACTGGATCAATCCAATGATTTACTACTTCTTCAAATCTCCTTTCGCAGTTAACACTGCCTTTTTATTTGCATCAAGTTTGTCCCCAACCTCAAAGGCCTTGATACTCGTGACAAGTGCGTTCGCCTTCAACTCAGGCAGTTCAACCTGGGTCCAAGTGGCATCTGCGGGGATTTTCTTTCCAAGTGCAACGTAGGCTGTCCCAGTTGCTATATCCCTTGTCCACACCTCACAAACAACTGCCCAATCATCCTTTGTCCACCCAGTGTACTTTATATTAGCTTTCCGGGTCAGATCAGCAATGGTCTTTCCCTGATACTGAGTGGCAAGCAGACGAGCTCCTTTTTGAGAATGCACGGTACCGCTTTCACCGCTGAACAATATGGCTGGAATGGCAGAAACAGTAGCCTTGTTGGTAACAAGCCAGTTTTTGAACTGAAGAGCAGTTCTGTGATGATTGATGTTAGATCAGATCAATGGCAGTAGCTTTGATAGAACATACCCCGTTACTACATGTTTCAGTACGCGAGCCTCTAAGTCCCGTCTGCTCACGGCACCAGCTGCAATATAATCGCAGCCCGATTCCAGCTCATCACCCTCACGACGCTCTAATGGCATGCCATTGACGACAGCTGAAATGAGGACAAAGAAGATTCCAAGGTGAGAGAAAGTGAAGGATTTCATGATGGTAATAGCAAGTAATCGCCAGCGACTAAGTGTGTTGAGTGAAGAAGTGGGAGCGTATCAAACGTGAGGATTCCTTGGAAATTTCAGGTTCTTATATAGATTCAAGGCTTTGTACTGTCATTGAGATACACACATACCAGACAGCACCCGGACCGAGTGAAAACCAATCTGATAATGCATATAGCATGATGTTTTTGCCACTGTCTGCTAAGTGCTTTGTAGGCTTGGCCCCGGAGTTATTGTGTGCTTCAAGTGCTATCTAACAATTAGATGTCTTGGCAAGAGATGCAAGTCATCATACTATATAGAATCTTCAACTGTATTACTATTATGCCAGGTGAAAGCACTTAGCTTCCAACAATCAAGCTACCTAATGTGTCTACCGACACCGTCCAAAAGCACAATCATATCCTAAGACAGCAGAGAAGTGAAAGAGCTGTTTGAATTCAAGGATGACTTTGAGACACTTGATGTGATTGGTGAGGACCGTTGGAAAACTCTGCGATAAGAAACACAAATTCCAGATGATTAAAAAAATATCAAGTAGGCAAGAGTTTCCAGCTAGATACAGCTGAGACTGGTAGCTTTGGCTAAGTAGTCATTCCTATTGTTTGATGCCATTGCCCGGTGGGCGGTCATACATTATTAAATGCTATTTACAGTGCAGATACAGATTTTGGCTCTCAATTTGGAATTATAGGGCAATATAAGATTGATTATTGATATATTGTGGTTACAGTTAGCCCTCACAGTTATCTGGATTCTTGAAGGCTCAGGAATAAATACACATTCAGAACACTGATATATCATCAGTCTTAATTCACACTGTAGAGTGCTTCCTGAAAATAATGTCCGGCCAAGTTTTTTTTTTGTACCTTCCTAATTGGGATTCCTAAATAGGAAATACATTCGCATTTTGCTCTTGCATCCATGTCAAAACAAAAACACAAAGCGGCTCCATCTTCCAACCAGTGGGGTAGTAGCTGTCCTTCGACAGCAAGGCACGAGTTCCCATGTTGTTTGCTTTGTTTTGGTTTGACTGTTTTTTTTTTTTGGTGCTTCAGTTCTGATCAGGCGTCCGTTTGTAAGCGGGAGCCCCTTTCGGGCCAACCTCGTTGGCCGACCAGAACCCACAAATAGTCAAAAGGGAATGAAACCCCTCCAGGGTATTCAGGTGTTGAACCCAAAGGGATGGTGACTATCACCCAGGAAGAAATGCATTTACGCATACCATTGTCTTTTATAGACGGTTATGTGGCACTCGACTGCGTTTGCAATACCCACTAAAACTCCCTGGTGGGTTTTGCAGGATTCAAACCTGCGACCTCAGCACAGGGCACGAGGCGACATATATCAGTTTCACGTGATATCTGTCAGACCAGATGGCATATCCACTGAGCCATCTGGCCCTTGGTTTGACTTCTTGTATCGAGGACTGACCCAGAGAGGCATTTGAAACACTTTTTCAGTGACAACCAAGAATTGAAGATTTACAGTCAAGTCAAATGGGTAAGATTGATGCTCCTACAAATTGGATATTTTTATGCATAATTATGTATGGAATCATGATTCCATACATAATCAAGGGGGAACCGGACTTTGAAAATTTGACCTGGGGTCGATTTTCTCGGAATCGGGCTCGCGGCGGGGACTAACTAACTATGTAAGCATTCCCACGGCCCGATATAGTAATAGATAAGATAACATTATCCCGGCGCTGACGATTTCCTTTCTCGTTGTTCTTGCATCCCTCGCACACCCAATTTCGCTCCAAATTACCTTCTGAATCTGAAACACAATCATAGTGATACTAAAAACCATTAGGGAGCAATTCAAAGGGTATATAGCGACTTACCCAGACAGTTTCGCAGTCTCTTGCGACATTTCACGGCGGCGGAGGTCTTCTGTGCCGGTTCAGCCCATCGGGGCGGCTGATGCAATTCACAATAACAATCTGAAAGTCGACATGGCTCAATGCACTCAAAATCAACGAAATGACTGAAAAAAAGTTGGTTCCAAAATTTTTTTTTCCGCCTCGCGGGCTGGACTGACTAACCGGGGCCTGGTTACATAATCAAACTCCGGTTCCCCCTTGTACATAATCACGAAGGAAGAGATTAAGACTAAGCTTAAGGCCCTCGATAAGGAACTCATCGATGCTGAGATACTAGATCTCAAGGCCGCCATGAGTGCCTTGAAAAATTCCAGGAGAATCTGTCGGAAGCTGTCAAAGCAAGCCTGACAGCTCAGAAAGTGAAGGCTGATGGAGACGTCAAGCGGCTTGAAGGTCAAATGCAAAAGTTGAAGGTTAGAAGGTAGCAAAGTGATATGCTGGATCCGCTTTCAAAACACTCTTATTGGATTTTCTCTATAGATCTGGCTCGAACTAGTCTCGGATCCAGACGTTCGGCGGTGAAGCTCGCCAAGGCTCGCTGTCCGAAGATCCGGATATTTCGGATCTCCGCACTCTCCGAAGGACGAGAGAGGGTATCTGTCGGTAACGGAGCAACCTCGGATGCACCACTGTTGCCATCAGCGATCAAATAATGCCCTTTTTGTACGCGTGGAAATTAATAACTGACTGATGAGTAAGCTTTTGACCTTGAAGTCGAGAAGCTGAGCCGGGGGGTTGTGCAAAGAAAGCGACATTTGACAAGGACAGTTGGAAAAGGACACTGGAACTGTGGTCCATGGCGGATACACTTTTAGATAATTACAAGGCAATATTCAATTAATTTATTCACATTATTGTATACTTCTCACATGGATTATAATGGATGCATATCTGCAAATCTTTGCTGCTTGTCTTGAATAATACTTACGGAGAGTGAGGAAGTTTGGCGCTTGCGCCGCTAGGGATCAATTGATCCGGCGGAGATTCAAAAAGTTACGAGGTTTTCACCGCTACTGTCATTGACTTAGTAATGCACAATGTGACTATTTGCACAATCGCAATTTTGGGGCTCAATTCTAGCTCTTTCTTTTCAAATAAAAGGTGATACATTCTAAGAGTGTTTCCGCGGAACTTGGCACCAAAAATCCGCTGTAAAACGACTTGAATGTTGTGTAAAAAAAAAATCAAAAAGTCTATTTTCGGCACAGGCCAAATTTAGCCGAGAACCTCATGCACAGATAACAATATTTCCTGGCACCGGCCTCACCAGGTGTAAATTTACAAAAAGCTGGAATTATAGTCTCAGACAGTACTCCATGATGCCTTCACAATTCGAAGAGAATCCGACCAAAATTGACCTCAGAAAACCCTGTGCACAATTTGTTGTGCATCACCGGGTCAATGACAGTAGAACGTCTGGTGCATTTGGTGGAGCGGCACCGACAGACCCCTTAGCCGAAATGCCCGACTCTGAGGAAATTTGTCTTTCCTGTCTTCCTTGACCCTTGTATTGCTCAACTGTGGCTTATATATGACTATCCCAATAATAGTACAGATCTTGGAACCAGAAAATAGTAGAAAAATCTGTTTTGTCCCGCCAAATTGGGTGCACAATAAACCATCAAGTATCTGACATTCTGCAGCATGTACTGCAAGAAAATCTCGGAAAAATATTGCAATGAAGTTGCTGAAGGCATTTTGCCCCTCCCTGCAGCCGAAGACGAACAGGACAGCACAGAAAAGGGTCTGTAGGGTTCTAGCGGTGAAACCTCCTCAACTTTTTGAATCTCCGCCGGATCAATCCGGATCCCCGGATAGCGAGCACCAGCGCGCTTCACCGCCGAACGTCTGGATCCTATCCTAAGCTCGAACTTGTAAAACTCGAAGCACAGCCTTCAGGAAATAAGACACGCAGATGAGCACAGCCATCGATTAGTGCAACCAACGACTTCAGAGAGAAATTGTATCGTGGTGTGTAAATTAGATGATTGAACTACAATAAAGTAATGATGCAACGAAAGATGCAACGAAATGCCGAATGTGCTGGAAAATACGTACAAATGCAACGAATTGGAGGGTCAAAGGGTCAGAAAGACGTACGACCATTGCCGAAATACTCGTCTGGTGAGCCAGAATCACGATGGAGATACCGTCGACCTAGCTCAGCACGCGACCAGGAGGTTCTGCATCGATATCAGCCAAGTTGGACTTATTCAAGGAATGATGAACGTACTCCATATAAAGCGGTCTCTGACTGCCCGAATATGAACGCGAATATGAATCAGAGTTAGCGGTTTCCCGTATTGATGAACAGGGAATCTGTAAACTGATTGGTGCCTTCGGTCGAGCAGTTTCTCCCCTATGCGGTTCAGAGATACAATTCTCTTCATATTCATCGCCGTAATCGGACCGTGAATGAACGTGGGTTCTGTTGGAATCATATCCCTGCCAATGATATTGAAGTTCCGTCGGCAGAGACTCGCGAAGCCGATTCCTATAGCAAACAATAAGCTTGAGCACATCATTTCGTCATCCATCGACTCACAGTATCGGGGTAACCGAATCGAAACGTCGCTCCAAGCCCTTGAGAGCAAGGAAGAAAATGTCAAGATCCATCATGAACTGGTGAATAATCTCTCTAATTGGGCCCTTGGTGATATCCAAACCCTCTAGTTTGCCCTTCCTCTTCGCGTCCCAAATTCCAATGATCAAGATTGCCGCACCGACTTCGGAGGTGCACAGCAGGTTCGTGTATTGCCAGTACCCTCGCTTCATTTGGTGATCAAAGATACGAGCAGCTGCAGTGGCGGCGTTGATGCAGATATCCAGCGCTTGACTTCTAGAATCAGCAGCCGTAGGACTCGGAATGAAGGGTCGGTATACGAGCATCTCGACAAGGCAATACGATGCATGAAGCCAAGCGGAATGGTTCGATTCGAGGAGGTCTTCAATGTTTTCCGACCAAATTACTGAAAACAATGCTATTAGAGTCGTCGTCTTGAACAATGAGCCGGTGACTCACGATGCTCAGGGATATTTTTGAACCAAGCCTGCATTGCTGCCGTACATTGACGAGCACATTCGGCCTTTGAGGGCATGAACTTTTGGAAACTCAGACCTCCTCGAGGGCTGACAACATACTAGAAAATATCAGTGAGGGTTTTCTCAAGCTATCCGAAAGTAAAGTTCTCACTATTGTTTTCAAAGCAAAGGTTGCAATTCGCATGAGACGAGTCCAATGATTGAAGACGGCGCTTCTTGGTCGTATGTTGCGAGGCTGGGAGAAGGCCCAAGATGGATCTGTGTTTTCCCAAAACTCGTCGTCGACTTCTAGAATAAGGAGGAGCCAGTCAGTCTCAGTCTCATGATAAATTTCACGATTAACCAGTCGAAAATTCAATGTCGAAGCTGGTTCGACGTTAAAAGAGGTTGAGCTTGGGTAGAATCAAGACTTACTCTTCTTCGCCGATACTAGGTGCTCTCCCGAGTATCGCACTGCACTCAGAGTCGGAAGCTAGTTTCGTTGAGCAAGATTGTTTCGAATAAGATTAACGGACTTGCCACTAAGCAACCAAAACGCCCGCTTCCACAATTCTTCATCAACGGTACGAACGATCCCATAAGACGATTTTCGGTGAGCTCCGATACTGATGCATTTCCGAAGAGCCGTGTTGATCAAAACACATGTTGTCGTTGGCATTTCGGAGCCAGAGAGGAACAAAGCGGTCAACTGCACCAAAAGGTCTGAATGAGCGATCTCCACGAAAAAACGTCGACGTACCGCGAGCCCCTGGACCTCATGCAGGCTTGGCTGGTAGCTTACTCCAGCAGCATGGATGACTCCTGATGGAATGATCAGAATCGGTTGAGATGATTTGACAAGGATTTACCCATTGCGCCACGGAAATATGTCCATCCTGAACGGGTCCAGTTTGGATTCACTTCATCGGATGGTAGAACTCTTGGGTCATCGCTCCAGCGACTAGCGATGCCGAATATGGCACTTTAGAAATGATATTCAGCGTTTTTCAAGAGGGTTCTGATTCGAAAAACTCACTGGCAAACACAGGCAAACCATTTGTCAATGTATTGTAAACCTTTCATCCAGTTCCGCATCGTAGAAGCTCGATGAAGAAGGCAAAAGGAAACGTTGACGCGCTCAAAGTAAAGCTCGAAGAGGTTGTCTGCGAGATCAGGCTCTGGAAATCGCTCAGCGGCTGCCTGTAGAATGCGATTGTCGTCGGTCGGCACGGCTCCCCACCAATATGTTTCCCACTAGTTACTGTTCAGAAAGAAAGAAAAGAAGACAAGGAATAGCTCGCCTTATTGATAGTCCAGGACTCGGGGCGCATAAACGATCGTCCAACGAGGTGCCGGGGCAGGTCCGACGATAATCGACGCATGGTATCGGCAAAGGCTTTTCGAATGCTGAGACCGTGAAAAAATTCGATAAGGCTATCGTGCTCCTTTCCTCTGACAAGCAAAGAGCAATCGTCAACATCATCGTCCTCGCTAGATGGATCCCCGAGATCCACAGAGTCGAAAATAAGGTGCTTTGAACAGGTGTCGGAAACTGATGTTACGGGTTCGATCTTGACTGAACGACGGGGTGCTTTTGGACCATCCCTGGATGTCTTGAAGCCCCCATGTACCCAAGAACCAATGATGATTGGAGCACCCAGAACGTGTGAGTAATCCGTGTTGGACGCATACTGGAGACAGTGGCAGAAAAAGTTACAGGTTGACCACAAGCAGAGTAAAAAGAGCTTACACGTTCCAAAATCTCTTCCAGCTCCATAACGCGGGTCTCCAGAGCGACTATATATCTGTTGCAATGTCAGAACAGGAAATGAACCTTCAAGGGACAATAATCCGTACGCCTTGCGAGTGGCCGGCGGCCGATTCGTCTCCATCCTGCAGGAGGGTCAACGATCTGAAGATCTTAGAAGGAGAAAACGAACTCGAAGGTGCAAGATATTCGATGTTTGGTACAATGGGTGCATTTCGGGGACGCTAGGATAGCCAATTGTCGTTTGGGAATTTCGCATTTCAGTTTCCTGCGACGACAGCTATCACAGGCTCGTTCTCTGGGGCGTTTCTGAGCGACATGACCTTTCCCTTTTGTTCTCGTTCGCCCCATAAAGACGTTGAGAGAGAAGAGGCTGAGAGGGGCACAAAGCAAAACTGCATCAGTTGGTGTTTGCATATTCTCACGATCGCCACGTGCTCCCAGATCTTCTGCGGATCGAGATATGCGCCCGATCGCGGTTGATCCGGGGTTCGGCATGAGCTCGGCAGAAAAAACCTTCAAGCAGCTTTTTTGGATAAGTAATCGGAAGCCTAGGCCAAAGTCCATATGCTGGTTTTATGTAGCTGAAATCCATACACTGTCGCAGACTGTCGTCCATTGTCAAGTACTCTTACAATCTGTGCCTTTGTCCCTGTCTACATCTTCCATGTCGACAGCGCGATCATTACTGCTCGGCATGGCGCTGGGATCAATTTTCGTTGCGATGAGCATGATTTTCGCTATGAATTTCACCGCTCAAATCGTGGTTTCCCCCTACCCTGCGCTCTGGGCACTATCGAGCCAGGAGAGGTCCCCGAAAACCCGCTTATAGCATACAGGCCTCGACCGGACAAATTTGGGGAAATTTTTGAAGAGCTCCTATGACAAACCCGACAAAAAAGGGACTTTTGAAAATTTCTCTCAGGATTTCATTCGGACAAATATCATGTTTCTTGGCGGGGTTTGAGGCATGGACCGGACAAAAAAAACAGTTCGCGGCCGCCATCCAGTACGCAAAATATGAAAAATTCACCAGCATCAGCTTTTTGTTCGATATTTAGTCCAGATTGTGTAAATACCCTGATTTTCCGGCCGGCACGCCATGTGCATCTCGGCCCCCATGTGTAATAAGAATAGCGTAGCGCCGGAAGAAATGTCCATATATAGGTATGATGTATTCGGACAAAACTGAACTTCATGTCTGAGGCAAAGTCCAGACAACAATTGCCTTATTGGGTCCAGACAAAAAACCCGATTTTCCGAAAGTTTTGTCACCATACCCCTGGCCGGGTTTTCGGGGGTCCTGCCAGGAACATCCGGGATTTGTTACTCGTGTTGACATTTGAAACCTCGTACGGCTCCGAAACCCTCTCGGAACGGTGTCGATTAGTGTCGATGACTTCCAGCAGCTTCCAGCCTCATCTAACGCTCCGTTTCCAAGTCTAAGGATATATCCTTGGGCTGGAACTCAGTGAAACTGAGTTCAGTTCGCAAAGCTGTCGGCCGCACGCCGGACGAAGGCTAAGCTACTAGACTAAGAAATGTCACGTTATGAGAATAATGTAATTGAAGTCCTGAAATTTCCGAGTCTACTGTAGCTGGTCGCAGAGAGAGAGATAATACATGATCACATGACAATTGAAACTCCGCTTGCCGCTCCTTGGCTGTAGAAGGTCGACGATTAAGTATCTCGATCTATCCTGTATCGTATTGACATTTGAAAGCTCCGAAACCCCTGTTATCCAAAAGGGTAATCTTGATAAGAAAGAAATAATTACGCAGCTCTACATATACCATAGAACTGAACAACCATAACTCTATTCTCCGTATTACTACTGTCAAGGGGTACGCAAAATTTATCTCACAGACATGACGTACATTTTTGCTGTTAAGGCCACCTGGGACCCCCCCCACTCCATCACCTACTATATTGGGAAGGGTATTCCCACGAAATATCACGTGCTCAGCCGCTTCAGGAATCATTTGTCAAGTCTTGGGTCTAGTCCTTTCGAAATCACTGATCTTCGTGTCTATTGGAAAATAATAGGGCACACGACCTTTATTATAGTAGTACAACTTGGATGAACCAGTGGAAGAAGGTTCGAAACGGTAACAAGGGTCCGAGATCCTGTTCGTCGATAGGTTACAAGAGCTTGAAAATAGAACCTTTACTCTATACACCTCATCATGCCGCTACTAGTACTAGAAGATTTAATCAAGTTGAAAATGGAAATCTCTGTCGGCCAAGATAGCTCCAGTCAGACCTCCATTTAGGCGCGGGGGACGAAAGATATGCAGCTGTCGTAGACGAAATGAACAAACTGAATGGGTGGTGAATACAAGAACGGCCTGAGGAAGATCCTCAGGATGGCAGAAAATGTTGATCTAACGGCCAGGATAAAAAGGCGGCCGCTCTTTCGCTCGAGGTTTTCTCGCCCGGCTCTGTTCAGCTCTGTCCAGAGCTCGCTCCTTCCACCCTAGTTCGTTTCCCTCGTCTTGACGACTGTCATATCGTGATTTTCAGCTGCTTCAGTCATCATCACAACCTTGACTTCTGTTCATCCTTTCCACACCTTGTCAATTATTCCCCATATAGCGACCCCTCGAAAAGAAGCTGGCGATTGTAACAAGCATTTGAGCTGGATGACACAATAGAAATCTCGAGGTCGAGCGTCTGAGACATGGGGAGCGGACTGGACGGTTGAAAAATCGTGTTTTTGCTGGTCGAAAACGCGGAGAGAACGGAGAAGAGATGGTAAGATATCCCAGTCCAAATTTCTCGCTATGGAAGACGCAAGTTAGCTGGAAAAATGTTAAGAATGGGTTTCCACAAATGAAGAAGATGACGCACATCATGCATCATGTACGCTACTCCTTTCTGCACCTCCCAAAAGCTTCTCGCCATGGTCTCTGGGCCTAGGATTCTGCTGGACCAGACCGCCACTATATATTTGTCGTCCAAGACCCTTGCCTGAAGCAGCTGATCGTTTCACCTTCTCTAACCCTAGCGTCGTCGAGCGTCGAGCCAAGCAAATACGAACCATGACGTCGAAAGCCTGTCGACAGAAGCTGGTCGATAGAGATTTTCGTTGAAATGGCGGTCGATGAGTAGCTGGGTTGGGAAAGGAGACATCCATGACAGAGCGACGATGAAGCTGCTGCTGGAATTTGCATGATGACCTTTGGTAAAGTTGGCTCAAGGTGACGAGGAGGGTTGTCGGATGACGAAGCGTCGGATTGGATATCGTAGATGCTGCTGGAATAAGAGATGCGATTTCGGCTGTTCCTGGTCTCCCGTGGTTGCTGCCTGTTGTTGACATCACGACCTTGCGGCTTTGCTCTTCATCCCGACCTCCCTCTAACCTTTCTTGCCCTTCTCGTCAAACCGACCTGTTCCCCATGTCACTGCTCAGCATCTCCTTGCCTCTTCTGTCAAAGTCTTTGTCCTCCTCGCCATAAAGACCTCTCTTCATAGCCATAACCGGTGACTCCAACCATGGAACCCGATGTCAAGGCAAGCCATTGCATAGAGCGACTGTGGGCGCTGCAACCATAGCACCAGGTCGCAGAAATGCCCTAGGTTAATGAGCAAAGAGCGTCGAAGAAAAGGCAATGAACCTCAATCGAACTCGTGCGTGAACAATTGATGGTGGTGGAGGTCGGGGAAAGGTCTGGCTGAGGTATGGGCTATCAATCGGCTGGTTAACCGCACTGGACGGGAATGGAACAGACATGACAAGGACTATGGATAACAAGTCAGTTGAAGGTGAAAACAAAGGTCATGGATGCGTACTGAACATATGCTGGATGGCGAGCAGCCTGAGCTTGTTTAAAACAAGCCAATATATCGCGTTAGCAGCCGAGGTCATCCGTCATCGAAGACGGGATGCGACCTCAGAACCGAGACGATTACCAGGCTGCGAGATACTGAGAATTCATGATGGTTGGGCTCGGTCGACGGTGACTCGGAAGCTGAGAGGAGGCCACCATCGCATTGGGTCCTGGTCCTGGTATTACGTGTGATCCATAAGGGAAATCATGAAGCACGAACGACTTTGGCATGACACAGGGTCTTGACAGGATTCTGTCGCCTTGGTTTTGTCGAAAGAAAATGCGCGTCACCGTTCACGTCACACCGGGATTCGTCACGTGTCTTCCTCAGCTTCTTCTACGAAACGGTTTTCGCACTGCTCGAAAATAGCCCAAGCTTCCAGTGGTTCTGAAGCTACTTATCATGCCAATGGTGCCGTTGGACCTCTTTTACCGCTGGTTTGGAGTCGACCAGAGCTGAAACAGCCCTCAAACCAAACTCTTTACATTTCGCGTCCATGCTCAACGCATCTCGACAGGCGCCTCCTTCTATACCACTCCATGTACATTCTATTTGGTTTATACATGCGACAGTGGTGTCCCGAGCTCCCAATGTGAGTAACAGAAGCAAACGAAATTGACCTCTAGCGGTTTGCCATCTTCGATCTGGAGAACAGCTAACTCATTTTAGCAGGCATTTGTATCTTGGTATGACCTACAATAACTCATAATGGCAGTCGGAACGACGCTGCTGGACCCTCAATCGCGTTTACAACGATTCTCCTGGCCGACGATTTTTGGTATCGAGGAAATGTTCGTTTTATGACAATTTTCCGGTTGATCTATCCTTCTAGAATTATTCCGCATCGTCCAGGACCATCCAATTTCCCGTCTGACGATGTTTTCAAAAGCCGGTTTTCGACCTCAAAATCTACTTGGTGTCGTCTGTGCTTTCGAGGAGGCGGGATATTTTCTACGCTTGGGACGTCCTGGATCAATTCATGCATCGTCTTTCGTCGCTCCTTTGAAGGAGAAGCGTCCGGGTATGTCATTTGCTCCCTTTTTGCCGTTGAACCAGTCTAAAGCTCTATTTTGTCAGATTGCATCTCGCTAGACGCTATTCCCACCGATTCGCCACGTCCCACTATCACTGAACATGTCCTACAATATTCCCCGTCTGCATTCCGGCTCCAGAAAGGTCCTCATCCACCGTAACCCATAATTTGTTCAATGATAATTCGTGTTCCAGGGACCAGCACGACAGCTCCTCCCTCCCTTGTTTCGCCCTTATTCCAGCAGAGGGTAGCTCAGGTTGGAAGCCCTGCATCTTTCGGTGACGCTCGTGTCGCTGGAATTGACCATTTTCCTGCGTGGCAAAGACGATTCGTTCCAACCATCGACTGCTTTCGTCCAAACGGCACGTGACGTCCAACAAACGCTCGAATTCTCTTCGGCCCTAGCTATTCCTTCAGGGTTTCGACCAGCGCCGGAATAGCTCTAGTCCTGTCATCCAAAAAATGGATGGAGAACCAGAGTGCAATTTGCGCCGTCGGGAAGAATCATAACCCACGGGATGTATTATTCGTCACGATCGTCGTTGTCTCGGACTGTCCAAGCGCTCCGTTGTATACTGAGACTGGTCTCCAGCCGCTACGTGCTCGTCGAGTCATTTTGGCTCTGCGCTACTTCGAATATGTGATGTCTCTGGGTGATCATTATTATACCCACATCGCATTGTCTGCCAGCAGTAACCTTCGACAACAAGGACAGTCTTCCTGGCTGATTAGAGTGGGTTTTGCATACCTTTCAGGATAACCCAAGTTGCATCTCGCTTCCGTCCTTTACAGTTCTTCTTGAATCGCCAGGTTCCATCAAACGGCTAATATCCAGGGTCCAGAGTTCAGTGCGGATGTGCATCTTTTGTCGATAAAGTGGTGAGAAGCTGGGATAGTTGGATCTTGGGATGTCAGGGAGCAGTTTTAGACGAGGATGATTCGGCGCATGAGGGGGAATGATTGAAGTTGTGGACTTGGACTTTATTTATTTTGACCTAAAGGTGACTATTTGTTGTACTGCAAGGCCTTGGGCGCTCTGACCGGTATTCTTGTCTATCAGGGTCGGGTTCGCTAGATACTAGGAAGAGTTGCACCGGCTGTTACTTGGGACCACGGTCTTCCGGGGCCGGAGCCATGTAATCTTTCTCTACCCCAAGTTCGACCACTCACGGCAGTTGCGGTGATACCTCTATCGAGGTTCCCTCATAGAGGATCGGTCACCGGACTAATATATAACGACACTCAATCTTTTTCTCTCCCGCCTTGCTCCCACATCTACACACTCATTCCACCTAACGAATCCAAGCCATGCCGCACAGAGGATCTTGCATCTGTGGCCAGACCACCATCGAAATTGCGTCGACGCATGCCGAGCAGGTGGGACTTTGCTTGTCAACTGAGAAATAACTTTATCCTGAAAAGCTGTTCGCAGTTTCTGTGTCACTGCAGTGACTGTCGCCATACGAGCGGGAGTGCCTTCAGTACAAACGTCCTCGCGCAGACGAAGGACGTTACCATCAAAGGCCCGGTCAAGGAGTACAGCACCAAAGCTGCAGCGGGGCATATTGGTGGGTCTACTCGCTCTGGGAAGAAGCAGAGTCACAGACTTCACAGTCACGCGGGTGTTCTGCAGCAACTGCGGTAGCTCCATAACGCTCACCGCCCCGTCCAGCGACAACCAGGCCATTCAGACTGGTAACTTTCCAGAGTTTACGCAGGTGCCAATTACTATTGAGCGTGAGTCATTTGTTTGCTGCTTCTCCCGCTGCTTCACCCGGTGCTGATTCGACTGTCCGCAGTATTCGTCAAGGATCGCTGGACTGTCCTCACATCCATCCCAGGCGCGGCACAGGTCGAGGCGATGCCTTCATCAGGAAGTAGCGAATTGTTGCCGAGTGATTAATCAATAGTCTCAGTAGTCTTTCTCCGATCTGATAGAGCTCAGTAGCAACTGATAGCGCTCACAGAATGATTGATAGCACCACCGATTCTCGACTGCTAGGACAGTCTATTTAAGGATAATGTCAAAGTATGTACAAAAGAAAACCGATTCGAAACATGCCCTGCAGTTACAAGCTCAAGAGAGCGGTCTGGAGCGTCGACGTCAGGGCAGCTCAAAGACGCGAAGTGAGCCACATACCTCGCCATATTGCTAAAAAGCGCTTTACCACGGCTAATTAGACCGTCTTGACTGAATATCAGCATCAGCGCGACAGACCTTGTCTCGTGTCGCCAAAGGTCGCAAACCGAAGTATGATCAAGAATATGATGGTCCATTCACAGAAAGGTCGCATCCTACGGTTGGCAGACAGAGAGCGACATCAACCTATCGACACAGCAGTTCAAGTCTAGTCGATATTGTCGTCTCTTTTGCTTCGACGTGAAGGAGGCGAATCTGAAGACCGGTATGTAAGAGCAGTCAAACGAAAAAAGGAGCTCTAATACCTTCGTAAAACCTTTCCTGATTCATTCACCTTCGTCGTCCTCGCCGTCGAGCTGACACCCAACGTCATCCTACCCCATTCCTGGGAACATATCGTCGTCTCCTGCAGCTGCTTCAATGTTCATATGGGCTCGTCCATCCATAACACAAGGCGGCGTCCATCCATAGCACAAAACGGACCCCGCCATAGCCGTCAACATCGAAAAAGCGAAACACGAATGTTCATTTGTCGGTTTCGGCCATTGTCGCTTGAAGACGATGCAACGTCGTGAGACCTTTTTCCTCCAGAAAGGACAAGTAATCGATGCCTAGCCTGTAAGTACTTGGAGAATACTGAATCTGCTGGGACTGAATGATTCTGATGTCATATGTGGACTCGCCATGGTGTTGAATTGAGCCTTGAAAGATTGAATTGAGCACTGTTAAGATAGTCGGGGTCAGGACCTCGCTTCCGATAGACGAGTTGGCGATTACGCACCAGCTGCTCATAGCCCCATCCTGACTTTACGGCTCCATTCTTCCTCTCTACGGTTCCATTCCATTCTCCTCTCGCGCCTGGTTTCCTCCGATTCCTATCACCAGCAACAATCTTCAATCTGGCGCGAAATGGTCTTGACCTCGGTCGGCATGGTCTTTGGGCTTCTGTATGGTCGCCATGAAGACCACCCCTTTCTGGCAACCCAAGCTGGTCACAACGAAAGCCGCAGACCACAATTCCCAAGAGGATCAAAGAGCAACCATCGCGCTGTCCAGCCTATTTGCTCTTTCTTGTGGAGGGCTGTCGTCCATGCCGAGAGGTTCCTGAATGAAAAACGTCAGTAGGCTATAGAGATGAATTCGGTGGAATACCTCGGGAAAGCTCCTTTGAAGGCGTTTTATGGATCATTTCCAGCCTTCGGAAAGGCGACATGGTCGTCGACGGCAGACGCAAATATCGACTGTCCTATATTTTTTACATGCTGAAATACCATGAGCTTTTTACAGCGAGAAAGCAGTCCAGATGCGTACCTGAGGAGAGGTCTTCGCAGATAGCGCAATAAGGCTTATGGGACCGTGAAAGGCTGGCTTCTGGCTTGTCGACTGCATGATTCCTGCTGAATTTGGTTGGAAATTTGGCCTTTTCTCGTGCATGACCTCGAATGGATTTGGAATAACGACCGCCAGCTTGGGTGAAAAGCCTAGACTTGCTGTCGCCCAGAAAAAATGTATTGGGGCGAATCAAAAAAAAGTGCTGGAGCGAATCTCCCAGCAGATTGTTCTGAGCATAGCGATAAGCCTCAGTCGCTGAGGGGTCTAGAGGACGCTGCAAAAGAGTCACAGATTTTCATCAGCGAAAATTTTCCGTTTGGTCGAGGTGAGCGTTGCGGGACCGAGGTCAGTTAGTCTTGTGACCGACGCGCTTGCGCATGTTTGGTCACGATATCATTTTGATGTCAGGTCTCGAGTTGGTCTCGAGGCTGGAATTGTCTTTGGGCTGGTCACCATCCCTGGCCACAAGAGCCTTGACGATTCAATATATTTCCATTGACAATGGAGTGAATATGTAGATACGTCCCTGGATAGATAGATCCTGAAGGGGAGAATAAAAGAATACTGCATCGATGAACTGGAATGGTATAGATATTGACTGAAAAGCATATGGTGCGGAAACTTGTAATAGAGAAATGATACAGACTGAGTCATATAGCTGAAACTGGGAAAGAAGGTGATTGATGATCATCGATGCGGGAAAGGAAAGAAAGTGATGACAGGTCAAGCCGGCGACCACTAAAACATCTATCAAATTGTTGAGCAATGATTGCATCAAGAGAGAGGATTCGCATACGAATAAATGAATGAAGAAAAGACTCGATTACTAGAGGAACATCAGCTCACTGACTGATGGCCTGCCCTAGCATCCTCCGCTTCTTCCCGAGCTGCCGCTCTCATACGTTGGGCATAATCCTGGGTATCCAACAGACCCATATAAGAGGTGTCTCGTTCACCTGTCGAGATCTGCTTGCGTAAATCCATGTGCTTTGCCCGGCATAGCGGAAGTAGATTTCCCATATCTGCATTTTTGGCCCAGTGGTTGAGTTCGTCCCGATACTTCAGGACACGCAAGACGACCTGTCGAAGCGCTTGAACTCCAGCAAGGCTTCTATCCAATCGTTCGAACAGCTGGCGAGCCCGCTCTGCACCATCGGTCCATTCGTAGCCGACTTGAAGAATGAGCCGACGCAAGGGCCAAGTCGAGCCATGACCGTCGCGCTGGACGAATTTCATGACAAGGTCACAGGCCTCACAGAATGTCGTCCTGTTATGGATTCCAATCATCAGGATCTGAAGTTGAGGGACGAGCGATGGGTTCCAGCGCGCGAGGGTACCTATCCACGATGAGCCTCGGACGCCCCACATAATTAGCAACTACCAACGTACCGCCCGGTATTCCCCTGATTCTCAATTCTACCAACGAGAGGCCCAGATTATCAAATAACGAACCCATATGACCGATGCCACGATAGTCGATACCGAGTCTCTCGATTTGCGCGACGGCATTGATGGACGAAAGGAAGGAAGCGATGGCAAGAGTTCCTTCGCCGTGCAGAGACAATGCCTTGATCTTTGGGACAAGGTTTTGTATCTCCACATCAGACGAATCGACGCGCTTTTTTCCTTTGATAAATTGATGCCATGAAGTAGAATGATCTCGAGTCGACCAGTTCATGCGTAGGTCGACGACGGCTGACATGGTGCTGAGGAAGCCGGCGAGCTGAGCTTGGAGATATCCGAAATCGTCCGTGTTCACGGGGATTGAAAATCCGTCGAGCGAAAGAGTTTCAACAGAAGCGAATGATTGACCCCTGTATTCTCTGAACCGTTGGAAGGTCGAAGCTGGCGTTAATTCTCGAGGGTCTTTGTCGAACTGCATGAGCAGGGTGCGAGGACGGAAAATGTCTTGGGTGCTTTCCAGAAGCTGGAGAAAACGAAGGATGTTTTTCTTCTTCTTCTTGTCGTCGACCCGGACGACGGCACGAGAGAAGACACGATGAAGGGAAGGTTCTCGCCAGCGGCGGCAAACGAGGGAGCAAGCTAATAAAGATGGTAGGTCGTCGAAGAGGTGGTCGATGATAGACTCTATGAGCTCCTGGGCGAAGTCATCCATAATACTCTTCGACATCATGATGGTAGGAAGCAAACTATTTCGGCTCCGCTTGCTTTTATAGCTGTGTATGATTGCCACTTTCGGAAGATCTACACGTGTCCCAGCACGATGGCGGAGGTTGGATGTGGGTCCAAAGCGCTCTAGATTTTTTACAAAGAACTTCCACCCGGAAACCGATACGATGTTTTGGACACGACGCGTGAAAACACGAAAAAGCCCGAGATTCATTACCTTACGTCAGCGACGCGTCTTGACGTCTTGAATTTCCTTCAATCAGGCAGGAAATCGAATGATACGGCTGAATATTTATTGCGACGAGTTCCAGCAATACGTGACACCAGACGTTGCAGATGGGCTACATAGCCGATCCCATTTGATGGGCCGCATTAACGACATCCGTACATATGGAGCTCAGGAACTCTGTCGTAACTCACACCCGAGTCATTATGCTCGACGATCCCACACTAAGTGAGACGAACAATAGGACGAACTAGACCTCATGAAACGCAGTACTTATGGTGTGACTTCGAAGCCTCGTAGATTCATATATCAGACTGATACACCATAAATAGCAACCGAATTGAGAATCAGAATTCTCTCTGAGCCACATTACTTGCCAGGAGAGCGTGAAGAAAGCAGATCTCTTCAACAGTTTGTTAGAAGTGTTCCAAGCATCAAGATGGGACAGTTGACGGAAAATGCGCCAGCAAAAAAAGTTGGCTATACAAATGCTAAATGAGGCCCGACATTCTGCCTGTTAATGAACGTTAATGAAACACAATGAAGATAATTAGATGCTGCGGAATGCCGTCAATCCGTGGCTCGAGGGCTAAACAGAATCTTCAATTGAGACCGAGATAATCCAACGGTGTTCCCGGGCATAATTGGGACGATATCTTGTAGGACTGGCTCACCTACTCAATCAGAGCGGGGAAATGACCGTTCGAGGGCGCTATGACTTGAGTTAAGCTCGTGAGATGAGAGACGAAGAAATGCGCTGACCGTGTATGTAAGATGGAGATGAAAGATTAATTTCTTCGATGAGGAACCACCATTATCTAGCACCGTGGACTTGGAACCCAGGGTCGAGGGAGACGAAATCGGCGCCTAGAAAAGTTCTAAGATCATGAGAAGAGGCAAAAGCCGGAAAACAGAAGATCCAACATGAAACTTTATCTCGATGATTGGTAATCACAGGGACGTCGGTTACAACCCGATTGGAACTCTGTTCGCGCTCTATCTCTCATTCTGTTTGACGGAAGAACTTGGAGGGTAATGCTGAGAGCTGTGCTCAGCAAGAACAAGAGTCAACTGTTAGCTTTCTCGAAAACATGCAAGGTGCAGTACATGGGACAAACGGTCCATCCTTTATGTAAAAGCGCTTCGTACAAACATCTAGCATAACCTTCAGCAGACCGGCTCAAGGGAGGGTCACGAGCCTACCAAGATTCGAAAAACCGTTAGATACAGCTCAACTCAGCTGGATGACCCAAAATAGGCATTCACAAGGTATAGCCTGAATATTTAGTTAAGAGACTGGGCAAGAACATGAAGGTCGAGGGAATGCTTACCGAAAGATAGACCGAGATAGCGCTAGGGAACACATCAACGGCGACTCGAGCAGAGGACGTCTTGCCGCATCTGGCCACTGTTGGACGGCTGTCAGAAAGTCGACGCCAGCGGGAATATGAGGCAACTCAAGAACGAATAAATGGATGACTTTGAACGAATACTGGGCGATGGTCATTGGTTGGTCATCAAAGCAAGGTGGTCCGCTGGTGCAAGAGGCGGAAATTCGCATGAAGACATCAAACCAAGCGGGATGGCGGGAAAGAGTTGACTAGACATCTCTTCTACCTTGTAAAAAGGGTCAGCATATGTCTAGAGTGTAATTGGATACTGACGAGAGAGTTGTTCGAGGTTCGAAAAAGAAAGGCTTTCCGAGGCCGCAAATTGCACTCTGGTTGCCCGAGATTTTTTACGGGAGATTGTAGGGAGAGATTCATTGACTGGTGGAAGTGCTGAAGGGATAGTTCGGGTTAGAAAAATTCGAGGGATTTCTTGAACATCACGTGATGTTGGACAGCGCGCGACGGTGTTGTCTTCTAAATTCTTTGCCATCCAGGAAGACGACATGGTCCATGGCGATGGCATGGGCGTCATCGTAGGATGCAGGGCTTCCAGAATGGGCAAGCCTCTGCTGGAATCAGCGAAGAATAAGGGAAGAAGGAAGGTCGTCCTGAACCGCAAATTATCGACAAATTATGGGTTATCCGGTGATGAGGACTTTGGTGGAGCCCGAATGCGAGATGAAGGTATTATGCAACCCGCTTGTCATCGAATTGAGATGCAAAAGCAGTCGATATAGCGTCGGGACAAGACGACATGCTGGCAGAAGGGTTTAGACTGGTAACTGGTTCCAACGCAAAAAAAGGAGGAAATGACATACCTGGAACCTTTTCCTTCGACTGGACGAGGCCAAAGGACGTATTCGTTGATCTCCAGTGTCCCAAGCAGGGTCATCCTCCGTCCTCGAATACCAGAGATGACACCAAGGTCCAAGGGGCAACCAAGGGGTTTTGAGAAACATCGTCAGACGAGGAATCGGATGGTGCTGGGCGATACGGAAAGATGCGGAAAGATTTATATAGCGATATCAGCCGGAATGCCATGATAAAACGAACGACAAAAAAAACGGTGGCCAAGATACCGAGTCGTCGTAAAAGCGACTGAATGTCCAGCAGCGGGATTCCGACGGTCATTGTCGTTTCCTTCAGGTCATAGAAATATATTATTGCCTTCTAAAATGAGTTGGTTTGTGTCCAGATTGAGCATAGCGAATCGCTAATAGATGAATTCGGTTTGAATATATTACTCACATTGGGAGCTCGAGAAGCCACTCTCGTACGTATAATCCAATAAGGCTGTACATGGCGCGGTATAGAAGGGTATGGCTGTCGAGACGCGCTGAGCCTAACGCGAAATGCGGAGAAATCCGGTTCCGGGCAAGTTCCGGGTTGAGGGCCTAACGCAAGGGGGGTTCAAGAAAAAAATTCCGTATATACCGTTGGTAAAAATTTTAAGGGACCTCGTCGAGCAACCAACCAACCACGTAAGCATCCCACGGCCCATATATAGTAATTTTCCCCGTGACCAGTGACGTCAGCGTCACTTGGCGCTTACTACCTCTATCCTCATTGTTCCTACAGACTTTGCAAGCCCATCCTCTAACAATGCGACCTAGTTTCTGGCAGGATAGGTGATACTATAAGCAGTGAGTGACCTATGCAACTGCAGAAGTGGCAAAGAAACTGGATGATTGTGGTTGCAATGAAAGGATTTGTGCCAGGCCCAGGCTCCCGGTTGTCAACCTTGGTGGTCAATCCATGAGCTTTTTGCTACATTCGTCTGAATTGAGGTGCCGAGCGGTAAAAATTCCAGCTTGACCGACAGGCATGAGCTCGTGGGAATTAGGGCAGAGCGCTTTTCCGTGAGCATCTATCACCAGCTATGGTAGATATTAGCATATACAAGGTGGAAAAAGAATAAGAAATGCCTCTTGAGCCATTTGGGTCATTTTGAAGCTCTGGAAACAAAATTGGGAAGGAGGTCGGGAAAAATTTTAGCGGCCCCGGGACCGGACTAACCAACCAACCGTATATCCGGGATTTTGCACGTGACACCCCCTTGGCCTAACGAGGGCCATTCCAATGCTGTCTGGCTTCCGAGAGTGGCGAAAATGTGTTCAAACAGACAGATATGGCGATAGAAAGGTCCATGAGAAGCGTCGACATTGTCTAGTACCGAGGGATAGCATATCGACTGAGGCAAGGAGCAAATGGTCACGAGATGCGTGACTCGTGGCGGTGTGACGTGACGCAAATTTCGACCACGACCATGCAATTCGGCCCAGAAGCAACGCTAGGTAGAAGTCCTTCGTCATTCGCGTTTCTCTGACTCTCGGCTGGCAGCATAAGAGAAGCGAAAGACCCATAAGAAGTTCTTGGCCGAGAGTTGGCCGAGAGACACAAAAAAGGGAGGGCAATCCCGAAGCCTTCGGCCTCAGACGGATACGTGGCAGCATAAAAGGCAGAAAGAGGAAGGAAAAGCTCGTAATTCCTGGTCATTCTGTATAGTATTTCGTTGAATACGACTTCTCCATCACCAAAGCTCGAGACATGATTTGCGGCCTCGCGGTACCGTCATTCACAGAATAGAAAGTGGCTGATCCACTATGGGAAATAATTCTGGATTGGGCGACTTTCCATTACTACAGGAGCTAGGATTTGGAAGAGACGCGACTCTGACTAAGCTCACGAAATATGACCAAACAACCGCTTTGGCGCTTCCTGATTTGGACGACGACTCTTCCTCAATCTTAAATCCTCGTTCAACTATGAAATCTGGGGGAAGTCAAAGAATTCTCATTGGTACATTTCAGAAAGAGGGTGTTTACATAAGAGCTACTGTACATGAATAAATGTCCGCACAATGGCTAAAGATAGTGATACAAGAAAAAGAAAGTGTTCATCGACTCAGTGATGCTGCAGTGCCGCGTCTTCCGCATCTTCCAAATCTGCCTCCCTCATACGCCTCAAATACTCGTGAGTATCCATCAAGCCCATACCCATCATGGAAACCTCTCGTACTTTCGTCACGATCACCAGCTTCAATTCCACGTCACGCTGCTGACATCGTGGAAGGAATGTCCCAATGTCTGCTGATTTGGCCCAGTGTCGAACCTCGTCTCGATACTTGAAGACGTGTAGAACGACTTGACGAAGTGATCGAACTTTGTGAACACTCTCATCCACTCTTTCCAGCAGTTGAAGTGCTTCACGTGGACCATCAGTCCAGTCATAGCCAATCTGGAGAACAAGTTGTCGTAAAGGCCAATCGGTACCATGCAGGTCGACGAATTGCACGACGAGGTCACAGGCTACGGCGAATGTTGTTTGGGGCTGGACTTTGATCGTCAGGACATTGAGTCGAGGGACCAATGGTGGGTTCCAGTGTGCCAAAGCCTCTGTAAACAGCTTGATGATATAAAAATGGATATATGGAAAGTTGACGTACCATCTGTTACACCGTTGATTTGCAATTCCACCAGCGAAGACCTCACGATATTGAGCAGGGGAGTCATATAATCGATGCGCTGGTATTCGATACCAAGTCTCTCAACTTGAGCAACAGCGTCGATGGATGAGAGAAATGCAGCAATTTCGCTAGACCCTTCGCCATGCAGAGATAACCCTTTCATCTTTGGAAGAAGGGAATTGATCTGCACACCCGGCGCAGGATTCAAACTCTGGGTTTTCTTGCCGATGATTCGCTTGTAAAACCCACTGGAGCTTGAAGAATTGCGAAGCATCCACTCCATGTTGAGATCGACGACATCATTCATGCCGCCGAGGACCCCTGCAAGTTGGGCCAAGACGTGTCTGACTTCCTCGGTCCTCGACGATATCGCAAATCGCCGAAGGCAAAGTGTTGTAACAGCAGCGAAACATTGTCCAGTGTATGCCCGGAGTCGTTGGAAGGTCGTAGCGGGCATCAACTGTTGCGGTTCTTTGTCGAACTGGATCTCGAGCGTGGAAGGAGAGAACCCGGTGTTGTTGTTCTCCAGAAGCTGCAAGAATTTGGTGAAGCCCCGCTTGCTCTTAGTGCCCTTCTCGTGGATTCTGACGACGCCACGAGCGAAGATATGGTAACGTGACCAATCTCGCCACGACTGGCAAACGAGACTGCAAGTCAACAATGACGGAAAGTCGTCGAAGAGATGGTCGATGATACGAGCAATGAGCTCGTTGGCGAGCGTTTCCACCCCCATCGTGGTGGGAAAGCCAGGCTGCGTGAGTTGACTAAGTAGCTGCTTTTCAATGGAATTCACGAACACGAATTTGTATCCAGGAGCATCGACCACTTGTGATTGTAACGAGCCTCTCGGGAAGAGCTCAATCCATCGGCGGTCAATACACGCCACTGCGGGAATAGAATCGCATCTGAATTTGGCGATTCAAGTGATTTAATCATCCAGCTGAAAGATTCAGGCGATTCCATCACTCAACTTGCATGATCGTTGCTAGACCTGATTGAACCCCAGATGCCGTGATTAAGTTTCGGGCCACGGCAGGTGGTATCAATATATCTGAGTCTCTATTTCACCATCATCATCAAAACATGATGAATATAGGCAGCTCATGATCACCTCTATCATCACCTGTTCAGTTTGCACCTTTTCCAGTACCAATTACAGTCTCAAAAACGAATCCATGTACCATATCCATCTCGACTCCACTCGTACTATGAGTCTTAACTTTGTAGAGCGCCCAATGAGCGGCTAGCTCAGACAGAGTACCTGCTGCCCTCCGAGTCGAGCCGAAGCAGGTCGCCGAATGGCAAGATACTGTATCTGTCTTGCAAGTAGGGTTCTCCGGCCCGCCACACCTATCTTGACCTTCCATGAGTCGAGCCGGAGCAAATCTCCGTATGACAAGATACCTTCCGGAGTCGAAAGTGGCTCTCGACAAGTAGGTTTGCATTTGTCGAACATGATGTTATACTGCTCTATTGTAGGATTGTCTTGTAATTGAGTGTGGGAGGCACGCTAGGGAGCCCGCTCCATGCCTGTTCCTAACTTATCGGGCCTGTCGGTAACATTTTATATAGGCGACCCGCAACATAACTCGTCCCATACGCCGACAAAATTAAATTCAGATCTGGCATCCGACTCCATGGGCTAAAGCGATGGTGCATCTCCGGCGTTGATGACGTTACTGTATTGCTAAGTACCTCCGCGTTCAATTTTGGTTCAATTATATCACCGCCGGCACGGATAGTCCATCGAGTCGGAGTCGGAGATACAGTCCAAACACAGACATCAATCTCGTCGCCAACTCGCAGATCAGAATACTACTTACCGGAGAATCTGATCGATCTTGTTTGGATCTTGTCGCAGAAATCATTGCAGTCCAAGTCTTCTGACTGCCTCAAAATACCAAGGCATGACAAGCGTCGCGTCGCCCTTCAAGTATCTGGAGTGATCTACTGAAACATGAAAGCACAGCTTCTCCAGGGCCAAGGCTCATGTGTTTGGGATCCATTCACGAGTCCTCAAAGAGCAACTCAATATGAAGGCTCGGGGAACTGGTGTCATTCGATAATAATATCTTCCGGGATTTGCTGAGAATATCAATCAGAAGGAAGATACATCAAACGGGATAAGGTCCAACAACCCTTCTTGAGGAACATTCCTCTCCAGAAGCTCTTTACAGAAACGACACGTAAATCACCGTTTCGTTTTCGACAAGGTCCCGTTCACGCATCCCAAGATTCCAGAAATCGACCGCGATTCAATTTCAAGAAGTGAACATCCGTACCAGGTAGACGACATTGGGTTTGGGCAAGAAAGTAGTCACTAACAATCTAGGACCAAACGCCTGAGAGACATTACTTAGTAGCTTGAAGACGCAAGGAATTGAAAGTGCACACTCTTGCAAACTGATGCAACGATGCTATGTACGTAATTCCGTCACTCCGGGTTGACTGGCGAGATTGTCCGTCGCTGTTGTCTTGGCTAGGCAACCGTCGACAAATCAACAATTGAGCGCCAAAAATGACGATATACTGAGGCCTCGGTCGAGCTCGGACGGAATGAAGAGTCTGCAGTGCGGAAAAGGAATCGTATGGACTGTGAAACATAAGAAAGAGCGCTCGCATCTGGGATGCGATATTCTTGTTTTAGTAGCCGAAGAGCCGAATGTCCTGCTGCTCGGCGTCAGATTCCTGTCATGACATTGATTGTATCTGTCTTCTGAAGGACCTAGACTTCTCGAAATCAGAAGGCTGACTGCGATGATTGTTCGTCTCTATTCCAACGTCAACCTGGATAGAAGCTGATGCTCAGAACTGTTCTGAACACCAGGGAGAAATAACTTAACCTTTTTCAAGGGCGTTGGGATAATAATCACACAGGAGAAAAGGCCTATCATGGGTCTATGTATTCTCCACTGTCCTTGGGTCAAAAGAGAGATTGACGCAAAATCTAGCATATAATCATACATGACAGACCGATCGAAATGTGTGAAGTATGTGCTGACCGAGAATCTCGTTCACCAAAACGAAGGTGGAGATCATGTCCTGTCAGCTGCCACCCGAGAGCACTCTGTCCGAAAAGATCCACGGCGGCCATGTCGATCATACCCAGCGATGAATGATCATTTGGACCGGACTTCGAATGATCATTTGAGCAATGGACGGCAGAATCGAGGCAACAGAGCAAGGTCGTCCTCTGGTGTAAGAGACACATCACCGAGCCAGTGCGCCCTATCTGAAGGAAGGAAGACGGGAGCTTCCTGCACATCTATTTCACGTTTCGACAGGGCGTCGAGTTGTTGAGAGCACGATTGGACGCCCGAGAAGCTTGCTGGCGGTTCGACCAAGAAAGACTTCCGAGAGGGAAAATCGGAATCTGGATTCCGTGTTAATTTTTGCTGTTCGAAATGCTGAAGGGATAACTTAGCTTGAGTTCAAGCCGTGATGGACGATTCTCGAACAATGGGCTGACCTTGTCTTTGCCGTCCAAGAAGACAGCATCGTTGATTCCGAAAACATAGGCGTCACCGCAGGATGTAAGACTTGGAGCCTGGGCAACCCTCCGCTGGAATAATGGAAAAGCAAGGAGGTGTCGTGCTGAAACACGGACTACTTTTCAAGAAAGCATGGATTATCCGAGGATGACGACTTTTCTGGCACCCGGAGAGTAGGACTGGAGACATTGTATGACGGGATTAGCAACAGTGCAAGCTCTGGAATCTCCAGAAACAGGGTCCAACGAGATGCGACCTGTCGAGATGGGGCATGAGACTGGTTCAACGGCAAAATTGAAGGAGGAAGCGACATACCTGGAATCTCGAATCCTTCCGCCAGAGGGCGCTAAGTATGGTCATCTCGCGACTTGGAAGCGAGAGACGACATCCAGTCGCTTTTGAGCTCCAAATCCAACTTTTTTGAAAAACATGGTCAGATGAGAAATTAGATGGTCCTAGACGATGTGGAATGATTTCAGACGTGTATATCAAGTGGAAAATCACGGACAAACGAACATTATGTCGCCCCCAAAGATCGTTGACCAAAAGATTCGTCGCAAAACCGACTGGGGGTCCAGCAGCGCGATTTATGCGGTCACTATGGAGTAATTCTGGTCATAGGAGGACGTTAATGCCTCCTGAAACGAGTTAGTAGGTCTTCAGGGCGAGGACAGAAACCTACCATAGGTAGATTTTGTTCGAATCTGCTGGTCACATTTAGAGCTTGGACGCTATTTCCAAATGGTTTAACAAATCAGAATGTCCATGAGGTGGTATAGAAGCAGTTGGCTGGCGAGACGCGCTGAACCTCACCGCGAATTGTGGACTAGCCAGTTTGAGCCTGGGCGCCATTTTGTCTTGGCTTCGTACAATCGGAAAAGGAAAAGAGCACTATTAAAGAGATATTTCGCGTCAGGAGAGGATTGGCTTTCGTTGACACCGGGGAACCGCCTCCGTAACGACTGGAAGAGAGGAACAAAAGGTCACGGGACAGGCGACAATCATGACCAAACAACCGCTTTTTGAGTTTCTCGATTTGGATGATCTTGGCTTTCGTTCTGCGATCCGAAATCAAATACAGGGTAGAATATAAAATCTATTTCTGCTTCTCCTGAATGAATACTCGCAGCTTTTCTAACGCTCTATACCGATGTGATATTTTGTTCTTCTGTTCTTTGGGCATTTCCGCGTAGCTGCATGGTCATAAGACGAATCGACAGGAGCCGCACAAGAAGAAGGATGTGAAACAATGAACAACAGCAAACCGAGAAGCTCTGAGACGTACGTTAACCCAGTTCCCTCTGGCTCAAAAGCCGCATCCCATCCAAAATCCGTCGGACCTCGACGAGGCACAAGCATACCATCGGTTCGACCCTCAAAGAGAATCGGTTCTGTGCCTATAAATCCACATTAATGACAATATTAAGAGCCAGAATCGAGAAGAAGCCCAGAATCGAGCAAAAAACGAAATCGCAGCGTCAAAGAGACTCACCAGGTCCAGCCGAATAGGCGAAGGTGCAAACTGCCCAAGCTGCTTTCGTCGGAAACCCTACAAGCAGGTTGTTCAAACCCTCATGACCCAAGGCGTCCAAAAAGTGTTTAATATAAGGACCTGGAAGCCCGTTGAGCGCCTCAAAGCAGAGGGCTGTATCTTCCGTTATGCAGGGGCCGCCAATCTGTTAGAAAACGGAGTCCAGATGAGACCAGCAAACAATAACTCGGACTTGCAAGTTCAGCTGCAGCACGACATTTCGCGATAGCCACCTGCTGTGTCGATCCCTGGATCTCTGGGACTATGGCTGCGTGAGCAAAGCGCGAGGGTGAGACCAGAAGACCTTACTGTCAACGCTTTGCGATTCGATCTCGATAGGCTTGGTACCATCAGACAATATCGCTTTTACCTCCTTCAGCTTGTTCGCATTTCCGGTCACGAAAACTAGACGTTAGGTTTCAGATATTGTCGTCAAGAGAAAGTGGATGTACCAAGCGGTTTAGACATGGTGGTCGAGTCAGAGTTCGAAAAATCTTGTGCAAACATCGGCCCGAAATTATGGTCCGACAGCCCGACAGAGACTGCAATGAACAGCTTGGCTTGAGCGCTCGCAGCGCAAGGTCTCGATAATCAATGTCCTTCCTTGAATAATTAATGATACAAGCAAAAATTACAGTAAAAGTACATCTTCTCATGCAGCATAACCTGGGGGATTGTCTACTGGGATTCCATCCATCATCGAGACAGAACTGTTCCCTTGGGTCGGTGAGGTATATGTCGCTGAAAACCAATTACATGGACGAATATAGACAAGGAAAGAAATAACGCACGGAGACCTTCTTCAGCGCTGTCCGATTGAGCCTGCCGCTTCATATAAATCGCCCTCTCCCTCGTCTTCTCTAGCAAAGCCACAAACTCGAACATCGCGCGGTCCTTGAAGCGAACTTCTATAGTCGTCCCATCTGACAATCCAGATCCTTCTCCAGAGGGCTTGACATCGAATGCAAGGTAATTAGCGCCAAATGTTGGTTGCTCGAATCTTGTAGCCAGAATCGAATGGAGCGGCACGGTAATGGATTCAAACGTTGAATCAGGTTTGGACACAAATATGAACTGGAAAGAGAAAATGGATTAGCAAGAGCAATAGAGCGGATTTATGGCGACGTGCCCGTTGGTCGGTAACCCAGACGCCTCCAGAGGCCTGGTGTTTCTTGGTACCGCCGGATCCGCCAGCAGTAGCAGAATCAGCAGGCGGTGAATCAGGAATATTCAGCATGATGTCTACCCCCGTTTCCACAGTCGTTATCGTCTGTTCATGAGGAAGGGGGATTGGAGAACCTGGGGTTCGCAATCAGCAAGGCTCAGCGACCTGGCAATGGGGAGACGAACGATTCGGGGTCAGCATTGCCCAGTTGAGTGCCATAATGGATGAAGGCGATAATGGATAGTGGTCGTATCGCAGAGATGCAACGTCATCAGGCGACGACCAATCTTCCATCACATGACGGGCGCGTTGCACTTGTTTGGTCAAAGATGCCTTGGATTTGTTAAATTGCTGGGACGTCTGTGGCCGAACCAGAGCTCAGTCATCTGAATTTCGCTCGCAGGTGTTCAAGGTCAAGTAGTGCAAAGGATAAATAGAGTTGGTCTTCAAAAGAATTTAAATATTGATCTAGAAGACGGCCACTGGCTACTGTATAAAGCCGAGAAGAGAGAGAAAGGAAAGATCGAAGGGAAGGTTGGTCACGACGAATCGGAATAAGCTATAGACAAGGAAGGTGGGCACCAGAAGGTGCATACGAAGACAAGAGAGATACATGTATAGGTACAGGTCAAGCCGGCGACCGTTGAAACACGCCTGATGCGATAGTTAGCAATACAGCCACCAGTGGAGCCAGAAAACGTACGAGGAAAGAGATGTTCAATAATGATAAAAATAAAGATACAGATCCAAGCAGCCAAGGTCTGGCGAAAGGTAAGCAAATACGCGACATGAGGACCAGAAAGCTTACCCATCCCGACGGACAAAATGCGAGAGAGGGAAAACAAAGAGGGAAATGGGCATAGCGAAGTCGCAGAGCTCGCTGGATGAAACGATTAGACCATGGAGCAACTGAAGACAGTAGGATAACTCACCTCATGCAACGACACAAAAGGCCGATATCGAGGAATTGGCATGATCCATGTCAGCCCAGGGCTGCGCGTCAGACTGGGGCACCTCAACAAGGAGAGCATTGGTCTCGACGACAGGAAAAACAATGGTTTCGAAGGCGTCCATTCTGATATAGTAGATGTCTCAGAGTGAGGGTTTTGGCTGAGCGATAAGGGGTTCTGGGCAAACGATTGGAGTGAACCACGCTGGGCGCCTCGACCTTTTATATCCTGGAACAATGAGCCTCGTGTCCATTGTTGTTCCGCGTCGGTGAAAACTTGATTGTTGGCGAACAATGGAGCGGAGTTTGAAATCTCTTGATTTCTGGAATTATTGAATCAACACCATGTCTGAAGGAACAAGGCCCAGACCCCAGAACTCCGACGAAGAACAACGGAACAGCGGCCAAAACCACGGAAAAAGGCGTTCAGAGACACCATCAACGTCGCGGTGAAAACATGAATTTTGCATTGGAGATATAGCGATACAGTGATATGTAGATTATGGAGAGCGCGCCCAGAAAAACGAAAGAAGGAATGTCGTAGCTGCAAGACCCATTACTGAAATAGGTAAATAGATAGATAAAAGAGCCAAGAACTATATAGCTCTAGGGCTATGGGACGAAACCGACGAACGAGCGTCCGATTCAAGGTCGTAATGATATGATTGTCGGTCATGACGAGACTGTTCGTCATATTGTGTCGTCGAGAAATCAGAATGGCGGAGCGATGAAGCGCCCGCAGTGCTGCTAACAGATCCATGGCGTAATGGATGTTGGCTACTCGAATCGTAGGAAAGGAGCTTCACGTCGAAAGACTTCGTGAAGGAGGTCGCAATAGAGACTGGACGTTTGATATCATATAGTGGCAGAGTCGGACTAGACAGTGGTTTGACAAAGGATGTCGGAGGCTTATATTGTCTATGAAAAGATCAGATAAACTCTCAAAGTGAACAGCAAAGACATACCCTGAAGAGACGGTCTTGGTAGGAGGCTCGAACCCAAATCGTTTGGCGATAGCCCAAAATGCGAGACGGTAATGTCTGCGCGCCTCTTGTGCAAAACCAAAATAGACAAAGAAAACAATGGCGCAAAGGGGATTGACCCAGCGCGTGAGCTCCAGCGCCACGACAAGCAGGTGATTACGGCGATAAAGAATGGAAGGGAACTGTTCGACGCGGCTGTATGCGAAATGGGTGTCAGCCCAGCTGCGCCAGGGACCGATAGGCTCAGCAGTGACGTTGAGCCAGACAGTGAAGATGGCGAGAGGGACAGTGAAAACGATATCGGTGACAGCAAGAGCCATGAGTCGGAAATACCGACTAACGCTCATTCCTTTGTTTGATGAAAGGAATTCGCTGAAGGCTGCACGGCGGCGAGAAAGAGATAATAGGGAAAGAACTGACGAGACAAAAATCAGGGCATCTTCCTCGGGACAGTAAAACAAGACGTACCACAGTAGCAGGCCGAGACCAGCCCGATAATGATGGGCCATATCGACGATATGAAATACATGGGAATGGTGTTGTAAAGAGCTGGATAGCAACCAAAATCTTCGTAGATGTTGAAACGATGGCCTTGCACAATGTATTCTATCCTGGAATGAGGCGAGGGACCAACAAGGAAATGGAGAGATACTAACGAGCTGCCACAAAAACCATAGGGAAAACGACGCATAATCCAGTGTCAATAAGCACAGCATGCAGTTTCTGAGGCAAAGGTCAGCGAGATCCCTGAACCAATGATTTCAGCGCACCTCTTTTCGGGTCACCGAAACAGTCTGAACGCAGGCAATTTGGTAGAGCCGTCTATTGATGCAAAGCGACGCAGCTGGAAGACCGACAGACGCGCCCATCATAATTCGTATCGCTGAAAGAATATAGTCAATCGCCACCCGTGAAAGAAACCAGAAATTACGCACAGATATCGCACCAAATAGGTGCATGATTTATCGCATTTCCTGCCCAAACGATAGAGTTGACGAACTGGTTGAGGCAAGCCAGCGAAGCCCAGATCATATAATAGCAAGTCCCGGAATTCCAGGCCTGGAAATGCCATGACAGCGGAATCAGAGGCAGAATGAAGCCAAGGAAGGCGAAGATGGGGAACAGTGGATAGGTTGGGTCGGTGGTCATGGAGAGAGACTGGCAGCAATTCTGGGAGGTAAAGTCCAAGAACCCTGGTCAGTGGCCATTTTATTGGCGACCTTTTGTTGTGGTGGCACAATGGGGGGCTCATCGGGGTTTGAATCAAAAAGTCGTGTCACGGTGTCACAATGGTCACATACCTTCCTAATCCGGAGCGGCCATCACCGGCTTCATTTTCCAACTCTGGCTCTTGCTCTTCTGTCGCCTGCATTCTTGTTATTCTGAAACCTGAGATGCAGAGCTCGGAACTCTGATATTCTTCTCTCCATTCTTCGCAGAACAAGAGAGTCAAGTCCCTGGATCCGAGACACACGAGGCGCTCGTGTGGGACGGATCTGTCATATAATGGACCAAATCTCCATTGTTCGCCAATTTGAGCCTGCCTCGTTTTTCATTGTTCCAGCAGATAAATAGTTGGACGATACGCCTTCCGTTCTCCAATTCACCCCGAACCTACATTGCCTGATTGTACGAGCAGCTCATCGTCATCAGCATCACACCAATGGACGCTTTCACATCCTTTGATCTTACCATCCTCTCCTCGTCTGAGGTATACTCCTCCACCGACGACGAGACTACCCAAATTGTCGTCGATGATGACAAGGCCGTTGGCTACGGCGGCTATTGCGTCGTCGCATAAGCCTTCGCTCTTTCCGAAACTGTATCCAGGTATGTTTCGTCAGGGCTCTCGTCTTTCTTGTCCTGATTTCATGCTCACAGCCTTTCGAAATTCCCGATACATGTTCACACTTTTCGCAATCTGCGTTTCCTGTCGTCGCCATGCTTGATCCCATTCCGGAATGGTTGATCGCTCACCCTGCTCTGGAATACCAGTGTACCACGATCCTTTCTCGCCTTTTTTTTTCTCTTACATGTATCTCTCTCGGTTCCTGATTGGTTGTTTATTGTTAACTATATTGTATTTATACCGTCGTACAATAGGTACTACCTTCTCGCTTGACTCTACAAGGCTTTTCTCCTCTTCGTTGAAACCCGTATCATCGCAATCATCCCGGCGCTGTTTCTTGCTCATTAATTTTGTCGCAATTCCGGCCCTTGAACATGTCTGGGGTCACAATCTCCCGACGTGTCATACAAAAACGACCTCAGTCCAAATTGAGAAGCTCGGAAAGCGGTTGTTTGGTCAAAGTTGGTTCCACGTCCCGTGACCGCTTGCTGGTTCTTTCTCGACTCTCCTTTCTTTTCTGCAAAAAGATTTCCTGCTGCCAATAATAATCCAAGCTCGTGCAATATATGTAGTCGATGGAATGTGTTACCTATCCATTGGCGACCGTATGCTCATATGGAGGGAGCCAGACAGCTACAACCACCCTCAAACCGATTTATCCACATTTAGCGTTCATGCCCAACGCTTCCCGCCAGCCACCTACCTCCATACCATACCAATGATATCACCATTGATTCGGCGCTGCTGCAGTGATATCCTAAGCTCCCAATGTGAGTAACGGACTCGAACCAAAATGACCTCCAGTGGTTCGCTATCCTCTCAGAGAACACCAGCCAACTCGTTTTAGCAGGCAATAATATCTTTGTATGACCTCCAAGAAACCGTAACGGCCGTCAGAACCGCGCTATTGAACCCCCAGTCGGTTTGACGACGACTCTCCTCGCCGCCGATTTTTGGTGTGGACAAAATGTACGTTTTTCCGTGATCTTGTGGTTGAAATAGCTGTCTAAAATCATTCCGCATCGTCTAGGACCATCCTTTTTCTCGTTCAACGATGTTTTTCGAAACTTGGATTTGGAGCTCAAAACGGCAGGGTGTCGTCTCTGGCAGTCAAAGAAGCGGGATAACCATCCTTAGGACGTCCTTGATCAATGCATCCATCATTTTTCGTTTTCCCTTCGAAGGAAAACCCTGTAGGTATACCGCTTCCGACTCTGTTTTGTCGTTGAATGCGTCTAACGGCTGTCTCAGCAGGTTGCATCTCACTGGTCGCTGTGTCCTCGGATTTGGCACATATCACTGTCACCAACCATGTCCTAGAATGCCTTCGGCTTGTATTCCGGCCCCTGCGACCTCTTCAGCCTTGGAAAATCCATGATTTGTCGACAATCCGCGGTTCAGGACGACCCTCCCTCTTCCCTTCTTTTTGCCCTCATTCCAGCAGGGGGTTCCCAAGGTTGGGGGTCTCGGTCTTACGGTGATGCACATATAGTCGTCATCGGCCATGATGTCCTCCTCGATGGCAAAGAACGACACCAAACATCGCGCGCGCGCGCTGCCTCCCGATGTCACGTGACGTTTGGAACCGCTGACGTTTCCTTGACTCGAGCCCTACCTTGGATATTTCTACTGATAAATTAATCACCTCATGCCAGTAACTCAAAAAATCGCCGGAAATCCAGAGTCAGATTTGCGCCCAGGAGAAGCTTTCCTTTGTCGCACCTCGAACAACCGTCTCCCGAGCGTCGAATTCTATCCTACACGTATGCTCGCCCTTTTGAAAACGTGGAAGAGATGTCTGGGCAACTTTATCTTCCCATTCCGCTCGGCTTCGCGCTTTCATACGAGCTTCTGCCCCTTGCGCTGGAGAACCGCCTTGCTCCGATATGCCATTTCTGGTGGCCATTTCCCAGATCTTCGTTCAGTTCAGACAGAGTCATCAATAGATACATATCCCCCGAACCGCCCTATAGCTTTCCCTCGCGTCGACTTTCTGACAGCCGTTCAGCAGTAGCCAGATGTCTGTCACCTCTTCAGGAAAGAAGTTCGTCTCCAGTTCTAGGTCTGAGGCTGACTCTCAATGTTCGTAAGTCCAGCCCTGACCTCCATCCTCGCTAGTCTGCTGATCGATGATCCAGGCCAGAAATTACGGCAAAGACTTCTCCATAGAGAAGACCATACATGGACCCGAATGCTGCCGATAAAGGTAAATTCATCACGGTTCCTTACCGACCACAGATCTAACCTCTATCTTTCAGGTTTGCCTTCGATGTTGGCGTCGAACAGAAGAGGAAGATGGAACAAGAAGTTGTTCCCGGTTGCATCATTCACCGTAACCCTGCCCTTTGGGAGTGCAGCATATTAATCAGGGAAGCAAACTGATATGGGGCGGGGCCGCGGGAGGACATTTTGGGCCCGACAGCTCGCCCACGAAAACAAAGGAAGTGTAAAGAAGGTATGTGATCTTGTCCTCGGCTTTCACGCTCTTAACAATCTCAAAGATCCTGCGACTCTTTCAAAAACACGTCTTGCATTCCAAAGTCTTCCGCGGATCACTGTTTCTCGTTGGATGATGCCTAATCCACGTTGAACGAAGGTCTAGAGACATTCGTTTATACGTCTCTCAATCAAATTGTACCTGCAGGGCAGCACTCGCTTTATTCATTATTAATTACGTGCTGACCTCCACCTTGAAGATATCGTCATATATGCCGGCAGCGGAAAACAGCGGAAACGGGAGCGTCAATCCGTATAGCAATTGCAGGCCCTCGAGACAGCTGTTGGACATCCTGGGCAGTCTCGGTGGATCAATGTCGACCAAATGAGGACTTCATGGAGACGCAAAACACGAGACACTCGCAAGATACCGAAACGGTAATGGCGACGGATGCAAGCCTGTAGAACCGCCTGAAATTCAGATATATCACTGTTATCAGCGAATTTCCGCTGTGCTGCTCGAACTGATTGATGCCTGACACTGCCAGTGACAGCGAATTCAAGAAGCACTCGGTCAGCTCGGACTCGATGGCACCGAATGGTCTCGTGACCGGCGCGCTTGTGCATGTTTGGGGTCGCAACATCGTGTCTATCTCTACCTGGGATGCGCACGAGAGACTACATCAACTAGTCGTGCATCTTCACTCGATCACTTGATAGAATAGATATATTCTGGCAAGCTTGGAGACCTTGTTTCCCAATCATTCCAGCAATCAGTCACTTTGACTGTTGATCATTCGAGCCCTGATTCGAGCACTCCTTTCTGATTCCAGGTAAGTATTTCCGGCAGTGGCGGAACTGCGGAGATTGTATGTTGCCGGGTTTGCTCCCGAGCCTCGAGGGAGTCAACCCGAGGTGAAAATGCGGTCAACTGAAAGGGTTCTCTCTCTCACCACCATGAGCATGAATATGTTCCCCCCTGAGCTCATTGCCTATATCATCGATCAGCTCTCCGACGACTTCCCGTCACTATTGGTTTGCAGCGTCGTGTGCAAGTCCTGGCGAGACCGTGCGCGGTATCATATCTTCTCTCGTGGTGTCGTCAAGATCCACGAGAAGGGCAGCAGAAAAAGAGGCCTCCTTAAATTCTTGCAGGTTTTGGAAGACTCCAAAATCGGTTTCTCTCCTGGCGTACTCGAGATTCACTTCGACAAAGAGCCGCGACAGTTGATGTCAGCTTCAACTTTGCAGCGGCTCACCACATACAGCGGTCAAGGCTTTGCCTATCTTACAAAACTTTGCCTCGATCGCGTGTCTATCCCAGAAAAGGCAGAGGACGCCAGACCCATCTTGGCTCAGCTCGCGGCCGTCCTCGGCACCGTGAACAATGTCATCAATCTTTCCATACACTGTTTAATTCGAAACCATGCCACTCCACTGTACCGCCAAATTCTCAAAGGGAAAAAGTCTCCCAATTCTTCTGAGGTGGATATGAAACACCTTATGCCGAAGCTCAAGAGGTTACTTCTATCCGGCGAAGGGTCCTCTCATATCGCTAGCTTTCTATCGTCAATCGATGCTGTTGCTCAAGTCGAGAAACTTGCAATCGTATATCGAGGGGTCAATTCTATGCGTTCTCTGCTAGACACCGTTGGGCGTTCGCTGGTTGAACTTCGGATCAGCGGTATCACAGCTAGTACGTCGATGTTTCTATCTATCTTTATGACGTCGTCTCACTGGTAACAGATGCTGTGGCAAACTGTACCCTACCATGCCTCCCTCGACTCAATGTTCTCATGGTTGGAGTCGCGTCAAGAACAACGGTCTCTTTGGCTTGCAACATTATCGTGAAATTCGTCGAACTTCACGGTACGACTTGGCCTTTACGTCACCTCGTTCTGCAGGTCGGTTGCGAGTGGAGCGATAGCCCACCTCGAGCACAACGGCTACTGGAAAGAGTGGATGAGAGTATTCACAAAGTTCAAGCGCTTCGCCAAGTCCTCCTGCGCGTCTTGAAGTATCGAGACGAGGTCAGACATTGGGCCAAATCAGCAGACATGGCAACATTGCTCCCGCGATGTCACCAGCGTCACCTGGAGTTGACGCGGGAGATCGTGACAAAAGCACGCAACCCCTCCCAGACAATTATGGGCTTGATGGATTTGAACCAGCATTATCGGGCGCGTCTGAGAGAGGCAGATCGAGAAGAGGCGGAAGATGCAGCAGAGCAGCATTGATATCACTGAGTCGACGTTCCATGCCTAGTCCTTGGGTAACTTTTTCTGCTTTATTACGTTGACATTATACCTACCTTCATCGATCAGCAGACTCGTAGATGTTTCAACGGTGACCACCTTTGATGCTTTCCCAATCATCAAATGTTTTACATCTGTCTGGATTGAGTGTTCAACACTAGCAATCATATTTCGATATTCAATTGGCATGTGTCACCAGCGACAACATCACACCAAATCGGGAAGTTGCGAAGGCGGTTGTTTGTTGATGTTTGAATAAGATTCCCAGCACGTGATACTGCGCGTCGATGTATTGCTGCTGGCGACATGATGGTATAAGTAGACCATAGCATCAGACATGTCCTTTTTGTACTCACCATCAAGCCCGGAATGTGATGCTGAGGCAATACTCTAGATGGCCCGAGATTACTAAGATGTCATACTGACAGTATGCGCTTTGGGCAGTGCAGATGACGGGACAGCGCTCAGATTTTCCCTCCACTACCGTGCTCTCAATTAACCTTGCCCCAAAACCATGTTGAACGGCCTCTTTGGGGTGCTACAAATCTTCAGACCAACTTGGTCCCAGCGATCCGAAACTGTCATTGGGTTTGCAGATTGTTCAGCTCGCTGATGGCGGGGAAACTTCCCTAACAGTGGGGTTGATCCCACACCAGACATCGAAGCGAAGCCGTCATAATATATATTCGCCATCGTCATCAATCACTACAACAGCAGTTTTGATAATCTCCTCCTTCTTGATGCCCGATGGACCAGTTTCTCTGATGCTGTTGAGTTTATTGATCTTTACAAGCTCTTCTGGGCATAGGCCAACAAGCAATACCGTCGCCGCTCAAATATGTCCCATATGGCAGGCAATCTTCCGTCTCTGAAGAGTGCAGATTTCTGAAACAATCTGGGTCAAGATCCCTCCACATATAAGTGATTTCCTCTTTGGACGTTGCCCCGCATCTGGGCTGGGTGGAGGTTGGTATCAGGTATGCCAATATCAACCAACTTGTGGTTTTCTTCTCTGTAATACCAAGGTCGCTTAAAACCCTCACTATATTCAATCTAGTACTCTGGCAGCTTGACGATGTTGCCGAGCTGAAGGGCCAGATATTCAAATTCCAATGTCCACATCGTTTCCCCTTCAAATCGGTGGACACTTGATTACTAGTAGGTCTCAAAGATGTTTGGGATCCCATGATGGAAATTCTTTCTGGGAATTTTTTGCAGTAGCCATCTTTTCAGCACTAGCACAGGCAGTATTAACATTCGCAACTTCAAGGTTATATGCCATTGTAGGTATCAAATGGTACTACATTGTGTATACTCAAAACTAAGAAAAAGAATGTCTTGCTGTTGAGATATCAGTAGCAGACCAGGTGACCATCACTTTCTTGGATCACGAGTATTAACTTCAATGTAGGTGCAACTGTCGAGTTTGTCAGATCCAGTGATGGTATGAAGTGTGTCAATCTACGCACCATCCTCATCATAACTCAAAGATAACCATTGATGACCACTCGATGCTGTCCACAATGTGGGCATTATTTCAGAGTGATTATCCCATTTGCATTCAACAAGTCACTCTAGCTTTCGCTCCTCTTGAAAAATCCGTGGAGAACCAGATAGCTCAATTTGAAGCTTTTGCCTGACATGCACTCGTATGCAGGGCATCTGACCGAAGCTGGAGAGACCCAATACCTTGTTGGGTAGAAGATATTCCATGTTCTCCGATTTCGATCCGGATTTTGAGGCTCATGCAGAGGCAATTCTTCGGGCGGCTCTGAGAGAAGTCGAGTCGACTAAATCGGTAATTTTAGCCAGGTTGCTGATGCTGTAAGCTAAGCACTCTTTTCCTTTGAAGATGCAGAACACTAACGTTGAGAAAAATTGCCTGAGCTTGATCAACTCCATCACATTAGCTTCCAATTCCCGCACTATTATGATGGTGGTGGTGTCGATATTTCATTGGAAAATTATTGACATGCATTACAGAGCCACGCCGCAGATGTCCAAACTATCTTCCAAAGCAACATAGCAGATGTCGAGAATTGTGCTTTCACTAATATCCTGTTCAATCATTATTGCATTATTTCCACCAGTCTCATTCAACTATCAAGGTGAAACCCCTATAACTGATAGTTCCGGTGTCAAAATGACATTGCGACAATGAGGCATATTTTCCAGATACGTCACATATTGTCGCAGCTTTGTCTGTATTCATAAGATCCGAAAATACTGGCATTGTAAGCCCACTTCTGTCCTGCTTGGAGAACTTTCCGTGTCATCTGCAAAGACTCAAAGATCTCGTTGCGCTAATAAAGTAAACTTGTCTGCATTACATAATAGTACAATTAATGCCACAACATGCAGTGCTTGCCATTGATTCATCAGTGAGAGGTTCTGCAGCGGGAGGAGCAGGTAGTGTACGACCATCCGTCGTCTCCGCTCTATCCCAATCGACAATCTCAGCCCTCCGGTCTGCGCCTGTACCGGTATAGACATAGTTGTCAGAATTCTTATCCCTGCACGGTGTGCATTAGTAAAGTGCAAACAATGATAATAAAGATAAACACACTTAGCTCTCATTCGATACTGCTGAGCATAGTGAGCATCAGCCGCTTGATTCAGGGCTCTCGCTTCCTCTACGGTGATGCCCGCGGCTTCTCTTGGTTTACCCATGTACTTCATAACAATGTACACAGGACCATTGTTAGGGACTCGACCCCATCCAAGATACTGCTCAACAGCGATGAGGTGTTGGACCTCTCTCTCAACAGTGTTCTGCCATGTTTCAAGCACTTTGATGACCGCGGGTTGTCCATTAAACTTTGTGGAAAAGACACCAGCGTGTTTCGAGCCTGGAACCGACATCCCTTTCTTGTCGCGGGCTTTCCATGCTGTAGCAACAGGTCCCAAAGTTGCGCGCTTAGCTTTCGTTGGGCAAGCCTTGTGTGCGGAATATATGATGAGTACTATGGCCGGGATAGAGATGTTCAGACATACCGCAGGTGCTTTGGCTGGGACAGCAGCCTAATTAGACGATATCAGCCTCATTTTCCAAGGAAGGAGAGTGGAAACTTACAGGACTCTTTGCTACGGGTCCACGAGCAATGAGGCCAAAGACATTGTCACCGTAATTGCGAGCATTGAGCTCGATGTCGTCGTTGTAGCCACGAACCCTCAAATCCAAACTGACTTCACCAATTGGGATAGGTGCTGCAACGATGGCACATGTGATGTAGGAGAAGATGGCAAAAATGGAAAAAAGCATTGTGGTCGATAGAATAAAGAGATGGAAGATAGGTGTCGAGGGCCTGCCTGGAGGTCATCAATGTATTTTGCATGCCTTTTATATGGGCTGTACCACATATAACTCCTAATGTGCTAGACCTTTCGGAAACCAGAAGGTTCCGACAAATGAATTATTGCAATAGTGAATGTGCGCAACATGAGAGCACAACTGCGAACTTTACACAAAACAGATGGATTCAGATGGTGGCTTGATGTGGCTAGCAGTGGCAACCCGTGTAACGCATGATGTATAAGCTGCTGCCAGCTGGATACTGCATTTCCCGTGGTGCTGGTGGACAGTACGGTATAAGTACTGCCCAGGATTGCAACAATTTGAATGACTAGAATCTTGTTGAAGGAATAGGACAGCCAAACCTAGTCCGATGACCGACTCTCTATGAGGCAAGTCTCTCGATAGGGTTTTCCTATTGTCATGTCAGAGAGGCTGGTTACGAGCCCAAGTCAAACCTAGATTTTTGCTTCAGGAAAGCTCCGAAAAGTTCCCGATCAGTGCTTTTGTGAATGAATAGAATCGCATTTTTGACACTTCCATAACGAGGTAATAAAGGGATGCCTGGAAAGTACTGGTCACTTGGTTTCGAGAATCCTTGCGGGTTTGCTATATAGCCGGCACAGTCCCGCTGCTGGAGAAATAAGTCTTGCTTTGTTCCAGCATGAATAGAATTGCATTTTTAGCACTTCCATAACGACGTCAATAAAGGGATGCCTGGAAAGTACTGGTCACTTCGTTCCGAGAATCCTTGCGGGTTTGCTATATAGCCGGCACAGTCCCGCTGCTGGAGAAATAAGTCTTGCTTTGTTCCAGCATAAGTGTATTGGAATGCTAAATCTCCACGCCAGCCCAATTGAAAGTACGGGTTGCCGGTCTTGGCCAAGTGAGAATCACCACTCCAAGTCTCGTAAGTATCCGCGTCTCAAGGGATATTACCTAACTCATGAGCACTGGTTCCTGCAAAGCTGACTGATGTGCATCGTTACACAGCGCTCGATCATCAACCTTGTCTACCAACCATGTTGAACAGTCTCTTGGGAGCACTCAACATCTCCAAAATACAAGCCAAACCCTGCAAGCCTGCCACCAGGGGGTGCACAATGCTTCCAGAACTGCTCGAAAATATCATAGACCAGATTGACGACAGCAAAACGACCCTCTTGGTAGGGCTAGTTTCGCGCCAGACCTTGAGGCGAAGCCGCCACAATCTATTTTCGACCGTCTTCGTGACAGACAAGGACAGCAGTTTCCAGAAATTTCTTGCTCTCATTGACAGCCCATGGACGAGCTTTTCTGATAGCGTTGAAGCTCTTCACCTAAACCGGATTTTCTGGCCACAGTACCAATACGATTGCCGCTTCAATGTGGTCCGTATAGTCGACAACCTTCCCCACCTAACAGCTTTACGAATTTCGGACATGAACTGGTTCAACATCCCTGCATCTATGCGGGACCTTTTGTTCAACAAGCTCAACCTAATTCATATCCAGGTTGAGTGGATAGAGTTCTATCACATGCAGGGCATCAACCAACTGGCAGAATTCTTCGAGATGATACCGGATTCAGTAGAAATGCTGAGCATGCTCAATCTCGAACTCGAGGGGGTTGATAACCTTACAGAACATGCATCCATTTTCCATCTGCCGCATCATTTTCATTTCAAATCCTTGGATAATTGGTTACTCGTGGGTCTCAAAGACGTTTGGGATCCCTTGATCTCCACGGACTTTGATGTGAAGGTGGATTCATTCCATGTTCGCTTTCCTTATGGCCAGTCGGACCTCGAATCTACGTCGTTTATCTCTAGGTTCCTCCGGCATATCGGGTCATCGATTGAGAATCTGTATTTCAACATTTCTGATCCTTATCAGTCATCCGGTAAGTTATTCCTCAACTCATTCAGTCATATTTTCTGACGCAATATACTTAGCTACACCGCAGCTGCATAGATCTATTGACTTTTCAGGATGTGTCAATCTAGGCACCATTTTCATCGGCACAATATCTGTTGATGACAGTGCGATGATATCAGCAATGTGGGCATTACTCAAGAGTCCATATCCGCATTGTATTCAAGAGGTCACCCTCGTCTTTGCTGCCACTGGCGAATCAGTGGAGCATCGAGTGGCTAAAGTCGAAGTCTTTGCGTGGCAAGGACTCCTTGACCGCGTTCGTAGCATCTTCCCAAAGCTAAAGAGACTCAATATATTGTTTGGTGGCATCCATTTCCTATTTAGTGACTTGGGCTTTGCGGCTCATGCGGAAGCGGTTCGTCGGGCGGGTTTGAGGGACGTTGAGCGGGCTGGATTGGTGACTTTGGGAATTATTGCTCGAGCAGTAAGTCGGCCGTTTTCCTGGAAAGGATGCACTAATTCTGACACATGTATAGTCCCCAAGAGATCAGCACCCCCATTATGTTGACTCCCTGTTTCCACACTACATATGAGAATTATTTTCAACAGCATTATCTATACTGTATTATTATCATGAGATGCCAACAGTAAATATTATATGCAGCTCAAACACATTGAACCATCTCGTCATCAGTCTGCATCATTTCATGATATCTAAATGATATTGGCACGCTCCGGTGAAATGGGGTCAGTGAAGTTCCACTGATGTTACTGGATAACGAAACAATCACCGCTCAAGAACATCATAACGAAAGCGGTGACTGCCTGGGCGCCCGTAGAAACAAGATGAAAGGAGCCCGAGCCTGGCCGCTCTCACGCCCGAATGAGTCTATGAAATACGGCAACAGCGACGGACAGGATGGTTTCTAGACCGGTCTAGGCCTTATTTGATAGTCGACATCAGCCGACCTTCGGCTTGGATATTATATCTTATCTCATAATATAAACACGCCGGAATACGTAAAATACGTAAAAAGTTGAAACACGCAACTTTTTATGTCCGAAATCTGACAAGCGGAATGCCGCACATAGTATGAAAAGCCAGACTATTGTTGAGTGTGACAAGTTGTCACGCCACGGGTTTAGATGTCACGGCTTTCCGGATCGTACCTCAGTCTTTGACTCCCATTGACTGAGGTATGTCCGTTGTTATTTATCAATAGAACCTATGCTTACAACTGTATTTAGCGCTTATTGTGGTATAGGTATATAATCTAGTCTTTGACTCCCATTGACTGAGCGCTTATTGTGGTATAGGAATTCAACAGGTTATGGGATTTTTCTGAATCCTCGCCATTCTACAAATAGCTCGCTGGGACGACTCATATACACGATTTCCTCCAAGGCGACCCTAAGAGCGCCCATCGTGACGCCCTTGTACGCCGAGGAGATCATTTTCTTTAGCGAGCCCTGTCTCGACATCCTTACATTTCACCAGTCGCGCCTACGATGCCGACGATCCATTCACCGCCTATCACCGTGAAGGAGAAGAAGGTGGAAGCTCAACCGAGGGAGGCCAATGGGAGATACAGTCGGAGAAACGTCGAGCCATCAGCGTCACGACAACAGCTCGCCACGTCCATATCCGACCTGCAGCGACACGTCCAAAGCCCTTGGTCGGGTCACGAATCTGTCGCTGCGTCACCTCCTGGTTCCAGAGCGATGTCAATTGCAGCAATTCTCTCTCCGAGACCGACAATTATCCCTTCTCGCAGCAATAATCCTTTTGGATCGCCGCCTCCTGCTCCAAAAACACCTGCTCACCCTCGTACCATTCCGAACCAACCTCGCTTCCAGCTCGCTTCGCCAGTTGCCATAAATCCTTCTCCAGTAAACCCTTCCGCTCGAGACGATCCCGCCGAACTCGACAAACGTAGCCCTTCGATTAAGGCAGTCACTCTGAGCCCTGCTTCCTGGCCCAAGGATTGCAAGGACCTCTCTCTGCGACAGCTCAATTTCACGACATGGGAGCGGCACTTGTCCAACGTCTTAGGGGGTCATGGTACGCTTTATTTCCACATCTACGAAGCAGACCAGTGGCTTTGCCCCGACCCAGCCGACGCGCCTATGTCGTGCCTAAACTGGCATCTCAATGATCAGGCCGTCCTGAGCTTCATGCGAGGGAAACTAGCACCGGAAGAGTTCAAAACGGCAGACAAAGAGGATACCGCCATTGGGTTGTACCGAGCTCTCCGAACGAGACACCAGAACCGTGGCGCAGTTGCACAAGTCCGTATTTTGGACGAGGCTCTGTCCATTAAATTCGGAAGCCCATCGACCTTCGGCGATACGACCCTTCGGCTCACAAATCTCAATCGCGACTTATGGGAAAACGGACCCATCGATCCAGATACCTTCCTGTCAGTCTTACTGCTCCGTGCGACGCTAGCGAACCATCCAGCCCTCTTTCGCGACCTCAATGACCACCTTGTCAGCGCTACAACAGCGAATCCTTATACCTCTGACCATGTTGCAGAGAGAATTGCAGCCGAGGCGATAACTCCAACCCACGCTAAGTCGCCAGATACAGTAAACGTCGCCGCAGTCGTACCTGCTGCTCCGAAGGTCGCTCCGAGAGGTCGAGGCTGCAATAATTGCATCTCAAAGGGCCTTCCTGGAGGTTTTCACACGGAAGACTACTGCATCAAACCAGGGGGGAAAATGGAAGGCAAGACGCTGGAAGAGTCAAAAGAGAAGCGATTGGCAGATAAGAAGGCAAAGGAGGCAAAGTCGACATCCACAGCTCACGTCGCTGAGGAAGGTCATGTCGGCTTAGACACCAGTCCTCTCGAAAGCATCTTCGACTCACGTGTCGAGAGCATTATGACAGAAGTCGACAAATCCGAGTACGAGATTCTAATCGCGATAAACAGCGAACGGGACGTGACACCTCGTGTCGACTGGAGAGTCGAACAGAAACCCATTTCCGAAATCGCTTATGATGCCACCATTCCGGAAACCATTGATTCGAAATCACCGACTGCTCTAAACGACGCTCCATTCCTGATGGACTCGTGCGCTTCTATCCACATCTCGAATGACCGGTCTGACTTCAAAACCTTACATCCTCTATCAGTGCCGCTGTGAGGGATCCTAACGGACGGGACGGAAATGGCACGAGTGAGTGGCGACGAATCGAGCACCCAACACACACCACAATATCTCTTTAATACCCTCTTTGTGCGAGTTGGTTAACTAGTTCAAACGAGACTTGGAAGCTTGGAAAGTTTCCACGCAGAATTTCCGCGGCAAGTTCGTATTCCGCGGTACGTAGACTTCCGCGCGAGATGCGGGGTAGTATGTATCTCGGAAGGGGTTTTTGTATTGGTGTTTTAAGCCAACGGTTTGTATTGCCTATTAGAAACAGGACTTTCAAGACAAGACTAGAGACTAGATACTAGAGGTTTTGCCTGTTACCGAAACAAGGACTTCAAGACTAGAGACTAGAGACTAGAACAAGACAAGACGAGACAAGTGCAGACAATCTTATGATTTCAACACAGAGAGCGTACAAGATGGATCCCGCGCTAAAGCGTAGCGGGCCACTGATTCTCTACTTTTACTTAGTACAAACGGGCTACTTAAATACTGTCCAAAGCTGATGATAAATAACTAACTCGTAAACCGGCGCATCCTCTATCTCGGCTTATCAAGCCATTCCTCGTGAAGGTGGAGCCTACTCGGCGTCCGCGAAAAACCATTAAAATGATGCCCGAATTGATAGACCAAAGACTTCGCGGAAAAGCTGGTTTCCGCGTTATCCCTAGCGACCGATAAGCCTTTGACTTGTCGCGTATGAAGCCAGGCTTTAAACGGCGTCTTTCCGCGAAGTATAGCGCCAACTAGTCGCGTTCAGTGCTTTTGATAATAACCAATGCCTCGGCCCCATGTCGATCGTCGATCGCTAGTTACACAACTGAGTCACGATCAAAACACCGCCTCGGTTGACCTGGTCTCTTAACTAGAAGATTCCTTCTTTCCGAGGAAGTACCGCGCGGACCCACTGCGATCCATAACCAGAAGCCAGCACTCTTTTACCTTATTACCGGAATCCGTAAACTGATCGAGTTAACCTTTCGGTCCTTAATCAGTCATCGCATATCCGTCGATCATTTTGATCTGCCTGACCCGATGTCTCGGAGCCGTGCCTCGCTAGCGACCGTGGCTCATCACGCTGACTACCTCGGAATATGTAAGCTTCCTCGTAAGTCGCTCCTCGGTATCGCAGAACCCATTCAGTCGTTATGAACCAGAAAGTATACAGTTCTTCGGATCCGCGAAACCCTTGTTAAACCAACGTTCTACCGAGACATGCGTTTGCCTCTTTCTCCTGGTGTGTCCGTACGTTACCGCGGCTAGTACCCTTGCTGTGACGAGTCAAGTTCTAGTGTTTCCGCGGTACATAGGTACAAGTCTTACTAGCAGTGTGGAGCTCAACTCTAGTGCCGTGAACAATAAGATACCAATAGTAGCCAGAAAGACGTCGGATTAGTCCTTTAATCCGATTTATAGGGTCGTTTTTGTAGGGACCCTATCATCTCCCCCAGACAAAGATCTTGACGGTCCCTCGTCAATCCCTAAGCTGTAAATTTTCGCATTTTTCGGTGGTTTCCAAGAATTTTGATTCCGCGTAACAGAGTCCTGATCCTCCGATCATCCGCTGTAATGGCCTCCCGCGATACTGGATCCGCGGTGACTATTTTTTTATGCCACGTGCAACCGCCTTTTGAACCTTAATCCATGTTCAAGGTCTAACGGCTAGCGCTTCCAGCCCCAGACCCTGGTGTACGGCAGGCGTGACTTCCTATTTTCGGAAGTCACCGCTTTCGACGTTCCCAATTCTGGTATGAGTTGCCGTACTTCCAATCAAAGAGCGAGTGTGTGAAAACATGAGGCGTTCGTTTCGGGGTTAAGTCTTCCCAATTCAGGATATGTAGCAAGGAAAGGAATCCAGTTGCTTCATTTTGCTTGATTGGGAAAGAACCACACCCTTTCGAACCCGCCTCGGCGGTCGGGATCTGAGATTGCGTTGCTTCTGTGTTTCAGCGGGCCACATAAGACTGCCACTGATCCACCGCGCTAACGCATTTTTCTTTCCCTCTCTTTCCTCTTCACCGCTCACCAGCTCCCCTCATCGTTTCACTCGACGTCTAAAACACTTGCTCACTGTTTCCCACAATGTCGAGCACCCCGAAACCTTCGAAGCCCCAGAACGTTCAATCCACTGGTCCCAAGGTACTTGTTTTTAAACCAAAGTTGCTAACAATTTCCCTCATCATGCATTATTCCAGATTAAACCTGCAAAAGTTGCCGCGACGACCCCACCCGCCGCGTCTTCTTATACCCATCCAGCGCCCGGCCTTGTTTCCGCGATAGCTGCTCGCAAAGCTGCTGCCGCTCGTCAGGCTGGTTCCGGGAGCGAAGTCGTCGAGTCTGCCTCGGAAGACTCCGACAGCGATTCTACTACCAGAGTCGTCAAGTCCAACTCAGTGGTGGCTTCGTCTGATTCTGACACCGATTCCGACGCTGCTCCCATTCCCGTGTCTTCAAAACAACCCCTCCAGGATACCAGCGACGAGGAAGATTCAGACGAGAAGGGTTCGGACGAGGATTCGGAGGAGTCAGACGAGGACGACGAGAAGAAGGTTGTCGAGGATCAGGACGAAGGCGAAGTAGACCAAGAGTCGCCAGGTCCTGCCGTTCCCGCGGCACCAGCTGAACCTGCAGGTGGAATGGACATTGACGAGGAAGAGCTACCAGGGCCTCCCGAGGATTCTCTCGAGATTGGTATGTCTTCTCTTACGGTCGTTGACCCCTTCCTAACCGATCGTTTTCAAGGTGCTGATTGGACTTTCGAGCGCGAGGACATGCCCAACCCCGACACAGACTTCCCGGAATTCCAAGATCTCATGTCCTACTCCTGGAACAACCAGGACAAGATGAATTCCGCGGCCCAAGTTCGTTTTTCCAAATTTTGTTCCAGCCAGAAACGCCCGATCCTTACCGCGGACCTCAACTATTACGCTCGTTGGTGCGCCAAGTTGCTGCTGGAATACCGACAAAACACTCCTGTCGCGGAAATCCGAAAGCCGAACATTCAACTCATCGTCATGTTGAGTGAATGTTCGACCTATATGGTAAGTCCGAGTCCCTTGCGCAGAGTCCTTGGTTAATTCAAACCCTAGGCTGAGCACGTCGAAATGGTCATCCGTGGCGCCCGCGGTGAGGTCGACTTTTATGAGTCTTTGGAAGCCGAGCGGGTCAGGGCAACCTGCTGGGCTCTTTCGGAAGATGTCTCGGCTTCTGTCGAGGGTCAGGAATGGCCTTTCGGCCGGATCCCTTTCCATACTCTTTTCGACGATTTCGCCGGATTCCGACTCTTCGACTTTACTCTCGAGGGAAAATCTGCCGAGGACTGGGGAACCGCGGCTCGGTCCTCTCGGGTTGAACTCCTTCGTCAGGATAACGTGAGTTGCCTCCTTTGTTTTCTCCTTTCTTTCTAATTCAATCCTGGTAGCCTCACGCTGGCCGACCTGTCTTTCAAGGCAAAGACGGACTCATGCATTTTAACGCCAACGACGACTTTCCTCCTGCGCCACCTTCCGCGGCTGGATCTCGCCAGAGTGCAGCACCGTCAGGCTCCGCGACGCCGAAGAAGAAGAAGAAGAAGACCGAGAAAACCCGCGCTCCTTCTCCTGCTCCTTCCGCGTCTTCCTGTCGAAATCGTCTCTAAGCCGCCGAAGCGCAAACGATCCCCTTCAGCGTCGAAATCCTCGAAGAAGCTCATTGTCGCGGTACCCGGCAAGAAGTATTCTAAGACAGACTCGTTGATTCTGGACTTCCGCAACTGCACTGTCGCGGAACAGGTACTCAGCTCATCCTTACTTGAATGCTCATTGCTGACCGCAATCCTCTTTTTTTTTTTTTTAGATCGCCATTCAAGAGGAAGCCTGGGGCTCTGGACCTGGAGTGTCCAAACGGAATGCAAGTGTCTTAGCTTTTATTTCACGCTCTACTGACTTGTCAAATCAGCGTGCCAACGAAGCCGACCAAGGCGAGCCTCCCCGCGGATACGTTCGCGTCCCTGGTGAGTCTTTTATTCCAGTCTTCGATCCTCGTTAACCCTGTTCTAGCCACCCTTCGTGGTCCTGCGACCCCTACTGTCGAGGACTTCGCGCTGATTGATGCCCTTTCGCGGCTCCCTCCAGCTACCGTTCGTCCAGTTTTCTTACCGGACACAACTCTGACTTGGGTTTTCAGATTTTCAATCCTTGCGCTCGGTGCACCGAGGTCAGACGTCCTTGCATTAGGAGTCTGGCCAAGGGCGTACCTTGTCAGAATTGTCAAATCGCCAAACAGGCGTGCTCTCTGTCGGTTACCGCGGCGGACCTGGAGGTTTTCAAGGAGCTTTCCTCGGAGACCGCCGATTCGTCTTTGGATGGTAAGTCCTGTTAAACGACAGTAGCCTCAGCACTAACGCTTCTGAATCTAACCAGCCATGCTCAATTCCCTCCGCGCAATTTCCAGCGTCGACGTAGCCCTAGGGGGCTTGGAGACTTCCGCGAAGATCCTTCTCGAACAGCGAGAAGCCTTCTTCACTAAGTTCTTCAAGTCCTATCTGGCTTGCAGTGCCCAGCCTCGCGGAGCCGATACTCTGACTCAAATTCCGGTACAATATTTCGAGTCCACTATCCAGCCCCTGCTCCACAAGGCTGGTCACCTCGACACCGAGTCCAAGATGTGCAAGGCGTACGACCTGACGGATCCCAATATCGAGGAAGTTCCGCCGACCGTTGCCTCGACTTCATCTTCCGCGACAAGAAAGGGGAAAGCCAAGGCTCAGCCTCAGGACGACGACGACGACGACTTCGAAATGCACGATTCTCCCATCGTCGAGAAAGCTGCCAAGGCCACCAAACCTTCTCGCCCTAAAGCCAGCAGCTCCTCGACGAAGAAGAGGAAAGTCTCAGAGACCGCCGCGGTTGAAGTCGGTGAATCGTCGAGGAAGAAGAAGAAGGTAAGTTCCTTTATTTCCTTCTAAGTTCTTTTCTGACTGTTCACTTTCTTAGCACTCCGGGTCGGCTTAAGGTCCGTCATACAAATCTCTCGCGCTTTTTGGACGCTTTTACAAGAAATTAGACACGATTTCTTATTTTGTAATTTTTATATATACAAAAATCGCATCTTGATCCCTTTTTGACCGGTGTGAAGCCCTTGCATGGACTTGTAGAATTTCCATGAGTTGCTTACTCCCTCGGAATGACTTTCCTCGGATGTACAGCCGCGCACGTTATTCTTCTTCACCGAAATATCCAAAAACTCTGTCCCCATGGGTTTACCGCGGGCATTTGACTTGGGCTTATTTCACAGATGGGTTTCTAAGGGCCCCGGTTACACGGAAATTCCCTTTTTGAAATCCTTGATCGGTTACTATGTCCCAAGGTCTGTTGAAATGCCGCCACACAAGTAATATCCAGTTACCAGGGAGTTATTCCTTATCGCGGAGCGTTACCTCGGCGACTATGAAATATCTTGTTTCGCTGCCATGCTTTCCGCGAAACGGAGCGCATGGTCGCTCCACACCTCCCCCAGACAAAAATTTTCAGTCTCCGCCTGAAACAAATGATGGCATTTTCCGCGACAAATTCCTGAGTCCCCGCTAATTATAAAAGGCCAGGCCCCCATAACTAACAAATCGACCCAGTTTCTCTGCTGCCCTATCCATTCATCTACCATTCAATGAATAACAACACTCGAGAGATCGTCAATGTCGTCACCGCGGCCAAGCGGGCAGGCCACAATCCGAGGATGGTCGCCCAGAAAGCCCGCGAGGCCTACAACGAGTAAGCCTCACAATTCACGCTAGCGTCATTGACCCATTGTCTAGGCATGTTACTCGGCCCTTTCATCAGCTTATTATAGCCAAAGGGCCGAACCAAACCATTGACGACTTCGAGCTGCTCAAGCAAGTCATTCATCTTCTCAAAGAAGGTCTCCATTCGGATTTCATGACCTTCTCCGGGGCGGCCGCTGCCAACGAGCTGAATGTCCAAACCATCAAAGAGCTGTTTTCCTCTGCCGTGAGTCGAAAACCTTCGGTCTCTATCGTACTGACATAAAGCCCTTATAGACGGCTCTCGTTCAGTCGAAAAGCCGCGCTCTGCTCGACCTCATTGACCCGAACCCCAGATTGCACCAAAACAATGCAATTGTCCATCTTTCCACTGCCGCGACTTACTTCGGCGGTCTAGTTCAAGATATCGAGGAAGTCTACCGCGCTTGTCAAGCTCGTACCCGCGAATTCTCGGACAAGGAAAACGAGGCTAACAGAGCCAAGGTAGATTCTCATTATTCTCCCATGGGCGTGGCTAACACCTATTTCAAGGTACGCATTGAGGTTTCCGCGAATAATCGGTCTAATCGCTGTCGTCGCTCCTACAGAACCTCGCCAGCCAAGTTGTTCATATCCGCGGCAGAGCCCCAACGGTTAGTTAAGCCTCGGTACTTCCTGTCCGCGTTGATTAACCTGGTTCCAACAGATCCAGCCGGCTCCAGTTCAGGTGCAAGCCGCACCTGGTACTGGTACGTCGTCCGGTAAGTCTTCGCGAAAACGGGCTCTCAGCGTCGAAGCTGACGAAACCGAAGGTGCTAAGGTCGGTTGCTGGATGTGCCAACCACCGATCAACTGTTCTGACTGTCCCCAGAAACGTCGAAACAAGAAGAGAGCCAAGGAGGCCGCGAAAGAGGCTGAGGCCGAGGAAAACTCTGGCACCAGCTCAGTCGCGGGCCCAATGCGTGCGTTCATGAAATATTATCGCATGGTTGCTAATCACCAGAACCTATAGCGTCTGAAGCTCAAGTCCTCGAGAACATGGACGCCGCTTGTGCTGACGCTAACAAGGCTATCCAGACCCAGTTCAAGGACCTGGCCAACCCCACCGACGCCGACGTCGAGACCGAGAAACAGCGTCTCCTCCAGAGCATGCATGCCCTTGGATTCAGCCTGAGCGCCGACACCGCCATGCTCATTACTCTTCGTCACGAGTACGACGGCTTAGTCGACGAGGACCACGTTCCAGCAGGTTCTTTTGAAACCGCTCCCAATACGCCTGCCGCAGAAACCCCCGCGGTTACCGTTATCGAGTCTGATGACGACTGACTGGTTCGCACGTACGGTTTCTTGCCTCGGTCAGCTCTCCGCAGATATTTTTCTCTCTATTCCCGTCTCTACAGTCGTAGTTAATCCACTCTCCTTAACCACCAACTTTTACCACTGCATCAGCCTTGTCCTGTTCTAGCCACACTCCAGTCTTTACCATAGCAGTTGTTACCGCCTGTCAAGATTTCCGCGAAATACAGCTCATTCCTGGCTACATTCCGCGACACTGAAGTATAATGCCTTAACACAAGACAAGTAGAGAACGATAACTAAACATAAGTCGCAATCCCTCGATAGCTCAATAAATCGAGACTCCGTTATCGTACTCCATAATATCGCGCCAAGTACCATCCTCGAGTTCCACCGTAACCAATCTTCCGACTGGCCCGCTGGCCTCGTCGCCGGCGCTTGAACCATAAGTAACCGGGTCGAGGAGACTGGCATCATCCTCGGCGTAATCCGCGGATTCGTCCATAAGTCCCCAAGTCGCCCTATAGGCATCCAAAAGCTTGCTCCTGTCCCGCGGAACAACAAAGGGAACGTCCAACTTCTCGTTCAACATCTCCGCCAATGGCTGCCAATAACCAACATCTTGTTCCAATCCGTTGATCTCCTCCTCTGTCAGAAGAAAGGAGTGCGACATGGCCTCGAGCATGTACCACATTAAGCAGACGTCCTTGTCGTAACGAATTGGACCAATTATGATGTCCAAGGTGATGGATTCTCCCTGGTCGCGCAATGCTACCAGGTCTTGAGCCCAAGGCGAAGTGTCCGCCAACAGACGAGTTTCCTTAGCCCTCCCTTCCCAAATGGAAGTCAGGACCAGAAAAGAGCCGCGATGTATATAGAATTCGGCAATGTCGTTCATGGTAATAGGAATGGGAAGTTTGGCAAACAGCTCAGCGGAGAGGCTCATGGTGTCAGGAAGGAAGGAAACGCCCTGAAACTGTTACCGCGATGACAACGTCCCGCGAAACTGACGACCGATCATCACTCGAGCCCCTGTGGCTTTTCCTCGGGAACCCCAGTTTCAAAATGCCTTAGCTTTAAGCTTCAGGCTTTTGATACGGTCGCTATTTAACATGGCGCACTCTCCCGCGGAATCCAACGCTTTCTTCCTCGTACCACGTCCAGAGACCGACCAGGAGATTGATCTTTATTACAGATCGCGTTTCTCCTGGCTCCCCCTTGTTCCAGGTTGGCCGACCACCAATGGTCGGCCGACGCGGAATCGGTTTACCACAGACCTAGAACTTGCTTACGCGAATACTAGAGTCCCGTTTTCCCTACACCACATCCTCGGTCAAATCCCTTACACCAATCCGGCTCGAGTCATGCGTCTGCTCATCACTTATTTGGAGCAACGACAACTTCAGCAGGAGATTGACGATTCCGAAATGATGATGGCTCATCCCGATTGGTTAACCAATCTCGGTCGTCATGCCGCGGAAGGCCGTATTCGCGCTTTAGCCAGCCTTCACAATATCCAGTTCTCGGCCTTCCACTTCCGCGGAATTGCGGACCTTTCCACGGTAATAGATGATGTTCTACCCCCGGGTCAATCTCCTTCTCCGTCACCTCCTCCTAGTCCAGGCAATCGCGGAAGTTATACCCCCGAACGCCAAGACTGGAGCGACTAGATAGCGATGTACCTCATTTTCGTCAGCCATTATAGCTCAGTTGGTAGAACATATCTAGCGTCTGATTGGCCCATTGCTAGGGCGGGGTTTCGATACCTCGCCCTGGCCTGCATGGACTGAAAGTAACCTTTTTACGGCATCTGGCTTTGTCAGACCCTATGCTACCCACAAGCTAGCAGGCCCAGACAAGCCTTAATGGCTCAGGGGGTGCATCAGTCATTTCGTTCGTACCCGAATGTTACCTCGGCGGTTCGAACCCCCCCTGGTCGCATGAGTCGACAATATCCTGTAAAAGGGTATTCCCTCCTCTTTTTAGGTAATCCGGATAGGCCGGACCTATTGTCAACGCAGAACAAACGGTCCAGACCAGCCACTATAGCCCAGTCGGAAGATTGTGCCCGTTCTCCTGACCCGTAATGTCGCAGCGGTGGGTTCGAATCCCAATTGTGGCCTGTGTCGATCGACGTGCCTTTTTATTTCAGCGCCGTCCACCACCACCCAGTCCGCGGCTACTCGAAGTCCACCTCGTCTTCCAAGTCTGGTTCAGATACCGTTTCCTCGGAATCAGAGTCCCGCGATTCCTCGTGGCCTGTTTTCAGCTTCAGTCCGGTCATCTTTGGGTCGACTCTGATTTTCTCCGGAAACTCGTCGCCATATAGAAGCTCAGTGGTCCTATCCAGTGCCAGAAGGCGTTTTTCCGACATATCCAATAGTTCCGCGAAATTCTCGGGCAGAGGGATGGACTTCCGCGCAAAGTAGGGAATAACGCGGAATCGCGCTACCTTGTTTTGAAACACCGTTCCATCCATATCCGCGATAATATAAGCTCCGCCGCGTTTTCTCTTAACCACAACGTGGGGTCCAGAATACCTTGGCTTAAGCTTTCTATCGAGTTCAACTTCAATCTTGGAGTTACGTATCAGAACCAAATCTCCAGGCTCAAAACGGAAATCCCGAATGGTATGCTTTAGATCTTCCTCGAGTTTGATCACTTGCGCTCTCTTCTCTTGGTCGATCCTGTCGCGCATCCTTTCGACGAATACTTGGTGTTTCGAAAGCGCCTGTGCTCTGGCGCCAATTAACTCAGACCGCGACATCATTCCCGTGGGTGGCTCGACTAACCAAGTTGCCTCGACAATATCCAGAGGAGTTATCGGGTGCGCCCCAGTTAGCATGAAAAACGGACTGCAACCTCTAGTTCTCCGCGTAGTGATGCGCTCGGCCCATAGTACATGGTGAAAGAACCAATACCATTTTGAAACGTCACCATCCGTCGCCTTAACCAGAGCTTGCCTAAAATCCCAATGTCCCCTTTCAATCGCGCCATTGGCTTTTGAATTGTAAGGTGATATCTGGATTCCTTTAATCCCGTACTTCTGCTCAATCCAGGCTACCGCGGCTTTAAATGCCGGAGCATTGTCAGTCACAATTTCCTGTAAGCAGCCCCAACGACAAATGATATCTTCAAACAACCATATGCCTAGGTCTCTACCCTTTTCTGCTCGCAGAGGCCTCGCCTCGGGCCAAGCTGAAAGAGCGTCTCGCCCATGAGCAATCCAAGTATAACCGTTGCTTTTGGTAGACATCTTCATATTGTCCGCATGCAAAACCTGAAATACCGCGGGGGTCCTAGTGGCCACCGGTGGCGTAACATATAATGCAGCTCGCCTCAGTTGACATCTATGGCAAGATTTAACATAGTATTGCACATCCCGATCCAATTCCGGCCACCAAAAACGTTGTGTTATCAACGCTTTAGTAGCGTCACCTCCGCGGTGACCTAAACTATCATGCGAGGCTTTCATCATGTACATGCGATGGGCTGGGTCGACTACCAGTTGGTGCTGACCCTCCACATGCCTTCTGTACAATCGCCCTTTGCTGTCGAGGAAGAACTGTGAAGCATATCTAACAAACTGTTGATACTGCTTCTCGTTCATTTCCTCGGGAATCCAATACTTGTCGTTCAGCCACCGCTTCACCAAAGGTAACTTCAAATCTTGATCAACGCCATACGGTGTACGTATTCCGAGGAAGTATGGCTCCTGATAATCGGGATCATACTTCTCTTTTAGGTCAGGAATTAACGCGGTAGCTTGAACGAAGGCATCTAACCGATCCACCCCTTTCTTTGCCTGTTCCGCGATAATTCTCTCGATCTGCGCGTCTCTCCAATCATCCGTTTCCTCGGCTTGGCGTTCACATTCCTCTTGAAAATCCCGAGGCTCTCGTGCCAACGTCGCTCGGTGGTGCTCATCAGCATCGGTCATGATTCCAAACCCCAAGTCCTCGACTGCTCTGTTGTAGTTCTCTAGATAAGATACTTCACGTCGCTTCATCTTGTAGGACTGGACCGTCTGGATAAAACCTCCGCGGGTATCAATCTGGTCCTTGAATTCTTCAAATTCAAGTGGCAGCTCGACACCGTTCGGCTCGACAAACGTCACGTTTTGCAACGGATCAGCATCTTCCTCGGAATTCTCAAAGACCTCGTCCCCAGCTTGCCCCTTTCTTCGAGACAAGCCATCTGGTCCAAAGTCCTTGCCTGGGATATGTTCTAAGGTAAACTGAAACATCAACACCTTCTCAATCCAACGATTGATAGTAGCATTGGGTCCAGCTTCTGGGTTCTTCAACATACCCTTGATATACTTGGCATCCGACTGTATAGTCAAATTTCTTGCGCCCAACAGCCAATACTTCGACGCTTCCAAAGCTCTCATCAAACCAAACAGTTCCCTCTTTGGTTGTGAAAAGTTCCTTTCCCGCGGATTCAAGGTTATCGAGCAAAATCTGTTAAACACTGGTCTGCCATTTTTGTCAATTTGGTACAAGTAGAAACCAACTGAGCGATGTGAGGTGTCTACCGCTAAGTAGATGCCTCCCGGATTATCATAGTCTATTGGCATTAGCGCGGGGCAGTCCTTTATAGCCTGTTTCAACCGCGCCATTGATTCTTTCTCGCGGACTTCCCATTTGAAGGGTCGTCCCTGCCGAGTCAGATCTACCAAAGGTTCTGACATCATTGCGTAGTCCTTAATGAAAATTCTGCACACTCCGCATGTTCCGAGGAACGCTCGAACGTCAGTCAGGTCTTCACAATCGCCCCAGCGATCAATTACACCAACTCTGTCCGTTGAAGGTTTACGTCCCTCGTAGCTGCAAGTATGACCTACGACCTCGAATTCCATCGCGCATAACACGCTCTTTTTACCCGAGAAAGTGCCACCTGCATACTTCATGCGCTGCAGAATGCGATTAACATTCTGCATATGTTCCCAGACAAAACGACGTATTCCAGGATTTTCCGGAATAGTCTCGAAACCACCTTTTCCATCTTCATACCTCGTCGCCGGTCCGCGGATCGGAACGTCGTCTATATACGGTATGGTGTACTCAGGTATTTCGTCCCTTAAGATATACGTCACATCATCGTGAAAGATTGGTACCGAATTGGTCCATCCCATCGGTAATGTAACCAATCTTAAGGCACCGAAAGGCGTTTGGAATGTAGTATAATCCCTGGATCCTTTCGCGAGAAGTCGTTCATCATAACCTACATACAAATCCGCGATACCCCCACAGGCTCGTCCTGCAAATTTCTCTGCTAACTGGTCTGTCGCGGGAGGCACACCGGAATGCGCGATAGTAACCGCGTTAAGTGGTTCCAGACTATGGACCAGTCTGAGGCTTGATCCGTCTTTCTTAACCACACAAAACCACTTGGATCGGTATGCGGAATTTGATCTTTCATATACTCCATCCTCAAGTTTCTTCTTGATGATGTCGCATACTTTATCATAAATTCCAGGAGCGATCGGAATATTCCTCTCTCTCCAAGGTATATGAGGCACGACTGGCATATCAACCGGCGGGAAGAATTCTTCTTTGAAGCGTCCTCCCTCGGCAGGTTGAAAGGCGAAAGCTTTTCGCTGTAGGGCATAGGTCTCGTGAACCAACCATTGCTCCTGCTCCCATAAGTCAGACATTCCCTTGTGAGCCTTATTTACTTCGTCCATGTTCTCCTGAGAATATTCTTCAGTTGGAACAGGCTTCCGCGGCACGGTCGGTAAGTCTGGCATACCTGCCAAAGGGTCCCCAGTAATATTTCGTATGATATTACTACCAGGTGCCCCTAACGGTAATGGTGCTAGCAATGGTCGGATCTTATCCGCTACCTTCTTGTACTTCTTCTTCGTACCAAGGAAGGTCTCCTTAATACCAGTGTCAACTTCGTCCTGAGGCAATACCTCGGAACTTCCCCCAACCGCGGTTCTCTTCGCTTTTGGTAGCTTCATTCACCGGTTCAGGATACTCTTTTGTTTCCTTCGATTCAGAAGTAGCCAGGTCCCCTGCTGACTGAGTGCTTTCGGACTCTGTCTTAGGATCGTTCAATCCCAGGGCTTCCCGCGCAATCCATTCCTTATCAGCTTTGCTTAAGGGTCTATGACACCTATCGCAACAATCTTGAATGTTGTACGCTGCTCGCTGTGCCTTCGATAGGGATGGCGAAAGCTGTACACCTTCCGAGAGACTGAGCAGAATTTGTTTCGCTCGTGCGGTTTCTTCCCGGATTGTCCGTGGAGATCTTGTAGAATCGTTCCGCGATGGTTTCACTGATTCTACAATTTCTCCAATAACTCCGTGATAATATGCATGCAATGTTCCTCCTGTATCCGTCCGCGGAGCATAAGCTTCCGAGACATTCAGATAAATGTCCCTCAGCTCATCTCTCCTAAATCCATGCCCATGCCTCGGCTTCACATAATGAGTAATGCTCGGCACATCTCGGTCGTTAACATCGATGATCAAAGCTATCTCTCCTTGGTCGTCAACCAATTCATCGAGGCTTGGTGAAAAACCGGTGTTTTCGCGTCAGATGTGTTCCTGGCCAATATCGCGGGAGACTTTCCGCGTTCAAAGGTGGGGACCACGACTCGTTTTAAGGTATTTGGACATTTAAGGGTGATGACTTGTGAGCCGTCTGCCTTATTCTGTACCCCACTTTCTGTAACGATGTCAAAAGGCCTTCCCAACAATACGCGGTATGCTACTCCTTTGATAACATGAACTTGTAGGTAGACTGTTAAGTCTTCCACCCGGAAAGGAACATTCTTAGCCAAACCCAGACTCTTTTCGAGTTGGTTATTGGCGCTCTGCATATGAATCTGTATATCTGGGTCCCAGCATACTCCTAAAGCCAAAGCTGCATCCTCACTCATCGAAACGATTTGTGAGCCAGCATCTAATAGAGATTCCTCATGCGCGGTACCGTTGATAAACGGGTTGATGGCCCGCAGACCAGCTGATTCCCGCGCAACGAAAACTGCTTTGGGTTTTTCTCCCGGTGGAAGTGTGGCGAGATAGGCTTGTACCGGGTCTCTACACACAAGACTTCCTCTCGGTAGCCCATATTCAGGAGTAGCCTGGACAAAGGAAGTCACAGTCGGTAAATCATCTATGTTAATAGATTCTTCTCCAAGCTGGGACTTGAAATAAGCCATAACATCTCGAGAATCTTCCCGAGGTGCTGGAGCTTTGATAACCTCAGGTTCCTTCAACGTCGCCGCGTCTGGTTCAGACTGAACTGGTACTTCCGCGAACCTAACCTGTTTCCTCGGAAGCTCCGGTTCTTCAGGCATTTCTTCATCCGTACCGTCAATCATTTCTACCACCAAAACACTTCCATGCTCAGAAGTAAACTTAACTGGCATTCGTCTTTTGGTTGTCGCGACTTTGAATTTTTCTACCAACGCTGGTGAAGCGCCTAATAGATCTTTCCCGCTGACTGGTACCTCGGTAGCCATTATTCTGTCGAACAAGGTGTCTACCGATTTGGCATCCTGAAGAGGAGCTTTATTGGTAGACGCCTTGCTTTGCACCTTGGGCCGCGGAATCGCTTCACGGGCCTTTGGTACTAGTTGTGGCTCAACGAATGGAGCTTCCCGCGGTAAGTGACCAGGAACGCTCTGTAGAGGTTTGACTTTTCTATAGGGTAGGTCTAACTCTCTTTCGAACGCTTCCTCTTCACTTTCCTCGGTTTCTGGTTCGTGAGCCTTTTCTACTAACTCTGGTGCCTTAACAGGTTCCTTGGGTTTTGGAACTCGTCTAGGCAAATCAACAAACATCCGATGTTCTGGGTATTTCGGAGCACCTCTCCAGTTGGGCGAATCCGCGCCTTGAATTTTTGGTCTGTTCTCCGGCGGCTTAGGTTTCAAGGTACCTGTCGCCTTCCCGGAACTTCTCAAAAACCCGAACCTTTCGTTGAGCCAGTATTATCTGGTCCACGATTAGTTTCGGCTCTCCGCGACGCTTCACTAAACTGAATGTACTCGTCAATTACTCGATAACGCTCCAGTGTCTCTTCATCCATAGCGGTCTGCGCGACTGGAGCTTGGTAGAGCTGACGATAGGTTCCTTCGACTGGACGTGGCGTGAGTCTAAACTCAGGTTCACCATATCGAGCCAATTCCGCTTTCACCACTTTGCCAATTTCTTGCGCGAATACAGTTGGATTCAACACCGGCTGAACATCTTCCGCGCAAAATTCCTCTTTAAGTTCTTGGACCGCTTGGAGCTCGGGAACAAACATTAACAAGTTGTTTTTCTTAGAGTGCCAGATCTCGACTCTTTCCTTCTGGTTAGAACCAGGCAGATTGCGCGAAATATAGACTCCATCCGTTAATACCATTTTCCCTGAGCTATCTAGCTTAATCCAGCCCTTATTCATGTGGTCTTGACGCGAAGGACATGCGTTCAGCCGATGGCCAGTTTCTGAACAGTAGAAGCAATCATCGCCATATTGGCGCATCGCCCCTCCTGATCCAGAAGGTGCCATCGGACTAGGTTGGGGAGTAAATTGACGCGGTGCAGTACTCCAAGAGTTTTGCTTCAATGCCGCCAACAATTCCTTAGTTTCGCGGTTCTGAGTCCCGAGGGCATCCTGTAGTAGCGCCAACTCTTGCTTGATCGAGTGCAATTCCTCGTCAGTTTTGTGGTGGATGACTTGGCTTTCCGCGGCGGATTCTAGCGCCGTACAAAGATTTCATTCCTCCATTATGCTGCCGATATGCGACTTCAATCGTAGCCGAGATTAGGTCTCTCCAGGCCCAAGGATCATCAGCTCTCCGCGGCTTGTAACTGATAGCGCGGGCCCTTTCTGACTCAGTAAGCCTCACACGCTCATCAATTTTCGCGACAAACTCTTTGGACATAGGCTTCAACCACCTTTCGCAAATCGCTTTATTTGAAAGCGGCGCGTCTTGGTCATTAGCCTTTGCTGCGCTTAGCATCGTAGCTACTTCTCCTTGGAAAGCCCGCTTATAATCTTGGACTTCTCCAAAATCTTCGCTTGTGAGCTTTCCGGTCTCTCGAATAACTCGATCCAACTTCGAATAACTTCCTTCCTTCTCGATACGCAGTTCGAGGGAATAGTCTTTGACAATGGCTCTTGTCCAGGTATCATAATTAGTATTATACCCGTCAAAGGTGCACCATTCTCTTCGAGTCTGTGGATCCACATAATCTGATAACCATTTGCATCGCTCGTCTTCGTCTGTGATCTTGCAACCGTCGAGGAGGTCAGTGACTTCACGGATAAACCGCGGAATGTCTCGTTTCTCATCGCGGTCGCGTTCCCAGCGCGGAGCTTTGCGATCTCTGAAAGAAGGCATATCCTTCTTGGAAACATTAGTCGTCATGGTGTTATTACCCTGAGGACTATTACGGGGCTAGGTATCGGTGTTGGTATAGGTGTTAAGTTCTGAAACGGCAACGAGTTCGAACTAAGCAAGTCTGAGAGAATGTTTAGATTCTCTAGGGATAGACGAGATAAACTATCGTCTAGGTTCTGTTCTTGTTCTTCTGTAAGAGAACGAATAGGACTATTTCCGCGTAAAGGACTACGACTTTGAGTTGGACTGTTTGTTCCGCGTCTAGCCGCTCGATTTGCTCGATTTAATCCTTGTTGTGCAATTTGCTGATCTTTCTCTGATCCTACGAGTGCCTTGAGCGGACGTTTTCCTTCTTTCTTGGAAGTACTTGGTTCGCCGGAACTACGAGGAACGTCTGAAGCGATCCGCGGACGGGATGGTCCTTGAACAGGGTTGTTTGGGTCGGGTCTAAACTCTGATTCAACTTCTCTGCTCTTTCCTTTCGGATTGAGTTTTGGAGCCAAACTAGCTTAGGTGCGAAGATCTAAGACCGAGTCTTAGAACTTGTGTTGGTAAAGTCTTTGTGAAACTTCAAACAGGTCTCAATTTAATCTGATAACCCTCGCGGTGGGCTCCAGATGTGAGGGATCCTAACGGACGGGACGGAAATGGCACGAGTGAGTGGCGACGAATCGAGCACCCAACACACACCACAATATCTCTTTAATACCCTCTTTGTGCGAGTTGGTTAACTAGTTCAAACGAGACTTGGAAGCTTGGAAAGTTTCCACGCAGAATTTCCGCGGCAAGTTCGTATTCCGCGGTACGTAGACTTCCGCGCGAGATGCGGGGTAGTATGTTTCTCGGAAGGGGTTTTTGTATTGGTGTTTTAAGCCAACGGTTTGTATTGCCTATTAGAAACAGGACTTTCAAGACAAGACTAGAGACTAGATACTAGAGGTTTTGCCTGTTACCGAAACAAGGACTTCAAGACTAGAGACTAGAGACTAGAACAAGACAAGACGAGACAAGTGCAGACAATCTTATGATTTCAACACAGAGAGCGTACAAGATGGATCCCGCGCTAATGCGTAGCGGGCCACTGATTCTCTACTTTTACTTAGTACAAACGGGCTACTTAAATACTGTCCAAAGCTGATGATAAATAACTAACTCGTAAACCGGCGCATCCTCTATCTCGGCTTATCAAGCCATTCCTCGTGAAGGTGGAGCCTACTCGGCGTCCGCGAAAAACCATTAAAATGATGCCCGAATTGATAGACCAAAGACTTCGCGGAAAAGCTGGTTTCCGCGTTATCCCTAGCGACCGATAAGCCTTTGACTTGTCGCGTATGAAGCCAGGCTTTAAACGGCGTCTTTCCGCGAAGTATAGCGCCAACTAGTCGCGTTCAGTGCTTTTGATAATAACCAATGCCTCGGCCCCATGTCGATCGTCGATCGCTAGTTACACAACTGAGTCACGATCAAAACACCGCCTCGGTTGACCTGGTCTCTTAACTAGAAGATTCCTTCTTTCCGAGGAAGTACCGCGCGGACCCACTGCGATCCATAACCAGAAGCCAGCACTCTTTTACCTTATTACCGGAATCCGTAAACTGATCGAGTTAACCTTTCGGTCCTTAATCAGTCATCGCATATCCGTCGATCATTTTGATCTGCCTGACCCGATGTCTCGGAGCCGTGCCTCGCTAGCGACCGTGGCTCATCACGCTGACTACCTCGGAATATGTAAGCTTCCTCGTAAGTCGCTCCTCGGTATCGCAGAACCCATTCAGTCGTTATGAACCAGAAAGTATACAGTTCTTCGGATCCGCGAAACCCTTGTTAAACCAACGTTCTACCGAGACATGCGTTTGCCTCTTTCTCCTGGTGTGTCCGTACGTTACCGCGGCTAGTACCCTTGCTGTGACGAGTCAAGTTCTAGTGTTTCCGCGGTACATAGGTACAAGTCTTACTAGCAGTGTGGAGCTCAACTCTAGTGCCGTGAACAATAAGATACCAATAGTAGCCAGAAAGACGTCGGATTAGTCCTTTAATCCGATTTATAGGGTCGTTTTTGTAGGGACCCTATCACCGCGTATCGTCACCGGGATTGGAGGCTCAACTGTCGCCGCCACCGGGATTGGATCAATCGAAATATCGATCGAGAAGGGAAAGAAACTTCTTCTAGAGCCCGTTCTGTTCATACCCCAGGCTGCCGTAAAACTTATCTCACTCGGTCTCATTGGGCAAGCTGGCTTCGACGTCCATCTTGCTTTCCCAGACGCCTTTATCCGTTCAAAGAAATCGGGAGCCACCCTTGCTACCGGTTCCATTATTGCATCTCAAAACGTCTATCGGCTGAATACCAACTCTCTTGTCGCAAATCACCAAGCTTTCATCACCCTTCCCCATCGCATTCCAACTCTGAAGACCTGGCATGATCGCCTGGGCCATCCAAACCATCAATCCGTCCTCGATACTGCTGTCGATAATCACGCCTCAGGTATGCCCATCGATTTATCTATCCATCCTCCTTCCTGTTCTCATTGCATTCTCGGAAAACAGACGCTTAGTCGAGTCCCAAAGAAGAGAACCGGAGAGAGATCGGAGATTCCATTTGGGAAGATATTCGTAGACCTGCAGGGCCCTGAACCGATACAATCAGCGTCAAAGAAACTGTATTCGATGGATATAATTGACGACTATTCAGGTTACCCATGGACGATCCCATTGCGAAAGAAGAGCGAAGCGTGTGACGCGATGATTGAATGGATTAAGGAGGTTGAGACAAAATATGGACACAAGGTGAAGGTTATCAACATGGACCGGGGAGAGTTGAAGTCTACGAGATTCAAGAGGTTCATGAAGAAGAAGGGCATTATCCCGAATTGGACAGCACCTCATACTTCAGCACAGAATGGAAAGAGCGAACGACTCCATCTCACGCTCATGAACCAGGCCAGAGCGATATCTTCAGCCTCGAACACCCCTTCGAATCTGTGGGACGAAAACATGCGGACTGCAGCCTACCTACGAGCTCGAACTTTCTCGAAAAGGATCAGCATGACACCATACGAGAAGCTCCGAGGAAAGAAACCAGATTTATCCCATCTTCGTGAGATTGGTTGTCAGGCCTTTGTCTACCTCTTCGGCAAGAATCCCAAGATCAATCCTCGGAGCGAAGAAGTCATACTCATTGGTTACGCTCAGAACTCCAAAGCATACCGACTCTATCATCCTAGAACTCACAAGATTGTCGAATCTTACCATGTCAGGTTCATTGAATCTCAAGATGTTTCTCCACGTGACTTCAAACCAGACGTAACTGTGGGTACCGAAGACCCGGCATCGAGCAAAGCCATGGTTGAGGAAATCCCTTTACTTCCACCATCTCCCTCTACAGAACCCGTCGTCATCGATGTGGATCCTCCAGCGCCAGTCAAGAAAGCTGAGAGAGTACTTCGCCAGTCGACTCGGGATGCGACAGCGACTTCGAGACAGAAGAAGAAGGGAAGAAGAGAAGCGAAGGTCAGAGGTAGATTAGCAACAGCAGCCGTCGGCTTGACAGCCTCTGCTGAAAAAGGGAATCGGGAAGCAGCAGCCGTCGACTGAAAGGTCTCTGCTGGACAGAGAGTCTCAGAAACAGTGGACGTCGACCGCAAGGTCTCCACTGCCACAAATACAAAGCCTTCCAACATCGTCGGAGTCCTGTCTCCGATCGTCTCTAATTCCCCATCCATTCCAAGCCAGCTCAACATCACCGAGGATACGTCCGAGGTCGTCGATAAAACAGTGGGCGTCGACGCAAGGTCTCCACTGCCACGAACACAAAGTCTTCCAACATCGTCGGAGTCACACCTCCGATCGTCTCTAGCTCCTCATCCATTCCAAGCCCGCTCAACATCACCGAGGATACGTCCGAGGTCGTCGATAAAACAGCAGTCGTCGACCAAGTGGTCTCTGCTGAATCCCAGAATATAAAGAGAACCAACATCGCCAAGGGTATACCCGAGGCCGTCTATTCTTCCCTGTCAAACCCGAACCGCTCCAACATCAACGAGGAAGTACCATCGGTCGTTGACCCAGCCAGTCTTCAGTCTGCTTTCCAGTCATTCCTGTCTAACCTGGAGGGCCAGTGGAAATCAAAGACAGACCTTGCAGATATCCTCTATGCTTTACCCACCGAATTCCTCGACTGCGACATTCCTGATGGCGTAGACCCTACGAGCTTCAAAGACGCTATGAAGTCACCGAATCGCCACCTGTGGATCAAGGCCTGTCTCGAGGAGCTTGATAGCATAGAGGAACATGGAGTGAAGAAGCTGGTGCCTCGTTCGTCAGTGCCGAAAGGAAGGAAGATACTGAGAGGGAAATGGGTCCTGACCATCAAACGCGATGCGGGAGGAAAGCCGGCCAGATACAAAGCTCGCTACGTTGCCTGTGGCTACGAGCAGGTTTACGGCCAAGATTACACCCAGACAACATCTCCCACAGCTCGAATGGAGTCCTCTCGAATCTTACTTCATATCGCTGCTTCACTCGATTACGACGCCAGACAGTTTGACGTTAAGACTGCATTCCTCCATGGTCACCTTACCGACGATGAAGTCCAATACATGGAACAGCCTGCCGGTTTCGAGGTCCCTGGGAAGGAAGACTGGGTTTGGGAAGTTTCGAAAGGACTGTACGGCATGAAACAGGCTGGTCGAGTTTGGAACAAGACCATGGATGAGAGGATGATCAGCTGGGGATTCACGAGACTGGCTTGCGAAGCTTGTGTCTACGTTAGGTGCGATGAAGATGGAATCGTCATAGTCGCAGTCCACGTCGACGACTTTCTTTCGATTGCCGACAGCTCAGGCGCCAACGACAAGTTCAGAGATCAACTCCAATCCGTATGGAAGATCACTGAAGACCTGGCGACCTTCTGTCTCGGTATTTCCATCGAGCGAGACAGAGCCAATCGCTTCATATACCTATCCCAAACCGCACTAATCGACAGAGTCATCGCCCAGTTTGGCCAGTCCGACGCTCACGTCTGTTCTACACCTATGCTCGAGGATGCCCAGACTTCCCTTCAGAAACCACCAGTCGATGAATCCTTATCCAAAGAAGCAATGTCCAACCTCGAGAAACTCCCTTATCGTTCCCTCGTTGGAGGGCTCATGTACATCGCTGTTGGCACCCGACCGGACATCTCATTCGCTGTATCAAAACTATCCCAATTTCTATCCTGTTACAGAGCAAATCACTGGGAAGCAGCTATCCGAGTCGTCCGATACTTGAAGGGAACAAGATCATTACGACTACGACTTGGTGGAAACAACATCGACCTAGCGGGCTTTTCAGACTCGTCCTGGGGCGACTCGATTCCTTGCCGCCGGTCTTCAATGGGATATTGCTTCACCCTAGGATCCGGCATGGTTAGCTGGAAATCGGGCATTCAGAAAGTTGTGGCTACCTCATCGACTCACGCAGAGTACATGGCGATATCAGATTCATCAAGGGAATGTGTATTCCTGCGAACCCTCCTGGAACTTATCCAACACAAAATGCCGACTGCGACACCGTTATACTGCGATAACAATGGCGCTCGTGCCCTTTCCCTCGACCCAGCATTTCATTCCAAGTCTAAGCACATTGATATTCGCTACCACTATATCCGAGAGAAAGTCGAGGATGGTACCTTAACAGTCATTCGTGTGGACACCAACGACAACATTTCCGATACCCTGACCAAACCACTGGGTCCCACCAAATTCTTATCCTTCCAACCATTGCTAGGACTTTGTTAGAGTCACGTCGAAGGGGGGGTTGGTTCAGTATCGCCGCTCCGATTTCAAAATGGCGTTAGACTTGAGGGGGGCTGTTGAGTGTGACAAGTCGTCACGCCACGGGTTTAGATGTCACGGCTTTCCGGATCGTACCTCAGTCTTTGACTCCCATTGACTGAGGTATGTCCGTCGTTATTTATCAATAGAACCTATGCTTACAACTGTATTTAGCGCTTATTGTGGTATAGGTATATAATCTAGTCTTTGACTCCCATTGACTGAGCGCTTATTGTGGTATAGGAATTCAACAACTATCAGCCAGAACATTGCTCACAACTTCTCAAATGATTTCTACCTCACTAATATCGACTGTACAAGCTAGTTTTCAGTGCACATGCATTTCGTGGTACAGGTCTGCTTGTTGCCACGGTTTGAGGTGATGACGTCTGAGAATGTGGACGGGGACCAGAACCGTTTCCGGCCTCCCACAGTGCCAGTCAGCTTCACCGCAGCTCCCACATCCCTCGCAAGATATATTCGAGTGTCAACTTGCATTTGGTTGTCTTTTTCTGAGCCGGTCCTCCAGTCTCGAGCTTACCACAAGCGCAAATACGGAAAAAGCGGACAAGTAAATTGTGATTTTGCTGATGAACTATGTATACCTCGTCTACCCGTGCACTCATAGTTAGGGGAAACAGTATGGAGAAATGGTATATATCATGCTGATGGCTGATCACAAACCTTAATGAAACACAGTGAGACTTCAGAGGGCTGGATACAGGAATGGTATCAGGGGAGATTCATTTTGTTTTGTAAACTGTCAGCATCCAATATCTACCGACTCTGCAGTGGCAATCTTCAAAAGCTCTCCAGACTTCTGGTGCATTTAGCACATGGAGTCTGCTCCCCCATGAAAAATCTCAGCATATGTCCACTCAGGCTGAAAATCAGTATCTGAGCACAAACTTGCAGGCAAGCAGTGTACCCACTAGTAGTATCGATGAGAATTATTCTGAAATTCTTAACTGTATACTAGAGTCTCATTGGACCTGGAATAATGATTTAATGAGCATAACAAGTGTTCATCTCCTACTTGGGTGTTTGTAATGTATGTGCGATGCCTTCTTGAGGACCCATCTGAAATAGGTCCATCATGTACCTTTACATGGAATATTCTTCCACACAGATACCCTAGCTTGGTATAACTTCCATTCTGTTATCTGAGATCCACCTGGCACCTGGGATCCCAAATCAGCAGTAAAAGCTACATGTTTTTGTGTTGAAAGTTTTTTGAGTCTCTTTAGCTTCTCAGGTAGCTGTAGGTACTCAAGTGAAGTGTTGTTTGATCAGTTAATCCTGACTCTCAACCTTAGCTCTGTGGCATAAGGTAAGAATGGTAGAATTGCATGTAATTAAAGTGTATCTAATACATTCAGGATCAGGTGTTTAAATAGCTAGGGATGAGTTAGAGGCTGGATGAGTGAGACATATGAAGACAATTCTAGAAGGAAATACAATCCAATGAAAAGAACTGGGATTTTTGAGGATGCCCGAGATTTCTGGAGAAAGTGGCTCAAATTCTCAGAATTCGTGGCATTCAATACTGTTTCAAGTGTTCTTTGACACATCATCCCTTCTCTGGACTGTCTTGCAACTTCTGTTTCCTCTCACATTCTTTGAGTCATTCAATTCAATGATCATTGAACCTCTCTTCCTCTGAGATACAAAATAAACTGGTCAACACAGAGAGCACAGCGAGCCATTGAGAGCCCTGAGATTAGGTTCCAGATCTTTGGATGCAGTTCCGGGAAAGGTGAAACAACTCGATACTCGAGAGAGAGACTAGAGCAGTACTAGAGTGTGTACAGTTCAACTTTTCCATCTACTGATCAGCCACACTTGTTAGACTTGTAAGCACTCAGCTCAGAGTAATATGGATAATATGGATTGAGTGAGTGCTGCAGCATCATACGGTTGTCTTCAGTGACCTCTGATGTGAGATGCCACCTGGGACTCTGGGAGATGGTCACTGGGCAGCTTCAGGTCATTACTCATAGCTGGGTCCCTGGAATGCTGTTTTGGATGAATGAAGAATGATAACAAATCACAGGGGAGATACAGCTCACAGTCAGAATTGAGTCAGCGTGTCCTAACCACAAATTGAACTTGGTGGCTCCGAGTACTGCAGCTGCAATAAATTATGATTCTTACAGACCGTACATCAATTCAAAGGATTCAACTACATAGAGCTGAACAGCTCTCATTAGCCATCATCCATTATTTCAATGTTGTCCCATTTGAGGTGATAAGATACAGTACTGAGAAATATGACATATCTTATCGGCATGCCGACAACCGGCCGACGGGTCGGACATTGAATACTTTGGACCTGGGCCATCATGTGTTGATCAGCTTGCATGAATACTATCAGTGTCATAGAGTTGCAAAATTTTGCACAAAGACAGTCAGAACAATTTTTGAGAGGATTTGGAGGGTTAGGATCTTCCGGGATATGAAGTAGTGTATATTTCCTTCACTTCTGTCAATTCAGTTTGGGAGGATAGATGTTGAGCGTCTCATAAAAGTGTTGCCGGGGCAAAATCATAGAGTTGCAAATAATTTTGTCACAGTGTGATGCTCCGCTGAGTTGAATGTCCGCCTGGCAGCATCAGGATTCAGACACCCTCCTGGATGATTTTTTTGACTTTGGGATCATTGCCTGGCAAGACTTTGATTGTCATGTGCACAAGCTAGACGGATAGGGGTTTTGTTGAGCGTAATCAACCGGAGAGATGTGACGCGAGGGCGAGGGAAGTACGTGACCTGCCGTCAATGCCGTCACTTAAATTTCAATCTCCAGCCATCATTTGTCACGCTCATATTTGCATCTCTCTGTCCTGCTTGCTATATCCTTCAGATTGTCGTGAAAATTGGCATGTATTGTCCCATAGATACCCAACCAATAATTCCAAGCCTCAGAGGTAACCGACCTGAATTGACTTTGGATATGGCCAGATCATTTTTCGCTTTTTGGACCTTGATGGATGAATCCTGCTTTTGAGGAGCAATAAATGGCAGTAATCTTGGTTCAACTGGATATTGTAAATCCAGATATATTACGGTCTCATAATATAAAAAGTCCAAAGGTATTTGGCACTAGAATAAGGTCAGAAACCCGGATTTTGCAACTCTATGTCACTTTGCAACCATGTGACACTGATAGTATGAGAGACATTATAAGTCTTTCTGGATGTATCTTTATTCACTGTGTTTCCGGTCAGATATCAAACCGGTAATACAAAGATGTTACAGGCCGTGGTCAGGCAATATCAGCATGATAATGTGCCCAGCATCAGGGGACCGATACACGGCCGTTTGGGCACTGATATGCACCTTATACACCTCTAATACAACACATATCATCTGTATATTAATGGCGCTTGATCGCTGGATTAGTGGTGTATTGGTTGATGTTTTACAGCCCAAAAGGAATAATGATACATAATGGATATGAATGAGATACAGCAATGCTAGGTAAGGTATTGACCGAACTCTTGACACGGTGGCCTGCCAGAAATGGCTTGACCGATGGGCTGGACAACATCGAGACAGTAAGCAGCAGAAATATCGCAGGAAGAGTACTTGCCTGAGCACACAAAACATGATAACTGTCGCTGATTCTGCCATAGTAGAGAGGACAGCTTGGAAGTCGAGGGAAAAAAAGAGCAAAGAACAAAAACATCAGAGCAACAGAGGATCACCAGGCTGAGTGCCCGCCTCCGGACCACAACCCACAGATGGGTCGACAAGATACAGCTCTTAATTGCGATACACTGATGATACAGCCTCTATCAGGTCCCGGATACACATCTGATACCTGACTGGAAACCTTGCTGGGTATGGTATCGATTCATTTGATACATACGGGTTTGATACGCGTATGATACCGTTTGATACCTCAGGCCAGGCCGATTTCAGGTATTGAACTCGTATTGAATGAGTTTTGAGCTGATGGATTTGGCTTCTTCTGTGACCGGCGGAGACCACCAGAAGCTCTGGGATAAAGTCTCATTGCCTCAGGTCGGTAACAGCATCGTTAGCTTCCAAAATTGTTGGTACCTTTCAAGATCCTTGCAGCTCTGTATTCAATACGGTTCAATACAAGATCAATACAGGCATTCAATACATGTATTATACGGTATTGATCCAAAATTCTCGGCCTGCGGCGCCGGTTAAATACTGAATCAATACCATATGTCCCTTTGATACGAGACCCCTGCGGATTCAATACTGTCTCAGACGACCCGAAAACAGTTCAATACCCAGCACTAGAGCCTCAGATATGGCGACGTGCTGATGTGATTGATGGAACCTCCGGAAAAATTCCACGCCGATCATTCCATCACAGGTTTCACAGCCTTCCACTGATGTGCCGTTTTGCTGATGCTGACGACGAATAACACGTTGGACTCCAGGAAAGAAAGACGGGTGAATCGTGATTGACATTGTCAATGCCTATCTTTGTAAGTCGGAGTGTCGCAGGTCAAAGAACCATGGGTGGTGGGACATCCACAGGGATTAAAATACCTTGAAATACGCAGATATACAGCGTATCCTCGCCAAATATGATAACGAGTATTGGGGCTGGGGCGTATCACCGACCCGTCAGCAGATGCCGCTATCCTTCGGCGACCGTCGGCGTTATTCCTTATCTCTTGCCACGGGCCCCTAATTCCGACGTACGCCGTCATTCGCTGATCTTTAAGGTCCCGGGCAGATAACTCGATCTATCAGGATGTATATGTTCAGGACCTGAGACTGACATCTCAAGGAGGCTGTTCCTTGATCTTGGCCATTTTGGTAACTGTTCTTGTAACTGTTCTTAGAAATGGCGTTGATCTTTGCTGGTGCCATTGTGATTTCCACACCATGAGTCCATGGTTTCAATCACTCATCCAGGTGAGCCAAGGTCCTATTTGAACTTTGAACAGATCTTTCACTGACTCAGTCATTACGATTACATTCCCTGTAGGTGCCATGCATCTGAAAATTCTCAACATTGGACTTTCCGGAACACGATGGATCTGTGGAGCATCTGCATCCGGCTCTGTGGATATTGATGAGTCTAAACTTGGCTCTGTATCCGGGCATATCCAGCTCCAGATGTTCCCTATCTATCTCTTTCGAGGTTACACAGTTGGAAGCAAAGATTGATTGGTATGATTTTACTATATGGTACCTTTGAGATGCTAATCTCAAACTGTTTCAATGAATACACTGCCAGCACTCAGACTCAAAAATACTCAGAAGTCATCTCTGTAACCGCAAACATCTGCACCCGCGGATGTAGATGTCCTGGCACAGCCGCCTTAATGTCAGTCGAGGATGGCTCTAGTTCCACCATTTCCTGAGATTTGATCGGACACAACAGCAAATTTGTGACAGGTGTCTCAAAGGATAACAATAGATGACCTCGAAAAAATTCAAAAAGGGCATTGCTCACTGCTTGGCTGCAACCCACACATCCCTAAACAATCAAGTTGCAAGATGACTCCAGACGAAGTAGCATTGCTCAAGCATGCAGGCCAGATCTTTGTACAAAATTTCTCTAGAGTGGTTGGTACCTGTTGTGAAACAGCGATCAAGCCAATTGCATACTTACTGATTGATTAGGTGGCTCTCACGTTTCTCTATGGCACTGAACATCTCTTGGTATAGGTTTCCCTGCTGAATAGTATACAACAGGCCTCTATTGCTTGCTTGCATCTTTGACATTGCATACACTTCTTGCGTGGGCATTTTTCCTCGTGATAAGCGTGGATTCTGAAACTGAAGTTGTGATGTGACAGAAAACACAGCAAAACCACAGCTACTTGGATCCTCTGCAGCCTGTTGGCTATCCTGTTCAGTATCAGCACCACCTATTTTTGCCTATATGTTGCAACTTGTTTCAAACTGATGATCGGGGCTCTCATTGACAACACAGACCTGGAGCTGTTAGAGAGATTTCAAGTTGCAAATAGCAGAATTCAACCACTCAACCAGGCTCTGAGGTGGATCAGCGGTAATGGCTCCGGATTCATGGTGAGTCCCAAGTCAAATTTACTCTAATCCATGCTGATGAATGATACCAACCATTGCAGTTTGTTTTTGGTGATGGCATTGTGGTTTGGCGAGCGTGGGCTGTATGGTTTGATCACAAGAGCATGATAATTTTGCCAGCATTGACGTTACTTGCATCATTTGGTATGGAGATTTGTTTTTTGAATGTTCTGCTAATTCACTTCAACTATCAAGCCACTTTCCTGACAGTGTCTGTGATAGAGACTGAAGATGACACTGGCTTTGACATTCTCTCTGGGACAAGTGCAGCTCTACTCCCCGCTGCTTCTGCCCTGAGCATTGCGACAAATCTTATAGCTATCCTTCTCATTGGGTTCAAAGCATAGTATGATCTCTATGAATTATCTCTCATCTGTAATCTAATCTGGTTCAGCCAGCACAGGAAATTTATGAAAGATACACTTGGAGTGGGAACTTCTGCATCTGGAAAGGTCTTGATGTTCTTGACAGAATCTGGCATAGTATATGTTATATTTCAGGTGTGTTCATTCACTGTCTATCTCCTGATTTCAGTTGCTATATTCATAATTCCAGATTATCAACTTTTCCCTCTCTGTTGCGGACAACACAGATGGCACACCACTAGATAAGGCCTCAAATATTTCGGCTGTGATAATGATAATCTTTTCAGTGAGTTTCAGTACTGAAAATCCCTGCCATGTCACCAATGAGCTCTTCTAGGCTGCTTACCCAAGTCTTGTTATCCTGATTGTGTACAATCAACATTCCATTGCTCGGCTCACAGAGTTATCTACTGCGAGTAGAAATATGGGAACACACATCTCATTTGCTCGGCCACCTCCTCAGCAAGGAGCAACTGTCACAGACTCCATCATGATCAGGATTCAGGCAGATAATGGATTCCAAACAAGTGTAGCAAGGCCCACAGAAGAGGTCCTGGAGGTTTAGAGGACAGAACTTCATTATTTGAGACTTGTCCTGAGTTATATGTTTCTTTATTTGATAAAAATCTGTGCCGTCCAATATGAACCTGCAATAATTGCTCAGGACCTGGAGCTTGAGTCCATAATATATGCAGAGTTCATGCTCTATGCCGCGTCTTTTCTTCCTTTCAAATGCTTTAAGTCTCCTTGTTCTTCTGCTCAAGTTCCGGTTCAGTGCTGTCAGCATGATCCACCCCTCGAGAACTTTCACTTCCAGAAGCTCCAATGGAACACTGAAGATGGTGGGTATGAGACAGCAGAAGCTATTGAAGTCATTGAGGTAGCACAGAACTATCAACAATTCAGCTTCCAGTGTTGACAATCAAAAGTCCAACATACCTGAGTTTCTTGGTTCTGGAACAGCAAAAAATGTGATTTATGTGAGTGTTTGTCGATCACTGTAGCCTGAGCTTACCCACAAATTGATGACAGGCTCGTTACGGTGGACAAGAATATGCTCTAGGACAATCGAAGGAGGGAGCGAAGAGGCTGTAAATATTTAGCCCGCTGCAAAAGGCGATGATAGGGTCCCTATAAAAACGACCCTATAAATCGGATTAAAGGACTAATCCGATGTCTTTCTGGCTACTATTGGTATCTTATTGTTCACTGCACTAGAGTTGAGCTCCACACTGCTAGTAAGACTTGTACCTATGTACCGTGGAAACACTAGAACTTGACTCGTCACAGCAAGGGTACTAGCCGCGGTAACGTACAGACGCATCAGGGGAAAGAGGCACAACCGAATGGGCTCTGCGATACCGAGGAACGACTTACAAGGAAGCTTACGGATTCCGAGGTAGTCAGCGGGATGAGCCACGGTCGCTAGCGCGGCACAGCTCTGAGACATCGGGACAGGTAGATCAAAATGATCGACGGATAAACAATGACTGATTAAGGACCAAAAGGTTAACTCGATCAGTTTATGGTTTCCAGTAATGAGGTAAAAGAGTGCTAGCTTCTGGTTATGGATCACAGTGGGTCTGCCTGGGACTTCCTCGGAAAGAAGGAATCTTTTAGTTAAGAAACCAGGTCAATCGAGGTGGTGTTTCGATCGTGACTCAGTTGTGTAACGGGCGATCAACGGTCAACATGGGAGGCCGAGGAATTGGTTATTATCAAAAGTACTTGACGCGACTGGTTTAAGCTATACCTCGTGGAAAGACATCGTTTAAAGGCTGGCTTCATACATGACAAGCCATAGTCTTATCAATCCTTAGGGATGACGTGGAAACAAGCTTTACCATGAAGTCTTTGGTCTGCCGTCTTAGGCATCAGTTTAATGGTTTTCACGGACACTGAGTAGGCTCCACCTTCACGAGGGATGGCCTGATTGCCAAGATAGAGGATGTGCCAGTTTACGAGTTAGTTATTTATCATCAGTTTTGGACAGTATTTAAGTAGCCCGTTTGTACTAAGTAAAGTTAGAGAATCAGTGGCCCGCTATGCTTTAGCGCAGGATCCATCTTGTACGCTCTCTGTGTTGAAATCATAAGATTGTCTGCACTTGTCTTGTCTTGTCTTGTTCTAGTCTTTAGTCTCTAGTCTTGAAGTCCTTGTTTCGGTAACAGGCAAACCCTCTAGTCTCTAGTCTCTAGTCTTGTCTTGCAAGTCCTGTTTATAATAGGCAATACAAACCGTTGGCTTAAAACACCAATACAAAACCCGTCCTGAAAACATACTACCTCGCATCTTGCGCGGAAGTCTACGTACCGCGAAATATGAACTTGCCGCGGAAACTCTGCGTGGAAACTTTCTGAGCTTCCAAGTCTCGTTTGAACTAGTTAACCAACTCGCACAAAGAGGGTATTAAAGAGATATTGTGGTGTGTGTTGGGAGCTCGATTTGTCGCCACTCACTCGTGTCATTTCCATCCCGTCCATTAGGATCCCTCACAGCAATTTGCATTGCACTCATGTGTCAAGAATAGCGCTGCTGAACCGCATAAAGAGAAAATGAGATGAGTGTTTAAACTGAGAGAAAAATCAACTATGGTGGCTATGCTAAGCTTAAGTGAGGTTTGTACATATTGTTACATTGCCTAATCAAGAGCCTGTCCAGCATCCAACCTAACATAATGGTCATTACTGAAGATTAGATAGCAAAATATTCCGAGATCAGTGTGATTTATTTCTGTCTGTACTACATAACATTCTAAGCAGACCAATGGGATAGAGGCCGTCCTCTCAGCGGCAATTATGAGTCCCCAGTAGGGTGGATCAGATTTTCAAACGTCAAATATCTCAGTCCAGTTGAAGATACAACATAGATGCAGGAGAATCATCCAGTTCCTATTCCACCAATTGGCCAATATAAAGGCAGGGAAATGCTGAAAATGTAGCCACAAAGCTTTAGACGAGGTCACAATGGCAAGTTCTCAAAAATCAGGGTAACAATAAGAGATAAGATACTGGCTATCTGGATGCTTAAACAATACTCAGGGGTCAGGAAGAGCAAGTGAGCACTACAAGGTTCAAGCATTCAAGTTCAAGTTTATGATGGACCCAGACCTGAAATAGTTGTAGTACTTTAATTGAGACTCATAACCTGTACACCATCCTCCCGAAGCTAGCGATACCATGGGGGCCAGAGTGTATGTTGGCTTTTGCCAGACTATGAGAAAGCTATCAGGTGATCAGCCGATTCTTGCTAAGGCGACAGTCAGTGACAGGAAAGAGATTTTAAATTTACCATTGGTCAAAGCAGACTCGGAAAATTTGAACTAATGAAAAGAGCGTTAAAGCCGAAGGCACATGTCGACACCAAACATCATGGTTGCCTAAGAAGCTATATGGCCTGTGATTGATCATCAGTGATTTACATCAGTGAGTGTTTAATCTGGTCTGTTCAAACGGCCTTGGTGGCTCAGTATGCTTGCGAACTTAGCCACAGAGATCATTGAACATTGTTTAATCCATCACGCGCACCCAAGACTCCTGCTACCTTGCGGTTACATCTACAAAGCTGTTCGATCAGTATCATGTAATCTTATTGCACAGAGCCTGTGAGGCAATGAAAGCACAAGAATAGCTCAATGTGTGCTTGCAGGATTGAATCTAAGCCCTCTGAGATCCCCATATTTATAGCCTACTTCAACATGTTGCCAACTCAAGCTTTGAGACATTCAGCTTGTTTGGGATGGTCTCATGCTTGACATACTAATCAGATGTGAATTACAGCTCCTCCGATGTTGCGCATAACTTGTGGCTCCCTCCTCCCTCCTCTTATAAAGAGGATCTTACAGTGGCCGAAACTATTAGAGAAAGTCAGAGGCACAAGAAAATTGGCTGTGACTAGCAGAAGGAGATATAGTTGGATCGCAAAGATGTATTGTATATAGATCAATGATATACATAGAGTATTTAGTCTTTTTTTTTGTTGCTGCTACTACCGTGACCCTAGGGTCCTTTTAGGCACAGCGTCAGGGGCGTGTCATCCAAATACGCGTCATATCCCAATGCAGTATCGCGGCTGTACCCTGTATTTTGTTGACATTCGACATTCTGGGGTCTAGACGGTGCTGTCTTTGGATGAGGTTCCCAGAGGTACTCCTGATTTGATTGGATATGTATTCAATGGTGTGGCGACCCGAATGGTTCTGGTCACGTACAGAAGGCTAGAACTTAGATCCAGAGTTAGCCGGATTGTGGCGCAGTCTACCAGAACCGACCGGAACGGACAACGAAAGCGAATAGCGGCAGGAAGCAGTGCTCAATGACGCATAGATGACGCAGGAATGACGCTTGAATGATGCAGAGGGAAGGGAATGGTACGACAATGAGATATGGTACGATAATGAGGCAGGATGGAGAGGAAATAATGAGAAATGGTACGATAGAGATAGATGACATCATATTCCTGGACAGTATAAATAGCGGTAGAAACAAGCATGTAATTAAGAAACCGGACCCCACTAAAGAACCCCAATACAGAAACTTAGACTCAGAATCACATTTCCCGATCACAAGAAGGCACAATCACCAGATCTTGACTGGAGTTAACCTTGAAAGAACCTTCATTACATCTTACATACCACCTTAACACACTTCTTGCTCTGTTAGTGAACCCATTCAGAACAGTGATTAGCTCTCTGTGTTTTACAGGGACTCCGTCACATCGTAGAGACTAACATATGCCTCTCAATGGTTTTGAAGGCTGATCAGAAAAGCGCAGCAATTGGATATTTGGTCCCGCCACCGACCGATCAAACCCTTGATCAGTTTTGCTCAACGCGATCTCCCGCCTACATGACATGAACAGATCCAAGGTGGTCCGAAAATTTGGACATCTTGAGGTCATTTCTATCGTTCATCGGGCTTGGTCTCCTTTTAAATGTGCTTTCAGGAGTCTCTGGTTGACCGCAACTCCGGCCTCTTTGACTTCAAACTCTCTTCCTGAGGTCATCTTCAATCCTAATTGGTATTTTCCTTCATGCCTAGCTATGTATGTTGCCCGCTCATGCAATTTTTCCAGCCAAGGTGCTGTTATCACGCAGGCTTTGACTCCAGGAGCTATAAAAAATGTTGCTCAAGGCATTGAAGGAGATCTGAGAACCTGACATCCCTGCAGAAGATGAATAGAAACTGAGCTGTTGGCCTTGATCCCTTCCTGTCTGTGTTCAACTTTTTCAAGGCCTCTACTCAATGCAGAAAAGAAAATTGTGATGATCTTGGCATTGATCACAAACTGAGCTGTAGCCTGACAGGATTCATGATTGTTGCTGTTGGAAGACAAGGAAATCACAGTATCGGCACTGATCATTGGAAAGGCTGTGGTATCAAACATCCTGATCAATCTCCCCATCAACTCGGGAGCCTCAACAGAGATTCTAATTCCTGCTCGCTGAGCATACTCCAGCATGAAAGAGTAAAGCTTTGTCATAGTTACTTTCAATATACTGTAAGTGAGTGTAGGTATGAAACCGTAACGCATAACGGCGCCCCGGTTTCGTCTCTTATTTGGCGTTACGTGACGCGTAACGCGGCCTTGGTTTCACAAAAAAACACAGTTCAAGCACTGCGCAGGATCGGGATACTTACTCCGCGCCGCGCAGAATCATCAAACCCCGCACCATGCAGGATTTGGCATGGCCCGCCGCGGGAGGTCGGTATACCCCGCACCCAGGATCGGCATATCTAGGTAGATTAGATTAGATTCCTCAGCGGAGAAACAAGGGCTCGACAACACACAAGCAGATACTTTGAATTGCGAACTCAACAATATCTACAGTTTCTTCGTCTCTCATTTCTCATACAGCGGCGGCGTCTTTCGTCCAACGATGGTGTCCGCATTCGTGATTTTGTCGCAAATGGTATACCCCGACTCTAACCCCGACTCAACTTCCATGCCCGGCTTCAAGTTTATTGACACTCTATACCCGACGCTCGACGCTCGACTGTAACTTCCTTGCACTGTCCACAGGCTCTGGTACGACAGGCTGAATATTCCGAAGGTGAACCGAGAAAGAGGCAACAAGAAATTTTGGCGCAGGAGACGTGTGCGGAACTCCCAATTCTATAAATTTTGACATGAAACTGGACATGGAGTGAATAGGAGAACAAGGTCGGTGTCAATGGCTGCAGCGTAGAGCAAGAAGGAAGCTTTTCATTGGTGAGACTAGCTTGGAGACGTGTGCGAGCTGCACCAAGACAGGTCGCAGTTCTTCCTCCTTGACCGAGATAGCGAATCCCTGAAGTAGAGATAAAGCTTCATGATAGAAGCAAATAAGCCATAGTAGCTTGACCGCTGCGTTGTTGGAATGTTGAAAGGCGCCTCGAGAAAATACGTTATCAACGCCGCGACGAGAAAAGGAGAGATAGCTGCTCAAGAAAATAAACTCACCCGTAGATAGTGGGAGGGAGGACCTCCCGCAGGTAGGATCGTTGCACGTGGATGTTGTTGATAGTTGTCAATGGGTAGTGGCTTTAGTGTATGTCCGTAACTCTGTGTAGTCTGATCTCCGTGCGGTCTGGTTCAAAAAGCTCAACACAGTGGGCCTCGTGGCGAGTGTAGGAGGGTGCGTGAGGGTCTGCCCTGCGTAAGACAACTCAAATCAACAATTTTAACATAAACTAGGATTGTCTAGATCACTCCACCAATATGTCAAGTACCAGTGGGCTAGCTATGGTCAAACTAGGTGAACATGGAATATGGACTACTAACTAGGAAAATTATTTTTTTCCAATGCTGGGCTATGCTAGAGACAGTAGGACTGGGATATGATAATTTTGTCACACAGTGTCACACCCTATTTTTTCCGTGATCATTTTCATTTCTAGGTCTTTCTGCATCACTTTTCGCTCAAATAGCGAGTCTCATATTGGCTGGGTGGCATATTTCCAGCATTCCGAGAGAATTAGGCCCAGAAGATGATCAAGTCAGAGAAGGTGACCAAGGAACTCATTTTCACCCAAATTCTCAGGACTCTTGCCTTTTTCATTTGATGCTCACTCAGTAGATTGCTCCAAGATCCTGCATGTACACTCCTCCCTAGTTTATTCATATCTGCTGATTTTCCTAAGATGGTACCAAGGCCTCAAGGGAGCGAAAAATGAAGATCATCATATCACACAGTTGCAAAATCCGAGTTTCTGACCTTATTCTAATGCCAAACACCTTTGGACTTGATAATAGGACACTGTATGATTCATCCATCAAGGTCCAAAAAGCGAAAAATGATCTGGTCATACCAAAGCCAATTCAGATCCGTTACTTCCGAGCCTTGGAATGATTGATTGTGATATATATGGGACAATATATGCCAATTTTGGCGATCATCCGACAGGTGTAGTGAGCAGGACAGAGAGATGCAAATATGAGCGTGACAGATGGCGGCCGGAGATTGAAATTTAAGTGACAGCAGATCAGGTACTTCTCTCGTGTAGTATCCCCTCCAGTTGATCACGTTCAACAAAACCCTTACCTGTCTGGATAGCATCTTGTCAGCTCCATAGTCGAGAGATTTTGAAGAGTGAGCGATGGTAGAAAATTGAATAAATAATGCGGTGTCCAATAACGTGATGCTGCCGGGTGGGCATTGAACTTGGCGGAGCATCACCCCGTGACAGAATTATTTGCAACTCTACGATTCTGCCCCGGCAAAAGTTTTATGAGGCGTTCATCATATCCCCAAATTGACAGAAGTGAAGTAAATATAAAATACTTCATATCCCGGAGGATCCTAAATCCAAACCCTCTCAGAAATTGTTCCAACTGTCTTTTTGCAAAATTTTGCAACTCTATGGCACTGATAGTAGTACTCAGATGGTGGAGGGGATGTGTAGATGGAGACTGGGATGTGTAGATATTGGCTTGGATAGCAGAGGCATAGAAGGCACCAGCATAAATTGTGGATCAGCAATCTATGTGCTTGTGTCCTCGCCCCGTTGGTGAGTGTATTTAGGCTCATCACGCTGCAGGTGCGAGATTTCGAGTTGGGCCCCTGTACCTGCCTTTTTGTGCCTAAATGCAGCTTAGGTGGACATGCATTCAAGCCGGCCCGCTTGAATGCCGTTTATTTTGAACTTGTTCTCGCTTATTCAGCCAAAAGCTCCACTGACTTGGAAGCCAGGGTGCTGTACACCATTTATGGTGATGGTCTTCTTTCTGCACTCAGAACAAGTATAGACAACCATGATGGGGAAAAGTGAGGCATGAGACAGATGCATGGTGGCAAATATTACAATTTCGGAACTGTTTTCCCGCCTAACACATGTGACCATTGACAGATCATCAAAGCCGCCATTCTGTGTGAGCCATAGATAAGATTCTCCATGGACAACGTACTGATATTCTTCGGTGGATCAAAATTCCCATGTCATATTACAACTCCGCAAGTACTTCCTATAAACTTCCTTCCTTCCTTCCTTCCTTCCCTCCTTCCTTCCCTCCTTCCTTCCTTCCTTCCCATGTCCTCACCAGAGCTGAATCATCGATCTGAAGTTGAAGCAGGAGTGCTGATGATCATGGAGTGATATGGGAGTCCTTTGGTCATGACTGTAAGGCACTCCAAAAGGAGTATTCCGGGCCTTGCCCCTGGTGGCATGAAACACAAGCTGTTGGATGCACCTTGGTACATGTACCTGGGCTGCACCCAAGTTGTAGCTTAGATTTGAGTGACCAGTCAATTAATAGATCCCAGATTTGAGACTTACTATTTGGACCAACAGTCATCAAGTGTGTGTGGTGCCGAGATGCCGATGGTAGACTGTGAGATCACTCTCTTTCTACATTATCTGCACTCTGCCATTAGTCAGTATGGGTTAGGCTTTGGGTTAACTGCTAAAAGCTCTAGTGACGAACAACAGCAGACTATGTAAACTGAGGAAAAACAAAAGGTGGAACATGAGGGTAAGTATCGGGAACTTGGCATCAAGCTTTACCGGACAGCCCCCGATCACATCACATGTGTGAAAATGTGTCCAAAAGGAGCACACATTTTGGCAGGTGCACGTTGGTCATGATTTGCCCACAGTGACTGGTGTTTCAAAAGACAACAATAGATGATCTTGGAAGAATAGAAAAGAGCATTGCTCACAGCTTGGCTGCAACCCACACTTCTCCAAACAGTCAGGTGGCGAGATGACTCCAGACGAAGTGGCATTGCTCAAGAATGCAGGCCAGGCCCTTGTAGAAGGTTTCTCGATAATTGTGAGTACCTGTTGCGAAACAGCCCTCAACCAATTGCATACTTACCGGGTGATTAGGTTGTTCTCACTTTTTGCTATGGCACTAAACATCTCTTAATATAAGTCTCCTTGCTAAATAGTATACAACAGGTCTCTATTTCTTGCTTGCATTCTTGACATTGCATACACTTCTTGTGTGGGCACTTTTCCTCTTGATGAGTGTGGAGTCTTGATACTGAAGTCATGATATGACAGAAAACAAAAAACTACAGCTACTTGGGTCCTCTGCATCATGTTAGCTATCCTGTTCAGTATCACCACCACCTATTTCGGCCTTTATGTTACAACTGGCTTCAAACTGATGATTGGGGCTCTCATCGACAACACAGACCTGGAGCTGTCAGAGAGACTTGAAATTGCAAATAGCAGCGTTCAGCCACTCTACGTGGCTCAGAACTGGTTGATTGGTAATGGCAACGGCCTCTTGGTGAGTCCTGACTTAAATTTAGTCCAATCAATGCTGATGAATGATACCAACCGTTGCAGACCATTTTTGGTGATAGCATTGTGGTTTGGCGAGCGTGGGCTGTGTGGTCTGATCATCAGAGTGTGATAATTCTGCCAGCATTGACTTTACTGGCAACATTTGGTATGGGGATTTGTTTTTTCTTTTGAATAATTTGCTCATTCACTTCACCTATCCAGCCACTTTCATCACACAGTGTTCGATGCAGACTATAGAATCCAATGCCTCTGACTTTGTCTCGGGAGAAATCGCAGCTCTGGCCATAGCTGCTACTGTCCTAAGCATTGCAACAAATCTCATAGCTGTCCTTCTCATTGGGTTGAAAGCATAGTATGATTTATCTGAATTATCTCTATTGGCTAGTCTAATCTGATTCAGCCAGCATTGGAAATTTATGAAAGATATAGTTGGAGTGGGAACCTCTGCAGCTGGCAGAGTCTTGATGTTCTTGACAGAATCTGGCATAGTATATATTATATTTCAGGTGTGTTCTCTCGCTGCCCATCTCCTAATTTCAGTTGCTATATTCATAATTCCAGATTATCAACTTTTCGCTGGCTCTTGTGGACAACACAGAGGGCACACCACTAGATGAGGCCACAAGTATTTGGGCTATAATACTGATCATCTTTTCAGTGAGTTCCAGCTCTTCTAATCCTTGTTGTGTGACTAATAAGCTCTTCTAGGCTGCCTACCCTAGTCTTGTTATCCTGATTGTCTACAATCAATATTCCATTGCTGGGATCACAGCAGGATCTACCGCTCAGAGTAGAAATATGGGAACACACATCTCATTTGCTCGGTCACCTCCTCCGCGAGAGATGACTGTCACAGACTCTACCATGATCAGGAGTCAGACAGATAATGGATTCTAAGCAGGCATAGCAAGGCCTACAGAAGTGGCCCCGGAGGTTTAGGGAACAGAATTTTGTTTTGAGACTTGTCTCAAGTTATATGTTTCTTTATTTCATAAAAATTTGTGATATCCAATTTAACCTGCAATAACTGCTCAAGACCTGGATCTTGGGTCAATAAGATATGCAGGGCTCATGCTCTGCGCTGCATCTTTTGCTTCCTTTTAGATACTACCACTCCTGGCCTGCAAGATTTTTCCTCAGTCCAGTCTATTGCGCCACACTTTGCCCATCATTTCTCTATGAGACCATCACAGACCTGACAGTTTGTTTTGATTGCTGGTTTCCGCTCAGATAACCTTCCGGATGATATATATAAGACAGTATTGAAAAATGACAGAAATTGAAATCTGGTCCTTCTGCATAAATTGGGTATGAGATATCGAGTCAAGAAGACTCAGAGAGAAGCTATCATCCCAAAGCTCACAGCTTTTGTCCTACGCTCCAGTACCACATCCAGTTCTCGCTGCCACATCCAACTCTTTAAAGTAGATTATGTTATTCCCAATGTCCTGTGAAAGAAAGCCATGGTTGGTAGGGCATTTAGATGCTTCCCATTCTACATCAGCAGCTGATCCTGAAATAGCTGAATTGTTGGAATTTGAAATGTGACATCAGTGAGCACATAGCATTGCTCTCCATTGTCGTATAAATGACCAGCATCAATAATGGCAGCAGATCTTTGATGGTAACTGATGCCTATTGAATTATGTCCACAGGCACCCTCACCGGGTACAGATCTCGTGACCGGCTCGAGCTATTACCGGTACACATTTACTAATTGTGTCCGTGGTGGGTCAAGACTATTCAAGTTGGCCAAGGTTCGACAGCTTTATGAAGCTCTTTAGTATAGTGGCTGGCTCATCTGGTTATTTGCTTTTATTTTGCCATCAGTCACAGGTTTGACTCCGAGTGCGGCCGAAATTTTCTGGGCCTGCAGCGCCAGACTACCTTGATTTGTACTTGGATCTTTGACTCTTTAGAAGGAATCTCATTCCAATTTACCTCCATAATCCTGTCAGACTACTTTGAATAGATACCTGGAGGCTTAAGCAGGCTGAAACATGTGAAAAAAAAGCCCTTTGCTGGGACTTGCTCAATATTGAAGGTTCCGAGACAAAGAAAAAGCCCCCAATGTTACTGAGGCAATAAATACACAAGAATGACAAATACAACAATTTTTGAGCTGCTCCACGGTGCTATGAGCAACCCACTAATTTGTAGGAAGAAGTCTAATTTCTTGTGCTGAGCCTGTGCAATGAATGTTTTAGTGGCTGGTCACACTAATTGAAATGATCCCAAAAAAAAATTGCTCTGTAAGAGGTCCATGCTCCCTAGGAGGACCCTAGATATTGCCTCGGTAACATTGGAAGGCTTTTTTGCATGTTTCAGCCTGCTTAAGCCTCCAGGTATCTATTCAAAGTAGTCTGACAGGATTATGGAGGTAAATTGGAATGAGATTCCTTCTAAAGAGTCAAAGATCCAAGTACAAATCAAGGTAGTCTGGCGCTGCAGGCCCAGAAAATTTCGGCCGCACTCGGAGTCAAACCTGTGACTGATGGCAAAATAAAAGCAAATAACCAGATGAGCCAGCCACTATACTAAAGAGCTTCATAAAGCTGTCGAACCTTGGCCAACTTGAATAGTCTTGACCCACCACGGACACAATTAGTAAATGTGTACCGGTAATAGCTCGAGCCGGTCACGAGATCTGTACCCAGTGAGGGTGCCTGTGGACATAATGCCTATTGATGTCTATCAATGCTCGTCAACTATTGAGTAAAATCCATGAGCATCAACTGCCATCACCAAAGAGCATTGATTACCCGAGTTTTCACTGGGGCTCAGACCTGACCCTGACCATTTCAGATGAGTTGAGCATGAAGGTCAAGGACAGGTTTGACCTTATCACATTGTCACCCTTAGTCACATTCCCCAAGAACTGAATGCTGCGTTTCTGGAACATGTATGAGCCATCTCAGCTGGTCTCTAACACGCAAAACCCATAAGTACTCTATGATCTATGAATGCTTCTCGAAAATGGTTTTTTACTGTTTGACCTTGCTTCACCCTTGCATAAACTCTTGCGGAAGTCATTTTTTTATGCAATGCTGTAAAAAACTCACCCCTCATCCATGACTATAACATAGTCAGAATGAAATTTCCTCAGTACATTCCATGCATACTTACCCTGTGAATTTTGGGAAAACATTTGTAATAATACAAGATTCGCTATACTGTACAAGATTAAAATGTGAGATTGGCACCACAAATGTTATGCTACAAACTGATAGACTCTGTCTTAGTGCTCTCATTTTGAAGTACAATGATCCCCTGGACACTAAAAGAATGGACCAATTTCAGCCAAACAGACATCTGAGTCTGGCGATGGTGATTATTATATGTGCCTGGCACACTCAATATTGTCTTATCAAGTTCATAAACAACCATGGAATTCATGAAAGCAGAGATGTCAGATCAAAACAGGAGGAGCGCTGTGCACATGATTGATTGGTCAAATAGAAGATGGGAGTTTTCCACCCCTGATTCGGAAATAAGACATGTGCCAACCAAACGAGTTTGTCTTCTGCTCAGTTCCACTAAATCAATAGTAAACAAGTCATCTTTTAAATATTCTGCTAACTTTCTCCATTGTTTTGGATAATCATAAACAGAGCTTCTGTTAAACTCAGATCTCTCTAAGGTCACCTAAAAAGTACCCACCACTTGCTTGCTTCCTCTCCCTTGCAATTTGGGGGGTCCCCTGAGCCTAGCACAGCCGTTGGCGGAACATCTTCGCCGGAGATAAGATGCTATGGTGTTATTACTCATCTTCTCAGCCCGGGAAAATAATATATCTTTGCGACTCCCACCCGCCAAAAAATACTGAAAATGTATTATTTTCGCCGGCCAAGAAGATGAGTAATAGCCGCCGGGAATCTTATCTCCGGGTAAGATGTTCCGCGAACGGCTGTGTAGGAGTCTCAGGCAGGCATGCTAAAGACTTGTTCCAGCTTCTAACATATATGGAAAGGGACCATTGTCAAGCCCTTCAAAAAGAATGAATCACCCAGCCTCAAACACCCAACAAGAAAGTTATTGATCAGAGAAGCATGCTATTCCATAGACAATGGGGGCTTTGGAAATAAGCTGCATAACCGCAATTGCCAATAGGTAAAGGCCTGAGTGATGCAATCTCTCATATCATTGAACTGGTTTGTTGATTTTGAGGTCACCTGATTTCTTCCCTAATCAGGAAGCACGCGCAAGGGCGGAAAGTCACACCGGGGCAAAAACCCACACACTTGGCCGATCAGCCTGCTGTCATAACTGAGTAAAAAGTGTCATCACTGTGAGTTATGAGCACTTTAAAATTCATGATATTATATTTTTCCCAATTGAAAGGTGCCCTTTTGCCTCTCTTATTGAATATTCATTGACATGGTTTTGGAGGACTCTAGATGTAGTTGGTCTTTACATGAGGATATTTCAGTTTTCTTTTTCCTGCCTCTGGTCAGTGTTTCTTTGTGGATGTCAGTAGTCTTCTCTTCCCAAGGCTTTTACCAGAGATGCATAAGTCATTAGAGCATCACATGATTTCCACTCATGAGTAATTCATAATTTCATACTCGCACTCGCGAGTTTCAGGCTGCAAAAAGTGGGATTTGTACTCATCAAAATCATTGTAGATAATTAACTCGCACTCATAAATAGTATATTTGTGAGTAGTGAGGCTATCTGTGAGTATAAGAGATCTGTGAGTACTTATGAGTATTTGTACATATACTTGTGAGTATTTATGAATATAATGTCATCAGCTAGTCCAAACTGTATCCAGAGTCTGAATCTGAGAGATCAATCAAAGGTGGCATGCCATCTTCACTTTCGGAATCGCTGTCAGACTCATAAGGTTCACCAACATCGTCAGAATCCCAGGCATCGCCCAAATGGCAAAGGAGGCATCTCATCATCAGTTGTGTCATCATGATCATGGACACTGACATGAGCAATGGGAGCAGCGGTGAGAGCGATGGGTGCAGTGACAGGGGGCAATGTAGTGGCCTGAATGACTTGTAAGACATCACCAGAAAAGGCAAACAAAGAAACATATGTCAGAAAGCTTCGTACAAATACTTGTGTGAATACTTGTGTGAGTATCCAAGGTTTTGAGGAATCTCAGGATCCTGGACTCATACCTAGATGAGTTTGTACTTGATTATGAGTCCCACGGTAATGAGTCCCATGGTAATGTGGGCTCATTTGTTGGAACGGAGTGATTTTAAGACATAATTGATGATGGAGCCCAATGGGGCTATAGCACATGATGTGATAACCACTACAATCAAATCTTACATCTAAACATTGACCAGATCAGGCTGCTCGCCTGGCATCCACTCCTTTAATAGATAGACCACTGTGATGGATAATGAAATAAAAGTTGCAGTGTACGCATCAATGTCGGGATAACAACCGCTCCTTGATCATGTGAAGTGTTGTGCGACCAATGATGGGTCTGCGAGTGAACTGACTGCTACCTGCAGAAAGATCAAGATTTCTGAGGGAGGTATGTAGTTTCAAGATAAAATATAGATGGATGTACATAAAGATGGCGGAGCTGAATGAATGTGGGATGCTTATGTAAAGAGTCGGGACAAGCTGTAACGGGAATTTCCCAGATACCCCGGGGTCCTCCATTATCTTATCTGTGACCCTTTGTGACGCTTTCACGTGCCCTTTTATATACTGAAAGGCCGCCGTTTTGCTCTCTTTAGCACATATCATCATACCTTGTAAAGAACATCAGAATACTTCAATAGATTCTGGTCTGGTTCTTTTGGTGTGATTTTATCCGTGTTACACAAGCGCACTATGGCGGGATTAAGAAATGTGTAACAATGAGCTTCCTTTTCCAGTACTGTACAAGTGGGGGATTTCATGACAAATCAACCAGTTACTTGAGCCTTTTATATACTCTTCAAGCAGGCCCTGTTACCTTGAGAAGCTGCTGTGGCATAGTTTCGAAGTGTTCTATGGCTTCTGGTTCTTGTACTTCTTTAATCAGCGTCTCTTTGATCTCCGCAGCCTTCAATCTCTGTGACTCTGTGACTTTGTCATTGTTTAATCTCCGTATTGGTAAATGCCGTTAAACAGTCATGTGTGAGCTCAGAGTCATTCTGAGCACAACAGGTCACAACATGTCCCTGTGATATATATATATAGATTATGGATCAGATTATCAGAGTTGAAAAGAATGAATGGAGGACTCGTGAATGCCGCCACAGGATGGCCTCTAACCCACTGTTCAACATCTGTACTCGCAAATAATGAAAACTCAAGATTTTCCCACAAATGTATTTATAAATATCCTTGAGTCTTAGGGAATCATGTGATGCTCTATAAGCCATGCCAATTGATATTCCAAAAACTACCAGGGTAAAAGGGCACTTGTGATTTAAAAAAAAAAAAGTTATTGTGATTTTCAAAGACATTCATGGCTGATAGTGAGGACATGCTCTACTCAGTCATGAGAGCCAAGTGTGCCAAGACTTCCTGTAATGCACTGATAGGGCTGGAAATGTTCCACCCTCTATTTTTGGCATATCTAGTAAATATGACCATCTTTCCTGATTATGAATGGGACACAATATGCCCAAGAAAGAGAGTTCTTTCTTGTCTAGAAGAGCACTAGTAACAGCATCAAACATGGTTCAAACTTCAAGAAGGCTCTAGCAATGATCGATGATGCAATCTGGCCAGAATACTTGATGGATATGGACATAATGGTGCAGCAGTGTTACCAGTAAACTGGCTGTAGGTGAGCTGCACTACTCGGTCAAACATAGGAAGCAGTCTTGAGTGCTCAAGACCAGGGGACAATATCATGGAGCATGTCATTGTGATGATACACAACACCTTAGACTGCCAAACAAAGAACAACAACATGTCTACACATGGCTGAGTTACTCAGGGGAAATCACACAGTAAAAGCACTGTAACAGTGGGCATCTCAAGTCTGATGACAAGTTGTAATGGTATTCTATTACTTGTGTGAATCAGTATGAAGCAGCAGAGGGTCAATTGTGAGGAAACTATGTGAGGAAACTATACCAAGTTTGATTGAGTAAGCTGTAAACATCAGCCTTACTCAGGGTGAAGATGTATAAGGAAGTGGGTGATGAAGCATGTCCTAATCAGGAATCATTCCTCAAATCAAAACACTCAGCATGATGGCTGTAAAAGGAATGCGAGTTCTTGGAGGATTATTGAGGCATAGCAAATAAGGAAACCATGACAAGTGGCCCATCCTTATTGAGCAAACCTTAGTAAGGAATTGGACTTTGAATAATATGTACAATCAATCAATACATATAAAACGCCTCGGTCACCTGATGCTGATTAATTAGATGACAAATTATTTTACTGACATAATCAAGTTAAACGCTGAAGGCGCAGATGCTGCCTGAGGCTGCCCACAGGGCGGCGGTGCAGGGTTAAGGCAGAAAACAAGCTGTGGTTCCTACTGGAGGGAGGAACCTAAAGCTTGTCCATACTAGAAAAGAGCTCAGCTACATGAGCTGATTAATTATTTCTTATTTGTAAGCACAGCGCCTGAAGGGCAGCTCAACCGCGCCGCCCGCAGGGTGGCCAACCAGGGTTTGGGGTGGAGCCCCAACAAGCCGTGTTTCTGACTGCAGGAAGGTGGTGAGTGGAGCGAGCCATCCTTCTGAAGGGAGGAACCTAAGGCTTGTTTGAAATCATTTGAAAGCATGACAAATGATGAATAATGATGACAAATTAACTGAACTGATGTAAGCCTTGCAAGCACCCAAGATTTAGCATCAAATCATGTGCTGTTCAAATTGTCAGCAAGCACTGAATCAGCACCCACCGCGGGACTGCTCAATTGTCCAAAACCTGTTCCTTCTCTGTTCAATAATGTGTTTGCTGTGTCAGCTACTGCTTTTCTGTTGACTATTAGCTACATATATTCACCTTTGTATGTCTACTGTGCTCTTTATTATGTATTTCTTTTCTTGACTATGTCTGTTTAACTAATCTGGATCACATGTGACAGTCAGACCAGAGTAAGCAGCAGCACTAGGCTTACACTGAATTGGCGCCAGCATGGTATGGGACTGCCTGACTGTCTGAGGTCTGTTTATTCAATCTTCAATAGTGTTTGCCGTGTTAGCTACTACATATTCACTTTTATTTCAATTTTAAGCTCATTATTATTCATTAGATACCTCTACTGTGCTCTTTATTTATCTCTTTTTTCAACTGTCACTGCTTATTGGCCATTGTTGAGTTCTTCATTGCTATATAATTTGCTTTTAGGCTTTGGATCTGCCAACTTTCTGGCAAAAGACCAATCCAGAGTGCCACTCTCCATTAATATGGCCATTTGGTCTGCTGATTCCACCAGGTTTTGAAAAATGACCTGTCCTCAAGAAAAAGTTGATATTCTTGCCTGGAAACTATGTCAATGGTGTGATTTTGCACCCTGTGTTGAATTCAGTTCCCTGTTCACAATAATAGACTGTTCTCAACTCAACAAGTTCTCAATTACTGGCAGTGACTTTGACATGCCTGCTGTTGTCAGACTGGTTTTGAAGTATGATCCAAACATGATTCCTTCTTTGAAGCCTGGGATGGTGCAAGATTTCCATATCCCACTCTTCACAATTGTACATCCTTGGTTGCCATCCACTTATGCAGTATCACTGTGCTCCTGTGACATAGTAATCAGGTTATAGACATCCCTAGCATTGACTGGTCGAGGCAAAATGGTGCGTTTCTCTGCTATGCGGCTGTTCAGAACCAAACTCTGACCATTTCTCAGTGCCGAACCCATTCAGCTGTGCTCCCATCAAGGTTTCATTATGCTTCTCTGTCGCATTCCGGTTTTCCCAACGACCTCGGCCTCAAATATACCATAATTCATCAAAAATTGGTGGTTCAGCACAAACCGTCCATGCTTCCCAGTTTCCCTCATATGAGCCCCCAGTATTTTGAGCTGATACGTGCACTGTCTACCGACCAAGCCCCCCCCCTCTCACCCTCACCACTGGATTTTCCTGAATAGGCGTTCCGCCAGACCTCGACTGCTCGCTCCGATTCATGTCTCTAAGAGGACCTGAAGGTCTGTATCTATTTCGAACCATTCAATCTCAGTAAGCACATACCTAGTTTTTGTCGGTTACAGATGAGAGAACCTTCCACATATGTCTTTTTCTGCTCATTGGCTATGGAGCCAGGCTGATGCCTAGCTGTTAGGCTTGCCCTGACGGTGTATTGGTGGGCCATGGCTTTGATAGCTCTAATCAATACGAGCATGTCGCAGGATGTTCCTCGCTTGTGATGTCCCAACCATACATCGACCATCACTTTCATCAAGTTGACCTCCCACCCCCTTTGATATTCCTAAATAATTCCGCCTGTCAGAGGATAATTTAACCGTCCAAGGGGTACGCAAATTTTATCTCACAGACATGACATACATTTTTGCTGTCAAGGCGACCTAGCCCCCCCCCCCCCCGGGCCCCCCCCCCCCCATGCCCATATGACTAAGCGGTATTATTACTATATATGGTAAAATTTACTTCCGTCGCTGTGCCGATTTATGTGGCGCTGACCTCGGTGGATGGACACCTCTTCAGTCAGAGGTTCATGAGGGGTTTTGGTATGGCTCGGACTTGTGTCTGTTACTGAAAACCAGCAAGAAACTAGAGAGAATGTAGTTAAATCAATGTATTGATGTTAGAAGGAAACTAATAAGGAACAGGGACTCTTGACTCACTGGAATGTGGGCGGGAAACTAGTGAACAGAGGTCTCTCTCCTCTGCCTTTTATACCCACAATATAGACTAAATATAGATTAACACGCGTCCTTGGTGACGAAGGCCACGTCTGGCCACGTATACTACCAAATGCTTCTTTTCACCAGCACCCATATACCTGCACTGCCCTGGAATCAAGATCGGACCTGGACCTGACTGATATGAAGTTCATCTATGTGAATACGCACTCAGCCAAAGCTGAGGCACGACATCGCCTACATTTCGCCTTTGGTAAACCATCCCTGCTGCTTCAAATTTCATCGCAGAACCACTGAGCAGGTCTCTTTTGAAGAGCCCAACAAGCCAGATGGTACTGATATAATTAGCTTTAGCCCTGTGTAATATATGTTTCAAGTGACATACCTTCGCATTGCAAACAGGTCCAGCCCAGGAAACAAACAAGTCTGTGCCAGTAATTGCTTTGTCACAAGTTGGATCTGAGCATTCATATTGCGCATCTTCCATGGTCTCATCGGCGGTGACCAATTGACACTTCTTGTTGATCGCAGACATCGCAATGATGCGAGCTGTCCGCATGAAACTAGAATAGACAAGGTCAGGTCGGTTATGAATCAAGTGAGAGCATGTCCCTACCTCATTGGGCGCTGCGCTCTTCCTTCTTGACATGTTGTGTCGATAAGAAATTCTCGGGTCCTGACCGTCCCGAGCTGACGCAATCTGGATGACATAGCTTCGACCACAGATGGCGGACGATATCATGTCATGATGATGACTAAGTGTCCATTTGGAGTTACTGACCTCCCAGGACCATCCTATTGGCTCTTTTGACCTTCAATGACTTGTTTACAGTACTGGGGCTTCATTACAGCCTAAAAAATTGTAGGTTGCAAAAATTTTGTTAAAGGCTCGAGACCCCCCTCTCCCCCCCCTACCCTGTGTCCCCGAGACGACCGATGCGTACTCCTTGTAACCGTCATAACCTCAAATTCTATAGCCATTTTTACCACATTAGCCAGATGTTTGGGCAGCTCGGGGTCAGCATGCGCTTGAGCAGGATGCACTGGTTTAGTGATTTGTTTCTCACACTACAGGGCATTTTGTTACAATGTGCGACATTGACCCTATTATGGGTGTCTGTTGCTCAATCCTGTCTTTTGCCCTTCTGTATAATTCACTGCCTTATACATTTGATGCCATCTTTTCATCCAGTCATCTGCTACTAGATCTTCGGTCATGGTCTCTTCAATTGATACTATATTTGACGACTTTATTATATCTTCGGTGCACACATAACCCTTCTTCTTCATTGTGGTATGTATTCTCAAGGGTTCTGCTAGATCGTGCATTTGTGGATACAAGGTCGATGTGGGTTTATGATTACAAGGCTGACATCGGGTATTCGTTTTGCTTGTTTTTTGGCACTTTTGTGGCATCCAGTGGTGAATATGAATTATTACTTTAGGTCCGTGTTTGAAGGTGAATGTACAACCTGCCATCTCTGCAGAATGTGAATAGAAACTGAGCTATTGGCCTTGATCCCTTCCCGTTCATGTTTAATTTTAAGGCCTTTACTAAATGCGGGAAAGAAAATTGTGATGATCTTGGTATTGATCGCGAACTGGCTGTAGCCTGTCAGGACTCATTATTGTTGCAAGATAATCACAGTGATCGTTGCTGATCACTGGAAATGCTGTGGTGTCAACCATCTCAATCAATCTTCACATCAACTCGGGAGCCTCAACAGGGATTCAGGTTTCCTACTGGGCAATCATACTCCAGTACGAGAGAGTAATTGTTGTAGTCCCCCCAAATAGAATATGAAGTGCAAGTCTGATCTATCAGGATGTGCATGTCCAGGACTTGAGACAAACATCTCAAGCAGGCGCCGGTCTTCACATTTCAAGCTGATGTCAGCATCAAATGAGTCACAAAACACAAGCTGTGATTTCCATATCAATAGCAAGCACCATTGATGCACCATGGGTGCTTTGCTTGCTTTCACCCACTCATCCAGGCAAGTCAAGGTCCTATTTGAACTTTTGTAGAGGCTTTTCACTGACTCAGTCATTTAGATTACATTCCCTGCAGGTGCTATGCATCCGAACATTCTCAGCATCAGACTTTCTGGAACATGATATGAGCATGTTCGGGAATCTAAATAGAGAGACTGATGTCAGTTGAGGATGGTTTCAACTTCCACCATCTCCCGAGATTTGATCAGACAGCAGCAAATTTGTGACAGGTATGTTCTACAGCATACCACGGATCCAGATGTTTGCCCAGATATCCATGGAAACATCTGTGAGAACATCAGCAGATGTGGCTGCGCGCAGACATCTGCCGGGTGCAGATGCTTGCGGATGCAGAGATGATTTTTGAATATTTTTGAGTCTGAGCCTCAGTAGTTTATTCAATTAAACAGCTTGATATTAGTATTTCAAAGGTATTACATAGTAATTACACCAGCCAATGTTCACTTGCGAGTATATACTTCTTAAGAAAGAGACTGAAATCATTGCAGATATCTGTGGATACCACTGTGGGAACATCCATGGAGCCGGATGTACTCGGATGCAGAGCTGAGCTTCAGACCCATCAATATCCGCAGGGCCGGATGCAGATGCTCTGCGGAGCCATCTGCGGTATGCCTTAAAGACAACAATAGATGACCTTGAAAGATTTTAAAAAGGGCATTGGTCACTGCTTGGCTGCAACCCACACATCTCTACACAATCAAGTAGCAAGATGACTCCAGATGAAGTAGCATTGCTCAAGCATGCTGGCCAGGTCTTGGTAGAAAATTTCTCTACACTGGTTGGTACCTGTTGTGAAATAGCCCTCAAATAAATTGCATACTTACTGATTGATTAGGTTGCTCTCACTTTTTGCTATGGCACTAAACATCTCTTAGTATAAGTTTACTTGCTAAATAGTATATACACTTTTTGCGTTGGTATTTTTTCTCTTGATAAGCATGGAGTCTGATACTGACATTTGTGACATGACAGAAAACACAGAAAAACTACAGCTACTTGGGTCCTCTGCACCATGTTGGCTATCCTATTCAGTATCACTACCACTGATTTCTGTCTATATGTTGCAGCCAGCTTCAAACTTATGATTGGGTGTCTCATCAACAACACAGACCTGGAGCTGTTAGAGAGATTTGAAGTTGCAGATAGCAGCATTCAGCCACTCATCCTGGCTCAGATCTGGATCAACAGTAATGGCAATGGACTCATAGTGAGTCCTGACTCAAATTTATTCCAATCTATGCTGAGGAATGGTACCAACTGTTGTAGTTTATTTTTGGTGATGGCATTGTGGTTTGGCAAGCATGGGCTGGGTGGTCTGATCAGCGTAGTGTAATAATTTTGCCAGCGTTGACTTTACTGGCAGCATTTGGTATGGGGCTTTGCTTTTTGAATGTTCTGCTAATTTACGTCAACTATCAAGCCACTGTCCTGACAGTGTGTATGATACGAACTATAGAATCCCCTATCTCCAACATTGTCTTGGGAACAATTGCAGCTGTAACCACCGCTGCTTCCTCATTGAGCATCACAACAAATGTCATAGCTGTCCTTCTCATTGGGTTCAAAGCATAGTATGATTTCTCTGAATTATCTCTCTTCTGTACTCTCATCTGGTTCAGCTAGCACCGGAAATTTATGAAAGATACAGTTGGAGTGGGAACTTCTGCAGCTGGAAAGGTCTTGATGTTCTTGACAGAATCTGACATAGTATATGTTATATTTCAGGTGTGTTCTCTCACTGTCTATCTCCTTCTTTTAGTTGCTATATTCATAATTCCAGATTATCAACTTTTCTCTCTCTCTGTTGTGGACAACACAGCTGGCACACCATTAGATGAGGTCTCAATTATTTGGGCTGATATAATGATGATCTTTTCAGTGCAGCCGGGAACCTGACATCTCTGCAGAAGATGAATAGAAACTCAGCTGTTGGCCTTGATCCCTTCCCGTTTGTGTTTAATTTTACGGCCTTTACTAAATGCAGGAAAGAAAATTGTGATGGTTGATCATGAACTGAGCTGTAGCCTGTCAGGATTCATGTGTTGGTTTTTTGTTCCACTGCGCTGAGTGCTTTTTTGGATCGTTCTGGCTGCGCAAGTTCCTGCCAAGTTATCACATCTGATCATCAGCTTCAGTCTACCGCAGGAGCGTTGTGGTACGTATGCCATGTAGTTTATCTATCTATCTATCATGATTGTTGCCGTTTGAACTTCTAAGGCAAGAAAATCATATTGAGCATTACTGATCACTGGAAAGGCTGTGGTATCGACCATCTCGATCAAATTTTCATCAACTCGGGAGCCTTGACAGAGATTCTGATTTCCCACTTGAAAGGGTAAAGCTGTGTTGTAGTTACTCCGAATATGATACGAAGCGCAAGTCCGATCTATCAGGATATGCATGTGCAGGACCTCAGACAAGCAGGCACCGGTCTTCACATTTCAAGCACCATGAGTGCACCATGAGTGCTTGCTTTCAATGACTCATCCAGGTAAGCCAAGGTCCTATTTGACCTTTTGAACAGACCTTTCACTAACTCAGTCATTCAGATTACATTTCCTGCAGGTGCTATGCATCTAAACAGTCTCAACATTGGACTTTCTGGAACATGATATATGAACATTTTATGGACCTGTGGAGCATCTGTATCCGGCTCTGTGGATATTGATGAGTCTAAAACTCAGCTCTGCATCCGGGCATATCCAGCTCCACTCTGTCTTTTTCTCGCTGTTTCAGGAGGTTATACAGTTGGAAGCAAAGATTGATTGGTATGATTACTATATAGTATCTTTGAAATACTAATATCAAGCGGTTCCATTGAATAAACCACCAACACTCAGACTCAAACAATACATGTAATTCTTCTCTGTATCTCCAAGCATCCGCACCCGGCCGCATCTGCAGATATGCTCATCGGTGTTTCTGCGGATATCTGGGCAAACATCTGCATCCATGGTATGCCTCAATTTCAGTTGAGGATGGTTCCAATTCCACCATCTCCAGAGATCTGATCAGACACGGCAGCAAATTTGTGACAGGTGTTTCAAAAGACAACAATAGATGACCTGAAAGAATTCAAAAAGGGAATTTCTCACTGCTTGGCTGCAACCCAGACATCTCTGAACAATCAAGTCACAAGATGACTCCAGATGAAGTGGCATTGCTCAAGCATGCAGGCCAGGTCTTTGTAGAAAATTTCTCTGCAGTGGTTGGTACTGTTGTGAAACAGCCCTCAAATCAATTGCACATACTCACTGAATGATTAGGTCGCTCTCACTTTCTGCTATGGCACTAAACATCCCTTACTATAAGTTTCCTTACTAAATAGTATGCAACAGGCATCTATTTCTTGCTTGCATCTCTGACATTGCATACACTTCTTGTGTGGGCATTTTCCCTCTTGATAAGTGTGGAGCCTGATGCTGAAGTTGTGACAGAAAACACACCAAAACTACAGCTACTTGGGTCCTCTGCATCATGTTGGCTATCCTATTCAGTATCTCCACCACCTATTTCTGCGTATATGTTGCAGCTACCTTCAAACTGATGGTTGGGTGTCTCATCAACAACACAGACCTGGAGCTGTCAGAGAGATTGGAAGTTGCAGATAGCAGCATTCAACCACTCATCCTGGCTGAGTTGTGGATTGATGGTGAAGGCAGTGGACTCGTAGTGAGTCCTGACTCAAATTTACTCCAATCAATGCTGATGAATGATATCAACTGTTGCAGTTTGTTTTTGGTGATGGAATTGTGGTTTGGCGAGTGTGGGCTGTGTGGTCTGATCACCAGAGTGTGATAATTTTGCCAGCATTGACTTTACTGGCAACATTTGGTATGGGGCTTTGTTTTTTGAATGTTCTGCTAATTTACTTCAACTATCAAGCCACTATCCTGACAGTGTGTGTAATACAGACTAAGGAATCCAGTGCACCCACCATCTTCTCTGGAACAGATGGAGCTTTACTCAATGCTTCTTTTGCTCTGAGCATTGCAACAAATCTCATAGCTGTCCTTCTCATTGGGTTCAAAACATAGTATGATTTTTCTGAATTATTTCTCTTCTGTAGTCTAATCTGGTTAAGCCAGCACTGGAAATTTATGAAAGATACAGTTGGAGTGGGAGCTTCTGCAGCTGGAAAGGTCCTGATGTTCTTGACAGAATCTGGCATAGTATATGCTATATTTCAGGTGCGTTCACTCTCACTGCCTATCTCCTGATTTCAGTTGTTATATTCATAATTCCAGATCATTAGCTTTTCCCTGACTAGTGCGGTCAACACAACTGGCACACCACTAGATCATACCACAATTATTTGGGGTGTGATAATGAACATCTTTTCAGTGAGTTTCAGTTTCTATAATCCTTGTTGTGTCACCAATGAACTCTTCTAGGCTGCTTACCCAAGTCTTGTTATCTTGATTGTGTATAATCAACATTCCATTGCTCGGCTCACAGAGGGGTCCACCGCTGGGAGTAGAAATCCAGGAACACACATCTCATTTGCTCAATCATCTCCTCAGCAAGGAACAACTGTCACAGACTCCATCATGATCAGGAGTCAGGCAGATAATGGATCCCAAGCAGGTGTACCAAGACCTACAGAGGAGACCCCAGAGGTATAAGGGACCGAATTTTGTTTTGAGACTTCTCTTGAGTTATATGTGTCTTTATCTAATAAAAATCTGTGATGTCCAACATGAATCTGGAATATTTGCTCAGGACCTAGAGCTTGAGTCCGTAGGATATGCAGAGTTCATGCTCTATGCTGCGTCCTTTGCTTCCTTCCAGATACTACAGCCCTCGGCCTGCAAGGCTTTTTGTCATTCCAGTCCATTGCGCCACACTTTTGCCATCATTTTTCTATGATACCATGACAAACCTGATCGTTTGTTCTGATTACTGGGTCCCCCCAGATGAATTTTCCGGATGATATGTATAAGACCGCAAGGAGATTCATATAAGTATTGAAGAATCAATAGAAAACCTTCCCTGGTAGGACAGTGAGACATCGTAGTCTTATCCGTGTGGGCATAGGTTTTTTGCAGCGCAAGTGCGAGCGCTGTGCAAGGTTGATGCAAGCGCGGGAAAATTGATGCGAGCGCCGAAGCCTTGATGCAAGCGTGGGAATGTTGAAGCAACGGTAATTCCAGTGACACCACTCATATTTCAAGAACTGATCTCTCCCAATATATGATAATACCACTGTTTTCCATTTAACAGGACAGGACCGCCGGGAGAGTCAATGAAACATGCTCAGCTAGGCAAGTTTTTTCTTCAGCTTGACAGTGGATTCTGGGCTGTCTCAAGTTAAAATCAATGAATATCAAGCAATAAAATGTTTCTCTGCATATATTTCCTAATAGTGACTTGAAACAACTTTCTATTGGCCCAAAGAAATATATTGACCCAAGCACCTCTGGTCTCAGTTCTGAATGTTTCATATCCCTTGAAGACAACCTTTATCAGCAAAATGGCAGCCAAGGATATGATTTCCTGAAAGTGAATGAGAAAACCATGAAGAGCATGAAGATCTTGAAAGTGTCATGAAAGGTCATGAAAGCGCCATGCAAGGTCGGGACTAAATCTGAGTCAGATTTTTTCAAGTTTTCAAGACCTTGAGGACATTGTGGAGTGTTCATTGTGAGCTCATCAACACATATTCTGATATTTATGGACCCAGTCTTCTTGTGGACCACTCCATCCACTGATTTGCACTTGCGCTTGCAGCTGCTTGGGCGCTCGCACTGGCACTGCAAAAAACCTATGCCCTATCCCTGTGGTTGTTTTCCGCTACTGCTTAAAGCCTGGCACTTACTGGAGGCTAATTTTGTAACAATACATGACTGTAAGGATCCCGTTCAGCTGACAACCTCTGTATGTTTCAGGTCTGTTTCCTTATATAGTATAGTCCCCTTTTCCTGTAGTATAAAAGTTTCTAATAAGTCTTTGATCGATGACAAAAAACGACCAAGTAAAAACCGTAGATAAGGATTCGTACTAATAGTCGAGCGTCTTGAATCGGACCATATTGTCTACTCACCTCCTCTGACTATGAATCTGCTTCAAGATCACCTTCTGTTGCTCCCTCGTCGACTTCCGAGTACATGAGGCGTTACAGTGACCACCTATTGTCCTCTTCTCACTCCTTCACGTCACTCACAGGTCCAGACTGCATTGGTACACAATATTTTCTATACTGTATGTACTTACATTTCAAGTCTTTTATTAACCTATTTAGCATAGATTTTTCTCCCTTTTTTTTTTGTGGTACGTGTCCATCGCTTGCCGTGGATGCTCTAAATAAGACAACTAACAAGGCTAGCTTCTCATAGTATAGATTGTTCTCTTAAACTACACAGTGCTTAAGCTAGCTAGGTTTGTGCTCTATTGCTTAATTCACTGAAATTCACTGTTATATCTGTTCATTTTGGTCAACTCTCTGAGCATCTAGCTCTTCTCCATTTCTCTTGCGCATGGCAACCCGACATTCTGTCGTGCCACTGTCACAAATTTCTGCCCTCAGGGAATCATAATGCTCTTTCTCTGTATTTCAGCCTTTTGGTGGTTGTTCCTCAATCCACCAAGCCTAAGTATATCCGCCGCTCATTGGCCTGGATCAGTGTTCTATTCTATCAAGATGTCTATTGGAGCAAGCCTTTTGTTCTTTGTCATGAACTTCGGTGTCTTTCTGTCTCTGAGATGTTTGTATTCCACATCAGACTTATAAACAGCCTCTCTACGGGAGAAAAATTGAGGGGCGGAGGTCTTTCTCGGTAGAGAACTGGCATCACGGCTTTTGCCGGTGGCTGGGCGCTAATGTATCATTCAGTCTCAAATGTCAGTATTATTCAAACTAATCTATTGGAGGTATGAAGCTATGTAGTGAGGTTATATTGATATTATATTGACCAATAAATTTGGCGGCGGTCGGTACAGCAGGGACGCTATGCTCGCGGAGTGCTATGTTTCTGACCTGCTTGCAGAGTGAAGACTCTTCTTTCATTTGTGCTTTTTGCAACGAGAAGTGATCGATCCGCTTTGGATCCACTAACTTCTCCATTACAGCGTTCAAAGTGTCATTCAGTGCCACACAGGTGTCAAGAATCGCACATCATATTTAAGTTTTGAGATCCGAGCGAGGTATAAAAAGCACGGCAGTCAAGTACCTTCATCCTCAGTTCACTCCTGCAACCTACTCAGCCTTAACATGCTCTGTGCAAAGTTCATCCTTGCTGCTTTCTCCGCCTTTATCGCCGTCTCAGCCGCTTCCGGAGCTGAAGCTCTACGGCGTCAAAGTGAGGTACATGCTTTATCTTCTCTATTGCCTTCGTCACTTGGTTCACGATTCTCGATAGGGAGACATTCCAAGAGGAGGTTGGAAATTGGCTAGAGCTTAAGGCATTGCTGGGCCTTAAAACTTCAATGACTTCCATCAGCTGCTCGCTTGTCTAATCAAGCTTTGCTGAATTGAGTTAATTCGGGATTCGGGATTTGGGCTGCTGCTGCAATAGTAAGACTTGTAACATGTATGATTATATTTGTTCGAGTCTGGGATATTCTTGTTGGATGAGCATGGTATCAACATGGATCTTAGGTCGGCAGAAAGAAAGATCCCTCGACTTCACCACGTTTCAGGCCGAAATATTCGCAGGGTGGAGCAGATTGGGGTGAATCTGAATATATTTAGAGAGGTGGCTATTCTGGGGCCGGACACGTCATCTATTCCCAGGGTTGGAGTAGATGAGTCTAGATTTGCTAGAAATGGGGCACATGTCAAGAGGTCACCTGCTCCGACCCTGGAATAAACGTAAAATTACTAAATCAGGCCTAGGATCTATTCCAACCCTTGGGGCACATGACCTTTTCCCACCGCTTCCCAGTCTGCTCCCACGTCTGATTAGACTTCGTGAAGAAACCCCTGTGAGGATATTGCCGTGAAACGTGGTGCTTGCCATCTGGATGCTCGAAAGGCCTAATACTCTTTTTTGTGACGTCGAACTTTGTCAGTGCTATCATTGGATCTGAAGTCTTCAGGGATCTACTCTCTGGAATCGAACAGCTGACAAATTTCCGCACCAACCTCGGGACAGGATACCATTCAACTCTTAGATGAACATTGACATTAATATTTGCCCCAAGTTTAGTTGCATTTCAGCACAATGAACATAAAGGAGGATGGGTGCACCCGCCCACCTGGGACACAGTCGCTCGGCATGAACCCGTCTAAATATTTCGTTCAGGAATGCCATGCTTTCCATAAGTTGGCTTTGCTAGAGTTCTCACCATTGAATCTTCTCTGATGATATGTCTACTCCCCTTTGATTCATATATCTTGTTTGTTCACCATCTGCGATTCCGCAGTCCTTGAACGCAGTTCTCACCCCGCGCAGAATGCACATACTCGCACCGTGCAGGATCCGCATACCCCGCACCGCGTAGGATCGGCATACCTTGGTAGATTAGACTCGGATTAGATTCCTCAGCGGAGAAACAAAGGCTTTGGTTACGGCAGGTGAAGGCTCAAGTCAGACTTATCAATAGTATCTTTTCTGGGCCAAGATCACAATAAGTAAAAGAGGTTTACAGAGATGCGCGCCGTCGCGTATAATGGGTACGAGCATGTCATCTGTCGCCTTAAGTAATCAGATATCATTAATTGGCTTTTGACCCAGACGCCAATTGCTGCCGAAAGACAGAGACATGACTTGCAGATACTTTGAATATAACCGAGGCATAGCCGTTGGAATAATTGAATTGGCAGGGGCGGTCACGACAGCATCGAGCCATTGAATGTTATACTAAGGCTGTTGACGTCATTCGCATCAAGCGATCGCGCTCAAACTCGAATAAACGACTCCTTTTCTGTGATGTCTGGTGTGCCTCGTCCATTCGCCTGCGATGAGTGTAACTGAAAGCGGGATCTTGCCATTCATGATTCCCAGTGAGAAGTCATCGGATTGTAGTTGATTTTGGTCGATCCTGATGGATTTTGGTCGATTTTTGGCTGAGCGACTGATTCTGACCGATCCCGAATCGATTCTAGTCGATTCTGATCGATTGAGTATCCGCCAGGCAAGTCAATATATACAGATGGCACATTGATTGATTCGGATTGATTGTTCGATGGACTTGAGTAGAAAAATGAATATGATCAAATTCCCACAGTGCCCTCTTGCTCGCTCCCGCCGACCATTGTGAGCTAGCTGCCCCCATCGTTGTACACCGTGCTCGGGGTCTTTTCTTTCTACATAGGGCTCTTCCTATGCTTTATCCCAGTCAGTATCCCAGTTTATTTCCCATTTGCTCCATTTTTACCCCACCAACAGGCCAGTTGAAATTTGCGGCCAAATTCAAGATTTCTTGCTCACTATGCGAGCAATTTCTTTTCTTCGCAGCTCCAGGACCCCTGGAAGACATCTAGAATGGACTGAGAGCCTTGGATTCGCGCTCGACAGCAGGCAAGTCGTCAATTTGCTTCTTTCCCAAAGCAGCCGCTCATTTTGATGCGAATACAGCGTCACCCTCATCTATTTCATGCACATTTCAGGCTTCTTGATCCATTGGATGCTTATGGAAACAGTTTAAGCCAGCAGTTGCTGTGAAATGCAGGTAAGCTTTCGTTCAATTTGCCTCATTCAATGGCTCATGTTTTCTACATATCGCATGGTCTCCCCTTCCTTCCATTACCTTCCATTCGAGTCATAGTGTCCCTGAGCTGCTCATCAGATTCCTCAGGTACATCTTTGCCTATTCATTTTGTGCCAGCCGATGCTCAATGTTCTTTTCAGCTTTGACATGAGAGTCGGTCAATGATACTGGATTGCTCACCTGGTATGTCCTTTGTCTAGTCCAGTTTACTTGCTCCTCATATACATTGTCGGTGGACAGAGACCTCACGCGACAGGACTTGGGGCAGGAGCTTCAGTCGGTGGACTTGGTCTGTATGTACATACATACGTCTGCTATGTACTTCATGTATCATCGGCCTTGCAATATATGGATTTCAATGGATTCAGATCGATTCATACATGGGCCTGCAAGACTAATCGACCACAATCCACTGACATTGATGGCAATCCATGGTAATCCATTGGATGCACGAAATTCGGTTTCCTATGGATGCCGATGGATTCTGATGGATTTGTATCGGCCATCGACAGGTATCGATCACAATCGACTGGAATCTGCTGGAATTGACTGAATTCTCACTGGGCATGATTCTTGGCGTGCTTCAGCAGTCGGACTTTTGCCGCGTCACATCATGTGCGACATGGTCACACTCTTCTCCTCAACCATCACCACCAAAAGTGCTATTGCGCCAGAAGCAAGGCAAGCCACACTGGTTTCCATCCATTCATCTAGTTTATGTCGTGATAAATTCGTGGTTGAAACGAGGGCTTGGCTTCTTTCTTTCCAAATTGTTGGCTCCCTGCCATTTTTTCTCAAGCCATGTCATAATTCTGGTTCTGCTTTAGCGCTGACGATGAAGCTGTCGGTTTTGTAGTACGATGCTGACAGGATATGGCCAGCCTTTCTATTGGACATACTTATCCGCGCTAGTGCCGCTGAGTGCATCTCCAGCGTGCAAGAGCTCCGGGGACGGTGGCAATATTGTTCTACACCTCATTGTTGGAACCTGCAGGGATCACGAGGATTACGAGTCCCACATGTGGGCTCGTTTGTTGGGAGGGAGCAAGATTTAGGCCAGCCGCATCAGGGAACCTAAAGGGATGCACGGCATGTCACGTGCCTTACTTCACGATGCAAGTTTTGACCTCAATTTTTTGAGACCCCAGTTCACAGCTATCTTTCCAAATATACACTGATTAACCATGGAATCTCTACTTTGGAGGGCAAAGTTGCTGACTTCATACCACAACGATTTATATCAGTACAAGGAGGAAATGCTGTATTTGCAGTTTATGCCCGGCTGGGTTAGCTACTGGACTTGTTATATACTCTTTCTTTCTCTACGGTATGCTATTTATTCTTTCAAACCTGCATATACAGTGGCAACCTTTCCCTGCATCTTGGTTTTTTTCCCAAGTGGTTTTATCAGTCAGGTTTTAATGTCTCCCTGTTGCAGCCTTTCACCTTTTTATTTTGATTATTAGTTTATACTCTCACTATCTGTACTTGTATCATGTTGTTCTGCTTGTTTATATAATTATATAATTGATTTTGGGTCCTCTATGGTTTGAGTGGTGTGAGTCTTGGGATTGAGTATTGTAATAGTTGTATATATTCTTTGTTCTCCTTACATCTTACATCCTGTCTTAGGCTAAACAAGAAACATACTCCAAGTTAGATGTTTAGGAATAGATAAAAGGGGGACTCGTATTGCCACCGAAGGTTGGCCTCTATCAACACTGGTGTATAACTTGGTTGTCTTGTGCTCAAACTGATGGTATGTCACTGTGGTCTGTCGTTAAGCCTGAGGCTCATATGAACATTATCAGATTTCGACGAGGAAACGGTTTCGGCGAGGAGACCTCAATACGCTCCAGCAAATCCACTCGTGCATCCTTATGGAATTCAGCCACAGGGAATGGCGCAGCAGGCTCAACCAAGACCCACCCCGAACTCTACCGCACCTACTTGCTATTCTATGGGTGTTATAGTGTGCAATAAATCAAAATGCTTGAAAATGTGATACCTTTGAAAAAAAACACAAAAAATGCAAAAGGTTCAGAGAAAAAACAGGAAGTTATGGATGGTGTTCACAAAACTGCAAGGATAGATGGGTAACCTTGAAAAAACGCTATGTTGAGTTGCACAGAAAGCAGGAGGATCAGATGATGGTATTATTTTTGATAACTGGTGAATCGACATGAAAAGCAGTAACTTTTGATTCATCAAAATATGTCACCTTGAACAGCGTGATAAATGTGATAACTTCTAGCAGAATGGAAATACAAAACGTTCAGGTTGATCCGAAAAACGGAACCTTTCCGATCATGATCCACGCAATGTGAAAACTCTATTTTTCGCCAAGAAGAGACTTAGAGATTTTTCAACTAGCAGCCCAAGTGGAACTAGCAGCTGAGTGGCCCGGTAATATACCTCACTTAACGGCCATTATTTAGCATGCTTTTGGCCCTGAAAAAAGAACCTGAAACATGGATGGCTTGATATCTATTTTGCCACTAAAATTCTTGCCTCATATAACACGATCAAAGTATCAACCCCATACCAAAATCCCCCATGTTGATCCGTAAAATTCAGTGGCAGTAGTGTGTGTAACACAGATCCAGCCACAGATCGCTCCCATATGGCAGACATAGTGTGCAATAATTCCCAGTGCGATACCTTTAGAATTTTACTCAGAAATGCGTTAGGTTGCTTGGAAATAGAGCCAAAAACACACAAACTTGCAGATTATGCATGAAAAAATGTCAACTTCATTTTGAGTGCCTGGAAAACACAACCTCTAATTTCTACTAATATAAATACATCAACTGAAGTGTTCTTCAAATACAGCAAGATGCATCAGAATCATAAACACAGTAACTGAACTTTGTGATGCAGAAATGCAGCAACTTGTGGTTGCATCAAAGTTCGCTAGGTTTCGGAGGCTTCTCTAAAGTGTCATACCTTTTCAAAGGCTTTGAAATGTGCTACCTTTGTAAAATAAGAAAAGCGCAAGGACAAAAACAGGATCATAGTTGCCTTATCCATTTCCCCAGTGACTTTGGTGGTATAGTCTCTAGCTATGCAAACCGGGCGACGGGGTGCCCATGCTTGTGAACCGGTTGTCCCGTCACTGGGTTTACCACCATATCCGGATGTGGGAGTGATCTGTGGCTGGATCTGTGTTACACGCACTACTGCCACTGAATTTTTCGGATCAACATGGGGGATTTTGGTATGGGGTTGATACTTTGATCATGTTATATGAGGCAAGAATTTTGGTGGCAAAATAGATATTGGAGCATCGCACGATTGGCACTCATGAGTCATTCGCACTCGTGACTCGCGAGTTTCACATGTCAAAAGGCCAGATTCGTACTCGTGGCCAACTCGTGGGAACGAGTATTTTTACTCGCAAGTTTTAAAACTCATGAGTTTATTTGACGAATATTTGTAAGATTAGGACTGTGATCTTGTTTTTTAGTTGATGAATGCCTCAATTTACTGTTGTTGATCAAATTTAACAGTGTAAGAGAGGGAAAGAAGATTGCAGTGGCACAAGGCAAAGATATTTGTCCCCATCAAATCTTTGAAACTCATATTCGTACTCGTGGACTACTCGTGGGAACGAGTACTCGCACTCGCGAATGGGGCAAACTCATGAGTTTTCCCACGAGTACTAAGCAATCGTATGATGCTCTAATAGATATCAAGCCATCCCTGTTTCAGGTTCTTTTTTCAGGGCCAAAGCATGCTAAATAATGGCCGTTAAGCAAGGTATATTAACCAGCCACTCAGCTGCTAGTTCCACTTGGGCTGCTAGTTGAAAAATCTCTAAGTCTCTTCTTGGCGAAAAATAGAGTTTTCACATTGCGTGGATCATGATCGGAAAGGTTCCATTTTCGGATCAACCCGAAGTATTTCTGTTCCGCTAAAAGTTATCACATTTATCATGCTGTTCAAGGTGACATATTTTGATGAATCAAAAGTTACCGCTTTTCATGTTGATTCACCAGATATCAAAAATAATACCATCATCTGATCCTCCTGCTTTCTGTGCAACTCAACATAGTGTTTTCTCAAGGTTACCCATCTATCCTTGCAGTTTTGTGAACACCATCCATAACTTCCTGTTTTCTCTCCGAACCTTTTGCATTTTTTGTGTTTTTTTCAAAGGTATCACATTTTCAAGCATTTTGATTTATTGCACACTATAACACCCATACTCCCACATCCGGATATGGTGGTAAAACCGGTGACGGGGCAACCGGCCCACAAGCATGGGCACCCTGTCGCCCGGTTTGCATAGCTAGAGACTATACCACCGAAGTCACTGGGGAAATGGATAAGGCAACTATGATCCTGTTTCTGTCCTTGCACTTTTCTTATTCTACAAAGGTAGCACATTCCAAGGCCTTTGAAAAGGTATGTCACTTTACAGAAGCCTCCAAAACCTAGCGAACTTTGATGCAACCACAAGTTGCCGCATTTCTGCATCACAAAGTTCAGTTGCTGTGTTTATGACTCTGATGCATCTTGCTGTATTTGAAGAACACCTCAATCAATGTATTTATGTTAGCGGAAATTAGAGGTTGTGTTTTCTGGGCACTCAAAATGAAGTTGACATTTTTTCACACATAATCTGCAAGTTTGTGTGTTTTTGGCTCTATTTCCAGGCAACCTAACGCATTTTTGAGTAAAATTCTAAAGGTATTGCATTGGGAATTATTGCACACGATGTCTGCCATACTATTCTATTCCTGAACCTCTTTTTGAGGATGATTCCCATTCCAACTTCCCTGCTCTGTATATTCCAGATGAGCTCCTAATATTCGACGACAATTTTCTTGAGGCTGCTGATGGTGATCCCAGAAGACGATGAATTTCCTGTGATTCCAGTTCCAGGCCCTGCTGGTGATATACCAGTTCCTGCTGATGTTCCCGCTGCTGATGTATTTCCAGCTGCTGATGGTATCCCAGCCATTCCAATTGCTCCTGCCTTGAATAACGATAGAATTCAACCAGAACCAGCGTTCATTGTTCTGCAGAACCGACGCCTTCCAACTGTTTTTGCTGGAGAACCCGAAATTCATCATAGCGGTCGAAACACTCTTGCCACAGCTTGTCATACAGGCCAGGATGAATCTCAATTCTTCACGATTCGTGGTCCTGGTCATTGTGGAGCTCCTGGCGCTGTGATAGATCCTCGAGAAGGTGGTGTTCGACGCCCCTGGCTCGGTCAGCTACCCTTGATTCGTACTCCTCATACCTCACTGGTGACCCTTGGGCTCTCCTTGCATTTAATGATGACACCGCTATTCCCCAGTCCTTCAAGGAAGCCATGCATTGGCCAGACCTTTGGCTGGCATCTATGAAGGCTGAAATGGAGAATTTGGTTGGGAAAGGGACCTGGGTACTCACTCGCCGCCCAGCAGGTGCCAATGTCATGAAAGGAAGATGGGTTTTTGCCATAAAGTATGACGGAGAAGGGAATATAATCAAGAGGAAGGCTGATACGTCGTGAAGGGGTTCACACAGATTTATGGCGTGGACTATGACAAAACTTACGCTGGGGTTGTTCGCATGGAGTCTATTCGAATTCTATTGGCCATCATTGCTCATCTTGGTCTCAAGATGTGGCAGGTCGATTTTACAGGTGCCTACCTCAATGCCGATGTCGACAAAACCGTGTATATGGAGCAACCAGAAGGCTTCCAAACAGGTGAAGGTGATGAAGTCTGCCTTTCAAAGAAAGCACTGTAGGGCATGATGCAGGCAGGACACCTTTGGGGCAAGACCCTTGACGATACCTATACCAAGCAAGGGTATACCAGATCCCTTGCTGACCCTTGTATTCGCTTTAAGCAGGTCGGGTCCGAATACACGCTAACTGGAACGTACACCGACGACGTTTTTGGAGCGAGTTCAACGAAAGTCGGTGCCGAGTTAGCCAAGGCTGGTCTTCGTAAACATTGGGCTATTACCGACTCAGAACATCTCAACCTTATGCTCGGTGTCTCAATCAAACAAGATTCAACTACTGGTGATATCACTATTGGCCAAGCGGCATATTTTCGATGATTTCTGCAGAATTTCGGTCTCTGGGATCTCAATCCCGTCGACACTCCTCTTCCCCAAGGCCTTCAGCTCGAAAAGTTGCCTTATCACTTGTCACCCAAGGATTTTGCATATATGAAGGACAAACCTTATCGCCCTATTCTTGGTCATGCCATGCGGGGCCAAGTATCAACTCGACCTGACCTTTCTTTCGCCGTTAATTTCCTCACACAGTTTCAGACGAATCCCGGCAAGGAACATTGGAAAGCATTACTCCATGTCTGTCAGTATATTCGGGGAACTGTCAATTTTTCGATTGTCTACAAATCGAAGCGAGATGGGGATATAAATGACATGGGGTTGGGCATCAAGCCTTACATCTACTCCGATTCCGACTACGCTGGATGCCTCAATGGTAGGAAATCTACCTCGGGTTACGTCGCTGTCATGGCTTCAGGTCCGGTTTCTTGGGGTTCAAAGAAGCAGGAATGTGTTACGACTTCGATGACTGGGGCCGAATACGTTGCCTTAGGCAAAGCCGCAGAACAAGCAGTTTGGATGAGTTCATTTATGGATCAGATCGACTTGCCCTAGGATGGACTAATTGTCATTCGTGATGACAATCTCACGTCATTATCCCTTACCGAGACTCATCGTCACCACCACCAAGCACATCCATATTCGACACCATTTTATCCGTGACCTTGTTTCTGACGGTAGCATCAAACTGAAGCCGATAGCATCACGGGACAATTTGGCCGACGTCTTAACGAAACCCTTAACCGCCCCCGCTCCATCGTCGTCTTGTCAGTTGTATGAGTCCTTGAGCTTTCGAGGTCAGGGGGGGTGTTGAACGTTGACCTCTATCTCTCGTTTCCTTATCTTATCCCCTTACCCCATCTTATCTTTCTTTGCTCATATTTGTAGTTTCACATATTTCATACTCCGAGACCGTATATAAAGCCTCGTAGTACTTTTTTTCGCCTCAGTCTGTTTCCTTTCGACTGAGGTGATTATTCCTTTTTCTTCTCTCTCCTCATACCTTACTGATAGACCTGTAGTCTTAGCTCACTCTGTGTCTCTCAGGTACTCGCTCCACCGTCCAACACAAGCAGTGTGCAATTTCTCACCCCTCCTCACTTTGACTGATCAAACAATTTGGTGAACAGAGCAAAAAAATTGGGGGCTCGTACTTGCCACTTGTCAGCCTCTATTTCACTGGTACACCTTTATTATCAAGACAGTTGGCATTGGTCTTTTCCCTTGTGATCTTTGTCATTTCCATTCACAGGTTTCTTTGGTCCTGTAGAACAACTATGCTTGTTTAAATGGAATTCCAATTCATGAGTTGTTTGTTCATAATGCTTCCACCAATTAGAATGCACAATACATGTTTGACAATATTGGCTCTGGCAATCTTCCTGACAAGAACAGCATTTTAGTTTGAGTCAATCAGGTAGAAATTGAGCAAGAAATTGACCTCAGAAAGTGGCCTTTTTGGCGGAATCTGGCTATTTTTGGACATTTTACCTGAATCTTGCACTTTCCAAGGTCAATTTCTTGCTCAATTCTTATCCAATTGACTCAAACCAAAGTGCTGTTCTGGTCAGGAAAGGTGGTAGTTTTACATGGCATAGTCAGATTTTACCCCACAGCTTTTGGCACTGTACTGAGATTTTGCACAGTTCAATTTTTGGCATATAAAGCCTTCTTGCTCCAGCTTTCGAAGTTTTCATAAAATTCCAAGTATGTAGTCTAAAAGTACCATGATAATACTAGATATTCACAGCTTACATCATAGAAAAATATGGAGTGGTTCCCAAGCTATCACACCAAGAAGTGAATCCGGTTACTTTTTGTCACAGCAAGTATTGCATTCTATCAAGATGTCTGTTGTAGCAAGCCTTCCATTCTTATTGTGGACTTCAGTGTTTTATGTCTCTGAGACATCTCATGTACATTGGCCACTGATTTATGCCTATAGATCCCCAATTCTTTCTGCTCTTGGCGTGACATCAGAGATCTTGGCACTCTCTTTCGTTTCATGTCTGAGCTCAGTACATGACGGACAACCACTTTCTTATTCATCGCTGACTCTTACCTTACCCACGTTTGTGTCATGGAGTAATCACCATTAAACGCTCATTGCTTGACTGATTCCCAGGAAGTCGAAGCTGTCGAGCAAAGCGTACAGCCGTGGGGCTTCCATTATACGCAAATTCAGAAATACTGTATCTGACATCTTTCCCACTGATTCTGCATATCATCTACACACTTTCCAAAACACGGACTATGCTCTTGGTTCCTCAGAATATGCAAACCTCGCCGGGAGGAAGTAGACGGCATCTGCGAAAATTTAACACGAGTTTAGAGCAAAAGAGAAAATGCCAGTAACATTCCAGGGACACCGCCACCGCATGTCCATCCCGGGGGACCTACAAGTACGCAGATTTTTCAGTGTCTCCAAGGAGAATGGAAGGAGTATGGAAGGAAATCAAATTACAGGCCTGTAACAAACTGCGTGAGTACGGACAAGTCAATAAAGAGCTGAACTTACATGGACCCCATCAGCACCTAAATCAGCAACAAACCCTTCGTGTCAGTGAACGAAATCCATAAAGTGAAGAAGCGAGCCGCACAGGGAAGGTCCTGAGTTGGAACGAGACTTGGAGTCACAGTAGCTCCGTTGACAGTGAGCACGAGGAGGATGGCAGGGAGGATGAATTTCAAGTTGAGGCTGAGCATCAGGAAAGTAAGTTATAGTACTGAATGTCCGTGCTGCTGTACATCAGTAAAACGGTGCGGTCGTCTTTCGCATCTTTGTCTTTCAGACACAGTCTTTCACATCTTTGAGGTCTTTGGGGACAAGGTCTTTCAGCATGAAACCAAAAAAAAATCCGGACCTCTCACACTGCTGTATCTATCCTCTAAATTGATGTTCCTTACTCATGGAGTACAAAAGAAGTGAATCCAATCACAAGACAAGCGTTGGAGGTAGGCCGCGATTTGATCGGACATCACCAAGTCCTTTGGGGCGGCCCTCAAGTTCCCACAGACAACACGTGCATGTTGGGTTTTCTTTCGTCGTCTGCTTCTTCCCTTCCCCCACCACAGCGACCTGGCTGCTCCCTCATTCCATTCTCGAATTCAAAATCCTTTATCCCAGTTCATTATATATATATTCTAGACCATATTGTCGATCCAATCTGTGGATTTTGGTCCGAAGGCGGGCGTCGAGCTCAACCCTTTGTCATGCTTGTATTCTTCTCTATTTTCCTTCCTCCTGTATTCTCTTTGTCCTCCTATGATCCAAAAGCACAGGCATCCATTAGCCCAAGGTATGTGATCAGCATTCCCTAGGGGAAGTCTGTTGCTCATGTTTCGTATGGATAGAATCTGTCGTCTTTTCTAGTAAGCCATATCTTCCTGTTGTGGCTACTGGCTAACAGATTTTGCCAGATTTCCCTGCTTTTTGTGCTGTTGCCACTGCGGCCGGACACCCAGCCACCGAGGAGCGGAAGCGAGACCAACGACGAAAGATGACTGTGATATCTTTTACCTGGTGAGCTTTTTCGTATTCTTATTTAGTTATCAGGACACTGACTTGTAGCATGTAGCTGCTATTCTCTGTCATGATCTCAGCATATCATGTAGTCCTCTTTGTATCATTTATCTACGTCATTGCTTATCTGCTGCGTAGATGTCTAGTCATTGTCTTAGCTTGAATTCATCCCTATATACCCCATATCATGCCCTTTCATCGCCAGTAAGATCACCCATACGTAAGAAATACACAGCGAAAGACACCATGAAAGACGTTTGAGGCGTCTTTCACAAGACACTTGCGTCTTTCCAAGACTGGTACATATCTTACAAAATTTGTCATCTTTCAGCGTCTTTCGCGTCTTTCAACCCCTTGAAAGACGCAAAAGACGACCACACCATTTTACTGATGTACTTATACTTATACATCCAGTGGACCGCGGTAAGGCGGTTGACATCTGTCGGCCATTGATGTCCGCCTGTGGGTCGGAGAATGACAATGCTTCGTTAGTCAACGGAGTAATCGTTCGACTTTGAGTACGGGAATCTTGCGGTTTGTGTCGGGATAGGTCGACGTCGTGTCCTGTTATATCAATTTTCGGCTAACGCCCACCCGCGTTGCTAGCTCTCGGGGTCCAAGACGATGAAGAAGTCTATTTAGGCTGTTTTCCCTAATGCTTGGCACATTCTGATGAGACTGGAGGAATACAAACTCTTGGCGACAGATTCCCATCAAGAGTCAGGAAGGATGGGAACTAGTTTATTACGGCTGGCCCATGTATTGAATCACTTGAAGCTGAAGCTCTGAGCGAGATCTAGAAGTCCGGCTGTGTCCCGAGCTGATCATAGCTGACTTCCAGTCACAACGCACGTCCTATCCCTCTACTCCCCCAGATGGGATCCCAGCTCCACGGATGAGATCTTGGAGATCTGGGAGTGACCTGAAGCATCAATCCTGCCACGGATAAGATCCTGAAACCAGCTGATATCATGGCCTATTCTAGTCTTCCTTCCTATGCCGTCAAGGTTCCACAATCTATCGAGAGGGCACCTCTGAATGTCATGTGCCAGAGGATCCTGGCAGTGTCTGGACAGCCAATCACTCCCCTTGACCGAGCACCCTGGTGTATATGTTTGGCCGACTGTTTCTTGAAGGAACTTTGGCTGCCTCAATGGTGGACTTGATTATCACGATGTCACTGTGCTCACTGGAGGAACTCGGTATTTCAATGACTTGATGACCTTAATCAGCTGCTCGCCTGTCTAGTTGAGTTCTGCAGAAGCAGCTTGAGTTTTCTCGGATCTCATTGATGACATTGACACCACCCTGGTATTCGTAAGTTTATACTATTCGACGTCTGGAACCGAAATCGATTTCTGATTGATATCAGACTGGTGCCTTCTCGGCCGCTGTTACAGCATTCGGAAATTCCTGACTGAATCCTACAAATGGTTGTCCCTTGAGCCTGCTGATACAACTGTTCATCTATTCTTCCAAATTGCCATTCAACTTGGTACTACAAATGCCTATGCCAGAGAACCCAACCCCATTCATACTTTCCCTTCATCGCATCACATCAATATATTCCGGTTCTTGAGCCTCACTTCTGACTGCCCTGATTGCTATTCTGGTGAAAGAATGGCTCCGTGAGTCCCGCAGAGAAACACCATTTTCTAGCAAAAATGCATTCAGATTAGTGCATTGCATGATTCCCTAAGACTCGCAAATATTTGTAAATATATTTGTGGGAAGATTCATGAGTTTTCTATATTGGGGAGTATAAATTTTGACCAGGTACGAACTTGTCTGAGTGCAAGTCTATGATTCCTAAATTCCTCAGAAGCTCAGATACTCACACGAGTATTCACGCAAGTATTTGTACAAGTATTTATATGGATTACTTGACAAATAAGTACAGTTACAAAGGAGAAAATAGAAAATACAGCACTACATTGAAACATCACCCTAGGCTGATGGCGGCGTCTGATCATCATGGCGACTGCTTTGTTGCCTGTTGTGACTGTTCCCGTCACTGCTTCCGTCGCTGCTCCCGTCACTACTCCCGTCGTTCATGTCACTGTTGATGCTTATGATGACATGAGTGGCAATGAGGTGCCCCCTTTGGCTGATGCCTGGGGCTCTGATGAAGCTGGTGAACCTTATGAATCTGACAGTGACTCTGACAGTGACAATGACATGCTGCCTTGATTGAACTCTCAGATTTGGACTCTGGATATGGTTCAGAAAGAAGCTATATGTCTATGATTAATCCTCAGTGACTTACATCAGTGCCTGTTTAATCCGGGCTGTAGCCATCCATTGCTCAATCACAGTTTCCATTGACATTCCTTTGCATTGGTCGATCTTACTTTTCTATTTCCATCTCTTTTGCTTGACCGTTCAATCAGTGCTTCTCTGTGGTTTAATCAGTCTTCACCAATTGGGATAGATGCTGCAACGATGGTACATGCAATGTAGGAGAAGATGGCAAAAATGGAAAAAAGCACTGTGATTGGTAGAATAAAGAGACAGAAGATAAGTGTTGAGGGCCTGCCTAGAGTTCATGAATGTATCTTACATGCCTTTTATATGTGCTATACCACATATATGAGGGTAATAATAGACTGCCAAAATTATTGCGATTTTCACATCTAAATTGTGCTAGGTTTGGTTGGTGCCAGGTTTAAAATAATGCACCATCTTGCTGACACATGCAGGGCTCGATGGTCACAAGTGTTGAGCTCATCTTGTCTCCATGAATTGTAAACAACCTCACGCCAAAAGCCTCACACAGCAAAACCTCGCACAATTTTTCACATCACAAACCTAGCAACAATTTTGGTCTTACTGCAATCTAGCACACATTTTCAAGGATAGATGGACCTAGCACAATTTAACCAGTGGAATAAAGGCCATCCGTATTGGGGTAATACACTGCCGAAATTCAAATTTGTGCTAGATTTCACTTTTTACAGAATAAATTGTGCTACAGTATACTAGGGCTCCTTCAGACAGCCAGGGTCCTTCGGACAACCCTTTTTGAATTATTTTCATGTAGTTCATATGCTCCACAATGGTAGCTGAGAGAACTATCATATCATATGGAGCTGCTGAAAAAGTTTTGAGGCTAACAGGAATCACATAGGACAGCAGGACAGAAAATGTGTTGTCCGAACAAGCCATTCCATGGAAGCTGCACTTTTTGGCATGGAAATCCGGTCAACAACCTGGCCCACCACCCGAAATATCTGGCCTACCTTAATATTTAGTGCTAAGCTTAGCTATTTTTGTCTGAGAACTGAGAATCTGGGACCAAATGCAGCCACAAACAATGAAAAGGTGACAAAGTCGATCAAAAAGTGTGACTTTTGAGCATCACACCCTGCGAAATTTGGCGTGGCTGAAGGAACCCAAATGGTTTGACAACTGTGACCACTAAGATTTCTTTTTTCCTGCTCTTTCACATTGCTCTAGCACTGTTCTGAGCTGGTGAATAGATCCATTTTATGTCTGTTTTTACCCCTCTAAAAGTATTTTCCAGGAGAACCTCAAATAAGATTCGAATTGGGATCCCAGCTTCCACTGTCTGAAGGAGCCCTAGTACACTGTAGGTTCAGCTATCCTTCAAAATGTGTGCTAGGTTGCAATAAGATGGAAATTGATGCTAGGTTTGTGATCTGGAAAAATGTTGCTCCCATTTTTGTGCAAGGTCAAAAGTTCTATTGCATCAGAAACAAGGCATGCCATGCTCATTTCCATCCAATTGTCTAGTCTCTGTCATGACAAATTCGTCCTCGAGACGATGGTGTCTTCCTCGTTGAATTGTCAGCTCTTTGCAATTTTTTTCAAGCCTGGGCCACACCATAATGCTGCTGGCGTTAATGATGAAGCTGTCGGTTACTTATTCTGGTTTCGCTCAAGCTGATGATTTTACAGCAGGATGCGGTTAACTAGAGCTCCAGGTACCATGCCAATATTCTTCAAGGTCCACTGGCATTTCCGAAACCAACAGCCATTTACCAGTGGGTAGAGGCCAACCGTTCTGGTGGCAGATATGAGTCCCCTATTTTTATTCCAGTTTCAATAAAGTGACATAAAACTTTCAAATATCACATTTCACTCGGAAAACAATGGAATAAGCTGACAGTCACAGATGCTCGAGGGTCATTTTAACTCCGCGAAAATGACCTGAATTAATTACTTATTCTGGCGGCCTGAAAAATAACTGATTTTTGCCAGTTGTGAATATTTGGCCAAAATTGGACCTTTTCACTGAATGTTTGCTGGCACAAAGAGCCTGCATATTTGCTGGTGGGAAGATAGACTGGCTCAAATACAAAATCTTTATGGCCCACCAAGATGTCACCTTTTTATCAAAATCTTCCCAGGTTAATGAATAAATAATTTTCACACCCAAAAAAGGTCACTTGTTTGCACTCATTTTAACACATCAAGTCACATCCAGTTCTGGGTATGAATTATTACTTTAGGTCCATGTTTGAAGGTGAATGTACAACCTGACATCTGTGCAGAAGATGAATAGAAACTGAGCTGTTGGCCTTGATCCCTTCCCGTTCATGTTCAATTTCAAGGCCTTTACTAAATGCAGGAAAGAAAATTGTGGTGATCCTGGCATTGATTGCGAACTGAGCTGTGGCCTCTCAGGATTCCTTATTGTTGCAATAAGATCAGTGATCGTGACTGATCACTGGAAAGGCTGTGGTGTCAACCATCCCGACCAACCCCCACATCAACTCGGGAGCCTCAACAGAATTCTGATTCCCCACTGAACAATCATACTCCAGTCTGAAGGAGTAAATCTCTGTTGCAGTCACTCCAAATATATGGAAGTCCGATCTATCAGGACATGCATGTCCAGGACCTGAGACAGACATCTCAAGTAGGCTGTTCCTTGATCTCAGCTGTTTTGGTAACTGTTCTTGTAACTGTTCTGAGAAATTGCACTGGTCTTCACTGTTGCCATTGTGATTTCTATATAAATAGCCAGCACCATTGATGCACCATGAGTGCTTGCTTTCGATTACTCATCCAGGTGAGCCAAGCTCCTGTTTGAACTTTTGAACAGATCTTTCACTGACTCAGTCATTTCATTCCCTGCAGGTGCTATACATCCGAACATTCTCAACATCAGACTTTCTCAGGAATCTTGATAGAGAGACTGATGTCAGTCGAGGATGGTTCCAACTTCCACCATCTCCGGAGATTTGATCAGACACAGCAGCAAATTGTGACAGGTGTTTCAAAGGATGACTAAGGCATACCACGGATCCAGATGTTTGCCCAGATATCGATGAAAACATCTGTGAGGACATCTACATCTATGGGTGTGGCTGCCGAGATGATTTTTGAGTCTGAGCCTCAGTAGTTTATTCAATTAAACAGCTTGATGTTCGTATTTCAAAGGTATTACATAGTAATTACACCAATTACTGTTCGCTTCCAAGTACATAACTTCTTGAAACAGTAAGAAAAAGACTGAAATCATTGCAGATATCTGTGGATACCACCATGGGAACATCCATGGAGCCGGATGTGCTCAGATGCAGAGCTGAGTATTAGGCCCACCAATATCCACAGAGCTGGATGCAGATGCTCTGCGGAACCATTTGCGGTATGCCTTAAAGACAACAATAGATGTCCTTGAAACAATTTAAAAAGGGCATTGGTTACTGCTTGACTGCAACCCACACATCTCTACACAATCAAGTTGAAAGATGACTCCAGATGAAGTGGCATTGCTCAAGCGTGCAGGCCAGGTCTTGGTACAAAATTTCTCCACAATGGTTAGTGCCTGTTGTGAAATACCCTCAAACCAATTGCATACTTACCGATTGATTAGGTTACTCTGACTTTTTGCTATGGCACTGAACATCTCTTAGTATAAGTTTCCTTGCTAAACAGTATACAACAGGTCTCTATTTCTTGCTTGCATCTTTGACATTGCATACACTTGTTGTGTGGGCTTTTTTCCTTTTGCTAATGTGAAGTCTGATACTAAAGTTGTGATGTGACAGAAAACGCAGCAAAACTACAGCTACTTGGGTACTCTGCACCATGTTGGCTATCCTATTCAGTATCATCACCACCTTTTTCTGCCTATATGTTGCATTCAGCTTCAAACTAATGATTGGGGCTCTCATCGACAACACAGACCTGGAGCTGGTAGAGAGATTGGAAGTTGCAGATAGCAGTATCCAACCACTCCTCCTGGCTCAGGAGTGGATCAGCGGTAATGGCTATGGACTCATGGTGGGTTCGGAGTCAAATTTCCTCCAATCCATGCTGATGAATGATACCAACCATTGCAGTTTATTTTTGGTGATGGCATTGTGGTTTGGCGAGCATGGGCTGTATGGTCTGATCAGCAGAGTGTGATAATTCTGCCAGCATTGACTTTACTGGCAACATTTGGTATAGAGCTTTGTTTTTTGAATGTTCTGCTAATTTACTTCAACTATCAAGCCACTTTCCTGACAGTGTGTTTGCTACAGACTCTAGAATTCACTGTCTCCAGGGTTGTCTCTGGAATGATTGGAGCTCTACTCACTGCTACTTCTGCCCTGAGCATTGCAACAAATCTCATAGCTGTCCTGCTCATTGGGTTCAAAGCATAGTATGATTTCTGTGATTTATCTCTCTTCTGTAGTCTAATCTGATTCAGCCAGCACTGGAAATTTATGAAGGATACAGTTGGAGTGGGAACTTCTGCGGCTGGAAAAGTCTTGATGTTGTTGACAGAGTCTGGCATAGTATATGTTATATTTCAGGTGTGTTCTTTCACTGCCTATCTCCTGATTTCAGTTACTATATTCATAATTCCAGATTATCAACTTTTCCCTGTCTGTTGTGGAAACCACAGAGGTCTCACCATTATTTGAGGCCGGAGATATTTGGGGTGCAATACTGACCATGCTTTCAGTGAGTTTCAGTTCCTATAATTGTTGTCATGTCATGAATGAGGTCTTCTAGGCAGCCTATCCAAGTCTTGTTATCCTGATTGTGTACAATCGACATTCCATTGCTCAGCTCACAGAGGTATCTACCACTGGGAGTAGAAATATGGGAACACATATCTCATTTGCTCGGTCACCTCCTCACCTTGAAATGACTGTCACAGACTCCATCACGATCAGGAGTCAGGCAGACAATGGATTCCAAGCAAGAGTAGCAAGACCTACAGAAGAGGTCCCAGAGGTTTAGGGAACAGAATTTTGTTTTGAAACTTGTCTTGAGTTACATGTGTCTGCATTTAATAACAATCTGTGATGTCCAACATGAACCTGCAATCATTGCTCAGGACCTAGAGCTTGAGTCCATAAGTTATGCAGAGTTCATTCTCTGTGCTGTGTCTTTGCTTCCTTTTAGATGCTATAACCCCTGCCTGCAAGGCTTTTTCTCATTCCAGTCCATTGTGCCAAACATTTGCCACAATTTTTTTTATGATACCATCACAAACCTGACAGTTTGTTTTGATTGCCGGTTGCCCCTCAGATGAATTTCCCGGATGACATGTATAAGACCAGAAGGAGACTCATAAAAGTATTCACCACATTCCACTGCCATATCCTCACAGGGGTTTCTTTGTGTGAAGTCTAATCTGATGTGGGAGCAGACTGGGAGGAGGTGGGAAAAGATCATGTGCTCCAAGGGTTGGAATAGATGCCAGGCTGGATTTAGTAATTTACGTCTATTCTAGGGTTGGAGCAGGTGACCTCTTGGCATGTTATTCAATTTCTAGCAAATCTACTCCAACCCTGGGAATAGATGATGTGTTCAGCCCAGAATAGCCATCGCTCCAAATCTATCCAGACTTACCCCAATCTGCTCCAGCCCTGCAAATAATTTGGCCTGAAACATGATGATTGAAGAATGGCAGCAATTGAAATCTGGTAAGGCATGCCGCGGGGAAGACCGCCGGACACCCGCGGACCGCCCCGGCAGGAGTGGCTAATTTAGATGACATCCCGCTGACCGCCACGGATTCTCCGCCAAAAACCCGGCCCCGGCAGGGAAACCGGCAGGTTTCGCGGGGAACCCGGCGGGGGACAGGGACCTACCCCGATAGACCACTGCAGGGACAGGGCCCGACAGGAACCAGTCGAAAAATCAGGTAGAATTCCAAAACTTGAGAATATTTACATTGATAATACAAACTACACAAAATCTTTAGTCAGAGCCATAACCAGAGTTGTTAACCTCGTCATCTATGTCAACAAGAGAGGGCATGTCCGCAGATTGATGATGTACTAGTACAAAGTTTAACTTGGAAATTTTAACTATATACTGTACCCGCGGGGGTAGGTCCCCGCCGGATCCTACCTAAAATTTGAGATCGTGGACGCTGTCCGCCCCTCCCCGCCTCCGCCGTTCGCGGGGATTTTTTTCCTACCTCCGCCAGGAATTTCCCGCGGTCCAAACGGCCGGGACCTGCGAAAATCCCGCCCCCGCGGCATGCCTTAAAATCTGGTCATTATGCATAATTCCGTTACATGATATTGTGAAGAAGAATTGGAAAGAAACTACTGTTCCAAATCTGTGAGGTGGTGATTCACGCATATGCTGACATCAGACTTAGTTATATTTTCGCAGAATTATCTTAGATAAGCATTATTATATTTGTTCTGAACCTTCATCTCGCCTGAGCTCAAGACCCTCACTGACATTTGTGATGGCTAGGCCTCCATAAACTGCCTTGATCCTCCTCGTCAAAGAGGCCCTGTTGATGGTGATACAATCTCTTTCACCAGGGTACAGGCTACACAGTCACTACAAATATATTCATGCTTATCTTGATATTTTCCCTTCAACCTTTATGGGATTATTTGACCTTTGCTTTACATGGGAGCCAACTGTGAGCATCCCATTCAAAGTGTTGAAGAGACCAGGCTCCTAAAACCATGCCCCAATAGGTTGGCAACGACACAAGGGGCTCGATTGAAGTCAAATGGAAATAATGAGAAATCTGTAAAAGGAAATAAATCACATGTTTTCACCGGTTACTATAATTTATTTGCCAAGTGAGAGGCGTTGCCCACCTATGGGGCTGGCACAAAAGGCTTGGCATCAAAATCGGGACATGTATGGACTTTGAAGTTTCATCTCACACCGGGGGCATAGCCGGTTCCCCTGAGTTCAGTTCCCCTGAGTTAGCCCCAAGTTAGCCCTCAGATCAGATCCGGTTATAGCGCCCGTGTTGACAGTGAGTGGGAAAACTGCAATCATATGATACTATCAGTGTCACATGGTTGCAAAGTGACATAGAGTTGCAAAATCCGGGTTTCTGACCTTATCCTAGTGCCAAATACCTTTGGACTTTTTATATTATGAGACTGTAACATATCTGAATTGACAATATCTAGTTGAACCAAGATTACTGCCATTTATTGCTCCTCAAAAGCAGGATTCATCCATCAAGGTCCAAAAAGCGAAAAATGATCTGGCCATATCCAAAGCCAATTCAGGTCGATTACCTCTGAGGCTTGGAATTATTGATTGGGGTATCTATGGGACAATACATGCCAATTTTTGTGACAATCTGATGGATATAGCGAGCAGGACAGAGAGATGCAAATTTGAGCATGACAGATGGTGGCTGGAGATTGAAATTTAAGTGATGGCATTGACGGCAGGTCATGTACTTCCCTCGCCCTCGCCTCACATCTCCCTGGTTGATTATGCTCAACAAAACTCCTATCCATCTGGCTTGTGCATGACAATCAAAGTCTTGCCAGGCAATGATCCTAAAGTTGAAAAAATCATCCAGGAGGGTATCCAAATCCTGATGCTGCCGGGCAGACATTCAACTCAGCAGAGCATTGATTTTGCCCCAGCAACACTTTTATGAGACGCTCAACATCTATCCTCCCAAACTGAATTGACAGAAGTGAAGGAAATATACACTACTTCATATCCAAGAAGATCCTAACCCTCCAAATCCTCTCAAAAATTGTTCCAACTGTCTTTTTGCAAAATTTTGCAACTCTATGACACTGATAGTACCAATAAGATAGAATGATGAATTATTAAGTATCCTCGGCATGATGTTGGAATGACTGATGATCTGTCAATGTTTTCAGTGATGTAGAATTCACTGCCCCTTTCTGCCTCCCACCATGAAGGTGGGGTATTGAGAAATGTAATTGGAAAAATAAAAAGAAGAGACAAAGGACAAAGAACAGAAATGTTGTGCAGCCATGATGCGATCTAAATGTGTAATTGATTATGACTAACTTGACACGCGCACAGCACATGGGTGCATTTCTACTCCAATTGAACTTCCGCCCATTGTTCTCTCAGAGTGGGAACTTGTTCCAAACTGTCGAATATGTGAATTGATTGATCACTTGATACAAAGGGCTGGACAAGGGCTGGACAAGGGGAAGTGAACATGGGGAAGGCTGTTTGCCCCTGGTGTCAATGGCACCAGATACCTTTTAGAGCAGTGTTCATTTCACCTAAGAAGCCTCATAAAATGTCATTCAAGAAGTCCACCAGCCTCCAAAGGCTTTAACAGTGTGTGAGGAACATGGTTTCTGCCCAGAAAATACCTGGATGTCTGTTATGAGTCCCCATTTATGGGCTCATTTGTTGGGCTGGAGAAATTTTACTCCAGGGCCATCAGACCAATGGGGAATTACACATGACCTAATTCCCACTGGGGCAGCAATTGCTGAAGATACATTTCCAGATCATTTCTGACATTCAGGTGCTCAAATTATGGCTTTCTGACAATATCCTAGGTATCCTCAGGCTGCTTCATGGGCAAAGAGCTCAAAAGAGAATTATATCAAGCCTGCACCAGCATCTAGCAGCCCCTGGAGTCATTTACTGCAGTAAAACCCTCTAATTACAAGGACCTCTTTCCACAGGAAGCCTTCTAATTAACCAAAATCAAGGGAGAGTATCTAGACGGGTTTCCTGCAGAAAATCTTGCTTAGAGAGGGAGGCCATGTGTATGTTTCATTACAAAGTGCTGCTGTCGAAGAATTTGGCTTCTCTATGAGAATCCAGGAAGGTCTTCTGTACACTATGGTTCATCTGTACAGTAGAGTTTGGTGCAATGTAGCATCTTGGAATGCCCATTCTGATGATTGGAAAACATTACTAGACTATTATGGCTCCTATAACCTGCATCAAGTCCATATGAAAGTCATGGGTCATGGCAGCATAGCCAGTTTTATCTGAAACAAGATTATGGCTAAAATACCAATATTGAAATCAAATGAAGTACTGGAGTTATTTGACTGATTTAGGTTTCAAACGAGGAATACAATGTATTTCCAAGTAGTTTATCAAAAAGAATTATTGGATTGCCTTCAATCAATCAATCAATCAATACATATAAAACACCTCGGTCACCTGATGCTGATTAATTATTTCGTTATCGCTTATTAATTAAATGACAAATCATTTCGGCATCAAGTTGAGCGCTGGCGAATCAAGCGCCCAAGTCGCGCGTTGGTTCAGATGTGTCAGTTAAGCGCCGAATTGGTGCCGCAGTCATACCTTGGTTTAAAAATACTTCAGGGAGTGCCGAATTAGCACCGAATCATTGCGGCATCAAGTTGAGCGCTGGCGAATCAAGCGCGCAGGTCACACGTTGGTTCGGATGTGTCAGCGAGTGCCAAATTGGCACCGCCCGGTCATGCATTGGGTTAAAAATACATTAGTGAGTGCTGAATTGGTGCCGGCACAGCACACAACTGCCTGATTGTCCGCGGCTGCTGTAACCAGATATGTTAGTGGCCGTATGAATGACAGTAAGTATTGTTATGGTGCTGATGGGGACTGTACCTGTACTGTATCTGATGGTATGGTATGGCACCATCATACACGTCACTGGCTGGGTCAATGGCCGTTTTGAAGCTATATATATAAAATAATTGAAATTAAAGCAGGTGCATTTATTTATTCATTTCTTACTTTGTCAGATCAATATCTACTATATTCAAGATTTTTTAGTACAGTATCTGAGTCTAACAGTGATTGTAAATGGGCCCATCAACCCATAGCTTGGCCTTCATGGTCACATTCTCATCATGTTTCTCCAACTGATATTCTTCAAGCCTTTTCTGGGACAATTGTGATTCATAGAAGTTGATTAAGGACAACTGTAGCAATTATTGATGCCTTTGGAGGTGTTTCAAGTGTAGTACTGCTTACTGGCCCAAGATTTCTGCTTCATTTTTGACAGCTGATATAGGATTATTTCCTTTCCAACTCAACATCAAGCTGCAGTTTGCTGGGTGCATGTAATAGCCTGGGAATCACATCATTTGTTGAGAATTTTTTGCTACTGTAAGACAGCCATTTTGGCTGTACCGAGACAGTTGCAATACAGTATGGTCCCATAAATGTACTGGCATAGTCATCCCACCCATATATATGGTGACAGGTGGCAGCCCTATGGGCCAATTGTCCAAGGCCTGCTGATTCAATGTTCAAGAGTATGTGTTCCCAGTGTCAGCTACTCCTTTCCTGTTAGCCAAATTCCTGACCAAAGGCCAATCCAGATTGGCACTTTCCATTGATATGGCTATTTGCTCTGCTGATTCACCAGGCTTTGGAAAATGACATCTGTCCTCAATAAAAAGTTGATATTCCTGTCCAAAAGCTATGCAAATTCTGCTATTTGGAACTCTGAGTTGAATTGAAAGTCTTCTGTTCACAATGACAGACTGCTCTCAGTTACTGCACTGGCAGTAGCTTTCAACATGTCTGCTGTTGCTGGCCTGTTTTGAGGTATTCCCCAAACATGATTTCTTCTGGAGCCTCAGATGGTACCAGAGTTGTGTATCCTATACTCCTGACAACTGTATATCCTTAGCTGTCATCTACTTATTTTGAAGTGTCAATGGCATGTCACTGTGCTAATATTCCAGGGAACTCCTCCAATAATAAATGTACAGTATCAGCACAAGATACAACATGAAATGACATGACAGCACTGCTGAGGCCCTGAGTCAGTCCCTGACACTGTTCTCTCTGGATTCCAAGTGATGGAGATCCACCCATGGATGTAGATTCTCATGTTTTACTCCCTGGAGTATTCCTGAACCAAACCATCTAATATACCTTTCATTTCTGATGGTCCCAACTCCCAGGATGTGTGGTGTTTGCCATGTGAATCAACAACTCTGTCAATTATGTTGGTTGTATTGACTCCAGTTCTCTCATATGGATAGTCCTATGTAACCCTTTCAGAATGTACATCCAGTCAACAGAGTAGGAGATTGGTCACAGAGGGTCTTATATCATATTTCCAGAGGTATTGTTAATATTAAGATATATTACAGTAAGCTCTTTTTCATCCAGTCTCATAATGAGAAAAAACAAGCTGTGGTTCCTCCCGGAGGAACCTAAAGCTTGTCAATACATATAAAACACACCAGTCAGGTGATGCTGATTAATGATGACTAATTGTGACAAATCATTTCAACTGACCTAAGCAACTGATAAGCACCAAAGGCACAGATGCCGCCTGATGCTGCCCACAGGGCAGTGGCACAGGTTGGAAAACAAGCTGTGGTTCCTCCCACCATGGGCAAAGTCATCTGCACCATGTTCACTGCACCTGTGGTTGCACCTAGTCTGTACCCAAGTTACACATTGCATTGTTCTCATGCCCTTTCATTGGCATCTCAGCATCACACATGTGTTCTATTGTTCTCTCAAAATGGCAACTGTCAAATCTGAGATTTGTTGCTTGACCTCCACATGATCAATCATGTTTTGTGTTCTCTACCCTTCTTCAATCCTCCTCATTGATTAGGGTTAGGGTTAAATGCCAAAAAAAAAAATACCGACAAAGGAGGCCAGGAGGACATTTAAACTAAGGGAAAATGAATTAAAACTTGAATGGGAGTTAGACAAAGTTTTTCTCAAAGTTTTCCCACAGTTCAGCTGATCAGGAACCTGTCAAAAACTGGCAGGTAAACTGCAAGGTGTGACCTAGGTACAGACTAGGTGCACCAGGTTTTGCCCCTGGTGTCTCAGAGATAGGTGGTGAGCTGAGTGAGCCATCCTACTGGAGGGAGGAACCTAAAGCTTGTATTGGTGATTATAAACCAAAAACAGTTTTGTACACCAAAAAGTCACACACTTGCAGAAATAACATAAATACAGCTGGGAATTACGAGTCCTACTTATTAGGCTTGTTATTTGTCATCAAGAAATGGCGCCAGAGCTCCCTGTTTATCTTATCTATCAGTTCCCCTTGCGGATACTTTCCTCGTCCTCCTCCTGTCTTTAATCTATGTGGTCTACCCACCTGTTGACATTATTGTTCACCTGTCTCTTCCATTCCAGTATGATGTTTCATAACATTCTGTGCTACAGTAACAGCATGGTGACTTGTATAAGCCGCCAAATAATTTCTCCCAGTAATCAAATATACCTTGTTCTGGAGTTCCATTGTGCATGCCTGGTTTCTTCTGTTCTAGCATTCATTTGACAGATGTTGTGGGGTGTAGTAAGTCTTTGTTAACGTCAGTCATCAAAATTAACGGATTTCGCTTGTTTACAGCCACCGGTGTTCGGCCATGTTCCTTATCTGGCTTTGAACCAATCAATCTCGTGCTCGGTGCTGCTTGTCCTTGACTTTATTGTTGCTTTATCATCCATTTGCCATTTCTTCTCTATTTTATCAGTTCTCTCAGGATCAGTACATTATACTCTATTGGCATTTTCCGTGTCATTTGCTGTATGTTTTGGTATACAGTCACTTCATCTATTCTCACATTGTATCCTTGACTCTGCATTTTCGACATGTTATTGGTGGTCCATGATGTCATGTCAGCCAACGGAGTGTCTTCCTTTTCGCTGTAATAGCGTCGTATCCTGTCCCTGATTACCGGCTGTGTTCTCCTGTGTGGCACAACATAATCGCTAACAAATTCTGACTGCACATTCTTTCTCTTTTTGGTCTGGTCTTCTGTTCTGGTATATCAAATTCCTTCTTGCTTTTTGGGCTTTAGAATACTCATGGCTATTTCTTGATAGAGACCCAGCTTTGCCAAGGCAGACCCTTTGAGTGATCATCTGGTCTCCTGTGTCGCATTTCCAATTACTGCTGCAGCAATCAACCCCTCTAGCATTCTTGTTTCCCTTATTATACATTGAGACACTTATTCTTCTTGAACATCCGCAAGCTGTACTTGTTGAGCGCTCCACATAATTTCAACTGCCTCAGAATGGACCAGCTTCAATATCCTCCTGGATATTAGTCTTTTTTTCTTGTTGCTAGCCTTTTGTTAATTTACGACAGATGTGGAGCTTGATGATGATCTAGATAGGCCTGAATTAATCTCTGTTGATGACAATGTTTCAAATTCGTTTGATATTCTGGGACAGAGTTCACAAGCTGTCTTCGGTTGTAAGTCTTCCTTCATTCGTCTTGACCACTGTCCTGTCATATTACTAATGACCAAGAGGGTTGTGTTGTTGGTTGGATGTCGACTGCGGATTCAGAAAACCAGGAATATTTAGAGACCTTGCTTGTAAAATTGACACAGTCAGCGAAAAACATATCGCTTGATGGATTACCACTCAATGTTGTACCTATCACAAGAATGACTTCAACTATTCCAGTTACCTTTCAAAATGGTGATGTGAGAAGTGTCTCTCATAGTCAAGTCCAAGTCATTCTGAACTTCAGTATGACAGACTACAATTCACAAGGCAGCACATGAAATCGGAATGTTGTCAACTTTAGCTCTTCCAAGAACCATCGAGCAATGTATGTTGCATTGTCCCACAGTGCTTCTAGTAACAGTACTGTTATCATGCAGGCTTTGACTCCATCGGCAATAAAAAAGGTAACACAAGGTATCGAAGGTGATCCCAGCCAAGAATTGCATGAACTTGAACTCCTTGACAATATTACAAACATGAAGTATAATGGACCCTTGCCATCAGAAATGGAAGGGAGTACACGAAATGAACTTTTGTATATTTTCTGTCAATACAAAGGCCAAAGCTTTGTTCCTGATGCAGCACATTCAAGAATTAGATGGAGTGACAAGTCGCCTATTGGAGTGAAGCCAAATATGAGCCTCTGTTGTGGACTAGGATTACCTGAGACAGTACATTCAAGACCAAACTGTTGAAACTGGACAAATTGGTGGACTATGTGCCTGCTGTAGGCTCAAAGCGTATCTGTACAATTGGAGATGATGGGACTGTAGACAATACACAGTACAAACATGCATGTCTGCTGAATTTGGTGCCAAATCAAATAGGGCTCGTCAGTTTTGTGTGGGATCATATACACCATAGCTGTCCTTACGATGCATTGTTCATGATTTTTGCAGACTTGTGGTTGCAGAATCCTCCACAATGGGCAAATGTATGTGTTCAATCAGATCAGTGACTATCTTCATGTATTATCACAGGGTCTAGGTCAAGTAACAGTTCAAGCAACAACAATGGAGTCTGTTAGAGATGATGTTCATCAGCTGCTGTTCAACAAAGATCCAGTGATCTTCTAGATGAATGCAGCAGGGACATATCTTGACCGTTTGGCTTCTGAAATGTTGAATACAACAGATTCTCTCGCAACTGAAGTAATCCACTGTACTGGTTGTGGAGATCAGCCAAGGCAAGGTGCATTGAAATACCATCATGCAGCAATCCAACATTGTGGTGGAAGTACAGCCCAGGCAATGAAGTACTATCAAACTTGACTTCATAAAAGATGTACCAGGTGTCGTCAAAGCTCCAGTATTACTGAAACACACAGCATTACACCCAAGATTGTCACAATGGAGTTGGCCTCTGGAGGGTGTAACCATTACTCAGCAAGCAAAACTATTAAAGTACTGCATGGATACAATGACATAGCCATCATGGCTCTGCCTGGAATTGTCTATTTTTTCAACAAAAACCATTTTTTCTGCTTGGGTCATCACTAAAGACAAAGAAGTGTGGTACAATGATGGTATGGCAAACAATGCACAATCGGTGTTAGAAGGTCAATTTTCTGATGCAACTGCAGAGGATCTATCTGTATGTCCAGGAGGCTGAGCTTCACTGGCTGTCTATACACGTCTGTCATAATGTCTAGTCAGTTAAACGTAGAGATAGCGGTACCAGAGGTATTAACATGGAGTGAGTCGGAAGTACAGGAGCTCCAGCCACTTGATGTGGAGGATCTCATATCCCTGGGACTGCAATAAAAGGTGGCTATATATATACATATTATTCTGTAATATCTACAGGACAAATAGACTTGATCTCCAAAGACCCCTTGAGGACTCGTACCTGCCATCATCAGAGTGGCCATCCATCCTATTTGTCTTTGATGATAAGAAGACACATAAATGAGGCATGTATATGAGAATAAAGATCCATTCAAGATGAAAAATTGCAGTCTCTCCGGGTCTGGTTCAGCATATAAACAATACTGTACAGACGAGTCATTTTGGCACTTCACAGCACCATCAAACTGTGCCGTTAAATATCTCTGTCATTTTGTATCCTTTTTCCATAAAGCTTGGACTGGAACTGATTGAGATACCATTCTATTTGTTGGTAATAACAGCTATCGTGCTGGGAGTGTGACTATCAGTTGAGAGCGCAATTTCAATTTGGGTGTACAGATGAGCAGTCAAATACTGTAGCCAGTACATGGTGGCCGGGGTCCCCATCGAATATTTTGGATACGCGGAGCATACCACTCCTGCTTTCCATACGTTTGAGGTGTTTCCAAGCCCGTCAACGGACGGGTCCTCGAGACCCATACCCGTTTTTACCCGTCGATGGGATGGTGCACAGCCCTATGAGAAACGAGGAGATACCACTCAAAAAATAAACTCACTCATAGATATTAGGAGGAGGGAGGAGAATCCCACAAGTGGGTAGGATGGTTGCATGTGGATGTTGATGAGAGGCATAGATGTTGTCAATGCGTAGTTGTTTCAGCGTATCTCCGTGTATGTCCGTAAATCTGCGTAGTCTGATCTCCGTGTGCCTTGATCTCCGTGCGGTCTGGTCTCAAAAGCCCTCCGCGGGGGTCTCCTCCGTATGAGACAACTCAAATCAATAATTTTGACATGAACTGGGATTATCTTCTGATTTGAAAACCTGAACAATAGTGATGAACTTGACTAGAATCACCTGTATCACCACACTGAGATATCGAGCACCCGTGGGCCAAGCGACAAGCGCGGGTCTAAGAGGGGATGAGGAGATGTAATGCCGGTGCAGCCGAGATGGAGGAGCAGCGGAGCACGCGTAGATGGTGGAGGAGACGCGTAGATGGAGACGGGAATGCGTAGATGTTGGAGAGGTGATGACTCCAGATGAAGTAGCATTGCTCAAGCATGCAGGCGAGGTCTTTGTAGCAAATTTCTCTCGGATGGTTGGTAGCTGTTGAGAAACAGCCCTCAAACCAATTCCATACTTACTGATTGATTAGGTTGCTCTCGCTTTTTGCTATGGCACCAAACCTCCCTTGTTATAAGTTTCCTCGCTAGATAGTATACAACAGGGCTGTATTTCTTGCCTGCATTTTTGACATTGCATACACTTCTTGCGTGGGCATTTTTTCTCCTGATAAGCTTGCACTCTGATACTAAAGTTGTCATGTGACATAAAACAAAGCAAAACTCCAGCTACTTGGATCCTCTGCACCATGTTGGCTTTCCTATTCAGTATCACCACCACCTATCTCTGCCTATATGTTGCAATTAGCTTCAAACTGATGATTGGGTGTCTCATTGACAACATAGACCTGGAGCTGTTAGAGAGATTTGAAGTTGCAGATAGCAGCAATCTGCGACTCTACCTGGCTCTGGACTCAGCTTTCGCACTGCAACCCCTCCCCCCCCGGTCACGGGTAAGGTCGCGTGACGCGTCCCCGAAAGGAAACACTCGAGCCCGGGTGTCCATTGTTCGTTTAGCGCGTTTATTCTTGCACCTTTCCCTCATCTCCATAACTCTCCAATCCAGAATCTGCCAATCTGCTCACCAGTCTTGTGCCACAAGACAGAGTCAATAGTGATGCTGAACCTCCAATGAGAAGACTTTGTCGCCGCCGAATATCTCGTCACCAATCCCGGAATCTCTGGTCAACGACAACCGAACGTTAGCGGTTTAGATAAGATTACTGTACTGTACAGTACAGTATTCCAATTTATCATTATTATTCAGCTGTTTTGGACTGGGAAATGTGAACGAATTCAGTTTAGTGCAGTCCCCAGCAACGTATGGCAAGCGAGAAACCTCAGGCTCGACTTCTGAAGACAATAGCATTGAAAATAATACAAATCCAATTATTTATGATAGGAACACATTTTTTGTATCTACATGTCTTGATGCAGAGATAGCAAGAATCGGAGAAATGGAGGATGCGCGTTCACTGGCGTTCACTGGCACTTCAACAAGTTCAACTCAACATGACACGTGAGGGTGTGATGTCACAATGTGACACCGGGGGGAGGGGTTGCACAAGGGGCTTTCTGGACTCATGGTGAGTCCCGAGTCAAATTTGCTCCAATCCATGCTGATCAAGAGTACCAACCGTTGCAGTTTATTTTTGGTGATGGCATTGTGGTTTGGCGAGCATGGGCTGTGTGGTCTGATCAGCAGAGTGTGATAATTTTGTCAGCATTGACTTCAATGGCGACATTTGGTATGGGGCTTTGCTTTTTGAATGTTCTGCTAATTTACTTCAACTATTGAGCCACTTTGCTGGCAGTGTCTGTGATAGAGACTATAGAATTTGTCGTCCCCAACATTGTCTTTGGAACAATTGGAGATCTACTCACTGCTTCCACTGCCCTGAGCATTGCAACAAATCTCATAGCTGTACTTCTCATTGGGTTCAAAGCATAGTATGATTTCTCTGGATTATCTCTCTCCTGCATCTAATCCAGTTCAGCCAGCACTGGAAATTCATGAAAGATACAGTTGGAGTGGGAACTTCTGCATCTGGAAAGGTCTTGATATTCTTGACAGAATCTGGCATAGTATATGTTATATTTCAGGTGTGTTCTCTCACTGCCTATCCCCTAATTTCAGCGGCTATGCCTATACTCATGATTCCAGATTATCAACCTCTGCATGTCTATGCTGGTCACCACAGATATTGCAGCTAGAGGGTGGAACCGGGTCTCGTCGATGGAAGAGCCAGCGGAGCTGAACTGAATAAAGAGACAATATGAACCTCAGTCGTGGTCAATAGACAGACTATATTATGTACCTGAATAAAGAGACAATATGACTACAATAATGAGTAAGGAAACTACAAGATAACGAAGGACTTACACCTCAGTCGTGGTCAATAGACAGACTGAGGTGCCTGTGCATTGCGGAACCGAAAAATATTCTTTCTTACTAAGCATTCCATTTCGAGACTCTACCTCGACCAATGTCTTCGTTCAACAACAGATGTCTCGTCCCTGGGTGAGGCCGCAAATATTTGGAATGTGATGATAATAATCTTTTCAGTGAGCTTCAGTTCCTATAATCCTTGTCATGTCACCAATGAGCTCTTCTAGGCTGCTTACCCAAGTCTTGTTATCCTGATTGTGTACAATCAACATTCCATTGCTCGGTTCACAGAGGGATCTAGAAATCTGGGAACACACATCTCATTTGCTCAGCCACCTCCTCAGCAAGGAACTACTGTCACAGACTTCATCATGATCAGGAGTTAGACAGATAATGAATTCCAAGCAACCCTAGCAAAGCCTGCAGAAGAGGTCTCAGAGGTTTAGGAGACATAATTTTGTTTGAGACTTGTCCCGAGTTATATGTGTCTTTATTTAATAAAGCTCTGTGATGTTCAACATGAATGTGCAATAATTGCTCAGAACCTGGAGCTTAGGTCCATAAGATATGCAGAGTTCATGCTCTGTGCTGCGTCTTTTTCTTCCTTTTAGATGACTATGTTGATGATGCCGATTTCATTGCTCGTAGAATGTAAATGCGTGTGACGTGTGGAAGATCAGTCCTGGTCCGTGGTGCTTGTTTCCGTGCATCCAAATATATGCTAATATTCACTCAAGGAGCCTGATGAGGACTCCGGTCGATTATCTGCGGCATCAGGACACGATTTCGCGGCACCAGCCTTTACGAAGTGCAAAGCGTCCGACAGGAGACTTGAAGGTGAAGGATTGACAGGGTCATCTGCTTCCTATCAACCTGGAACATCTTTGATTGCTTGTGTATCATCCTCTACTCCTCATTCACTGCCAGCATCTCTCCACTGTCATCCCAGGAAGTCAGCTCCTCGTGCTCCTGCTCAGGTTCCAGTGCAGTGCTATCACCATAATCCACCCCTCAGGAAGCTTCAGTTCCAGAAGCTCCAATGAAACGTATGGAACACTGAAGATAGTGGGTATGAGACAGCCAGAGCTATTGAGTCATTGAGGTAGGACAGAACTGGGAACAACTCAGCTTTCAGAGTGTTGACGATCAAAAGTCCAACATATATGGATTTCTTGGTTCTGGAACAGCAAAGAATGTGATTTATGTGAGTGGTTGTTGATCACTGTAGCCTGTGCTTACTCACAAATTGATGATAGGCTTGTTATGGTGGGCAATAATATGCTCTAGGACAATCCAAGGAGGGAGCGAAGAGGCTCTGAATATTCAGCTTGCTGCAAAAGGCGATTGCGTTGGACTAATGTGTATGCCATTGCCAGAGACTAGATAGCAAAATATTTCGAGATCAGTGTAATTTATTTCTGTCTGTATTAAGTACAAAAACAGAGAGTTGAGGGGCAGGATAGTGAGCGGGGAAGCCGAAGATAATCAGCAAATAAACGGAGATAATCCATAATCTGGATCCCATCAAAATGATATGACATCCACGTACGCAAAATAGACCTTGACCTCCTGAGGCAACCGTACTCCGACGCATTTCTCACACCATGCAGAATCGGAACCCCTGCCACCCAGGATCCACATATCCCCATCGCACAGGATGATCGGCATATCCCGCACCGCGCAGGAATGGCAAACCCTGCCCCGAGCCTAGTACTCTTTTCGTGAGGCTGAACTTTGTCAGTGCTATTGTTGGATTTGAAGCCTTCAGGGATCTACTCTGTCGGATGGAAAAAATGACAAATGACCATACCAATCTCGGGCAGGATACCGCTTGACTCTTAGTTGAACTTTGCCATCACCTTGCTTTTAAGCTAGGTCTTGCAACCCATTATATGTGCATCAAAGCACGTGAAATGACGCAAAAAGTTGCTGTTTTGTCCGGCCGGTTTCCGTCCGGGGCTTTGCACTGGATGGTTCGGAATGTTTATATTCGGTTTGATGCAGCTTCAATTTTCAGCTCTCCTTCTCCCTTTTATTTCTCTCTTATTTTGTTGCCCTTTTTGTGGGTGCTGCCTTCTTTATAATCTTGTTAGCTACGATACTCCTTTCTTCATTTTGTCCGCTTCGGCTCTTTCGGCCTCGTTGTTTATCATGATGTCATGTCTGTCATCTTACAGTTGTCAGGTTTGACGTGTCATCCTAAATTTGACATCATATCTTCCCTTCTTCACTATATGACTCGGTAATGGCTGAACGGTGGCGGTGCACAAACCAGCCATATGTTTTTCACACTGTGGTAAATAAAAAGAAAAAACTAGTATTATAGTACTGTAAGTCCAACAAATACAGATTATAATTTTGCTGCATGATCCACAGCTGGCTTAATCCCAAGATTCTTCCTTGACTCCCATTTAAACTTGAGGAAAAGCAGCGATACGAGTGACAGTGTTCAAGATCTGATTCACTTTTCCAGAAGTTCTGACTTGTCATAGCGGCCCATCATCGCGCGTGATCTGACGCGCGAAGCGAGTGAAGAATCGGCCATGTTGGGCGATAAGATTTATATGTATCAGCAATTGGCTGTGGATCTGCATCCAATGTCAGGTATTAGTCTGCAAGAGACTGGAATCTTATGAGTTGACCTTTAGCTACCGCTCTGCACGTCCAGTAACAGTTTGAGGCCAGATTCGGATTGGATTCAGAGGCTGGGACGCTGATTACACCCAGCAGCCAGTAACGAGGTTAGAATCATGATCCCTTTAAATGTCCAGCTGAGACTTCGGGACAAAAGAAATCGGTGAAAGAAGAGGCGGTGTATCATGCCGGATCACAACAAGGCAGTACAAAGTCACGTTTACGTCATATTGCTGACTAAAGCATTTTTCCGGATGTTTTTGGTCTGCATAGACACAAACTAAAGGTTTGTGAACATCCAACTAGTTGCTATTTTTTTATACATGGCTATGTTGCAGCCTTTCCCTTTGCAAAATATGCCTATGATGTTATCAAGGTCTATGACTCGACTCCTTTGTATGTTCCCCCAGAATATAGGCACTAAAGATAGGTCCAGCCTGTAAGCCTGGTGCGAGCGCACGAGAGGACTCTGAAAATGAAACTATGGCACCACATTTATGTATCAATCTATGGCTCTGCTTATCTGTAGCCAGCTTGTCAACGTGTTTATGTGTGGCTTCTGGGGCTAGAGTAATTTTATTGCATTACCACTGTACTAGAAAATCCCAGGACACGGTGTTCAGGACATGGACCATGTCAAATATACTTCCTTCCTTCCTTTTGTCTTTTCCTGCGGAGCTCATTTGTTTGATTGTGAGTCATGCAGCAGCGAGTGCTGTCTGTATCCTTTCTCTCTGTTTGAAACCTACCATGCATCAGGCACTGTCTTATGCGTATATGACTTTGAGTTTCCGATCTTCTTCTTTGCAAGAGAGGGACTGAAGTCCGTCGCCATTTGTTGCCGGTCGTTAGGCTTGACGTCAAGACTTTGGTTCTCCATACTGTGGACCTCAATTCTGATGTTACTTGCTACATCCTTCACCTTGCTTTCAAGCTAGGTCTTGCAACCCATTGTATGTGCATATTACATAAAATCACGTTTTATGACATAAAATGTGCTGTTTGTCCGGTTTGTTACCGGCCAGGCTACGGATTGGAATGGGTCAGATTTTTTATCCTAAATTTGATGCCACTTTATTTTCTAGCTCTCTTTTGTTACCTGTTCTCCCTTTTCTTTCTCTCCTATTTTGCTGCCCTCTTCGTACTGCCCTTTTAAGAATGTCGCCAGCTCCAATACTCTTTTCTCCTCTATTCCAGTCTCAACTCCCGGTTACAAGTTCTACTTGTAGACTTGTTATTTGTTACCACTCAGAAGTGAATATAAAAGAAAATGCACATTGTAGATCTATCCGAAGTTTCTCCGGGCTTATCTTGGACATTGCTGTTGTGCATGATACATTGAAACTGATTTGAAACTCTGTCATATCTTGTGTTTTTGTTATCCTTTAGTACACTGTGTAGTATCATGACTCCTCTAGGATTGCTTCAAGTTCAAATTTCATGGATTGCTATCCTGTCTTATTATTAACAATATTCATTATTGACCTTGTTGTGAAGTGGCAAAGCCACTGAGCCAGCTTGAGGGCAGCTTGAGGGCAACTTGAGAGCCTGATCTTTCAATACTGTAGCTTGTGGCAGTTTTGGTTCTTGATTGTCCGTTTTGGGTAGCCCAGAACCATAGAGTAACCTAACCCCGTTGAGAACTCGTGCCTGCCACTAAATGGCCATCTCTCCAACTTATCAATCTGCCACACGGAGGTTTTGAGGTTGTTTCATTTTAAAGTCAAACATATCTAAAGGAAATCTCAATTGTTGACTGTGAACCAATGGGTTTCTACATTGATCAATCCTGAAGGAAATATGGGTATCTCTGGAACTGGTTTACCTTTGAAAGTAGCTCGACTGATTGCTGGATCACTAGACACTTCGCTTCTTGGATGTGGTGTCACGTCAATTATGTCCTTGAGTTCCCTAACAACTATAAAATCTGGTTTAATCTCACAGATGGTAAAAGGCTCACGAAGAGCAACCAACTGCTTTTCCATTCTAGAAGAAAGATGTACTTCCAAACTCCAGGTTCCTCAAAGTTTAACACTCAAGTCTGAAAATATCATGCCTTTTGCGCTGCTTGGGTGCACTGAAGAAATGAATGGATTTCCGGGATGGAATGGATATGTGATCAGAGGTCACATCAGTGACTCAGATATGTGGCGCAGACAGGTACCGAATGTTCATAGCCGAATGGCTGACCTGTGGTCTGGGAAGAGTGCAATGAGTCAAAACTCACCTTGATCGAGATGGGAGCAAGAGTATGTGACCCTTGAACAATTGCTGTGGTATGAAATGTCCTGTATGAAGATATGATTGAGGCTAGTTGTAAAAGTCTAGAGGGTCAAAATCCTTGCTGGATGTCCAAGAGTTGGATGAAAGATACTGAGTCAAGCTGAAGACAGTATGATTGTATGACACCTTGTCAGGAAGAGCGATGGAACTGGTTGATTTAAGAAGGATTGATTGATTCCAGTGGCTACTGAGTCATTTAAGTGACTACCGCAGATCTTTGAGAACAGAGGTGTACACGCCCATAACAAAAAATCTCAGCATGTTTACAGATTCTAGCACATCTTGCATTTTCCTACCTTGTCTCAATCTGGATTTGAGCAAATATTCAAGTACTGCCATTGTGAACAACCATTATCTTTGTTCAGATCAAGGAGGCTATGAGTGCAACAAGGGCGGAAGAAAGAAACCTACCAACATGCTGCGAGGAGCGGACCGCAGGTCTAGGACGAACAGCAAATATCTGAAAGTAGGACAATTAAAGAAAACAAGCAATCTGAGCTCTGCGAGGATTGATTGGTTTCTGTCTGTGCAGGGACTGCAACATTATGGGGGCTGAGGAGCACAGAATCAGAAGACCTGAAATATCTGTGAATCGTTCAATATGCTGGCTTGCAGATCAACAATCATCAGAGAAGGAAAGAAAGTAAGTAATTCAAAGGCTGTTGAAGACATGGACCAGCCTGAGCTCAACTCTGTAGCTTCAAGTTCAATTCAGTTGAGTGCCACATTTTTCTACTGTATCTACATTCAGATACAATGATGAATAACACTCTTGTGTTGCCAGTTATGAATGGAAACAGTTTGAGCCATGAACAAAAGCTAATATCGCAAGGTGGGGATGATGCCGAAGGCGACACTCTGGTTAATATTTCCTGTAATAATTTTAGTTGCATTTCGGCACGATGAACGTAAGGGAGGATGGGCCAGCAGCCCACCTGGGATATAGTCACTTGGCATGAGCCTGTCTAAATATTTTGTTCAGGAATCTCATGCTTGCGACTCTGGGTTGGCTTTGCTAAGGTTCTCGCTATTGAATCTTCCCCTCTAATCATATATCTACTCTTCTGATTCATATTTCCGTAGTCCTTGAACGCAGCTCTCGCCCCGCACAGGATCCGCATACCCCGCATCCCGAGTATCGTTATATCCTGCACCACCCCGCGCCGCGCAAGCTCGGCCTACCTCGCACCCCGGATCGTTAAACCTAGCTCGATTAGATTGGACTCCTGAGCGGAGAAACAAGGGTTGAAGAAAGACAGACAATGCACGAGCAAAACAGATAAATAATGGTTTCCAGAGCCTGGCAGCAGAATTTGAAAGATACCTCTCCTCCGCTGGATCTGAAAAGCGCCACACAAAAAGAGTTGATTCACACCATGAGAAGAGAGGTGTTCAACGCCACCAGAAAAGAGGTGATACCGCCTGCCAAGACTGGAAGATGGACAAACAACGATGAAGGAAGGGCATCAAGAGATGGTCGATGATATCGTTGATGAGCTCATTGGCGAAGGTATTAAAGCTCATCGTGGTCAAGGAGGGTGAGGGTGACTAAAGAAAAATAGTTCAACCATGGTATTGAACCCCCGAAGGAAAGAAGAAAGAAAGGAAGATGCTGAATGTCCAAAAATAAGACAAGGTCAAGGACAGAATCGAACACCTGACCGGAGAAATGTCGGATTTTTCATAGGGAATGCCAATTTCCTTGTATATTCGGTACAAGGTAGTGTAGCGCTAACAAAAAACAAGTGAACTAAAAGCAAATTTTTGGGACTCGTAATTTGCAACCCGTGTCCTTCCCGGTCGAATGATTTCCATGTTTGTTTTTTGTTCCACTGCGCTGAGTTCTATTTTAGATCGTTCTGGCTGCACAAGTTCCTGCCGAGTTATCACATCTGATCATCAGCTTTGGTCTACCACAGGGGCGTTGGCAGCTATGCTTGTGAGCTTGCTTGAGAGGGTGGTCATTTTTGCTGGGACGATGATGAGGGGGTCCCTTGGGCTTCACACTCGACTCATCGGGAGAATTCCAGGACTCCGGTGTTTCTATTAGGGACGTATGCCGTGTAGTTTATTTATTTGTCTTATCTATGCTCAAAAAATGAAAGTGCCCCCATGGCATTGACAGTGCCGATAGATCATATATTTAGAGCCGTCTGTCATGGTTTCCATAGCAACGGTGGCTAAGTATTTCAATATCTTGCTCCACAACCACCATGTCGCAACCCTCTCATTCCTCGTCTAGCTATACACTCACATGCATCAATGATGATTCAGCCTTCATTCGGAATGTCCATGAAGGTAACATGGTTTATGTTCAGAATACGGGGTCCTGTGAGGGAAGAGTAGCAGGAGGAAATCGAGTTGCACTGTTCTGGAGGATTTTACAGCTGGGCCGCCACCTGCCGAGTCGCATTGCCATTGATTTGTTGCGAGGAGGTGAGGAAGAGGACCTCTGGATGTGGAACGACGGAGATGAAGCGGTAATAGGCGATATTTGGCTGACTTCTCCTCCTCATTGGTTGGCGGCAGCGACTGTTCTAGCTGCAAGACTTCACAGACAAAGCGAACACACGGCCCTGCGTGCTCGAGTAAAAGCTGCAGTGCCCCAGATGCGTGTTGCGATGATTGCCTGGCTAGCTTTGACCTCTCAAATCTCCAACCGGGAACTCCACCACCGTGGACGGTCCAACAGGCAGCAGTGGGACATTCAAGCATTGGTCAGTGACTGGTGGTCTTCACTACCAGACAGAGTTCAAGAGTGGTTGGAGATTCACAGTGATGAGAATGACCGTCGAGCTTTTGACACTGCAATGAATCAGGAGGGTCATGATTGTCATGTGGCCATTCAGAAAAAGTTTCCAATCGACTTTGTTACCCCCTGGCTCTTCATGAGGGGAGAACTATTTCCTATACTCAAGGCTGATGTTGTATTTTTCGGCTATTGCTATAACACTGTCACATGCGCCGCCTGCCACTCTCGGTCAGTCAATTGATCGCGCGATCTACTTACTTCTGACGATATCCTTTCAGAACACCCCTGAAATCACCATCATTGCTGGACTGGACTCCACCAATCACACTGGTCGCACTTCGTTGCCTGTGGGATGGAGTCACACAACGTGCCACGGACCGGGACTTTTTTGCTTGGTTATCATCAAAAGACACCATAGGATTCAAACATCATATTGCATCAGACCAGTGGGAAGACCCAGATGTCTGCTTCCTTTCCTGGGTCAATGATACATATCCAAACTACTCTCTCCGCTACACTGTCACACAGTACACTCTGGATGAATGGGGCTCCATGGACCAATCCTTGCTCTGGGCGCACACAGATGGGCCTGTGAATGTTCGACCTTGGCTCTTGGATATGCTTTGGAGGATGCTTCCCGTTCATATGTCAGACACCGAACGTATGCGACAATTTGTGGCAGAATTATCTGTCCTAGATTTTCTTCCGCCTTCAAACCCATCAAGAAGCTTTCGACAGGCAATAGAGGACTCTGGGCACACCTGTTGGCAAGACAGCCTGTCGAGATACTACCGCCGATCCAGCAGTCATCGAGTTCAATGGTCTGACTGTCGAGATGATTATGCATCTGTGATGTCATTCCTACAAGTCCAACCAGAAGTTATTGGAATTGATTCTTTGCAGCAATTTGGGTGCAAAGTTTGTGAATCAGAGCGGCTTCTCAAGGAGACTTTTGTGACAACCAAGCTCACTTGGAGGCTTTTCCCGCTGGTACTAGGCCTCTGTCACTAGCCAAGAAAACTATTGATATTGTTAGGTTAAGCAGTCTTCTCGGCGTGGTCTTCCTTGGATTCTGTCGGTTGTTGAACAGGAACTGGTGAGTTATGTCCATATATCCTCTTACTCTAGCTGACTGCGCTCTACTAGGCTCGCGAAGCTTGCAACGGGCAAGCTGAGGATCTGACAGAGCACCAGTCACCATCGACTTATCTCCCGGGACTTATCTCCTTGGAAATTGAGGAGGGTACGCTGCCAATGGTAAATAAGAGTCACAGGACCCCGAGTATCCAAATGAGCTTGGATCAAAATCGGCCAATCAGGTCCCGAAGTCCTCATCCCTTGCAACCTGTTAGCTACCAGACGAGGGATTCAGACCCGGTGCTCTATACAATGTCACACCACGATTGGGATAGTCATTCAGCTATATTACACGGTCTTTCACCCAACGCTAGCGTTGAGTGCAATGTGCTATCTGGTCAATTGTAAGTGATTATCACTCATTTAAGGATACTAGCCCATTTTGACGGCGCCCTAGATACAACCAGCCCTATACATCGACATCCTATGGAACAAGTGATGCTAACGGGTACTTTGTTTCCTGTGGTCTGATGGTTGTCATTCTTATCCAATATTCCAGGTCCTCCTTCCAAGCACCCAGCGATGTCACAGTGCTGACCCTGGAAGCCACAGGCCGAAGATCTACGCCACTGGCCATCTCTGAGCTCGTAAACCCGTCAGCTCAGATGTCTGTCTGTCCTCACCAATATCTGATATACTTTCAGAGCCCTTGACAGCAACGAACTGGTTCATGGCCAAGGTGGATCGGAGGCGTGCATTGTAGCGCAGAATATGACAGGCAATCCGTAAGATCACTGTTATCAGTTTGCATGATTGATTGATTATGGCGCCCCATAGAACTCCTCTGGTGGATTCAAGCAGATTAGAGCCTCTATCAAAGGATGATATGATCAAAGAACTTAAGCGCTTCTTCACTGAATCCTTCGGTATTGACAACCGTGGTTCTGCTGCATTTTCTAACAGGACATTTTCAGAAAGACTGGGCGTCGAGTTGCACGGAAGCAAGAGAAACAAGAAGCTGCCGTGGATCCAATTTGATGATACCCTCGTGGATGAAGGAATCGAAATGGTCAACTGGCCAGAAGACGTACTGTCACCGGGGAAGGGTTCAAACTCCAGCAAAGGACTAGCCGGAGTACCTGTCAGAGATCTCAAGAAGATCTACAACGCCATCCATAGCGATACAGTGAAGTTGGAGCTTCGTCATATTCCTGGTGCTCGAAAGCCTGGCCAGGCTGTCTCGCAGGAGGAATTCTTCGCCGAGTCCTCGGCTTCGGGATCCCGAAAGCGCCCAAGAGACGCTGGGACCGATGAAGATAATCGGCCGAAGAAACAGCTGGTGTTCAAGAATATTAGGTTTGATGGAGTCACGGAGGCTTGGAAGGTTCGTCTGCACTGGTTCTTGCACCTGTCACTAACTCTGTACAAGACCGATTGAAGCTGTTGTATTTGTGGTACCAAAATATACCGTATTTACTCCGTGATTGACATCAAATCAAACCTATGTAGATTAGATTCCTGAGCTGAGAAACAGGGCTGAAGAAAGAAAGACGACGCACAGGGATATACTTTGAACATAATGAGGCACAGGCAGATACCTTTCTCAGAGCAGGTTGGAAAATGGCCAGAGTTCAAGGCATTCCTGGGACTTAAACTTCAATTTCTTCCATCAGCTGCTCGCCTGTCTAATCAAATTTTGCTGAATTGAGTTAATTCGGGATTTGGGCTAGTAATAGTGCTAAATAGTAAGACTTGTAACTTGTAACTTGTATTTTTATATTTGTTCGAGTCCCGGATATTCTTGTTGGATCAACATGGTATCAAAATGGATCCGAGCTCGGTAGAAAGCAAGGACTCTCGACTTACCATCTGAATGCTCGAAAGGCCTAGTACTCTTTTCGTGATTGTCAGTGCTATCATCGGATCTGAGGTCTTCAGGGGTCTGCTCTGTAGAATGGAGCAACTGACAAATGTCTGTCCCAACCTCGGGACAGGATACCATTCGACTCTTAGATGAACAGTGGCGTTAATAGTTCCTCTGATTTCAGTTGCATTTCAGCACGATGAACGTGAAGGAGGATGGGCCACCTGCCCACCTGGGATATGGTCACTCGACGTGAACCCATCCAAATATTTCGTTCAGGAATCCTATGCTTGCACTAGGGTTCTCGCCATTGATCCATATATCTACTCTCCTCTGATTCCCATAGCACACAGTTCTCGCACCGCGCAGGATCGGCATACTCCGCGCCGCGTACTAAGATCGGCGTACATGATCGGAGGCCTACCCTGCGCCGCGCAGAATCAAATCCCGCACACGCAGGATTTGGCATGCCCCGCCGCCGACGATCGGCATGCCCCGCACCCAGGATCGGCATATCTAGATAGATTAGATTAGATTCCTAAGCAGAGAAACAAAGGTTAAAGAAAGAAAGACGACGGACAAGCAGGCACTTTGAATATAGTGGTTTGCAAGGAGATACTTTGAATAGCGAACCTCCCAATATCTACAATTCCTTCGTCCCTCGTCTCTCGTCCAGCGGTGGCGTCTTTCGTCCAGCGATGGCGCCCGCATTCGTGATTGTCACAAATGGTTTATCCCGACGGCTGGACATTCCGACGCTGTACCTGTCGAACTGAGAAAGTATTCCGAAGCTGAACCGAGAAAGAGGGAACAGAAAGGAGAGAGACGGAACAGGAAGGTTTGGCGCAGTAGACACCGTCTGTTGGCAAAGGTAAAGCTTCATGATTGAAGTCAATAAAGCCTTGTCAGTGTGTCGTTGAAAAGCCGAGCCTGATACAAATGGTTTCCCGAGCCTGGCTGCGGGAATCGAACGATGCCTCTCTTTCGCGCTCGCTCGATCCGAAATACGCCACAAGAAAAGAGGTGATCAACATGACATGACGAGAAATGAGGTCACGGACGCCACTGCCACGAGACAAGAGATGATACCGTGCGCCAAGAGTGGAAGAGTCAAGACTGACAAATGCACAATGAAGGGAGGTCGATGATATGGTCGATGACCGCGTTGGCGAAGGTTTAGGCTCATCACGGTCGAGGGGGTGAGAGAGCCTTCGGGCGCCCTCAATGGAGATTTTGAAGTGGGATCGATTCCGACGACGAGTCTGAAAGTGCTGAGATCTGCATGATCTTTGAGGCCTCTGCCCTAAGGCTAGAAAACATCTTAAGACCGTGAATACGGATGGCAGAGCTTGAGTAAGTACTTACCTTGCTGGTCTGATGCTGGTAATTCATCGCAATGCACTTCTGCTTGTCGGAATATACATGGGAAAAAGGAAGGTCGAAGGGTGTCTCTGGCTACTGGGTTCATCTCCAGCGCCTCTTCACAATGACCAGGTGTCGTGGGGAAAAGAACTGGTTTATAGAAGGTGTCTCTGCAATAGCTCGATGGTGTTTCTAAAATGAAGAAGGTTCTTGCAGTAAGCAAGGAGCTGATGGTGGACGCTGGTGGAAGGAGATGGTGATTTCGGCCGCTTGTCTTGTCATCACGACGGTACTGTTTCGCTCTTTATCCCAAGCAAGCCCGTGCTCCTCGTCCCTACCTTCCTTCGTTCTTCCTCCCTACTACCTTCCTTGCTCTTCTCATCACACCGACTCTTCCTTATCATACCGATTGCCGACCTGGCTCTCACGGTCTCACCCTGACGGGCGATGATCCCAGCCTCGAAGCATAGCCGTTGGAATAAGCGAATCAGCGGCTGCGGCCGAATAAGCGCAGCGGCAACCAGTGGGTCCATACGAATCAACAGCGGCGGCCATACGAATCGAGTTGGTAGCTGCAGACAGGGAGGGTCTAGGCGAAGGGCAAGCCTGGAGGTTCCAGCAAATGACAATCATGGAGCCGCTCAGGGATAATTGGTTTGGTGGTAAGAGAGAAAATTGGCGGTGAAGGAGAATTGGTGGTGGAGACGGTCGGGAGCCGAGGAAAAGTTCGAACAGATGCGCAGCCGGCATTGAAACAACATTGGGAACGGAAACGACATTGGAGCCGAACGCAAATGGGACCACGGAGAGGCGAACAGGAATGGACCAAAATGACGAGCGCTATGGAATCTGACATCAGAAAATGACGAAAAACAAAGGGTCACTGAAATCTGTACAATTGTAATATGCTCAATAGGTTGAGCTTTGGGAAAAAGCTGGACATGGCGGTGGGAGCTGACATCATTCATCGTCGAAGATGGATGCATGGACGTAATCGAGACGATTACCAGGTCCCGAGATGTCGAGGGATGTCGAGGCCCATAACGGTCAGCGCTGTCGAGGAGGCCAGTGTCGCATTTACATCGTGCTTCTGGTCCAATGGACGGTCGGGAGGCCATAGAATCATGAATCAAGAAGGATTTTGGCATAGCATTGGCACAATTGTGTCCGCATGGTTTTGGCTGGTTTTGGCGACGAAATTTGCGTCACGTCACACAGAATCGTCACAGGTCTCGTGACCATTTGCTCCTTCCTCAAACCTTCTGCTGCGAACCAGTTGTCGCACTGCTCGAGAATAGTTCAAACCTCTACTGAATCCGCATATTTCCCAAATGGTCCCGTTGGACGTCATTTCCTGCTTGTTCAGAGGCAAGCAGAGCCAAAACACCCTCGAACCAATTTCTTGTGATCTCGCATCCACGCTCAACGCATCTCAATAGGCACCTACTTCTGTATCATTTCATGGACATTCTGGACATTCTGATTACGATTCATATGCTTGCTTGGTAGGTAACTCGTTCTTGGTATCTGATCTATCCGAGGTTTCGCCGACCCGTTATCGCGGCTGCCGTTCAAGTCGGCCAAGTGTCATTCATTTTCTGTTCTCATGACTCTGCCCGCATCATCTTGGATCTTGGATTGATTTCTGGAGCCTTTCTCAAGCCGAGTACTTAACTGACTTTTCTTCAGAGCTCAGTATGCACATTGAGAATGTGAAAAGTAATCAATATTTGGGATAAAAGCGGTGCAATTCGAGAGGGTGAATGAACCTTAGTGAGTGTCAAGTTATGATTTACATCATATTCAGCTAGTATGCTTTATTGATTAGGGGGGGGTTCTCGATAATTGATTGGCAGCTACACACTCAAAAGACTGCTATATCATGGTTGGACTTGAATTTTCCAGACATTGGTTTGCCTCAAGGTTCTGAATTGTAATTTTGGCTGAGGGTATAACTTGGTTGTATTATAACTTAGGCTGAGTGTCTTGGCAGCCTTGAAAGATCGATACATTCCTTTCCTTGAGACAGCTCACATTAACTTTGATACTGTTTGCTTGGCCCACGCTGTTACACATTCCTAGACAATGAGAGTCGGACCCCATCGCAGGCTCTCTGTGGACCAAGAAGAAGATAAATTTATTATAAACAGATACTCATGTTGCTCTGAGTCAATCAGGACCTGGATGTCCAGTACCTACTCAGTTTTCCGATTTGAACAGGCGACTCAGTTTAACATCTGAGGCTGAAATATCTTTGAATATCCCTTGATTCCGAGATAAATGATTGAGATGTCGATGGTGGTACAAGACTCAAGTAGAAATAATTGGCACTATGATAAATAGGGGTCTATTGAGTCTTGTACCACCATCGACATCTCACTTATTTATTTCAGCCGTTCATTGGCTGTGCCTCAATTCACCATGGCAGAGGCGGCCTATATCCGATGATTATTGGCCTAGATCTGTGTTCCAATTGAGTCTCATCATCAGCAAAAAAACCAAAGTGATGATCATGCCTGATAAAGAGACATTAGTCCTGGTCACCGTTAGGAACCTGTGACCTTGGAGATCAAGCGGAGATTAAAATTGATGGGCTGACTACTAAGATAGGGAGCGGCCATACACAGGAGCATGACATGATCAGTGACTGTTTGTGACTTGAATTCCTGAGCCAATTACTACCCCCATCCTCACTATAATTACATGTCACGAGCTTGTAGAATACTTCAAGGCAGTGTGAATGAGGTGTAGAGAGGTAATTTTGAATGAGACGCGTCAGGGGAAGTCCTTCCCTTTTCAGCTATTCTACAGTCTTGACCCATTAACTTGGTCTAAAAAGATTATATTCCCAAAAGGGCTCCATTACGGCCTTTGAAATCGTTTTTGAAAGGCCTTAACAGAGTCTCGAATGTCAGGTGATGCCCCCGTGTGCGGCCGCTCCCTATCTTACACCAAGCAGACTTCTAACAATCATGCCGGCCTGTTTCTTTTATGCCCCGCTTCGGCTGCCCGAACTGCACTCCCAGTGCGATCCTGCATATGAAATTTGTCAGACACCAGGCCATTTGCCTCTAAATCATTTATTTGAATGCTGAATTGCATGTTACTCCATAAAACACACTGCACAAGCTGTTTTCCATGAAACCGCTTCCGGCTTGTTCGGTTGGTGAAACTTGATCGACATGCCAATCAGTCATCACACCTGACACAGCTGTGACACACTTGACAAGGGAACGATCAGTCTGGTGAGCACCTGTCAATGCCTGAGCACTGTCTACCAGACATACATCCCTCAGAAAAGACCGGGCCTGAATATTCTGACATGAATCTTATCATGCCAGATATCCTGTCGGCAGGCTCCCAGTGCCCGATGAATCCTGTCAGCCCTGATAAGGTTTGATGGTTTTTGCTGATACATTTGATGTCCCATTTGAGTGTCATTTGCACAACATTTGGTGTGATTGCCATTCAAGTCTCAAATGGGCTGATATGTCGCAGGAAACATGGGGCAGATCATACCTTCTCATAGGCCGATTGGAACTGCAGGATTATGAACAACCTGGATATTGAACCCTCTACTCACGACATTATCAATGTGACGCACAGATTTTAATGCTTAGGAAGGCTGTTACAAGGCTGACTCTGACCAGGGGTTGATAGTGTGGATTTCATAGGATGGGAGCCAAATATCATAGTATGCCTATGATGTACTAAAGTTGTATGATTCCGAGATGCTATACATCACTCAGGCATACTGACAAACTGCTTAGTGAGTATAAGGTTACAGGGTATCGAGGTATGTGAAGGAAATACTCACAGCCTGTGCTTTATATTTAGATTTATGGTGCAATTTGCACTGCTTGTCTCCTTATATAAGTAGAAGCCCCTGGGATTCATTGTACTTACTTTTAGTTAGATTAGTTTTTGTATTAGTTATCTCGGGACACGGTGTGCAGGACATGGACCACGCTGAAATTTACTTGATACTTAGAGACATTGATTAGCATCAACCCACATTGAGATAAATCAACCAACATCAATAGTGGCGGCAGACTTTTGATGATAATTAATGCAGGTTGATGCCTATTGATGTCTATCGATGCTAGTCAACTATTGAGTGAAATGTGTGAGATTTTTATATCAATAGAAAGCACCATCGATGCACCATGAGTGATTGCTTTCAATTGCTCATCCAGGTGAGCCAAGCTCCTATTTTGAGCAGACCTTTCACTGACTCAGTCATTTAGATTACGTCCCCAGCAGGTGCTATGCATCTGAACATTCTCAACATTGGACTCTCTAGAACATGATATGAACATGTTCGGGAATCTCAACAGAGAGACAGATGTCAATCGAGAATGGTTCCAACTTCCACCATCTCCGGAGATTTGATCAGACACAGCAGCAAATCTGTGACAGGGATGTCAAAAGACACCAATGGATGACCTTGAAAGAATTCAAAAAGGGCATTGCTCACTGCTTGGCTGCAACCCACACATCTCTAAACAATCAAGCTGCAAGATGACTCCAGATGAAGTGGCATTGCTCAAGTATGCAGGCCAGGTCTTTGTACAAAAATTCTCTCTAATGGTTAGTCCCTGTTGTGAAACAGCCCTCAAACCAATTGCATACTTACTGATTGATTAGGTTGCTCTCACTTTTTGCTATGGCACTAAATATCTCTTAGCATAAGTTCCTCGCTAAATAGTATACAACAGGCCTCTATTTCTTGCTTGCATCCTTGGCATTGTATACACTTCTTGCGTGGGCATTTTTCCTCCTGATAAGCATGGAGTCTGATACTGAAGTTGTAATGTGACAGAAAACACAGCAAAACTACAGCTACTTGGATGCTCGGCACCATATTGGCTATCCTTTTCAGTATCACCACCACCTATTTCTGCCTATATGTTGCAGCTTGCTTCAAACTGATGATTGGGGCTCTCATCAACAACAGACCTGGAACTGTTGGAAAGATTTGAAGTTGCAAATAGCAGCATTCTGTCACTGAACCTGGCTCTGCGATGGACCAGCGGTAATGGCTATGGATCCATGGTGAGTCCCGAGTCAAATTTACTCCAATTCATGCTGATGAATGATACCAACTGTTGCAGTTTATCTTTGGTGATGGCATTGTGGTTTGGCGAGCATGGGCTGTGTGGTCCAATCAGCAGAGTGTGATCATTTTGCCAGCATTGACTTTACTGGCAACAATTGGTGTGGAGCTTTGTTTTTTGAATGTTCTGCTGATTTACTTCAACTATCAAGCCACTTTCCTGGCAGCGTGTGTGTTACAGACTATAGAATCTGATTTCTCCAACATTGTATCTGGAACCATTGCAGCTCTACTCACTGCTGCTTCTGCCCTGAGCATTGCAACCAATCTAATTGCTGTCCTTCTCATTGGGTTCAAATCATAGTATGATTTCTTTGATTTATCTTCTTTCTGTAGTCTAATCTGGTTCAGCCAGCACTGGAAATTCATGAAAGATACAGTTGGAGTGGACACTTCTGCAGCTGGAAAGGTCTTGATGTTCTTGACAGAATCTGGCATAGTATATATTATATTTCAGGTGTGTTCTCTCACTGCCTATCTCCGGATTTCAGTTGCTATATTCATAATTCCAGATTATCAACTTTTCCTTATCTGTTGCGGACAACACAAATCGCACACCACTGGATGTGGCCACAAATATTTGGAGTGTGATAATGATCATCTTTTCAGTGAGTTTTGGTTCATATAATCCCTGTTGTGTCACCAATGAGCTCCTCTAGGCTGGTTACCCAAGTCTTGTTATCCTGATTGTGTACAATCAACATTCTATTTCCCGGTTCACAGAGGGATCTACCGCTGGGAGTAGAAATATGGGAACACACATCTCATTTGCCTGGTCACCTCCCCAGCAAGGAACAACTGTCACAGACTCCATCATGATCAGGAGTCAGGCAGATGATGGATTCCAAGCAAGTGTAGCAAGGCCTACCGAAGAGGTCCTGGAGGTTTAGGGAACAGAATTTTGTTTCAAGACTTGTCCTGAGTTATGTGTCTTTATTTAATAAAAATCTGTGATATCCAACATGAACCTGTAATAATTACTCAGGACCTGGAGCTTGAGTGCATAAGATATGCAGAGTTCATTCTCTGTGCTGCGTCTTCTGCTTCCTTTTAGATGTTACAACACCCGGCCTGCAAAGCATTCTCTCATTCCAGTCCATTGCGCCACACTCTCACCATTATTTTTCCATGATACCATCACGAACCTGACAGTTTTCCGGATGATATGTATAAGACTGGAAGGAGATTCATATAAGTCTTGAAGAATCAATAGAACACCTTTCCTGGTAGGACAGTGAGACATCATAGTCCTAGCTGTGGTTGTTTTCCGCTACTGCTTAAAGCGTGGCATTTGGTGGGGACCAATTTTGTAACAGTACGTGACTGTAAAGATCCCGTTCGACTGACAACCTCTGTATATTTCAGGTCTGTTTCTTTATTTAAGACAACTCTACCTATTTTCCTCTTCTCACTCCTTTACGTCACTCACAAGTCCCGACGCACGTGAACTTTTCTATCCAGTACGTACCTTTCAAGTCTTTTATTAACCCATTCAATATAGATTGTTCTCCTAACCTATACAGTACTTAAGCTATCTGGTTTTGTGCTATATTCCTTAGTTCACTGAAATTCACTGTTTTATCTTGGTCGACTCTCTGAGCATCTAGCTCTTCTCCATTTCTCTTGTGCACTAGGCTGAGGACACGGCTAATGCTGGTGGCTTAGCAGCGCAATCATAAAAACATCACATCAATGTGTCATGACATAGCGATGGGAATCTGTTGAAGATTCTCGCCACGTCATCGCATTTTGTTCGCTTCGTTGAGGCGTTCTCAAGCCCCGGATTGCCTTATTATTTTGCAATATAATCACAAATGTAATTGGATGCCAATATCTCTCCAGATGCACTATCTGAGTAGGCCATATCATTTATATGCTTCTCAAGAGATCTTCAACTTTGACCCAACAGAAAATACCAAAAATGAAGGGACTATAGGTCTTCAAACGTCTTCATGTTTTGATCCATGCCCCTTCGGCGGACGCAGCGTCCAAATCTACACAGACATCTCAAAAAGGGAATTTGATACAAATATTTGTATCAAGCTGTGCCCGCCGAACGGGACTTGGAACGAACCTAGCGCTCCCAACCAACCGGCATTAGCCATGCCCCAGCTTCTCTATCGAGAGGTTCACCCCTTACCGAAAACTTCTCCGGTAGAGAGGCTGGGGATGAGCCTACTTGTGCACGGCAATGTGACGGACCCTCAATCTTCACAAAACATCATCCACAGCTGATCAACCATCTATCAACCTCAAAGGGGTGGTCTTTTCCCAGAGAAAATATTTCCTGGTAGGCTGTGTGGTCGCTTGCCACTACTGCTCAAAGCTTAGCATTTGTCGCTGGAAACCAATTTCTACCCTCAAAAAAATCATAATACTCTTTCTCTGTATTTCAGCTTTTTGGTGGCTCTTCCTCGATCCACCAAGCCTAAGTATATCTACCGATTATTGCCCTGGATTGCTGTTCCATCCTAATGGGATGTCTATTGCAGCAAGCCTTTTGTTCTTTATCACGAACTTCAGTGTTTTTCTGTCTCCAAGAGGTTTGCATTCCACATTAGGCTTATAACCAGCCTCTCTACAGGAGAAAAATTGAGGGGCGGAGGTCTTTCTCAGTAGAAACCTGGCAGCACAGTGTTGCTGGTGGCTGGGCACTAATGTGTCATTCAGTCTCAAATGTCAGCATTATTTGAACCAGTTTATTGGAGGTATGATGTCACGTAGCGAGGTTACATTGATATGATTCACCATTCAAACCATCATTCAGCGCCACACAGGTGTCAAGAATTGAACTTGATACATATCTAGGTTTTGAGATACGAGCGAGGTATAAAAGGCACAGTGGTCAAGTACCTTCGCTCTTGCAATCTACTTAGCCTTAACATGCTCTGTGCAAAGTTCATCCCCGCCGCTTTCTCTGCCTTTATCGCCGTCTCAGCCGCTCCCGGAGCTGGAGCTCTACGGCGTCAAAGTGAAGTACGTACTTTATCTTTCCTATTGCCTTTGTCACTCACAATTCTCGATAGGGAGACACTCCCAGAGTAGGTTGGAAATTGGCTAGAGTTTAAGGCATTGCTGGGCCTTAGAACTTCAATGACTTTACGAGCTCCATCAGCTGCTCGCCGGTCTAATTGAATTTTGCTGAAATGAGTTATTCGGGATTTGGGATTTGGGCTGATGGTGTGTTGAATGGTAAGACTTGTAACATGTATTATTATATTTGTTCAAGTCCAGGATATTCTTCTTGGATGAGCGTGGTATTGAAATGGATTCGAGCTCGGCAGAAAGTAAGCTCTCACGACTTACCATCTGAACGCTCGAAAGGCCTAGTACTCTTTTTGTGATGTCAAACTTTATCAGTGCTATCATTGGATCTGAAGTCTTCAGGGATCTACTCTGTGGAATGGATTAACCGGAAAATGTTCGTACTAACCTCGGGACAGGATACCATTTGACTCTTAGACGAACATTGGCATTGACATTTCCTTCAACTTTTGTTGCATTTCAGCATGATGAACGTGAAGGAGGATGGGCCACCCTCCCACCTGAGATACAGTCACTTGGCATGAGTCCATCTAAATATTTCGTTCAGGAATCCTATGTTTACAATGGGGTGGCTTCGCTAGGGCTCTCGCCATTGAATCTTCTCTTCTGATCATGTATCTTGCTCGTTCACCATCCGCTATGCAGTAGTCCTTGGACGCAGTCCTCGCACCGCGCAGGATCGGCAAACCCCGCACGCAGGATTTGGCATGCCCCGCCCCCGACGATCGGGATACCCCGCACGCAGGATCGGCATATCTGGTTAACTTAGATTAGATTCCTCAGCAGAGAAACAAAGGTTGAAGAAAGAAAGACGACAGACAAGCAGGTACTTTGAATATAGCGGTTCGCAAGGGGATACTTTGAATAGCGAACCTCCCATTATCTACAATTCCTTCGTCCCTCGTCTCTCGTCCAGCGGTGGCGTCTTTCGTCCAGCGATGGTGTCCGCATTCGTGATTTTGTCGCAAATAATTTATCCCGACCCGACTTCCATGCCCGGACGCCCAAGCGTGACTTCCTTGCACCTTCCACAGACTCTGGTATGACAGGCTAGACATTCCGACGCTGTACCTGTCGAACTGAGAAAGCATTCTGAAGCTGAACCGAGACAGAGGGAAAAGAAAGGAGACAGACGGAACAGGAAGGTTTGGCGCAGTAGACACCGTCTGTTGGCAAAGGTAAAGCTTCATAATTGAAGTCAATAAAGCCTTGCCAGTGTGTCGTTGAAAAGCTGAGCCTGATACAAACGGTTTCCAGAGCCTGGCTGCAGGAATCGAACGATGCCTCTCCTTCGCTCGATCCGAAATACGCCACAAGAAAAGAGGTGATCAACACGACATGACGAGAAATGAGGTCATGAACGCCACTGCCACGAGAAAAGATGTGATACACTTGCCAAGAGTGGAAGAGTCAGGACTGACAAATGCACAATGAAGGGAGGTCGATGATATGGCTGATCAGCGCTGGCGAAGGTTACGTATCTTGGCTCATCGCGGTCGAGGGGGGTGAGAGAGCCTTCGGGCGCCCTCGATGGAGATTTCGACGTGGGATCGATTCCGAAGACGAGTTTGAAAGTGCTGAGGTCTGCATGATGATCTTTGGGCTAGAAAACGTCTTAAGACCGCGAATACGGATGGTAGAGCTTGAGTAAGTACCTTGCTGGCCTGATGCTGGTAATTCATCGCAATGCACTTCTGCTTGGAATATACATGGGAAAAAGGAAGGTCGTATCGACGTGGCACCAACATGTAAGCTGGAGCAGAAGGATGTCTCTGGCTACTGGCTTCATCTCTAGCGCCTTGCTGCATCCACAGCATTCTTCTAGGCAGGGGCTTCACAATGATCAGGTGTCGTGGAGAAAAGAACTGGTTTATAGAAGGTGTCTCTGCAATAGCTGGATGGCGTTTCTAAAATGAAGAAGGTTCTTGTAGTAAGCAAGGAGTTGATGGTGGACGCTGGTGGAAGGAGATGGTGGTTTCGGCCGCTCTTCTTGTCATTCACGACGGTGCTGTTCAAGTGCTGTTTCGCTCTTTATCCCAAGCAAGCCCGTGCTCCTCGTCCCTACCTTCCTTCGTTCTTCCTCCCTACCTTCCTTGCTCTTCTCATCACACCGACTCTTCCTTATCATACCGATTGCCGACCTGGCTCTCACGGTCTCACCCTGACGGGCGATGATCCCAGCCTCGAAGCATAACTAGCCGTTGGAATAAGCGAATCAGCGGCTGCGGCCGAATAAGCGCAGCAGCAACCAGTGGGTCTATACGAATCAACAGCGGCGGCCATACGAATCGAGTTGGTAGCTGCAGACAGGGTCTAGGCGAAGGGCAAGCCTGGAGGTGGTGATGTGCCGGCTCCGGCCGGAAGCCGGAAGAAGTTTTGCCTGTCTGTTGTGGACAAAGCAGATGTCTCACCACTATATGAGGCCACAGAGATTTGGGGTGCAATAATGATCATCTTTTCAGTGAGTTTCAGTTCATATAATCCTTGTTATGTCACCAATGAGCTCTTCTAGGCTGCTTACCCAAGTCTTGTTATCCTGATTGTGTACAATCAACATTCCATTGCTCGACTCACAGAGGGATCTACTGCAGGGAGTAGAAATATGGGAACACATATCTCATTTGCTCAGGCACCTCCTCAGCAAGGAACAACTGTCACAGAGTCCATCATGATCAGGAGTCAGACAGATAATGGATTCCAAGCAAATGTAGCAAGACCTACAGAAGAGGTCTCGGAGGTTTAGGGGACAAAATTTTGTTTCGAGAGTTGTCTTGAGATATGTGTCTTTATTTAATAAAAATCTGTGATGTCCAATATGAACCAGCAATAATTGCTCAAGACTTGGAGCTTGAGTCCATAAGATACGCACAGTTCATGCTCTGTGCTGTGTCTTCTGCTTCCTCTCAGATGCTACAACCACCGGCCTGCAAGGCTTTTTCTCATACCAGTCCATTGCGCCACACTTTCGCCGTCATTTTTCTATGATACCATCACAGACCTGACACTTTGTTTAGGTATTGAGGAATCAATGGAAAACCTTGCCTGGTAGGACAGTGAGACATCATAGTCCTAGCTGTTTGGTTGTTTTCCGTTACTACTTAAAGCCTGGCATTTAGTGGAGACCAATTTTGTAATAGTACATGACTGTAAGGATCCCGTTCGGCCGACAACCTCGGTATGTTTCAGGTCTGTTTCCTTATTTAGTATAGCGGGCTCTTCCCGTAGCAAAAAATCCGTAGATACCGATCCGTAATAATCAAGCATCTTGAATCAGACCACATTGTCTAACCACCTTGTCTGACTTCGAATCCGCCTCAAGGCGACCTTCCATTGCTTATTCGTCAACTTCCAAGTGCACGAGGGTGTTATGGTGACCGTCACATATCCCGATTAGGATGACTCCACCTAGTTTCCTCTTCTCCCTCCTTTACATCACTCCAGACTGCGTCGGGATGTGATCTTCTCTTCCAAGTATTTTATTAACCCATATAGTATAGATTGTTCTCCTAACCTATACAGTACTTAAGCTAGCTTGTTTTGTGCTGTATTCCTTGGTTCACTGAAATTCACTGTTATATCTGTTCATTTTTGTCTACTCTCTGAGCATCCAGCTCTTCTCCATTTCTCTTGTGCATGGCAAAGCAACATTCTGTCATGCCATCATCATAAATTTCTACCTCAGGGAATGATAATACTCTTCTTCTGTATTTCGGCCTTTTGGTGGTTGTTCCTCAATCCATCAAGCCTAAGTATATCCACCGATCATCGGCCTGGATCGGTGTTGCATTCTAACAAGATGTCTATTGCAGCAAGCCTTTTGTTCTTTGTTGCGGACTTCGGAGTGTCTCTGTCTCCGAGAGGTTTGCATTCTACATTAGACTTGTAACCATCAAACTGGTAGCACAGCCGTTGCTGGTGGCTGGGCGCTAATGAGTCATTCCTTGACATCAAGTCTCAACTGTCAGCATTATTCGAACCAATCTATTAGGGGTATGAAGCCACATAGTGAGGTTATATTGATATCATTTCGACTGATAAATTTGGTGGTGCTCGGTATGGCAGGATTGCTATCGTCGCCAAAGCAATAAAAATGATGACATGCAGCTGGTGAGTGTTCATGTGAGGCATCCGAGCCACCGGCAACAGCGGTGATGCCGGACCATCCACATGACGGTTTCAACCCATACAGTTTTCCGTAGATGTCGGTAACTTGGAGTTAAGTAGTTAAGATTTTGCACCGAAAATGCAATATTTACATCCTCAAGGTTCCTCAAGAGTGCTATGTTTCTGACCTGCTTGCAGACTGAAGACTCTTCTTTCATTTGCGCTTTTTGCGACAAGAAGTGATCCGCTTCTGATCCACTGACTTCTCTAGTCCATCATTCAAACCGTCATTCAGCGCGACATGGGTGTCAAGATCGAGCTTCATATATACATTTTGAGGTCCGAGCGAGGTATAAGAAGCACAGTGGTCAAGTACCTTCCCTCCTGAAATCTACTTAGCCTTAACATGCTCTGTGCAAAGTTCATCCTCGCCGCTTTCTCCACCTTTATCGTCGTCTCAGCTGCTCCCAGGGCTAGAGCTCTACGGCGTCAAAGTGAAGTACGTACTTCATCTTCCTTATTGCCTTCGTCACTCAGCTCATGATTCCCGATAGGGAGACATGCCCAGAGGAGGTACGAAATTGGCTAGAGCTCAAGGCATTGCTGGGGCTTAGTACTTCAATGACTTGCATCAGCTGCTCACCTGTCTAATTGAGTTTTGCTGACTTGAGTTAATCGGGGATTTGGGCTAATGGTGCTGAATAGTATGACATGTAACATGTATTATTATACTTGTTCCAGTCCAGGATATTCTCATTGGATGAGTGTGGAGGTCTCTCGACTTACTATCTGGATGCTCAAAAGGCAAAGTACTCTTTTCATGAGGTCAAACTTTGTCAATGCTATCATTGGATCTGGAGTCTTCAGAGATCTGCTCTGTGGAATGGAACAATTGACACCAACCGCGGGACAGGATATCATTCAACTCTCAGATGAACATTGGCATTAATATTTCCTCTAATTTTACTTGTATTTCAGCGCGATGAACGTGAAGGAGGATAAGCGAGCCGCCCACCTGGGAGATGGTCACTCGGCGTGACCTCATCTAAATATCTTATTCAAGAATCCGTCTAAATATCTCATTGAGGAATCCGATGCCTGCAATGGGTTGCTTCGCTAGGATTCTCACCATTGAACCTTCTCCTTTAGTTCATATATCTTGTTCATCTGGTTCGTGTATCTTGTTAGGTCACCATCCATGGTTCCGTGGTTCTCTGACGCAGGTCTCGCCCTGCCCAGGATCGGCGGCCGACCCCGCACCGCGCAGGACCGGCATGCTCCGCCCCGCGCAGATGATCAGCATAATTCCGCACGATGATCGGCGTACCTCGTACCCCAGGATCGGCATACCTAAGTCGATTGGATTAGATTCTTTAAGAAACAGGGGGAAGACAGAGAAGTTCATTCGTCTCTCGTCCAGCGATGCTTTCCGCATTCGTGAGTCTGTCGCCAGTGGTCTACCCTCCGATGGACTCGACCCGACTCAATTCTGTCAAACTGAGAAAGAGGGAACAAGAAAGCTTGGCCCAGTAGATTTGGTTCTGTCAATTTGACATGGAATTAGACACGGAGTGGATGGGAGAACAAGGTCAGCGTATAGGAAGAAGGAAGCTCTTCATTGGTGAGACTGGCTTGGAGACGTGTGCGAGCTGCACCAAGACAGGTCGCAGTTCTTCCTCCTTGACCGAGATGACGAATCCCTGGAGTGGAGATCAAGCTTCATGATAGAAGCAAATAAGCCTTAGCTCGACTGCTGTGTCATTGGAATGTTGAAAGGATCCGAAAAGCGCGACAAGAAAAGACATCATCGATGCCACCATCAGGGAAAAACTCTATTATCGTGTGCTACATAGGCCAAATAGCCCAGATAGCCAGATAGCCAAGTCCCCCTTTACAAAGCGTCAGATAGCAGCCCCTCGGCCAGATAGCTCTACATAGGGCAACATACCAACAGGCTGATGCTATTTTAGTGCTATCGGAGGGCTCTATAGCGCCACAAAGCGCGCTACCATCATTCCCCTAGCCCGATATAGCCTTAGATATCACAGTGCACATGGCACCGTCCCTGCCAGGTCGCTCGAGAAACCACTTGGAATGGCCATGAATAGACATAAAACGAGATGTATTACTTGGGTACTGCAGTTACAGATGAGTTACAACAATCATAGAGGACATTATATTCTACAATGTGAAATATGTGACCAATGCCACGAGAAAAGAAGGGATTGAGACAATGCGACGAGAAAAGAGGAGATACCGCTTGAAAATAAACTCATCCATAGATGTTAGGAGGAGGGAGGAGGTTTCCATAGGTGGGTAGGATGATGATTGCGCGTGGATGTTGATGAGAGTACGTATCTCCGTGTATGTCCGTAACTCCGTGTAGTCGGGGGTCCCCGCATAAGACAGCTCAAATTGACGATTTTGACATAAACTACTTAGTATCATCTTCTGATTTGAAAACCTGAACCGTAGATGTTCGAGAGGCGGTAGCATAGATAGTGGATCAGTGATCTACATGCCTGTTTATTCTCTACCTCTCGCCGAGACCGGAAGACTGAGAAGAGAGCAATGAAGGAAGATCATCAAGCAGATAGTCGATGATATGGTTGATGAGCTCATTGGTGAGTGTATTTTGGCCCATCGCCGTCGAGGAGAGTGAGAGAGAAAGGGGAACCTCGGGCGCCCTCAGTGGAGATTTCCACCTGGGATCGATTCCGGCGACGAGTTTGAAAGCGCTGAAGTCTGTATGATGATCCTTTAGGTCTTGTGAACGACAATGAATGACTAGAAAGCATCGTAAGACCACCGTGTTTCGCCAATGTGCTTGGATTATGTATCAGCGAAGGGAAATGCTGCATCCTCCTTAACAGCATTGCAAGGGCTTCACCGTGACCAGGGCTCTGGGAAGAAGGAAGGAAATCTTTAAAAGCCGTCAAGAGAAGAATCGGTCGATGGAGGGCCGAACATGAAGAAAGTTCCTGTGGTGAATGGAGAGCCGCAAGTGGATGCTGGTGGAAGAGAGATGGCGATTTCTGGCGGTCTTTTGGGTTCATGACTCGAAGGCTTTCGGCTTGTCTTGTACTGTTTTGCTTGGCGTGACCCAAGGTTCCAAATCGGACACGGGGAAACATTGGAAGTACTTGCGGTTTACGATCTCCTTTTATATTCCCAAGCGATCAAGTGGTAACAATACGACGATGAAATTAACCATAGAGAGCCTGCAAAAGCATCAGCGCAAATTCCACTGCATTTTTGGCAGGAAATAGTTATCAGCTCTAGTTCGCTTCACGCGCCGTGGATCAACGAGAACCAAGAAAAGCTTTTGCAGCCCGTCCAGGACTATCCACTTATGTCGTTGCAAGTATGCCGTCCGAAAGCTGGAAGGCTAGCCACAGAGAGAGATAAAGAGCGCTGTAGCCATTAAAGAGCAGTATGAATGTCACGGAATGGCAGGCGTAAGTGGTGTGGCTGTGCTAAGTTTGTACAACTTTAGTACTTTGCAATGATGTCACCAGGAAGCGACTTCAGCTTTGTCAAGGTCCGGTCCAGACCGTTGGAAAACTTGATAATGGCAGTGCTGTACAGCTCAAGCAGCTCGGCGCCTATAATGCTTTGCCATCTGGTTCTCATGTCAGAGACTCGAGGCAGTGTCAAGTATTTTTAGTGAACGAGTCCAGCAGAGCCACATCAACAGATTTGTTCTTTATTCTCTCTCAAAGAAGTCATTGGACTGGGCTCGAGCTTCAGAAGTCAATAGCCAACGTCAGTGGGTGTTGGGTGAATCCAGGCATCTAATGAAGGATAGGTGCGCTCCAACAAGCAAATTACTGACTTTGCGGTGACTACGTAGAGTCTTGTACCGACAAAGTGATCCATCCGAGATGTGAGCCAAGATTCCTCAAGAGGGATATATATTTTTGACCTGTTTGCACACTGAAGACGCTTCTTTCATGCACGCTTTTTGCGGTGAGAAGTGATCCGCTTTATATCCACTGACTTCTCCAGTCCATCATCAAACTGTCATTTAGCGCCACATAGGTGTCAAGAATCGAACTTAATATTTAAGTTTTGAGGTCCGAGCAAGGTATAAAAGCACAGTGGTCAAGTACCTTCATCTTCAGTTCACTCCTGCAACCTACTAAGCCTTAACATGCTCTCTGCAAAGTTCATCCCCACCGCTTTCTCCCCCTTTATCACCGTCCCAGCCGCTCTCGGAGCTGGAGCTCTACGGCGTCAAAGTGAAGTACGTACTTTATCTTCCCTATTGCCTTCGTCACTCAGCTCACGATTCTTGATAGGGAGACCTCCCAAAAGGAGGTTGGAAATTGGCTAGAGTTCAAGGCATTACTGGGACTTGGAACTTCAATGACTTCCGTCTGCTCGCCTGTCTAATGAAGTTTTGGTGAATTGAGTTAATTCGGGATTTGAGATTTGGGCTGATGGTGCTGGATAGTAAGATGTGTAAGATGTATTATTATATTCGTTTGAGTTCAGGATATTCTTGTTGGATGAGCATGGTATCAAAATGGATGCGAGCTCGGCAGAAACTTCTGACAAATGTCCGTCCCAATCTCGGGACAGGATACCGTTCGACTCTTAGACAAACATTGGCATTAATATTCCCTCTGATTTTAATTGCATTTCAGCACGATGAACATGAAAGAGGATGGGCCAGGCGCCCACCCGGGATACAATTTTTTGCTTGTTTGTTGGCACTGTTGTTGCATCCAGCGCTGGCTATCAACTATTACTCTAGATCCGTGTTTGAAGGTAAATGTAGAACGTGATATCTCTGCAGAAGATGAATAGAAGCTTAGCTGTTGGCCTTGATCCCTTCCCGTTCATGTTCAACTTTTTCAAGTCCGTTACTAAATGCAGAAAGGAAAATTGTGATGATCTTAGCATTGATCACAAGCTGAGCTGTAGCCTGTCAGGATTCATGATTGTTGCCCTTTGAAGGCAAGGAAATCGCAGTGATCGTGACTGATCACCGGAAAGGCTGTGGTATCGACCATCACAATCAGTCTTCATTTACATCAACTCGGGAGCCTCGATTTCCCACTGGGCGATCATACTCCAGTATGAAAGTCCGATCTATCAGGACATGCGTGTCCAGGTCCTGGGACAAGCAGGCTGGTCCTTGATCTCGGCTGTTTTGGTAACTGTTCTTGTAAGTGTTCTTAGAAACGGAACTGGTCTTCACATTTCAAGGTGATGTTGTTAGATAATCCGATTCAAAGTCCGTCGTCCAAATATAGTAGTTCGGAGGTCCGCAGACCTATAGCTGGTATAGCTGGGAAAAAAGCTGGTATAGCTCTCGCGGTTTGTCTCGCAAGACAATCGCGTAAAGAACACTAGAAGAAACAAGAAACTCGGCGAACGGAGTGATTTGTAAGCGAAATGAAAAAGTATTATAAATCATGGAAATCACAGATGTCAGCATCAAATGAATCATGAAACACAAGCTGTTGCCATTGTGATTTCCATATCAATAGCAAGCACCATCGACCATGAGTGCTTGCTTTCAATCACTCATCCAGGTGAGCCAAGCTCTTACTTGAACCTTTGAACCTCACATAGATTACATTCCCTGTCAAGGTCCTATTTGGACTTTTGAACAGACCTTTCACTGACTCAGTCATTTGGATTATATTCCCTGCAGGTGCTATGCATCCGAGCATTCTCAACACTAGACTTGCTGGAACATGCTATGAATATGTTCAGGAATCTCAATAGAGAGACTGATGTCAGTCAAGGATGATTCCAACTTCCACTATGCCCTGAGATTTGATCAGACACAGCAGCAAATTTGTGACAGGTGTTTCAAAAGACAACAATAGATGACCTTGAAAGAATTAAAAAGGGTATTGCTCACTGCTTGGTTGCAACCCACACATCTCTGAACAATCAAGTCCCAAGATGACTCCAGACGAAGTAGCATTACTCAAGCATGCAGGCCAGGTCTTTGTAGAAAGTTTCTCTAGAATGGTTGGTACCTGTTTTGAAACAGCCCTCAAACCAATTGCATACTCACTGATTGATTAGGTTGCTCTCACTTTTGGCTATGGCACTAAACATCTCTTAGTATAAGTTTCCTTGCTAAATAGTATCCAACAGGTCTCTATTTCTTGCTTGCATCATTGACATTGCATACTCTTCTTGCGTGGGCATTTATTTTTTCTCTTGATAAGCGTGTAGTCTGATACTGAAATTGTGACATGACAGAAAACACAGCAAAACTAGAGCTACTTGGGTCCTCTGCACCATGTTGGCTGTCCTATTCAGTATCATCACTACCTATTTCTGCCTATATGTTGCAGGTGGTTTCAAACTGATGATTGGAGCTCTCATCAACAATACAGAACTGGAACTGGCAGAGAAATTTGAAGTTGTAGATAGCAGCATTCTGCCACTTCACCTGGCCCTGAAGTGGATCGGTGGTAATGGCAGTGGACTCATAGTGAGTCCTAAGTCAAATTTACTCCAATCCATGCTGATGAATGATACCAATCGGTGCAGTTTGTTTTTGGTGATGGCATTGTGGTTTGGCGAGCATGGGCTGTGTGGTCTGATCAGCGGAGTGTGATAATTTTGCCAGCATTGACTTTACTGGCAACATTTGGTATGCGGCTTTGTTTTTTGAATGTTCTGCTAATTTACTTCAACTATCAAGCCACTTCCCTGACAGTGTGTGTGATACAGACTATAGAACCCAGTGTCTCCAACATTGCCTCTGGAACAATTGGAGCTCTACTCACTGCTGCTTCTGCCCTGAGCATTGCAACAAATCTCATAGCTGTCCTTCTCATTGGAGTCAAAGCATAGTATGATTTCTCTGTATTATCTCTCTTCTGTAGTCTAATTTGGTTCAGCCAGCACTGGAAATTTATGAAAGATATACTTGGAGTGGGAACTTCTGCAGCTGGAAAGGTCTTGATGTTCTTGACAGAATCTGGCATAGTATATGTTATATTTCAGGTGTGTTCTCTCACTGTCTATCTCCCGATTTTAGTTACTATATCCATAATTCCAGATTATCAACTTTTCCCTCTCTGTTGTCACCACCACAGAGGGCTCACCACTGAGTGACGCCACAAATATTTTGGCTGCAATAATGATCATATTTTCAGTGAGTTTCAGTTCATATGATCCTTGTCGTGTCACCAATGAACTCTTCTAGGCTGCTTACCCAAGTCTTGTTATCCTGATTGTATACAATCAACATTCCATTGTTCGGCTCACAGAGGGATCTACCCCTGGGAGTAGAAATATGAGAACACACATCTCATTTGTTTGGTCACCTCCCCAGCAAGAAATAACTGTCACAGACTCCATTATGATCAGGAGTGAGGCAGATAATGGATTCCAAGCAAGTGTAGCAAGGCCTGCAGAAGAGGTCTCGGAGGTTTAGGGAACAGAATTTTGTTTCGAGACTTGTCCTGAATTATATGTCTCTTTATTCAATAAAAATCTGTGATGTTCAACATCAAACTCCAATAATTGCTCAGGACTTGGAGCTTGAGTCCATAAGATATGCAGATTTCATGCTCTGTTCTGCATCTTTCTCTTCCTTTTAGATGCTACAATGCCCGGCCTGCAAAGCTTTTCTCATTCCAGTCCATTGCGCCACACTTTCGCCATATTTTTCCATGACCCCATCACGAACCTGACGTTTTTTTTTTGATTGCCGGTTTCCCCTCAGATGAATTCCCCGGATGATATGTATAAGATCAGAAGGAGATTCATAAAAGTATTGAAGAATGATAGCAACTGAAATCTGGTCATTATGCTTGAAGCTTGGCATTTAGTGGAGGCCAATTTTGTAACGGTACGTGACCGTCACATATCCCGATTAGGACGAGTTCACCTATTTTGCTCTTCTCACTCCTTGACGTTGCTCACAGGTCCCGCCGCAGTCAGGATGCGATCTTCTCTATCCAGTACATACCTTCCAAGTCTTTTATTGACCCATTTAGTATAGATTGTTCTCCTAACCCATACAGTACTTGAGCTAGCTAGTTTTGTGCTGTATTCCTTAGTTCACTCAAATTCACTGTTATATCTGTTCATTTTGGGCGACTCTCTGAGCATCTAGCTCTTCTCTATTTCTCTTGTGCATGGTGACACGACGTTCTGTCACGCCACCATTACAAATTTTCCCCTCAGGGAATCATAATACTCTTGCTCAGTATTTTGGCTTTTTTGGCTGTTCTTCAATCCATCATCAAGCCCAAGTATATCTGCCGATTATTGGCCTGGATCGGTGCTCCGTTCTAACAAGATGTCTATTGCGGCAAGCCTTTTGTTCTTTGTCACGGACTTCGGTGTTTTTCTGTCTCCGAGAGGTTTGCATTCCACATCAGGCTTGTAACGAGCCTGTCCACAGGAGAAAGATTGAGGGGCGGAGGTCTTTCTTGGTAGAGGGCTGGCAACACGGCTGTTGTTGGTGGCTGGGCACTAATGTGTCATTCCTTGACATCGAGTCTCAAATGTCAGCATTAGTCAAACTAATCTATTGGAGGGATATTCAGATTCCATGTGACACATCCCAGCTACCGATGCCGGACCATCTGCAAACCTTCATAGAGGGTCACTCACCGGACCAAGTCCACATGACGGTTTTCAGCCCCTATAATTTCCACGGATGTCGATGACTTTGCGGTGACTAGATAGAGTCTCGTAGTACCAACAAAGTGATCCATCCAAAATGTGAGCCAAGATTCCTCAAGAGGGATATATGTTTCTGACCTGCTTTCAGACTTGGATCCACTGACTTCTCCAGTCCATTATCCAAACCGCCATTCAGCGCCACACAAGTGTCAAGAATCGAATTTCATATTTAAATTTGAGGTCCGAGCGAGGTATCAAAGCACATTGGTCCAGTACCTTCATCTTCAGTTCGCTCCTGCAAACTAGTTAGCCTTAACATGCTCTCTGCAAAGTTCATCCTTGCCGCTTTCTCCGCCTTTGTCGCTGTCTCAGCCGCTCCCGAAGCTGGAGCTCTACGGCGTCAAAGTGAAGTACGTACTTTATCTTCCCTATTGCCTTCATCACTCACGATTCCTGACAGGGAGACATTCCAAGAGGAAGATGGAAATTGGCTAGAGCTTAAGGCATTTCTGGGCCTTGGACTTCAATGACCTGATGTGTCTAATTCAATTTTGCTGAATTGAGTTAATTCGGGATTTGGGATTTCGGCTGATGATGTATAGTAAGACTTGTGGCATGTATTAGGGATATATGGGCTATATAGTGTAAAATTATTCTGAAATCATTCAATCTGCGGAAGGTTGAGAATCTTTCAAAAAGTCGGAAACTTTGGGTGAAGTTTGAAAACGGCGGAAGGTTCAGTCAATTGTGAAATCCGCGGGAAGTTGTTTTTCTGATCCGTTTGGCAGAAAGTCACGCCAGAGCATTTCGGCGGAAGGTTCCGGACCTGTTTTGATCGACGATCGGCGGGAGGTTTGGGACTGTTTGGACTTTGAAATATTTGAAAGATCACTGATTCAGCTTGAAATGGAGGGTATTACTACTCAATGGTAAGATGTACAAATAATCTGAGACATCAAACCAGCAAAAGTGAGCTGGACAAATGTGAAAATAGAGCTCGAGCTAGTGAAACTGAGCTTTTCAGGGAAATTGGACTGAACTCGAGCTATCCAAGGGATGAGTGCGAGACTCAAACTACTGAAAGTGAGTCTCATCCGCCGTTGGATTTTTGAAGTTGGTGAAAGGCTAGGCTCAAGCTATTGAAAGCAAACCGCGAATCAAAGACTGGTGATATAATATAGGAAGGAAACCTTCTAGCTGGTTAAAGCGAGGTTTGACTTTGAGGATTGTCAAATGAAGTTCAAGCTCATGAAACCAGTAAGCTTTGGATTCGGAGAGTGAAGCTAAGCGTCAAGCTGTAGCTTCAAGGATTGCAGGGAAAAGCTCAAGCTATTTAAGGCAAGCTATATGATGGACTCAAGCTAATGAAAGCAAGTCTTGTGGGCTGGGAAGATTGTAGCCGATGAATGGGCTCGAGCTTTTGACAGTGTGCCACAAAAAAATAGCGGTTTATTCCAGATAGAATTCACAATCCGGGAGAACTCAGTGTGTCCACCAGTGTTGCGTGATGGCTGTCACCAAGTTCTTCGTGATCTCCACAGGTGAATCCCTAGATATTGCTGAGCAATACCAATACTTTCAGTTGAATGGGTCTTTGGGGAAAACCTCTCAAGGTTTGTCTACTGAGTCAGGAGCCACTGGCAATCCTAGTACTCCAGAGGGGGTGGCTTGGTTCATGCTGTAAGCAAGGGACTAAGATGCTAATCAGGTTGAAGGGTAAGATACATTGATTAGTATTGACTACATGCTCTCTGGTATTTATACTGCTGACCAAGGGTGTCTCAGACCTAAGTATGACTACGGACGACTCCATCCAAGCGACATACGGCAAAGACGAGGAGAACTTGCATAACCAGCTGCAATGACTATTTGCTTTCCTTGACAAGATCTCACCTGAGACCATGGGACCTACTGGCTGTTAGAGTGATGTCGCGGGAAACAGTGAGATCAATATGTCACATGTGTATCGAGCATGTGATATATATCCCATGCTCGACCTTCCACCAATTTATTTTCTACGGTACCTTCTAACTTTCCTCCCTTTGTGATCTGAACTCAACCTTCCGCCAAATTGAATTTGCAGTCGAAGTTTCTGCCTTTTTTGAATTCACAGTCAAAGTTTCCACCTTTCTTGCATTTTCTGCCTAACCTTCCCCCAGATAATACTTTTACAGTATATGTGCCCTAGGGATACCTTATATTTGTTCGAGTCCAGGATATTCTTGTTGGATGAGCATGGTATCAAAATGGGTCCGAGCTCGGCAGAAAGCAAGGGCCCTGGACTTACCATCTGGATACTCGAAAGGCCTAATACTCTTTTTGTGACGTCGAACTTTGTCAGTGCTCTGCTATCATTGGATCTGAAGTCTTTAGAGATCTGTTCTGTGGAATGGAACAATTGACACCAACCGCGGGACAGGATACCATTCAACTCTGACATGAACATTGGCATTAATATTTCCTCTACTTTTACTTGTATTTCAGCGTGATGAACGTGAAGGAGGATAAGCGATCCGCCCACCTGGGAGATGGTCACTCGGCGTGATCTCATCTAAATATCTTATTCAAGAATCCCATGCATGCAATGGGTTGGTTTCGTTAGAGTTCTCGCGCTTGAACCTTCTCCTCTGATCCATATATCTACTCTCCTTTAGTTCATATATCTTGTTCATCTGGTTCGTGTATCTTGTTAGGTCACCATCCGCGATTCCGTGGTTCTCTGACGCAGGTCTCGCCCTGCACAGGATCGGCGGCCGATGCTGCGCCGCGCAGGATCGGCATGCTCCGTCTCGCGCAGATGATCGGCGTACTGGCACCCCAGGATCGGCATACCTAGGTCGATTGGATTAGATTCCTTAAGAAACAGGGGGAAGACAGAGACGACGCATAAACAGATACTTTGAATATAACGACTAACAAGGAAATACGTTGAAAGATGATCCATGACTCGCAGCTACTTTGAATAGCGCACCCTACAATATCTACAGTTGATTTGTCTCTCGTCCAGCGATGGTGTCCCCAATGGTCTACCCTCTGACGGACTCGACCCGACTGAATCTGGTGACGGTGTATTCGGACACCTGTCGAACCGAGAAAGAGGGAACAAGAAAGCTTGGCCCAGTCGATTTGGTTCTGTCAATTTGACATGGAATTAGACACGGAGTGGATGGGCGAACAAGGTCAGCGTGAACGGACTGCAGCGTATAGGAAGAAGGAAGCTCTTCATTGGTGAGAATACCGCTTGAAAATAAACTCATCCATAGATGTTAGGAGGAGGCTCCCACAGGTGAGTAGGATGATGGTTGCAAATAGATGTTGATGATGATGAGAGGCATAGATGTTGTCAATGCGTAGTTGTTTTAGCCTATCTCCGTGTATGTCCGTAACTCCGTGTAGTCGGGGGTCTCCTCCACATAAGACAACTCAAATTGACAATTTTGACATAAACTACTTGGTATCATCTTCTGATTTGAAAACCTGAACCGTAGATGTTCGAGAGGCGGTAGCGTAGATAGTGGATCAGTGATTTACGTGCCTGTTTATTCTCTACCTCTCGCCAAGAACGGAAGACTGACAAGAGAGCAATGAAGGAAGATCATCAAGGAGATGGTCGATGATATGGTCGATGAGCTCGTTGGTGAGTGTATTTTGGCCCATCGCTGTCGAGGGGAGTGAGAGAGAAAGGGGAACCTCAGGCGCCCTCAGTAAAGATTTCCACCTGGGATTGATTCCGGCGACGAGTTTGGAGCCACTGAAGTCTGTATGATGATCCTTTGGGTCTTGTGAACGACAATGAATGACTAGAAAACATCGTAAGACCACCGTGTTTCGCCAATGTGCTTGGAATATGTACTAGCGAAGGGAAATGCTGCATCCTGCTTAACAGCATTGCAAGGGCTTCACCATGACCAGGGCTCTGGGAAGAAGGAAGGAAATCTTTAAAAGTCGTCAAGAGAAGAATCGGTTGATGGAGGGCAGGGCGCAGCTGAATTTCGAGCATGGATAGCTCTTCGAACACGAAGAAAGTTCCTGTGGTGAATGGACAGCCGCAAGTGGATGCTGGTGGAAAGAGAGATAGCGATTTCTGGCGGTCGTTTGGGCTCATGAATCGGAGGCTTTCGGCTTTTCTTGTACTGTTTTGCTTGGCGTGACACAAGGTTCCAAATGGGGCATGGGGAAACATCGGAAGTACTTGCGGTTTACGATCTCCTTTTATATTCGCAAGGGTGACAAATGCGACCATGAAATTAACCATAGAGAGCTTGCAAAAGCGTCAGCGCAAATTCCACTGCATTTTTGGTAGGACAATAGTCATCAGCTCCATTTCGCTTCACCAGTGGTGTAGAGGCCAACCATTCCGGTGGGGGCATGGGTTTTTTGCAGCGTCGACTGAAGCGCGTGAAGAAATCGAAGAAAATTGAAGAGTCGAGGAAAGAATCCTGAAGCGTCAGTGAAGCATCGGTGAAGCATCGAGAAGAGTCAATTGAAGTGTTGGGAAGAAATTGAAGATAACTTTGGGAATCTAGTCAGAACATGTCTGGATCATAACATGTTCCATATTTGAGCCATAGAGGTACTAGACGTGATGTTCGCGCAGTTTGACGGCGAGACGCAAGTTGATGTGACAGTCACAGTAACACTGGTCATCATGGCGCAAAAAAGAGCAGAGTTTTTGGCTGACCCGGAGTGTCCTGAGCACGATGATGAGCAGAGACTCCTGGAGTTTCTGCCTGATAGATCTTGGGATGACCAAAATAAGATCTGCAAGGAGAAAGAGGCTGTTGATATTGTGTTGGAAGCTCTGAAAGGTCTAGAGGAAAGAATGTTTGAATATTCTCAAGCTGCAGGTATTGCAAGAAACAAACAGTGGGGACTCGATCTGGGACCGCATCAGGATGACTGGAGTCCTTTCATAACCCTTCATTCTTGAGATGGCTATAAGCCATACATTGAAGGGGAATTTGACTTGATGTGAGTCTTAGTATCCTTCTCTTGGTTATTTCTCACCTTGGTCTGTCAAAGTGCAGCCCCAACTATTGTGACGATCAAGTCGACATGCCAGTTCGGCCTCCGCCTCCGACTACCGAGGATTCACGGCCGAGACCTCGGCCGCAAGTGAAGCACAGGAAAAGGCTCTGAAGTGTTCCAATGCCTATGTGGCTTGCATTATGAACTAGATTGTATTCACTGAGAACTAGACTGTATTCAGGACAGAAAAGACATGGTCGATGCATTTGTTTGGCCCAGAGTGCCACTTTCTGACTAGCATAAACAATAACTCAAGAATAGTGTGCTTGATCACAGAACATAAAAAACCTTGAAGAGTACTAAAGTGGCACTGAAGCAGGCTGAAGAGTCACTTGAAGAGCACAAGAGAAAATTGAAGCATCGTGAAGAAAAACTGAAGTGTATGAAGAAAAACTGAAGCGTCGTGAAGTGCTGCAAAGCAGTGGTGAAGAGTCATGAAAGAGTTAACCAAAAGTCAATCATACATGATATACATGGATGAAAACTGTTAAATGGTGCTTCAAAACAGCAAAATTTGCTTGCAAGAATGATCATTGAGAGAATGAAGGCCATATTCCTGCTCATGACATATTTGAGAGTCAGATAATACTATTGAACAATGGTTTGAGCCTGTCAGGAGCTGTTAAGCTATATACACCCATTTCAAGGACTTTCAATGACTGATGAAGCTTAGAAACTCACTCGATAGTGATGCGGTTAAGGAAGAAATATATCAACAATGATGACATAATATGGCCCAAAAAGGAAACTGAGAATCGAAGCGTCAAGAAGAGTGAGTGAAGAGTTGAGAAGAAATTTTGCAGAAATCTGGTTCTTCACCCTTGCGCTTCAATTTATCTTGTCCCTTCCGGTGGCAGGTACGAGTCCCCTTTTTTGAGTCACAATGTACTTAAGATTATTGGTATGCCTATGAACTTGAATTTATCATATTGGTTGGCCTTTACCACACTGGGAACATGGGATCTGTTGAAAAGCTGACCGCTTGTGGCTCAGTCTGCGCCCATAGCTACATCTAATGTCAAAATTTGTGCTGATTGGACCAGAAATGAAAAAGTCCAAAATTCTAACAGCACGTGCTATTGACCCACTGCTCCATGGTATCTGGATACTCTTCCAATCTGGGGCAGAAATATTTGTTGTAAGTCAAACTTCACACATATAGTTACCATTTCAACCTATTTCTGGGACTCTCATGTTGCATGTCGGTTTGAGGGAGGCCAGATTACAATGGAGGGATGAAAATGTGGGACTATTGGAAAGAATTCAGAGTCCAGTCTCTGTTTTCTGGCATCTCACCGCTGCGGCTTGGAAGGTCGTGCAAAGAGCCGATGTCCCGTTCCGTGCAAGGGTCATTTTGCATGACTGTTGGTATATGGTATGCATCATAGTTGAAAGAGACTCATGCCATTATTGGTGACTGTTGAAGCATCAGATGCAGTCAGAATCAATCCACTGGTGGTCGTCGTGTTGTCATCTCGGCCTTGGTCACTTCATTGGGAATATTCATCTTTGTGATACTCTTAAGGATGCATGGGTATGATGGCCGCACCAACTTGAAGTGAGTATTTTCTATTTGGAATCTTGATGTCATCCGATGGAAGATCAACATCGGTTGTCGCGAGCCCGGCAGATGCACCAATAAAGCTGGAATCAGATGTTATGTAAGTTTAAAGGCTATTATGTTAGACAGCGGCGACAGTTTTGTCTGGTATGCAGCTAGTGCTGCCGCGAGATGGAGGTAACTCCGAATCGAGTCGAACTCAGCTTGGTGCATTTCCTAAAATGGACAGCTTTCCTCGGCTCACCTTGAACTAGCTTGTGATGGAACTTCTCTATTGCATTCCTGCTGCATTTCTGGCAGAATAGGTCATGCAATTAGGGAAAATGACATGTCAACATGCAGTACAACTCAAACACAGTGATTATTGACAGCGAGATCATGCAGTAAGCTGGTATTGCTGAATTGAAGCTTGGATACTTGACCTAGGAGGCTTTATTCTATTACACAAATGAAAACTGAGCTGATTACAATGCTTTGGACTGAATTGAGAGCTCTCTGTGCCAAGTGCGGTGATTCTGAATGTGAAGAATGTCTTTGTTCGCAAAAGAGCTGGGTTGGAATACACATCCCGATTAGGAACTGAGCTTGCGAGCCAGCTCTGGGTCGCCTTCACTCAGGTACCGGGTCCGGTGACTCAGAGCTAACTGGACTCGTAGCAGCACTATACGCAGCGGACGATGCAAAAAACCTATATTTAGATTGATCTATTTGGTTGTACAAGTCGAATTCAGAATCAGATCAGGCCATATAGGTCATTTTCTCAGAGACAAGCATGGTTGTCGAAGGCAAGAGCTGCCACGTAGCAATGCATCAGGTGACTGGTTTACATGTTGACTCCAAATCCCGATTTCGGGCGGAAACCCGAAGTTTCCCTGGGACCAAACATGTTCAATGAGATGACTGACCACTCAGAGCAACAGATGCTGCCATCTTGGCTACAGTGAGGAATATTCTAGTGATGCTCCTCAGACCCTGTTGCTTGACACGCTTGCGGAAGTAACGGGCCGATCACATGTCCATACTCCTTTGAGCGCTCTGATCCCACGGTACCTGAATTCTGCTCACACCCAACAAACGAGCCCAACAGGTGGGACTCGTAACTTGCCGTGGATTAACGAGAACTAAGAAAAGCTTTTGCAGACCGTCCAGGAGTCACCAGGACCATCCACTCAAGTCGTTGCAAGTATGCAGTCAGAAAGCCGCAAGGACGCCCGAGACTAGCCATGGAGAGAGATAAAGAGTGCCGTAGCCATTAAAGAGCAGTATGAGTGTCACGGAAGGCCAGGCGTAAGCAGTGTGGCTGTGCTAAAGCTTGTACAACTTTGGCACTTTGCGATGACGTCACCAGGAAGCGCCTTCAGCTTTGTCAAGGTCCGGTCTAGACCGCTGGAAAACTCGATAATGGCAGTGCTGTACAGCTCAAGCAGCTCGGGATCCACTGACTTCTCCAGTCCATCACTCAAACCGTCATTCAGCGTCACACAAGTGTCAAGAATCGAACGTCATATTCAACACCGGGGGCAAGGACCGGAGCACTCCTTTTGGAGTGCCTTACAGTCATGACTGAAGCACTCCCTTATCACTCCATCAGATTTTTTCCCATCAGCCAAACAGTGGGGTGATGACAGAGTGATGAGAGAGGGCTTCGGTCATGACCGTAAGGCACTCCAAAAGGAGTGCTCTGGGCCTTGTCCCCGGTGCAAGTTTTGGGGTCCGAGCGAGGTATAAAAGCACAGCGGTCAAGTACCTTCATTGTCCGTGCACTCCTGCAACCTACTAAGCCTTAACATGCTCTCTGTAAAGTTCATTATAAGGTCTTTTTTCGATACTTATTGTCCTCGGCACTTGAAATGGCACATTCTGTCATCTACATGGCTATGATATCGGCTCATTCCATGGATTGCAGGGCACAAAATAAACAATCTTTGCACTGTGTTGTTTCCACGGCTCTGCTAGCTGTCATCGGCAGCTGGAATGCCGATGCCGCCGGGCAGGTCCTGGCTTTTGATCAGTTGTTGGCGCTCGGCCCTTCTCCTGGTATAAATACTCTACATATGTCAGACATAGGTCCGACATATGTCGACCGACTCCCGCCTGAACGCCAAATCGGTACATATTCGGGCATCATCAGCGACGGCATCGCGCCCGAATATCGGCGCTCAAACTTGAACTGTTGCAACTCGAATTTGACTCCAATTATCTCCTATGAGGCCTACTTTTCTCCTGGCCAGTGACTGTGCAAGTATTCATCTTTTATCAATATGTTAAAAGCTTCTATTGCCAATGCCTTTATCTTGCTGGCTACTAGTAAGGTCTGGCTTGGGAGACTAACAAGCTTCCTCATGCTGGAATACTAGTGGATCCCAATTGATTGACTTGATAACTTTTCAACACACAAGTATTCCAACCCGAGAAAATCTCAGGAAGGAAATTGGGCGCTGATATATGTCCGACATATGTCGGGAAAAACAGGACCACCGGATTCAACTCATCAGGAACACGCGAGCGTAAAGAAGCACCGTGCGCCGATAGCAGCGACAACCGAGTGCCGATGTGTGAGAAAATTGCTAGCCGAATGCCATGCAGCCGTGATAATTTTTATCGAAAAAAAACCTCATAGTTCATTCTCACCCAATTCTCACCGCTTTCTCTGCCTCTATCACCGTCTCAGCCGCTCCCGGAGCTGGAGCTCTACGGCATCAAAGTGAAGGATGTACTTTATCTTCCCTATTGCCTTCGTCACCAGTGTTCATAGAGGCCGACTTGCAGTGGCAGGTACGAGACCCCTTGGTCCATTGGAATAGCTGTCCCAAGATGGATCAGTTGATTGAGTAGCCAGTAGTGGTTGACAGCATCATTGACGGTTCCATAATGCTGTTTACGTGTCCCATTCAAACCTTTTGATATTGCAGAGATAAGTCTACAATAATTAACGACTGTTTTAATTATTTGTTGAGGCTGGTTTACGAGACTAAGAGATAAGTATCCTAGGAGGGGACCATGCTTTTTCTGATTTGTACAAGACACATACATATTCATGAGAGAGTACATAAATGGGGAGCAAAGAAACAAGCACAAAAGCCACCACAAGAAAAAATAATAGGAAATCTGATTCAGAAGCACATGGTCAAGCAACCAAAGAGAAAAAATCCACCATGAAATGCAATTTGTCCGAAAAGCAGCAAGGAATCCACGGTCGAAGGGAAAATGACAAATAAAGAGCCGAGGCTTACCTGGGCAACAAAAGAGAGCCATTAGAAATATCAGAGCTGGCAAGGCTCGAGGAATTGTCGGCCGATAAAGGCGTGGTCGGAGAACTGGGTGAGGAGAGACCAAGAGACATGGAAGAGTCCAGAGCCGGTGAGCAGAGAGAAGCAGCATGACACTGGAAGCATATTGCAATGATTAAAGAAGGAAGGAAGCTGTATAATGTTGTTGTCGCATGCATTGTGGTCGCTCAAAGCAAGAGATGCTGGCTTGAGTGCCACGTATTCAAGAGCACATGACTGTTGAAGCGGTGGCTGTGGATCGGTTGAGCGCCGACAGACTTTCCTAATGGGGGCGCCGATGCGGGTTTCCACAATTTTCATCATCACCCAACAAACAAAACCCACCAGTGGGTCTCGTAACTCAGCTCATGATTCTTGATAGGGAGACCTCCCAACAGGAGGTTGGAAATTGGCTAGAGTTCAAGGCATTACTAGGACTTAGAACTTCAATGACTTCTGTCTGCTCACCTGTCTAATGGAGTTTTGGTGAATTGAGTTAATTCGGGATTTGAGATTTGGGCTGATGGTGCTGAATAGTAAGATGTGTAACATGTATTATTATATTTGTTCGAGTTCAGGATATTGTTGTTGGATGAGCGTGGTATCAAAATGGATGCGAGCTCGGCAGAAGGCAAGGTCTCTCGACTTACTATCTGGATGCTCGAAAGTCCTATCACTCTTTGTCCCTTCCCGTTCATGTTCAACTTTTTCAAGTCCGCTGCCAAATGCGGAAAGGAAAATCGTGGTGATCTTACCATTGATCACAAGCTGAGCTGTAGCCCCACAGGATTCAAGATTGTTGCCGTTTAAAGCAAAAGAATTACTGTGATCGTGACTGAGCACTGGAAAGGCTGTGGTATCGACATCTCAATTAGTCTTCATTCACATCAGCTCGGCTGACGTTGGGTACTCATTCTGATTGTTTTTTGGCACTCTTGCCGCATCCAATGCTGGCCATAGATTTTTAAATTACATCCGTGTTTGAAGCTGAATGTACAACCTGACATCTCTGCAGAAGATCAATAGAAACTGAGCTGTTAGCCTTGATCCCTTCCCGTTCATGTTTAATTTCATGGCTTTTACTAAATGTGGTAAAGAAAATTGTGGTGATCTTAGCATTGATCATGAACTGAGCTGTAGCCTGTCAGGATTGATGATTGTTGCCGTTTAAAGGCAAGAAAATGACAGTGATTGTTGCTGATCACTGGAAAAGCTGTGGTATCAACCATCTTGATCAATGTTCACCTCAACTCGGAAGCCTCGACATGGAGTCTGATTTCCCACTTGGTGATCATACTCTAGTGTGAAGGAGTAAAGCTTTGTTGTTGTCACTCCATATATAATATGAAGTGCAACTCCAATCCATCAGGAGCTGAGCCGACATCTCAAGCAAGCTGTTTCTTGATCTCGGCCGTTTTGGTAACTGTTCTGTGACTCTTCTCAGAAACGGCCCTGGTCTTCACAATTCAAGGTGATCTCAGCATGAAATGAGTCCTGGAACATGATATGAACATGTTCGAGAGTCTCAATATGTCAGTCGAGGATGATTCCAACTTCCGCCATCGCCTGAGATTTGATGAGACACAGCACCAAATTTGTGACAGGTGTTATAAAAGAGAAAAATAGATGACCTTAAAAGATTCATAAAGGGCATTGCCACTGCTTGGCTGCAATCCACACATCTCTAAACAATCAAGTTGCAAGATGACCCCAGAAGAAGTAGCATTGCTCAAGAATGCAGGCCAGAGCTTTGTACGGGGTTTCTCTGCATTGGTTGGTACCTGTTGTGAAACAGCCCTCAAATCAACTATATACTGACTAGTTGATTAGGTTCCTCTCACTTTTTGCTATGGCACTGAACATCTCTTAGTACAAGTTTCCCCACTGAATAGTATACAACAGGCCTCTATTTCTTGCTTGCATCTTTGACATTGCATAGACTTCTTGTGTGAGCATTTTCCTCTTGATAAGTGTGGAATCTGATACTGAAACTGTAACATGACAGAAAACGCGGTAAAACTACAGCTACTTGGATTCTCTGCACCATGTTGGCTATCCTATTCAGTATCACCACCACCTACTTTTGCCTATATGTTGCAGCTGGCTTCAAACTGATGATTGGGTGTCTTATCAACAACACAGACCTGGAGCTGCCAGAGAGATTTGAAGTCACAGCTAGCCGCATTCTCCCACTCAACCCGGCTCTGAATTGGGTCGGCGGTAATGGCAATGGACTATTCACTGCAATCCATGCTAACAAATGACACCAACTATTGCAGTTTATTTTTGGTGATGGCATTGTGGTTTGGCGAGCGTGGGCTGTGTGGTCTGATCAGCGGAGTGTGATAATTTTGCCAGCATTGACTTTACTGGCAACATTTGGTATGGAGCGTTGTTTTTTGAATGTTCTGCTAATTGACATCAACCGTCAAGCAACTTTCCTGACGGAGTGTGTGATGCAGACTATAGCCTCCGCTGATATGACCATTGTCTCTGGAACAATTGGAGCTCTTGAAACTGCTGGTTCTGCTCTGAGCATTGCAACAAATCTCATAGCTGTTGTTCTCATTGCGTTCAAAGCATAGTATGATTTCTCTGAATTATTTCTCTTCTGTAGTCTAATCTGGTTTAGCCAGCACTGGAAATTTATGAAAGATACAGTTGGAGTGGGAACTTCTGCAGCTGGAAAGGTCTTGATGTTCCTGACAGAATCTGGCATAGTATATGTTATATTTCAGGTGTGTCCTATCACTGCATATTCCCAATTTTCAGTTGTTATATTCATAATTTCAGATTATCAACTTTTCCCTATCTGTTGCAAACAACAAAATTGGTACACCACTAGATGAGGCCTCAAACATTTGGAGTGTGATAATGATCATCTTTCCAGTGAGTTTCAGTTCCTATAATCCTTGTAGTGTCACCAATGAGCTCTTCTAGGCTGCTTACCCAAGTCTTGTTATCCTGATCGTGTACAATCAACATTCCATTGCTCGGCTCATAGAGGGATCCGCCGCTGGGAGTAGAAATGTGGGAACACACCTCTCATTTGCTCGTTCACCTCCTCAGCAAGGAACAACTGTCACAGACTCCATCATAATCAGGAGTCAGACAGATAATGGATTCCAAGAAAGTGTGGCAAGGCCTACAGAAGAGGTCCCGGAGGTTTAGGGAACAGAATCTTGTTTTGAGACTTGTGCTAAGTTATATGTGTCTTTATTTAATAAACATCTGTGATGTCCAACACGAACATGCAATACATAATTGCTCAGGACCTGGAGCTTGAGTCCGTATGATATGCAGAGTTCATGGTCTGTACTGCGACTTCTCCCTTGTAGATGCTACAACCCTCGGCCTGCAAGGCTTTTTCTCATTCCAGTCCATTGCGCTACACTTTCGTCATCATTTTCTAGTTTTCTCCTCTCTAGTCCATCATTCAAACCATCATTCAGTGCCGCACAGGTGTCAAGAATTGAACTTAATATGTAAGTTTTGAGGTCCGAGAAAGGTATAAAAAGCACAATGGTCAAGTACCTTCGCTCTTGCAATCTACTTAGCCTTAACGTGCTCTGTGCAAAGTTCATCCTCGCCGCTTTTTCCGCCTTTATCGCCGTCTCAGCCGCTCCTGGAGCTGGAGCTCTATGGCGTCAGACTGAAGTACATACTTTATCTTCCCTATTGCCTTCGTCAATCACGATTCTCGATAGAGAGACACTGGTTGAAAATTGGCTAAAATTCAAGGCATTGCTGAGACTTAGGACTTCGATGACTTCCATCAGCTGCTAGCCTGTCTAATTGAGTTTTGCTGAATTGAGTTAATTTGGGGGCTAATGGTGCTAAATATTAAGACCTGTAACATGTATTATTATATTCATTCCACTTCAGAATATTCTCGTTGGATGAGCATGGTATCAAATTGGATCTGAGCTCGGCAGAAAGAAAGGTCTCTTGACTTACCATCTGGATGCTCAAATGGCCTAGTACTCTTTTTGTCAGGGCTATTATTGGATCTGAAGTCTTCAGACATCTACTCTGTGGAATGGAACAACTGACATGAACCTAGGGACACATTACCATTTGGCTCTTAGAAGAACATTGGCATTGATTGTCATGGAATAGAGTACAATACGAGCAATGTGAGCCTTTGTAGTTCTCACGAGCTGCCCGGATCAGAATTAGCTCCATTTATTCCATATTTCCTCCAGTACGTTCCATTACATTCTACTACCTTCCAGACCTTCTAGTAATTAGGTATATAAGATCAAGTAGATGTACGGTTATGAAACCAATGTACTTACTTACCATTTGAACCAGCTCTTCAGCTCTTTAACCAAATCTCTGCATGAATGCCAGATTTCCTTCCAATCAACATACTGTGATGCTGTGGGCTCCTGTATCTTGAATATCAACCCTTTAGTGATGCCTTGGGCTCCGTAAGGTTTGATCTCTCCCACTTCCAATCAAGCTACTGTGACACCTTGGGCTCCTGTAGGACCCCTGATTACCCCGGTCTAGGTCGAATCCAAAAAAGTGCCTTTTCAAAAAATTTGCCCGGACTTTCCAAAGTCGAGTCAGCGGAAAATTTGCCCGGATTCCGGCTCCAACCTCAGATAGGTCAAAAATTTGCCCGGACTCATGATCCAACCTAATTTTTTTTTTTGTCAAGTCCTTAAATATGGGTTTTTTTTGTTCTGCAGCTAATATTGATAATTCCCTCCCTTTCTAACTCTCTTCAGCTTCTTTGGGACTCGCCTTCTTTGTTAGCTCTGCGACACACCATCTTAGTTCCTCTTCCCAGACAAATAACTCGTCCAGCAGCTTTCCGCTACTCCCTAGGACCACGAGCTGATTCATTCCAGGACCTGTGGTCCTTACGGATGACTCTGGCAATGATAGAAGAAAGGCTGCAGCTGGTAAATGTGCAAAACGGAGGAGACCGAGTGTGGCGTAGTCTGAGTGATTTGTCTTGAACACCCGCCGACGTGTATGCTGAAAGACCTGAACTGAAATATATAATGATGCCCCAATTGTATCTATTGAAGGAACCCAGCTATGCTTGGCGGCCTATTTCAATCTCTTTTAACCTAGTAGGTCATGGCTAAGACTTTCCATTGTTCCCCAATGGGGCATACTTTTCGCAGGATAGTATACCTGAAACAACCCTGGTGCCCGGACTTCGGATCCAACCTATTTTCTTCTCAAATTTTTGCCCGGACCTGTGATCCAACCTATTCCGTCCCAGGCTCGATTTTGCCCGGATTCTGGACCAAGATCAACATCAAATCTCAAAAATTTGCCCGGACTTCGGATTCGACCTTACTCCAGACAATCAGGGGTCCTGCTCCTGTACCTTGACTCATATCTAAGCTTTAGTGACGCCTTGGGCTCCAAAAGTTAGATCTCTCTTTCATTCATAAGTAAGACTCGAGAACAATCGGATTCAAGTATCTATTTGTAACAGATACACGACATTGATGTTTCCTTCAATCTTAGTTGCATATTAGCGCAATGAACATGGAGGATGGGATACCGGCCTGAGAGACGGTACTCGACGTGAATCCATCTAAATATTTCGTTCAGGAATCCTATGCTTGGACTGGGTTGGCTTCGCTAGGGTTCATCTCCCCATTGCGTCATATATCTACTCTCCTCTGATTCCCATATCTTGCTCATTCACCATCCGATATTCCGTAGTCCTTGGACGCAGTTAGGCTCGCACCGCACAGGATCCGCATACCCCGCATCCAAGTATCGTTATAGCCCGCACCACCCCGCGCCGCGCAGAATCGGCAAACCACGCAGGATCTGACATGCCCTGCCGCGGATGATGGGGATACCTCGCATTCGGAACGGCATATCTAGTGAGATTAGATTAGATTCCTCAGCGGAGAGACAAGGGCTAGACAACTCACAAGCAGATACTTTGAATAGCAAATTTCCCAATATCTACAATTTCTTTATCTCTCGTCTTTTGTCCAGCAATGGGGCCCAGATTCATGATTTGTCGCAAATGGTGTACCCCGACTGTAACCCCGAGCCAAATTCCATGCCCGGCCTCATTGACACTCTATACCAGACAAGAAAAGAGGAGATAGCTGCTCGGGAAAATAAACTCCTCGCAGATAGTAGGGGTGGGTAGGATGACGCGTAGATGTTGTCGATAGTTGTCGATGCGTAGTGGTTTTAGTGTATCTCCGTGTATGTCCGTAACTCCGTGTAGTCTGATCTCCGTGTCCCTTGATCTCCGTGCGGTCTGGTCTCAAAAGCCCAATGCAGTGGGCCTCGCGGCGAGTGTAGTGGGGTCCGCGGGTGTAAGACAACTCAAATCAACAAATTTGACATGAACTAGGATTATCTCCTGATTTGAAACCTGAACAGTAGTGATGAACTTGACTAGAATCACCAAGATATTCAGTTTGTATTCAGTACCAGTGGGCCAAGCGGCCAAGCGACAAGCGTGGGCCCAAGAGAGGATGCGGAGATGTAATGCCGGTGCTGCCGAGGTGGAGGAGTAGTGGAGGACACGTAGATGGAGACTGGGCTACGTAGATGTTGGAGAGGCGGATAGCGGAGGTGTAGAAGGCGGCGACGTAGATAGTGAATGAGCAATCTACGTGCCTGTTTGCCCGCCCTGTTGGTGAGTGTATTTAGGCTCCGGTTGCCCTCGATGGAGATTTCCGCCTGGGATCAATTCCGGCAACGAGTTTGAAAGCGCTGAAGTCTGTATGATGATCTTTTGGGTCTTGTGACGAAGCCGCAAGTGGATGCTGGGAGAGATGGCGATTTCTGGTGGTCATTTGGGTTCATGACTCGGAGGCTTTCGGCTTGTCTGGTACTGTTTTGCTTGGCATGACAGAAGATTCCAAATGGGGCACGGGGAAACATCGGAAGTACTTGCGGTTTACAATCTCCTTTTATATTCGCAAGGGATCAAGTGGTACTATCGATGACCCGGATATGCAAATCTGATCCGGCCGGTCTAGATATGCAAACATTGATTTTTCAGCTCTTGCAGTGCACGTACAGACCTCAAAAAATTAGAGTATATTTACAATGGAGTGTAGATTATACCTGTCAAGTTTTGAAAGAATCAATGCAGGCATGACTCAATGAGAATTCAGATACTGTGGGAATTTTGCCAAAAACAGATTTGCAAAACTGGACTTTGGTGAGTATCGCAGGCTATCACAGGTTCTAACATAGCTAGCTTTAAAATTCATTCACATTCTGTTATACAATGGCTTGCATAGACTCAATAGATTTTTTTTCTGCCAAAAATTTGATGTGGAACCGTCTGGAATCCACTTTCGATGCTGATTTGCCTGGCGCTGTCACACCATGTCACGCCGTTTGCATATCCCGTCCCTCACCTTTACCCACTCGCCATCGACAGTTAAAAATGATTTGAGCACATATTTCATGCTCATTCAGACTGTAGTTCATATATCCAAAGTTTGGTAGCTGCAGCTGCAGGGGCTAAAGAGTTCTCAGGGTTATTTGCATATCTAGGTCATTGATAGTAGCAAATACAACGATGAAATCACCCATAGAGAGCCTGCAAAAGCATCAGCGCAAATTCCACTGCATTTTTGGCAGGACAATAGTCATCAGTTCTATCTCGCTTCACGTGCCGTGGATTAACGAGAACCAAGCAAAGCTTTTGCAGACCGTCCAGGACCATCCACTTAGGTCGTTGCAAGTATGCAGTCAGAAAGCCGCAAGGACGCCCGAGACTAGCCATGGAGAGAGATGAAGAGTGCTATAGCCATTAAAGAGCAGTATGAGTGTCGCGGAAGGGCAGGCGTAAGTAATGTGGCTGTGCTAAAGCTTGTACAACTTTGGCACTTTGCAATGACGTCGCCAGGAAGCGCCTTCAGCTTTGTCAAGGTCCGGTCCAGACCGCTGGAAAACTTGATAATGGCAGTGCTGTACAGCTCGCAGCTCGTCGCCTATAATGCTTTCCCATCTGGTTCTCATGTCAGACACTCGAGGCAGTGTCAAGTATTTTTAGTGAACGAGTCCAGCAGAGCCACATCAACAGATTTGTTCTTTATTCTCTCCCTCTATCCTCCTCAGGAACCCCCGGATGGATATTGCCTCTGCTGTCAAAGAACTGATCGGACTGGGGCTGGAGATTCAGAGGTAATCCAGCATCTAATGAGGGATAGGTGCGCTCAAACAAGCAAATTATTGAATTTTCGGTAACTAGGTAGACTCTCGTAGCAACAAAGTGATCCATCCGAAATGTGAGCCAAGATTCCTCAGGAGGGATATATGTTTCTGACCTGTTTGCACACTGAAGACCCTTCTTTCATGCACGCTTTTTGCGGCGAGAAGTGATCCGCTTTAGAAGAATGGAACGTCATATTTGAGTTTTGAGGTCCGAGCAAGGTATAAAAGCACAGTGGTCAAGTACCTTCATCTTCAGTTCACTCCTGAAACCTACTAAGCCTTAACATGCTCTCTGCAAAGTTCATCCTCACCGCTTTCACCGCCTTTATCACCGTCTCAGCCGCTCCCGGAGCTGAAGCTCTACGGCGTCAAAGTGAAGTATGTATTTTATCTTCCCTGTTGCCTTCGTCACTCAGCTCACGATTCTTGATAGGGAGACCTCCCAAAAGGAGGTTGGAAATTGGCGAGAGTTCAAGGCATTACTGGGACTTAGAAAGAAAGAACTTCAATGACTTCCGTCTGCTCGCCTGTCTAATGGGGTTTTGGTGAATTGAGTTAATTCAGGATTTGGGCTGATGGTGCTGGATAGTAAGATGTGTAACATGTATTATTATATTTGTTCAGGATATTCTTGTTGGATAAGCATGGTATCAAAATGGATGCGAGCTCAGCGGAAAGCAAGGTCTCTCGACTTACTATTTGGATGCTCGAAAGGCCTATCACTCTTGTCGAACTTTGACAGTGCTATCATTGGATCTGAAGCCTTCAGGGATCTGGATCAACCAACAAATGTCCGTCCCAATCTCGGGACAGGATACAGTTCGACTCTTAGACAAACATCGGCATTAATATTCCCTCTGATTTTAATTGCATTTCAGCACGATGAACGCGAAAGAGGATGGGCCAGGCGCCCACCTGCGATACAATTTTTTTCTTGTTTGTTGGCACTGTTGTTGCATCCAGGGCTGGCTATCAACTATTACTCTAGATCCGCGTTTGAAGGTAAATGTAGAACCTGATATCTCCGCAGAAGATGAATAGAAACCGATCTGTTGGCCTTGATCCCTTCCCGTTCATGTTCAACTTTTTCAAGTCCGTTACTAAATGCGGAAAGGAAAATTGTGATGATTTTAGCATTGATCACAAGCTAAGCTGTAGCCCGTCAGGATTCATGATTGTTGCCATTTGAAGGCAAGAAAATCGCAGTGATCGTTACTGATCACTGGAAAGGCTGTGGTATTGACCATCTCAATCAGTCTTCATTCACATCAATTCGGGAGCCTCAATTTCCCACTGGGTGATCATACTCCGGTATGACAGTCCGATCTATCAGGACAGGACCTGAGACAAGCAGGCTGGCCCTTGATCTCGGCTGTTTTGGTAACTGCTCTTGTAAGTATTCTTGGAAATGGCGCTGGTCTTCACATTTCAAGGTGATGTCAGCATCAAATGAATCATGAAACACAAGTTGTTACCATTGCGATTTCCATATCAATAGCAAGCACCATCAATGCACCATGAGTGCTTGCTTTCAATCACTCATCCAGGTGAGTCAAGGTCCTATTTGGACTTTTGAACAGACCTTTCACTGACTCAGTCACTTACATTGTATTCCCTGCAGGTGCTATGCATGCAAACATTCTCAATATTGGACTTTCTGAAACATGATATGAACATTTTCGGGAATCTCAATACCGAGACTGATGTCAGTTGAGGATGGTTCCAACTTCCAACATCTCCCGAGATTTGATCAGACACAGCACCAAATTTGTGACAGGTGTTTCAAAGACAACAATAGAGGACCTTGAAAGACTTCAAAAAGGGGATTGCTCACTGCTTGGCTGCAACTCACACATCTCTAAACAATCAAGCTGCAAGATGACTCCAGACGAAGTAGCATTGCTCAAACATGCAGGTCAGATCTTTGTACAAAATTTCTCTGCAATGGTTGGTACCTGTTATGAAACAGCCCTCAAGCCAATTGCATACTTACTGATTGATTAGGTTGCTCTCACTTTTTGCTATGGCACTAAACATCTCTTAGTATAAGTTTCCTTACTAAATAGTATACAACAGGCCTCTATTTCTTGCTTGCATCTTTGACATTGCATATACTTCTTGTGTGAGCATTTATTTTTCCTCTTGATAAGCATAGAGTCTGAAACTGAACTTGTGACATGACAGAAAACACAGCAAAGCTAGAGCTACTTGGGTCCTCTGCACCATGTTGGCTGTCCTATTCAGTATCATCACCGCCTATTTCTGCCTATATATTGCAGCTGGCTTCAAACTGATGATTGAGGCTCTCATTGACAATACAGACCTGGAGCTGTTAGAGAAATTTGAAGTTGCAAATACTAGCATCGAACCACTCCAGCTGGCTCAGGAGTGGATCAGCGGTAATGGCTCCGGACTCCTGGTGAGTCCTGAGTCAAATTTACTCCAATCCATGCTGATGAATGATACCAACTGTTGCAGTTTGTTTGTGGTGATGGAATTGTGGTTTGGCGAGCATGGGCTGTGTGGTCTGATCAGCAGAGTGTGATAATTTTGCCAGCATTGACTTTACTGGCAACATTTGGTATGGCACTTTGTTTTTTGAATGTTCTGCTAATTCAATATGTCAACTATGGAGCCACTTTCCTGACAGTTTGTGTAATACAGACTATAGCATCCACTGCTACCCACCTTCTCTCTGGAACGATTGGAGCGCTAACCACCGCTGCTTCTGTCCTGAGCATTACAACAAATCTCATAGCTGTCCTTCTCATTGGGTTCAAAGCATAGTACGATCTCTCTGAATTATCTCTCTTCTGTAGTCTAATCCGGTTCAGCCAGCACTGGAAATTTATGAAAGATACAGTTGGAGTAGGAACTTCTGCAGCTGGAAAGGTCTTGATGTTCTTGACAGAATCTGGCATAGTATACGTTATATTTCAGGTATGTTCTCTTACTTCCTATCTCCTGATTTCAGTTGCTATATCCATAATTTTAGATTATCAACTTTTGCCTGTCTGTTGTGGACAACACGAATGGTGCACCACTAGATGAGGCCACAGATATTTGGAGTGCGATAATGATCATCTTTTCAGTGAGTTTCAGTTCCTATAATCCTTGTCATGTCACCAATGAGCTCTTTTAGGCTGCTTACCCAAGTCTTGTTATCCTGCTTGTGTACAACCAACATTCCATTGCTCGGCTCACAGAGGGATCTACTGCCAAGAGTAGAAATATGGGAACACACATCTCATTTGCTCGGTCACCTCCTCAGCAAGGAACAACTGTCACAGACTCCATCATGATCAGGAGTCAGACGGATAATGGATTCCACGCAAGTGTAGCAAGACCTACAGAAGAGGTCCCGGAGGTTTAGGGGACAAAATTTTGTTTCGAGAGTTGTCTTGAGATATGTGTCTTTATTTAATGAAAATCTGTGATGTCCAATATGAACCGGCAATAATTGCTCAGGACCTAGAGCTTGAGTCCATAAGATATGCACAGTTCATGCTCTGTATTGTGTCTTCTGCTTCCTTTCAGATGCTACAACCCCCGGCCTGCAAGGCTTTTTCTCATTCCAGTCCATTGCGCTACACTTTCGCCATCATTTTCTAGTTTTCTCTCTCCAGTCCATCATTCAGTGCTGCACAGGTGTCAAGAATTGAACTCAATAATCAAGTTTTGAGGTCCGAGCAAGGTATAAAAGCACAATGGTCAACTACCTTTGTTCCTGCAACCTACTTACTCTTAACATGCTCACTGCAAAGCTTATCCTCGCCGCTTTCTCCGCCTTGATCGCCGTCCAGCCGCTCCCGGAGCTGCAGCTCTACGACGTCAAAGTGAAGTACATACTCTATCTTTCTTATTGCCTTAGTCACTCACGATTCTCGGTAGGGAGACTTACCAAGAGGAGGTTGGAAAATGGCTAGACTTCAAGGCGTTGCTGGTACTTAGCAGACGAGCTTGATCAGCTGCTCGCCTCTCTAATTGCATTTTACTGAATTGAGTTAACTTGAGATTTGGGCTGATGGCGCTGAATAGTAAGACTTGTAACATCTATTAGGTCCACTCTATATTTGTTCGAGTCCAGGATATTCTTGTTGGATGAGCGTGGTATCAGAATGGATCCAGGCTCGGCAGAAAGAAAGGTCCCTCAACTTACCATCTGGACGCTGGAAAGACGTAGTACTCTTTTCGTGGGATTGAGCTTTGTCAGTGCTATCATTGGATCGGAAGTCTTCAGAGATCTACTCTGTGGAATGGAACAACTGACAAATGTCCGTACCAATCTCAGCCCAGGATACCGTTCGACTCCTACTAGATGAACATGAAGGAGGATGAGCCACCCGCCCACTTAGGATACGGTCACTCGGCGTGAGCCAGTCTAGATATTTCGTTCAGGAATCCCATGCTTGCAGTGAGTTGGCTTCGCTAGGGTTCTCGCCATTGAACCTTCCTCTCTGATTCATACCTTGTTCGTTCACCATCCGCTATTCCATAGTCCTTGGACGCAGTTCTCGCACCGCGCAGGATCGGCATACTCCGCGCCGCGTAGGACCAGCCTACCCCGCGCCGCGCAGGAGCAGCAAACCCCGCACCACGCAGGATTTGGCATGCCCCGCCGCCGACGATCGGCATACCCGGCACCCAGGATCGGCATACCTAGTTAGATTAGATTAGATTCTTCAGCAGAGAAACAAGGGCTAGACAATGCACAAGCAGGTACTTTGTATATACCGACGCCAAGGAGATACTTGGAATAGCAAACCTCACAATATCTACAATTGCTTTGGTTCTCGTCTCTCATCCAGCGGTGACGCCTCGTCTACATAGCGATCGCGTCCGCATTCGTGGTTCCGTCGCAAATGGTTTACCCTCTGACGGACCCGACGCGACTAGATTTGGCGCCGGCGTACTCGGCCACCTGTGAAACTAGGGAAAGCATTCCGAAGCTGAACCGAGAAAGGGAACAGGAAGCCTTGGCGCAGTAGACGTGCATGGAACTCCCAGTTCTGTCAAGTTTGAAAGGGCTGTAGCGTAAAGGAAGAAGCTCTTCATCGGTGAGATTGGCTTCGAGACATGCGTGAGCTGGACCAAGACAGGTCGCGCTCCTTCCTCCTTGGGCGAGATGGCGAGTCCCTGGACTGGAGGTAAAGCTTCATCATAGAAGCAAATAAAGCCTTGACCACTGTGTCGTTGGAAAGTCGAGTCTGGCATCAACTGTTGACGTTTCAACCTAGATGTTCAATGTGCAAGATACAGATGGTTTCCAGAGCATGATGCCTCTCTACCGCTCGATGTGGAATATGTCACCAGAAAAGAGGTCGTCGACGCCGCGAGAAGAGAAGCTATCAATGCCACAAGATAAGCTGTGATCGATACGACAAGAAAAGACGTGATGCCGCTCGCCAATCGATGATATGGTCGATGACCTCGCTGGCGAACGTATTTAGGCTTATCGCCGTCGACTCGGAAGAGGATGAGAGAGAGAAAAGGAGACCCTCGGCCCTCGGGCGCCCTTAACAGAGATTTCGACATGGGATCGATTCTAGCGATGAGTTTGAATGGCTTAGATCTGCATGACTGATCTTTTGGGCCTTGCGACAGCAATGAATGGCCAGAAAATGTCGTCAGAGCACGAATGCACATGGTAGGGCTAGAGTAAGTACCCTGCTGGTCTGATGCTGGTGATTGATTTGTCGCAATGCACTTGTTTCGCCAAGGGTATCCACCAGGGAAGTGCAATGTGCTCGAAATGTGGGACGGCAAAGGGAAAAAGGAAGGTCGTGTCGACGGCTGGAGAAAACGGTGGAATGAACGTGAAAGCTGGAGCAGTAGGACGTCAGATGCCTTTCTTCCCCATCTCAGGCTACTGAGTTCATCTCCAGCGCCATGCATCGGCGGCATTCTTCAAGACAATGGCTTCGCAATAGTAACCAGGTCTCGTGGAGAAAGGAACTGGTCGATGGAAAGTTCTCTAGAAGAGCGATGATCGGACCATGGATAGCTGGATTGGAAAATGAAGCTGCAGCTGGATGGCCGAACACAAAGAAGAGGATTGGTGCAGTGAGGAATCGCAGATAGGCCATGCTGGATGCTGGTGGAATGAGAAAGGTGATTTTCGCTGCAGGTTTATGGGCCTGTTGGCTTGTCTTGTCATCGCGATGGTTTTTGCTCGTCCTCCCTACCTTCTTTTGCTCTTCGTCCCTGCTTTCCTTGACTCTTCCTCCCGACCTTCCTTGCTCTTCATACCAATCACCAACCTGGCTCATACCCTGACGACGACGATTCCAGCCTCGAGGCATAGCCGTTAGGATAATCGAATCGGGGCTGTGGTCGAATAATCGAATCGGGAGCCAGTGCATCCATACCAATCAAGTCGGCAGCGGCGGCCATAACAGAATCGAGCCTCTGGAATCTCCAGAGGGGCGCGCGAAGGGAGAAGGACTGCACGGAGGGTCCAGAAAAAGACATTCATAGACGTGTTCAGGGAGAATTGGCGATGGAAACCGTTGGGGGTTCGGACTTCTGGTATAATGCATCGTCGGAAAGCCATAGAATCATGAATTAAGAAGGACTTTGGCATAGCATTGGGTTCTGGACAGAACTACGTCGTCGTGGTTTTGTCGAAAAAATTTGCGTCACGTCACACCAGGATTCGTCACACATCTCGTGACAATTTTGCGCGGCTGCCGTTCAAGTCGGCCAAGTGTCATTCATTTTCTGTTCATGACTCTGCCCGCATCATCCTGGATGTCCTAGATTGATTACTGAAGGAGTCTTGTACCACCTTTGACGTCTCACTTGTTTATTTCGGCCTTTCATTGGCTGTGTCTCAATTCACCATGGCATTATCCGGTGATTATTGGCCTGGATCTGTATTGCATTCTATCAAGATGTCTGTTGTAACAAGCCTTTTATTCTTTGTCGTGGACTTTGGTGTTTTCTGTCTCCAGGACGTTAGTCTCGTAACGAGTCTCTCTAGGGGAGAGTTTATCAACTTCAGATACAAGTTTTTAGGTCCAAGCAAGGTATAAGGTCAGTTCGCTCCTGCAACTTACATGCTCTCTGGAGTCTCTGCAAATTACATCCTCACTGCTTTCTCTGCACCTTTGTCGCTGTCTCAGCCGCTCCCGGAGCTGAAGCTCTAGGCCATCAAAGCGAAGTAGGTCCTGAATCTTCTTAATTATGAGACCACGTGAGTAGCTCGTTTGTTAGGTGTGAGGGAAATTCAGGAGAGCCGCAACGGAGAACCCAAATGGGAAGGAGCGGCCGGCATACCACACGTGACCCTTCAGCCCATCCTGCGCTCTATTGTTCAATCCCGAGTGCTGCCACTTTTTTGTGTCCCAACAAATTTCCTGTTCCATTGCCTTATTCTGTCAATTTGATGGGTTGTAGTCTGCGAGCAACACATTTTTGGTCATATTTTCATTGTCACTGTTGATTAGTTACAGCACCATATGGAATTTCTGGTTAGCCGAGTGATTGCCCATAGACAGTGAAAGGTTGTGTGACTATTTTCCAAGCCAACATCGACTGATGCCGGAGCCATCTTGAAGTCTTGGCTTGCTTCTTACTTACCTTGGTCTTCTAGTTTGTCACAGCTTTGGGATCATCGAAACTCTCAGAGACAAGCAAGAAGAGTTCAGTAACCCTCATAACCTCCCCCTCATTCCTCCAACACGTCAAGTGGTGAGTACATTAACTGCTCGTTGATCAATATTAACTGCAAAATGGTCCCTACAAGTATACCTAGCTCAACAAACAAACCACAGGCTAATCCATTGCGAGATCAGCTGTGGGAAGTGTTGTATCTTTTGGGTAACACCAAAGTACACTACACTGGACATTCTGACGCTGTACCTGTCAAACCAAGAAAGATGGAACAGGAAGGTTTGGCACAGTAGACACAGTCTGTTGGTGAAGGTAAAGCTTCATGATAGAAGCAAATAAAGCTGAGCATGGGATCAACTGTCTCGATCCTGTTTCAAACCGGATGTCCAATGTGCAAGGATACAAACAGTTTCCAGAGCCTGGCTGCAGGAATGGAACGATGCCTCTCTTCTGCTCGGTCCGAAATACGCCACAAGAAAAGAGGTGATCAACACGACACGATGAGAAACAAGGTCAAGGATGCTACTGTCATGAGAAAAGAGGCGATACCGTTCGCCAAGACTGGAAGAGTCAAGACTGACAAACGCGCAATGAAGGGAGGTCGATGATATGCTCGATGACCGCGTTGGTAAAGATTACGTATTTAGGCTCATCGCGGTGGAGGTCGGTGAGAGAGTCCTCGGGCGCCCTCGAGGTCTGCATAGCGTGGCTATGGAATCTGACATCAGAAAACGATGAAAAAAATGGTCGTGAATCCGTGTGATTGCAATGTGCGTTGAGCTTTTGGGAAAAGCTCAGAGATGGCGATGGGAGCCAGTGATGGATGTGAGGTCGTATACCACCCCGAGAGATCTCGAGAACCATAATGGTCAGTCGAGGAGGCCAGCGTCGCATTTGCATTGAGCTTCCGGTACACTGGATGGTCTGAGAGCCATGGAATCAAGAATCAAGAAGGACTTCGGCATGGCATTGGGTTGAACGGTTCAGCACAGAATTGCGTCGTCTTGGTTTTGTCAAGAAAATTTACGTCATGTCACATTGTGATTCATCACATGTCTCGTGACCATTTGCTCCTTCCTCAAGCGTTTTGCTGTGAAACGTATGCTCAAGGCATTTGATACCCCTCGGCGTCTATATCATTTCATGGACATTCTGATTGGTTATATGTGCGACACTGGCATCTCAAGTTCTTGTTAAATGAAATGGTGCAGTGGCTGAGATGAATGTGAGCACAAGCAGAGGTAAAAGCTGGATCTATTGGAATGAACTAAATGCAAGGGGGTACAAGATGAAGGAAGAGGACAAAAAGCTGATTTGTAACTAAAGATCGGACTGGTATAAATAGTGACATACGAGAGATCGGAAACAGCCGAGGACCGGACCGTACCGTTCAACAGTTCTCAATGTGAGGAACAGATTTGAATGAAATTGACCTGTAGGCTATAGCGGTTACAAGTCCCATTCATGGGCTCGTTCATTGGGCGGAAGCAAATTCAGGTACCCTGGGATCAGGGCGCCCAATGGGGAATGTCACCTGATGGTTTTCACACCAGCACGGAAATGGCCGTGCTGGTTCTGTCGCTGTCTTTTGCACTCCAGGGCTTACCGATTGATCCGCTGCGTTCCCACAGCCAGGTAAGACCATTTCCTGGCCAGCAAACCAACTTTTTGATTTTTTGTGCCAGAACAAGTGCTCGGAAGCCGCTAGAACACTTGCTATTGCTAATTTCATTATTCACAAGTCAAATGAATTTTATACATTGAGGGAGGCCCCGAAACTGTCACCTGTCACTGTGACCATGACCTATCAATAGACTTGGCTTGGCGTGGCAGGAGAGGATGACGCTTATTCAGAGATGAACCCAAGCTGATGACAGGGAAGAGAAGCAGCGGGACCTGGCAACAGAAGAGGTCATGGCCTGTATTGACAACGACTGGCTGGCTAGATTTAGCTGCATTATGCTTTTCCTAGCACATGACCACTTGTATTTTCACTGAAGGCATGTTCTCCCAGCAATGAAGTATCTGAAATAGGATAAATGGTGAAAAGTTCTCCTAGATTTGTAGCAGACTATCTATGGCCTATTAGTCAATTGAACCTCAAGGAACCCTAGTGGGTGTCTCGAGTTTCACTGTGGTGCCTTTGAATTCACTGCTCATGTCCAGAGCAAAGTATTGAAAAATGTTGTCTACCTTGACCATCCTGTGTTGTCATGCATGTTAACCAGCAATGAATTTTATAATAATGTGGTGCAGGACTGAACAACTGACTCACATCACCCAAGAATCTGGGGTTCTCAGACATTAGCCAGGTGCCAGATATATACTGATCACTGTTCAAGGTCAGATGCATATGCCATACTTCAAGGGTAGATCTTTGCATGTTCAGAGCCAGGGATATATTTTTGGAGTCCAGCATATTCTGAAATGCCACTAAGAATGCGAGATATCTGACCATGAGACTGACTGGAGACTGAAAAGTCTCCTGAACCCCTTTGGTACATAAGTAACTGTCAAAATGATTCACATCCAAGCTCTGGTTCAAATCTTGAAGTGTCATGGTGTAACGGGTCGGTGATACTGGACGTTACAGGCAGAGAATAGGGTCAGCAGTCCGGCCTAGTCCACCGGAAACTGGACCATATGATCATGTAACACAGACTCAGCAGTATGGGACACTCTAGTGTAGTGGCTAAGCTGGTGCAACTCCGGCTTGTTCCATATTGCTTAGGGGTCTGGTGTTACACATGGTACAGCTGGTAATCCTGTTGAAATCCATTAATGTTAGGATTGATCTCTCTCAGCTAGTTCAGGCAAGTATCCAGTGAGAATTGGCAATTGAGACCACATACGGACTATGGCAAGTCCATGCTTGAGCTTACCTGCAAATATTCTGACTGGTACAGTATATGATCGGTCAGTTGAACAGTATCACTCACTTGAACAGTGTAGTTTTTCACTGCAGTTAGTGGACCAATCAACCTTCTGGATGTTTTCACGGGTCAAGTTGATCCATGCACCTGAGAGTGGTCGTTGGAGTGATGATATCATTTTTCCTGATCCCATGGTTACCGATTTACTCTGAAAGAGGAAAATCGATGAAATATTTGAGCATCTCGCATGTCCTGTTCTGGGACTGAACTCTCACTCTAAGCATTGTTCAAGCTCATATAATGTATCCTCTTGAATTCAAGACCAAAAAAATGAAACTTTGATGGAAATTGGTTGTGTTGCAACGATTTACGTGTTTTGGTCATTTTAGGTATGTTATGTCACAGATGTCACATCTGCGTGACAAGCCGTAAATACCGCCGCCCTCATTCCGCTCTCAGCCTGTATTATTTCTGCAATTATCAACAGCTGCAAGCACTTCTCCTGCATGCTATATATCCTCCAAAATGGCCCAAAAAGCTCTTTCTGAGACAAAGAAAGCTCAACTGCGAAGAGAAACTCTGGATCGACTTATGGCCCAAGCTGTTGTGCTATATCGTGCACAGCAGGCACAAGTGGGTCCTGGAAGAAAGAAGGGTTTACGACCAATCTGTCGGGAGATAGAGAAGGCCTTCTTTCAAGAAAAGGGACAGATTGTGAAGCTAAACTATACAACCTTGCGAAACCTTGTTCAAGGTGGTCGGATGCGCTCACAAAGTAATGCGGAGAAGAGTTGGCTGATGGATGAAGAGGTTGAAGAGGTCATTCTATACACAATCGAGGTGTCAGCATGGGGTCACAGCTTCACTCATTATCACTTGAAGGAACATGTTGATGAAATCTGTCGGGTGCGGCTTGGCAACAAGTTCCCGAAAACTGGAGTCGGTGCACGTTGGACCCAGTGCTTTGTTGAAAAACATTCTGATCGACTACACATGTATACCACCAAGAAACTTGACACAAAGTGTGGTCAAGCAGTTAACGAGCATGCAAACAAACTCTATTGGGACATGAATGAGGAGTTGCTTCTGCAAGGGGATGATGGCAACCCTGTGGTGCCAGAATGCATCTGGGCATTTGACGAGAGCGGTTTCCGAGCAAATGGGGATGAAGGGCATGAAAGAGTCATTGGCGCTAAAGGGAAAAAGGTGCAATATCAGCAGCAGGATGGAAGCCGAGAAAATATCACCGTCATCGTGACTATTGGAGCTAGCGGTGTCGCTCTGCTGCCAGCAGTCATTTTCAAAGGCCAAGGATTTCTTGTCAAATGGCTACAAGATAATCCAGCAAAGGCATCGTAAGTCATTTAGCAATTTCCATATGCTACTGACTACATTGATATTAGCTTGGGATACTCGAAAAAGGGTTGGACAGACCGAACTATTGGCCTCGACTATGCCAAGCATTTTGAACAGCAGACCCGAGCTGTCACAAAAGGTCGCACCCGTGTCCTATATGTCGATGGCCATGACTCGCATCTTACTCGAGCCTTCCTGGAGCACTGTCGCAAGCATAAAATCCAGGTTCTGTGCTATGTTCCACATGGCACTCACATTTATCAGGGCCTCAATGTGGTTTGCTTTAGCCTGCTGAAGAAGGAATTCGGAAAGCAGCGTGACAAGTTACTGCGAGAAACTGGTGAAGCCATCACCAAGGAGACCTTTGTCAAAGTATATGAAGAAGCACACCTGAAGATTTTAACAGGCAACCTGATTGGGAGTGCATTTCGGGTGACTGGGCTTGTCCCTTTTAATCGAAACATTGTCACAGAGGAAATGATGGCACCTAGTCGTGACACGTCTTACAAGATCTTTACCCCCGTCGTCCCTTCAACGCCAGTCTGGATCGTTACTGACCTTCTCATAGATGCAACACAGCCTCGAATCATAAATCAGCAAGAGGAAAACATTCCAGAAATGCCAGTAACTGTACCTCAGCTCCCTGTCCGTGTTGCTATTCCACAGATTGCATCATCTGACACTGCTTTTCTTGTCTCATCATCACCCATGAAGTCAACATCACATTTGCCTGAGCTTCCCACTATTGCTATCTCTCCAATCAAACATTACAGAGGCAGAATGGGTGACGACTTGTTGACGATGCCGGTAAAGAATGGAGTCGAGCGGTGATTCCAAGATGCGCTCAAAGACCAGCACATAAAGACGAATTATTACAAAGCAAAGGTCATCCAATTGCAGTCTCAGATGGTGCTTCAATGACTATACTGCAGTCAGATTCGGCGCCAACTTGGAGCAAAAGAGCTGAGAGCAAGTCAGAAGGGAAAGAGGGGCGGGAGACTTCTTGGAGATGGCTTACCCCATTTATTGACGAGTGACGAGTTTTTCGAGAAGGTTGTTGAGCACGAGAAGGTCCAGGAAGCTGAGGAGCAGGCAAAAAAGGCACGAAAGAAGAGAAGGGCTAACTTGGTGATAGAAGTGGAAGAATGGCAGAAGTCTGAGGCAGCACGGAAAGAGCGCAACAAGCTGTTGAATGAGAGATGGAAGGAGGCAGTGGCAGAGTGGGAAGACAAGAAGAAAGAGGCCAAGGCAAACGGTGAGAGGATCAAGGACTGGACCTGAGAAAACCCGAGGCCGAGGAAATCAGACCCTGAATTCCAGCCTGAAAAAGCGGTCTCCAGGCCCAAAGTAGCAAAGGTGACTGCTGAAGATGCAGCAGAGACAGATTCCAGTGATTCTGATCCAGGGGACTGGATGGACGATGCAGAATGAATTAATTACTCATTTTTTGTGTATTTTGATCGTAATTTCAACAAGTTCCCACAAGTGTTCAGGTGACCTGATTTCATCAAATTCGTCATCGCGCCACTAGATTCGGCGCCAAAAACCCAAATCTTATCTGATCAGCATCAAACTTGGCACAGCTTCTGTTGACATGTCTCGCTTGGCCTGAGATATCTCAGTTTTACTATTGAGGCCATACTTGCTTGTTGCAAACACAATTACAATTTACTTGTTCAAGTGGATGGTCAAATACTGTACTCTTTTGTCGAAACTTGAAGGCTCTGGAGTCAAGCTCCTGGACTCAACACCCCTGGTGATTTCCAGACATTATTTGTAGATACACAATAACATGAGTGGGTTCCAAAGGCAGGAACTTGAAAGACAACTGTCTGGTGGAGAAGCATTAAATCATAATGGCACTGTATGTCTCTCAGTGCTCACATAAAACTCTGACTCTATGATTTCAAGCCATCGACATCTTATCACTCTCATTGATGAGGCATCTCAAAATTTACAGAACCGGTGGTCTTGATATCACTTGTCAAAGGTGCTGAACATGCATCACTCACACTAGGGGCAAGTCATGATGCACCTGTGGTACATGCACCCAGGCTGCACCCAACTGGCATCCAAGTTGCACCTGCCAAAATGTGTGCTCCTTTTGGACATGTTTTCACACATGTGATGTGATCAGGGGCTGTGTAGAAAAGATTTGACACCAAGTCCACTTTTTTTTTGCTTGTCCACCATTCATTATAACTTGACTTAAAGGGTCTGGTGTCATTCATCACCAATTTTTTGAGCAGTTAACCCTAACCCTAATGACTGATGAAGATTCTCAGCATGACACACCCTTCATTATTGTTCACTCAAATGGCAGCTGTCAAATTTGAGATCTATTATTTGACCTGGTGACTCAAATTTCAGGCGCAAGTTGTGTGCAAGTTGGGTGCAGCTCAGGTGCATCATGATTTGCCCCCAGTGTCATTGGAGACCAGTGCTCATCAATAATCAATCAGGATTTATCCCAACAAGATGAATAGGGTCGTTCACAGTACCAATTATTGGTCAATTATTGATCTGATTATTTTTCTGATTAAGAGATAATCAGGTCAATAATCAGGTCAATAATTGATTATTTTTGAATAATCGACACATGGGCTGATTATCTGAAAATAATCAATTATTGCGCTTGATTAATCGGTTGCTGTTTGTTCCGACTTTTCAAACTCCGCTGGTCGTCGAATCCTTTCTTTTCACCACCATCATGACCAGCACCAGCCTTGCCCTTTCCTGCTGCCCTTAAGCATTGCCTTCTTGAATTCTCATTCGAATTCTTCCCTCTCTTTTTACCAATCATGGCCCGCAAAATGACAACCAATACCACCAGCGACCCACCCAAAAAGTGTCGCTCTGCCAATACCACTTCTTCCCATCTCAGCCGTCGGTCTCGCAAGGTCAACGCGAGGTGCCCACACAAGATAATGCTGATATTGTATTCAGCAACAATTAACCTTCTTCCACCAACGGCAAGGCTGTGCCTTGTGTCAATTGGAAAAAGGACCTGTCGCGAGGTGAGCGGGTCCTGCATTGGCTTGACAAGCACCCAAACCAACGTCACATGCCATTTTCTGATTCAACGGAGGCTGCGAAGGAGGAGGGCCAGGTCAAAAAGATTTCTTCATCCAGTATGTCTATTGTTCGCTCCATGGATTCTCTTGACCTTTCTCCCAGGCTCTGTAAGCAATATCTTCAAGCAAATGCACTGAAGCTGGGCTGGAATATTTTCAGGTCACGGAAAGCAGCAATATTTGAAACATTTATCTGTAAGTCATCATGAAGTCATCATGTCCTTATCTTCTTAAATTAACAACAGAGCAGGTTGAGCAAGATATATCTTTTTAGCAGCATCACCACAGATAGTCTTGGTGTTGGTCCGGATCCTGGCTTTGGTGGCAGAAACTTTGTGATGGGCGGGGACAATGGAATGGGTGCAGGACCGTCTCAGATAGAAGGTAATGTCTGTTTCTGGCCGTATGTCTGGTTTCAGACACGGATTTATTTCTTGTTCGTCATTCTTCAGCAGTTTAATATATTGACCTTGACTTGCCACCACAATCATTAGTCTATTGTGGATAAATCTAATTAGTTGTAGTCAACATCGTCTCAAGGCACATCCAATCAATTGTATCAGCCACCATTATATCATCCTTGACGTTCTGCGCCACTGTATGGACTCTCAAAGAGCCATCGCATAACCCTGAGGCGAAAGGCGCGGAGCTTGAAAGCGGCAGGCTAGCCGAGCAAATAATCACAACTGTTTTCATCTACAAGTGCCTGATTATTGACCAATTATTGGCAAATTTCTAGTAGGGGGGTTTCACAGTAGCAATTATTAGGCTGATTATTTTTTGATTAATCATGCACTTTACAGCCAAAACACCAATAATTGACCATTAATCATAACAATAATCGGCTACCATGAACAACCCTAATGATAAGCTACTATCCAGTATTCTAGCTGGCTTACTGAAAGCTATATCTCCCTTCTTTTTGAAGCACAGTAAGCGCACCAGAGCAAGTCAGTACATGTCCTACTGGAACTTTCCGGGCTTCGACTTCCCTGTCAATCAAATCAGCAAGCCCTTCTGAATAAGAGTCATTGTCCTGTCTCACACTTGGCTCGGACTCGGACAGATGACCGCCTTCAAGTCTCAGCAGTTCAATAGCACGTGTTTTGCTCAAGTATCTGATTGACATCTGCCGAAGCAGGGTACATTGTTTCCGTATTCTGTCTCTTACACCAGTGGACCTCTTCCTACCATGGCACAATTCTGGGCTCAGATCCTGTTTTGATGGCATCAGCAAAAACTACCAAACCTTATCAGGCCTGACAGGATTTATCGGGCACTGGCAGCCTGCCGATGAGATATCTGGCATGATAAGATTCATATCAGAATATTCATGTCTGGCCTTTCCTGAGCAGAGGATCCAAGTCTGACAGACAGTGCTCAGGCATCAACAGATGCTCACCAGGCTGATCGCACCCCTGTCAAGCTTGGTCAGAGAGGTGTCAGAACGGTGGCATCTATGTCAGGTGTGATCGCCGACCGGCATGTCCATCAAGTTTCGTCAGCCGAACAAGCCGGAAGCGGATCTACGGAAAACAGCTTGTACAGTTGGTTTTATGGACTAGCATGCAATTCAGCATTCAAATAAATGATATAAAAGCAAATGGCATGATGCATGAAGAATTTACTATGCAGAATTGGGCTGGGAGAGCGGTTCAAGCAGCTGAAGCAGGGCATAAAAGGAACAGGCCGGCATGGCCATTAGAAGTCCGCATAGTGTAGTAGTTAACTCATCTAAACAATTTTGATCTCCGCTTGATCTCTGAGGTCGCAAGTTCGAATCTGAGCTCCATCACATTTAATTCAACTTTAAGTCAACTTTAAGTCTAAGTCTTCAATGGGTCCTGAATCGCTGAGTTCACATGAATTGAACTCCGCCATTGCATTGAATATTGACTGTTCCCAAGATAGGGAGCAGCCAGAAAACCTCTTTTTCCAAAATTTCCTTCAAGCCTGATAGAGCTTGACCGTCCCTCATAAGACCACTCAGCCTGATGAAGTATTGGCAGACTGACAAAATTTGGTCAGTCTGCCTTATATGTCTGACCAAAGAGAAAGTACCCTTATAAGAGTGTTGCCAGTCTGAGATGCCTGACCTGGGCTAATGTCTATTTGTCAGGCATGACCATCGCTTTGGTCTTTTTGCTGATGCACTCATTCCTAGAGGCCCATTTCTCTTTGCCGTATAATTCAGTGCCTTCTACATTCACTGTAATATCTTTTTGTACAGTTGTATCTGGTTATTAGAGATCTTTGGTCATTGTCTCTTCGATCGACAATAAGTTTCGCAAGTTTATCATATCTTCAGTGAGCACATAATCCTTCTTCTTTGTTGTGTTATTCTTAATGATTCTGCTAGATCTTCCATTTGTGGATACAAGGTCAATGTGGGTTACAATTGCAAGGTTGACGTCAAGTGCTCGTTTTGGCTATTTTTTGGCACTTCTGTCGCATCCAGTGCTAGCTATTGATTATTACTTTAGGTCTGTGTTTGATGGTGAATGTAGAACCTGACATCTCTGCAGAAGATGAATAGAAACTGAGCTGTTGGCTTTGATCCTTTCCTGTTCGTGTTCAATTTCAAGGCCTTTACCAAATGCGGGAGAGAAAATTGTGGTGATCTTGGCATTGATCGTGAACTGAGCTGTAGCCTGTCAGGATTCATGATTGTTGCCGTTTGAACTTTGAAGGCAAGAAAATCACGGGATGGTCATGGATCACCGGAAAGGCTGTGGTATCAACCATCTCGATCGACGATCAATCATCACATTGACTCGGGAATCTCAACAGAGATTCTGATTTCCCATTGGGCGATCACACTCCAGTGTGAAGAGTAGAGCTTTGTTGTATGAGACAGACATCTCAAGCAGGCTGTTCCTTGATCTCAGCCGTTTTGGTAACTGTTCTTGTAACTATTCTTAGAAACAGCGCTGGTCTTCGCTGTCGCCATTGTGATTTCCATATCAATACCAAGCATCATCAATTCACCATGAGTGCTGGCTTTCAATCTGAGCCAAGGTCTTGTTTGAACTTTTGAACAGACCTTTCACTGACTCAGTCATTCAGATTATATTCCTTGCAGGTGCTATGCATCCAAATATTCTCAAGATCAGACTTTCTGGAACATGATATGAACATGTTCGGGAATCTCAATGGAGAGACTGATGTCAGTCAAGGATGGTTCCAACTTCCACTATCACCGGAGATTTGATCAGATACAGTAGCAAATTTGTGACAGGTGTTTCAGAAGACAACAACAGATGACCTTGAAAGGATTCAAAAAGGGGATTGCTCACTGCCTGTCTGCAACCCACACATCTCTGAACAATCAAGTCGCAAGATGACTCCGAACGAAGTGGCATTACTCAAGCATGCAGGCCAGATCTTTGTAAACAATTTCTCTGCAATGGTTGGTACCTGTTGTGAAACAGCCCTCAAACCAAATGAATTCTTACTGATTGATTAGGTTGCTCTCACTTTTTGCTATGGTACTAAACATCTCTTAGTATAAGTTTCCTTGCTAAATAGTATACAACAGGCCTCTATTTCTTGCTTGCATCTTTGACATTCCATACACTTCTTGCGTGGGCATTTTTCCTTTTGATAAATGTGAAGTCCGATACTGAAGTTGTGATGTGACAGAAAACACAGCAAAACTAGAGCTACTTGGGTCCTCTGCACCATGTTGGTGATCCTGTTCAGTATCACCACTACCTATTTCTGCCTATATGTTGCAAGTAGCTTCAAACTGATGATTGGGGCCCTCATCAACAACACAGACCTGGAGCTGTTAGAGAGATTTAAAATTGCAGATAGCAGCATTGAACCACTCAACCTGGCTCAGGAGTGGATCAGCGGTAATGGCTCTGGACTCCTAGTGGGTCTCAAGTCAAATTTACTCCAATCCGTGCTGATGAATGATACCAAACCTTGCAGTTTATTTTTGGTGATGGGATTGTGGTTTGGCGAGCATGGGTGGTGTGGTCTGATCAGCAGGGTGTGATAATTTTGCCAGGATTGACTTTACTGGCAACATTTGGTATGGGGCTTTGTTTTTTGAATGTTCTGTGAATTTACTTCAACTATCAAGCCACTTTCCTGACAGTGTGTTCAATACAGACTATAGAATCCACTGTCTCTGGTGTTGTCTATGGAACAACTGGAGCTCTAATTGCTGCTGCTTCTGTCCTGAGCATTGCAACAAATCTCATAGCTGTCCTTCTCATTGGGTTCAAAGCATAGTATGATTTCTCTCAATTATCTCTCTTTTGTAGTCTAATCTGTTTCAGCCAGCACTGGAAATTTATGAAAGATACACTTGGAGTGGGAACTTCTGCAGCTGGAAAGGTCTTGATGTTCTTGACAGAATCTGGCATAGTATATGTTATATTTCAGGTGTGTTCTCTCACTGCCTATCTCCTGATTTCAGTTGCTATATTCATAATTTTAGATTATCAGTTTTTTGCTGTCTGTTGTGGCCACCACAGATGGCACACCACTAGATGAGGCTGCGAATATTTGCACTTTGATAATGATCATCTTTTCAGTGAGTTTCAGTTCCCATAATCCTTGTTTTGTCACCAATGAGCTCTTCTAGGCTGCTTACCCAAGTCTTGTTATCCTGATTGTGTACAATCAACATTCCATTGCTCGGCTCACAGATGGATCTACTGCTGGGAGTAGAAATGTGGGAACCCACATCTCATTCGCTCGGCCACCTCCTCAGCAAGGAACGACTGTCACAGACTCCATCATGATCAGGAGTCAGGGAGATAATGAATTCCAAGCATGTGTAGCAAGACCTACAGAAGAAGTCCCGGAGGTTTAGGGGACAAAATTTGGTTTCAAAACCTGTCTTAAATTATATATGTCTTTATTTAAGAAAATCTGTGATGTCCAACATGAACCTGCAATAATTGCTCAGGACCTGGAGCTTGAGTCCATGGTCTTTGTTGTTAGAAAACCTTTCCTGGTAAAACAGTGAGACATCATAGTCCTAGCCGTCTGGTTGTTTTCCGCTACTGCTCCAAGCCTGGCATTTAGTGCAGACCAATTTTGTAACAGTATGTGACCGCCACATATCTCGAATAGGACGACTCCACATATTTTCCTCTTCTCACTCCTTTACATTGCTCACAGGTCCTGACTGCATCAAGATGCAATCTTTTCTATCCAGTATGTACTCGTGGTCACACTTAGTAACCATGATTTATTTACTCTTGGTCTAATAACTCCACTGCAAGTGGATATTTTTCCAAGTGCTAAGTTGTGAAGGTGTTCCATTTTGGGGTGTGATGAATCTGGTAGCATTTAAATCTACTGAGATATTGAATTCCAGATGTGTACACTCAATTATAGAGTTCCAGCAAAATGAGAAATTTATAACTTGAAATACAGGTATCACAGAGCAAATATGATTCAAATAGTGGAAAGATGCTGCTTTTAGGGTTGGTTTCCATCTTATTTCAAGTCAATAGAGCCATTTGTGAGTGAGAAATTGAGACCCAAAAGTCACGTTTTGGTGGGGAAATGACGAAATCACGGTTACTAAGTATCACCGGGGGCAAGGCCCAGAGCACTCCTTTTGGAGTGCCTTACGGTCATGACTGAAGCACTCCCATATCACTCCATCAGATTTTTTCCCATCAGCCAAAAAGTGGGGTGATGACGGAGTGATGAGTGAGTGCTTCGGTCATGACCGTAAAGCACTCCAAAAGGAGTGCTCTGGGCCTTGCCCCTGGTGTATGACCATGAGTAATTGTCCGAAAAATAAAAATAACCTCATGAGTTTTCAGCCTGTCTCATTAGGCATTATGAGGTATGGGATACTCTAGTTGAATCCAAAAATTATCTTTTTGAAACTTCATGAGACACCTTGAGACACTTCGCGAGGCTGGTGAGACAGAAACTCTCACGAGGCTGATCAGATTTTTCCGACAATTACCTTCCAAGTCTTTTATTGACCCATTTACTATAGATTGTTCTCCTAACCCATGCAGTACTTAAGCTAGCTGGTTTTGTGCTCTATTGCTTAGTTCACTGAAATTCACTGTTATATCGACAACAGAGCCCAGGCCAACGGGAGAGTATTGGAAGAATATAGCAGAGAGGAAACAGAGGATGAAACAGCACAAAGCTGTGGCTGCAGGCACGGTGGTGGTCGAGGGCAAGGCTTGAAGTATGAAGAGGTGCCATGTATGCAACAACATCATGTGACAGTTTCCCACGACTTACGGGTCGATTTCTCTCAATTATCTCTCTTTCGTAGTCTAATCTGTTTCAGGAATCAGCCAGCACTGGAAATTTATGAAAGATACACTTGGAGTGGGAACTTCTGCAGCTGGAAAGGTCTTGATGTTCTTGACAGAATCTGGCATAGTATATGTTATATTTCAGATGTGTTCTCTCACTGCCTATCTCCTCATTTCAGTTGCTATGTTCATAATTCCAGATTATCAACTTTTCTCTGTCTATTGTGGACACCACAATTGGCACACCACTAGATGGGGCTTCAAATATTTGGGGTGAGATAATGATCATGTTTTCAGTGAGTTTCAGTTCCTATAATCCTTGTCATGTCACCAATGAGCTCTTCTAGGCTGCTTACCCAAGTCTCGTTATCCTGATTGTGTACAATCAATATTCCATTGCTCGGCTCACAGAGGGATCTACTGCTGGGAGTAGAAATGTGGGAACACACATCTCATTTGCTCAGTCACCCCCTCAGCAAGGAACAACTGTCACAGACTCCATCATGATCAGGAGTCAGGCAGATAATGGATTCCAAGCAAGTGTAGCAAGACCTACAGAATAGGCCCCGAAGGTTTAGGGAACAGAATTTCGTTTTGAGACTTGTCTTGAGTTATATGTGTCTTTATTTAATCAAAATCTGTGATGTCGAACATGAACGTGCAATAATTGCTCAGGACCTGGAGCTTGAGTCCTAAGATATGCAGACTTCATGCTCTGTGCTCCGTCTTTTGCTTCCTTTTAGATTTTACAAGCCCTGGCCTGCAAGTCCTTTCTCATTCCAGCCCATTGCGCCACACTTTCACAGTCATTTCTCTATGATACCATCACAAACCTGACCGTTTGTTTTGATTGCTGGTTTCCCCTCAGATGAATTTCCCATATGATATGTATAAGACCGGAGGGACATTCATATAAGTAATGAAGAATAACAGCAATTAAAATCTGGTCATTATGCATAAATTTGTTATGAGACATTGAGGCAAGAATACTTGGAAAGAAGCGATTTGTTCTCCTCATCTATACAGTACTTAAGCTAGCTTGTTTTGTGCTGTATTCCTTGGTTCACTGAAATTCACCGTTATATCTGTTCATTTTTGTCTACTCTCTGAGCATCTAGCTCTTCTCCATTTCTCTTGTGCATGGCAATGCAACATTCTGTCATGTCATCATCATAAATTCTACCTCAGGGAATGATAATACTCTTTCTCTGTATTTCGGCCTTTTGGTGGTTGTTCCTTAATCCATCAAGCCTATATATCCACCGATCATTGGCCTGGATCGGTGTTGCATTCTAACAAGATGTCTATTGCAGCAAGCCTTTTGTTCTTTGTTGCGGACTTCGGAGTGTTTCTGTCTCCGAGAGGTTTGCATTCTACATTAGACTTGTAACCATCAAACTGGTAGCGCGGCCGTTGCTGGTGGCTGGGCGCTAATGAGTCATTCCTTGACATCAAGTCTCAACTGTCAGCATTATTCAAACCAATCTATTGGGGGTATGAAGCCACATAGTGAGGTTATATTGATATCATTTCGACTGATAAATTTGGTGGTGCTCGGTAAGGCAGGATTGCTATCGTCGCCAAAGCAATAAAAATGATGACATGCAGCTGGTGAGTGTTCATGTGAGGCATCCGTGTTGAGTTCTGACACGAACACTGATGGCACAAAGGCAACAAAAGTGGATTATCTAACAGACGCGCGTACATGTGACTACGGTGACTAGCGTGATGAGAACCAAATCCAACACCCCCCCTGAGGCTCGACACGCGTAACAGGAACCCCCTCTTGACGAGACGAAGGTAGAAATGTAAGTAAAAAAAATGTACCAAAATTCAATCAGATTCTCCGCCCCCCAAGTCCTTGAGATTCCAATGACTGATATCAACTCCATACTGGGCTTGAACCAGAGCAATGCGTTCACGAGATGAAGAGCTGCGACGACCACCACGTGAGAAACTGGAACGGCACGACTCTGAACAAGAATGAATGTCCGGAGAAGTAGTTGGATCAGAGGTTGCGATGAAGATTGATTCAATAGGATCAGTATGCAGACCAAAGTCAATAAAATGAGCTTCGTGATCCACAGCAACATGAGCAGTAGCCTGCCCTCCCTTAGGAACATATTGAGCCTTGACATCAGCGGGCATATCGTAAATGCAGCGCTGAGCAGGATGACCAGATCGACCACATCGCCAGCAAACTCCTTCACGTGCATCTGGATTACCCCAACTAAAGTCCGTATACCAAACGGGTTTCGCGGTGTAAAATGCCGTTTCGGATGATGAAGTTTCAGGCGGAGTGAAACCTTGGCGTCTCTCAAACGCGACAAGATCCTCGACCAAAGTGTCATAACTGGGCTGAGGTGTCATGAGCATGAGGGTTGTCTGGATTGAGGAGAACTCCTTTGCGAGACTGCAGAGAAGTTTGTCGGAAAGCTCAGCAGGATCAATGATGACCGAGATCTCCTTGAGCTGCGTGACAATGGACTTGAGCTCGGTAGAATACTTCTTGACACCAAGAGCAAGAACATGGTGCAAGGAATAGAAAGCAGTGCAAAGTTCGATCCGACGGGATGGTGAACTAGAGCAGAACTTGGTGAAAAGAGCTCTCCAGGCCGAAGAACCTAACTTGTCATCAGCTGCGAGATCCTCGAGCGGCTCTCGTTGATCTGGGTGAATCATACCAAAGATTATACCATAAGCCTTGGAATTAGCGCGTTTCCAAACCGCTGTCGCGCTCTTCGTCTGAACCCCGACATTGGATGAGTCATTTTGGATGACGTCCCACAGCGAATACTCGGTGCCGACGTCGACAGTCAGCGCGTGAGCATGAACTTCACTGGACCATGTCCGGTAATTTCCAGCTCCGGTTAAGAAAGCAGTAATACCAGTAGGTAGCTTGGGATGAGGGACAGACATGAAAAAGATTGTTGAAAAGGTGAAAGGAAATGAAGAGTTTGGTGATTTATGGATTTTTGTGGGCGCAGAGACAGGCTCAGATGCAGCAGCAACACGGATTGGATCAAGCAAAGATATTCTCAGACAAATTAGAGCTCAGGGCCCATAACCTGTTGAGTTCTGACACGAACACTGATGGCACAAAGGCAACAAAAGTGGATTATCTAACGGACGCGCGTACATGTGACTACGGTGACTAGCGTGACGAGAACCAAATCCAACAATCTGAGCCACCGGCAACAGCGGTGATGCCGGACCATCCACAAGACGGTTTCAACCCATACAGTTTTCCGCAGATGTCGGTAACTTGGAGTTAAGTAGTTAAGGTTTTGCACCGAAAAAGCAATATTTACATCCTCAAGGTTCCTCAAGAGTGCTATGTTTCTGACCTGCTTGCAGACTGAAGACTCTTCTTTCATTTGCGCTTTTTGCGACGAGAGGTGATCCGCTTCTGATCCACTGACTGGTCCACTCCATCATTCAAACCGTCATTCAGCGCCACACGTGTGTCAAGAATTGAACTTGATATTTAGGTTTTGAGGTCTGAGTGAGGTATAAAAGCAGTGATCAAGGACCATTATCTTCAGTTCGCTCCTGCTAACATGCTCTGTGCAAAGTTCATCCTTGCCGCTTTCTCCGCCTTTATCGCCGTCTCAGCCGCTCCCGGAGCTGGAGCTCTATGGCGTCAAAATGAAGTACGTACTTTATCTTCCCTATTGCCTTCATCACTCACGATTCTTGACAGGGAGACTTTCCAAGAGGAGGTTGGAAAGTGGCTAGAGCTTAAGGCATTGCTGGGGCTTAGTACTTCAATGACTTCCATCAGCTGCTCACCTGTCTAATTGAGTTTTGCTGACTTGAGTTAATCGGGGATTTGGGCTAATGGTGCTGAATAGTATGACATGTAACATGTATTATTATACTTGTTCCAGTCCAGGATATTCTCATTGGATGAGTGTGGAGGTCTCTCGACTTACTATCGGATGCTCAAAAGGCAAAGTACTCTTTTCATGAGGTCAAACTTTGTCAATGCTATCATTGGATCTGAAGTCTTCAGAGATCTGCTCTGTGGAATGGAACAATTAACACCAACCGCGGGACAATGAACATTGGCATTAATATTTCCTTTAATTTTACTTGTATTTCAGCATGATGAACCTGAAGGAGGATAAGCGAGCTGCCCATCTAGGAGATGATCACTCGGCGTGACCTCATCTAAATATCTTATTCAAGAATCCCATGCATGCAATGGGTTGGCTTCGTTAGAGTTCTCCCGCCTCCTCTGATTCATATATCTACTCTCCTTTAGTTCATATATCTTGTTCATCTGGTTTGTGTATCTTGTTAGGTCACCATCCGTGATTCCGTGGTTCTCTGACGCAGGTCTCGCCCCGCACAGGATCGGCGGCCGACCCCCACCGCGCAGGATGACTGGCATACCCGGCACCGCGCATGATCGGCACACCCGCACCAGGATCGGCATACCTGGGTAGATTAGATTAGATTCCTCAGTGGCTGAAGAAGGACAGACGACGCATAAGCAGAGACGTTGAATATAACGCCGCACAGGCAGATACTTTGAATATAATGACTAACAAGGATTACGTTGAAAGACGATCCACGACTCGCAGATAATTTGAATAGCGAACCCTACGATATCTACAGTTCATTCGTCTCTCGTCCAGCGATGGTGTCTGCATTTGTGAGTCTGTCGCCAATGGTCTACCCTCTGACGGACACCTGTCAAACCGAGAAAGAGGGAACAAGAAAGCTTGGCCAAGTAGATTTGGGTCTGTCAATTTGACATGGAATTAGACACGGAGTGGATGGAACAAGGTCAGCGTGAACGGACTGCAGCGTATAGGAAGAAGGAAGCTCTTCATTGGTCAGACTGGCTTGGGGACGTGTGCGAGCTCCACCAAGACAGGTCACGGTTCTTCCTCCTTGACCGAGATGGCGAATCCCTGGAGTGGAGGTAAAGCTTCATGATAGAAGCAAATAAGCCTTAGCTTGACCGCTGTGTCATTGGAATGTTGGAAGGATCCGAAAAGCGCGACAAGAAAGGACATCATTGACACCACGAGAAAATATGTGACCAATGCCACCGCGAGAAAAGAGGAGATACCGCTTGAAAGTAAACTCATCCATAGATGTTAGGAGGAGGGAGGAGGCTCCCACAGGTGGGTAGGATGATGGTTGCATTTGGATATTGATGAGAGAGGCATAGATGTTGTCGATGCGGAGTTGTTTCAGCGTATCTCCGTGTATGTCCGTAACTCCGTGTAGTCTGATCTCCGTGTCCCTTGATCTCCGTGCGGTCTCGTCTCAAAGGCCCTCCGCATAAGACAACTCAAATTGACAATTTTGACATAAACTACTTAGTGTCATCCTCTGATTTGAAAACCTGAATAGTGGTGATAAACTTGACTAGAATCAACTTAGATCACCACACTGAGATATCAAGTACCAATAGGCCAAGCGGCAAGCGTGGGTCCAAGAGGGGATGCGGAGATGTAATGCCGCTGCTGCCGAGGTGGAGGAGTAGTGGAGGACGTGCAGATGGTCGAGGAGACGCGTAGATGGAGATTGGGATGCATAGATGTTGGAGAGGTGGATAGCGGAGGCGTAGAAGGCGGCGGCGTAGATAGTGGATCAGCGATCTATGTGCCTGTTTATTCTTCATGCTTGTGGAAGGAGAGATGGTGAATTTCGGCGGTCGTTTGGGTTCATGACTCGGAGGCTTTCAGCTTGTCGTGTACTGTTGTTCTTGGCGTGACACAAGACTCAAAATGGGGCATGGGAAACATCGGAGATACTTGTCGTTGACGATCTCCTTTTATATTGGCAAGAGATCTCAAGTACAAATAACGAGCCTAATAACAAGGAGGATCATAATCATAAAGAGGTAGACAATGAAATTAACCATAGAGAGCTTGCAAAAGCCTCAGCGCAAATTCCACTGCATTTTTGGCAGGAAATAGTTACCAGCTTTACCTCGCTTCACGTGCCGTGGATTAACGAGCACCAAGAAAAGCTTTCGCAGACCGTCCAGGACTATCCACTTATGTCATTATGAGTCCGATTTTATCGGCTCGTTTGTTGGGGGAGACAAAATTCAGGCTACCGCCATCAAAGTCCCCAATGGGGATAGTCACCTGACTCATTTTCACACCAGCGCGGTAATATCTGTGGCTCGAATTCATCTAATCGTGCCATCTTAGAGAGCCATAGCACCTCATATTGCGTCTGGATGTTTCCAGTGGGGGTGGGCCTGGCTGCAAGCCGAACCAGCATGTTGATGCTTGTTTGCTCAGTGTGAAAAATACTGGTTTCTGCATATTACAAGTCAACCACAATGTATTTCACTTGGACCATGCTGAAGCATATCTTTTATATGGTCCAAAGAATCTATATTTCAAGAAAACCAACCAGTATATGAAATTTACCCTATGATATATGCCAAAAAGGCCTGTACATTCACTGCAAAGCTTGCCTGATTTTTCCAGCTCTCGGAACTTGAGGTAGCATGTCTATTGGCTCTCAATTTATGACAGCACTTATTTCCTAAAAGTGGTTTAGTCAGGCTGAAATTCTGTTTAGTGCCCTTGCTCTAGTGGTATGTTACCAGCCACTTGGGTCACTTTCTCCTAAATTTCACCTAACCTGGCAGTATAGGTGATACAGGTCATTTTTTATGGCATTCAGACAGTTACCAATGACTATTAGATGCATTTCAGAGATATTTTCTCCTAGAGTTGATCCTCAGTGCCCATCTGATTTTCCAAGTCCGTTCCTCTGCCAAAGTTGGCCAAACAGTGTTGTTCCATGTAGCTTGAGGAACATCACGAAACCTTCGATATATGTGGCGGAAAATGATTGTTAAGTACATATCTATAAAATGATCAAAGAATATTTTCAATTTTCACCGACAGTAAGTGAAAACACAGTATGTTTTCTTTTCCCAGTCAACCCCTATGCCAAAATACTTGATCCGGTCTGGTCGCCATCCAGCTCACACCAGTGGTCAGGATTCCTTGAAACTTGACACACGCTGGATTTAGATAGAAATGAAGGATTTGGCCATTTTCCGTGAAGATATTGCTGTAATAGGACAGAAAAAGCTATAATTTTGGACCCTCGTTTACATCTCAAATGAACGAACATATGCCAAATTTGAGAAAATTCAGTCAAGGGTTCCCTCTGGGGGCAACATCATCAAGACTCAGCAAGAACCGGAAAACCAAGTGGCTGTGCATTATTCATCTGTGGGGTCAGCTCGCAGTGAGGCACACCCTCATGTCCAGAAGTAGTCAGTAAATTTGTGACACATCATTTTGAGTTTCAAGGGCTTATTTGATATTCTCTCAGAACTACTATATATTGCTGGGATCCTGGCCACCTTAATGTTTGAAACATATCTCCTAGGCTCCTTTATCATTATGCATGTATGGGCGGTGATATCTTGTAGTCCTGCATGTTGCCTTTCATTTGCGCCCAACCCTGAGAATTTCGGTGACGTTTTGATGGTGCTACGAATATTTTCCCGCCGGGCACCCCAAAAGCGGTCTGCCGGGGTCCCTGGCCAGTCATGGGAATATAGATTTCCCACACTACGTGGCAGCGATCAGTGCTTCCCCCGCGCTTCCCTGCCTTCGACAAGTTATATGGACTTTGCGAAGCATATTGAACTACTAATATATATGTCTGACAGTGTCTATATCTATAAATTGGATGATTTCAATGAGGAATCAATCAGATACTTCTGTTTTACTAGCAACAAAGGATCCGACAGATCATGCCTCTCCAAATAATCATCCATGGCGCTGCAGTCATCCACATTTGACAGAGGCTCCCAGGTAACCGTAACATCCTTGTCACTCCAAAGCACCTGAAACTCGAGGTTCCGCCGGTTTTGCACCCATCAATGACCATTAAATGCGGTAACTTCAGTTTCATCTCCATCGTCTGGCTCGGGCTCTGGTCTGACCGAGATTTCGGGACTACGAGAAGGACTGGCGATGCGGCTGAAACTTGGGGCTTGGAACAGGAGCGAGCGAGCGAGAAGATCCAAAGCCGTCGTCGGAATCGGACCGTAAATCATCACCTGGTTCTTCAGGTTCTTGACCCCTTTGAGTCTAGTGCTAAATGTAGAATGAGGGACATGGTAAAGCAAGGCAGCTTTGTGAACTGATTTACTGTCGTTGCGAACAGCCTTGACAGCGAGCTGCATATGGACTTCCACGGGAAGGTCCATGAGATCGGTATCGTCGACCTCGGCAGCGGCTGCGGTAGCGACTGGATCGGCGTAACCGTCGTCGTTGTAGTCGACAAGGTCAGGAAGGTCATGAGGATCGTCACTGGCAATATTGGTGCGCGACATGGAGAATGGATGTAGTGATTGCGATGAAAGATGACGGTGAAGCGGAAAAAGAGCCTAAGAGAACAGAGTCTCCTGGGAGACTCGACGGGGGCTTATGATGTCTCAGGGGCTTAATATGACATTTTGGAACAAGGAAATGTCATATTAGCTCGACGTACAGCCCGCAGAATCACACGTCATTTTGAGGAGCACCTTGGGAGCACCATGAAGCGCATAGAGAGCCTAAAATGTCAAAATAAGCTTTGCAGCGATGGAATAGACGTATACGAACCAGCTCGTGTCCATGTCTCAGTCCCAGGGTCTCGACCCCATGCTAGGTGAATTTGGTTTCTTCTTCGGTATGCATAAAACGGTTGGTTTCGGTTCTTGGTAGCAGTGAGTGACAAATAAAATCCCTAAAATCAAAACTCACCTATTATGAGGGAGGAGAAACCATGAACCGAGGCCTAGTCAAATTCCAGGGTTCCAGCTCATCTGGGTCTTGCGCGACAGCACCGGCCAGCATGGGTGATTGAAGGTGAATTAGCAATGGAGAGTCGACCTTTATTGGGCAACAGGCCAGTCAAAATACATTTTGGACAGGCCTCATGATGATGGGGGTGAGCTGCAGGTGAGGAGCATGCATCATGCCCGCGATAATGGCAAGGGACCAAAAATTGATTGAGATATGATTGATTTCCCATGACGGTACCGCCTTCGGCGCTAAGGATTTCGGCCGAATCTGCACGTGGCACCAGGTAATCGGATCACAGCAAGCTGTCAACTGATCACATCGGGTCCAAATTTGGTCAAGAGGGGCGTCGGATGGTCTATTACAGATTCTAACACTAACTTTTACTAGCAGACTCGTTGTTATTGTATTAGAGGCCAGTGAGTCACAGTACAAGATCACAACACTCAGCATGTTGTGCAAAAGGCTACGATGATGGAGGATGGCTCTGAGGTTGTGGCAGATACAACGGAGGAAGATATCTGGGCATATAATGATACAGGAACCAAATGGGGTAAAAATTGTGCTCTTCTGATGGAAAATGCTGACGGTGATGAAGATAAAGATGACTAGTAGGAAGAGAATTTTTATCTGATTTTTCTGTCACTTTTACCAGCTTTTTAAAGTCATTTTAAAGTTGTACTTTTTTTTATGAAACCCGGCCGGCGTTATGTGTCACGTAATGCGATTTAGGAGACAAAACCAGCCGAACGTTCGCGTTACGGTTTCATACCTACAGATCCTTACAGTAACACTGGGGGCAAACATGATGCAGGTTGTTCACTGCAGTCATGTTGCACCCACAGCATGTGGTGTCAGATTTACCTGCCAAGAGTGGAAGAGTCAAGACTGACAAATGCACAATGAAGGGAGGTTGATGATATGGTCGATGAGCGCATTGGTGAAGGTTACATATCTAGGCTCGATGTAGATTTCGACATGGGATCGATTCCGACGAAGAGTTTGAAAGCGCTGAGGTCTGCATGATGATCTTTGAGGCATTGGAAACCAAGGATAGCATTGAATGAATGGCTAGCAAACGTCCTAAGACCGCGACTACGGATGGCACAGCTTGAGTAAGTACCTTGCTGGTCCGATGCTGGTAATTCATCGCAATGCACTTCTGCTTGGAATATACATGGGAAAAAGGAAGGTCATATCGACGTGGCACCAACATGCAAGCTGGAGCAGAAGGGTGTCTCTGGCTACTGGGTTCATCTCTAGCGCCTTTTTGCATCCACAGCATTCTTCTAGGCAGGGGCTTCACAATGATCAGGTGTCGTGGAGAAAATAACTGGTTTATAGAAGGTGTCTCTGCAATAGCTGGATGGCGTTTCTAAAATGAAGAGGGTTCTTGCAGTAAGCAAGGAGTTGATGGTGGACGCTGGTGGAAGGAGATGGTGGTTTCGGCCGCTCTTCTTGTCATCACGACAGTGCTGTTTCGCTCTTTATCCCAAGCAAGCCCGTGCTCCTCGTCCCTACCTTCCTTCGTTCTTCCTCCCTACCTTCCTTGCTCTTCTCATCACACCGACTCTTCCTTATCATACCGATTGCTGACCTGGCTCTCACGGTCTCACCCTGACGGGCGATGATCCCAGCCTCGAAGCATAGCCGTTGGAATAAGCAAATCAGCGGCTGCAGCTGAATAAGCGCAGCGGCAACCAGTGGGTCCATACGAATCAACAGCGGCGGCCATACGAATCAAGTTGGTAGCTGCAGACAGGGAGGGTCTAGGCGAAGCGCAAGCCTGGAGGTTCCAGCAAATGACAATCATGGAGCTGCTCAGGGATAATTGGTTTGGTGGTAGGGGAGAAAATTGGCGGTGAAGGAGATAGATAGATAGATAGATAAATTACATGGTATCGTCCCTAGTAGAAACACCGGCTTTCTGAAATTCTCCCAATGAGGAAAAGTCCGACCATGACTTTCAAAATCCTCATTATTGTTCCAGCACAATTAGAGCCTCTCCGAAGTGAACAAACGGGCACAGTGCGCAACGCCCCCGCTGTGCGACAGCCTCAAGTCCCTAGATGTGATAACTCGACAGAAACTTCACGATCCCCAGATATCCGAGAACAGACTCATGACTCGAGAGAGTTATCAAGGGCATTGGTTCGTTCACTGTTTCAAGTAGTCTTTAAAGCGAAATGCAGGGATTCGGGAATCAAAGCTCTGACAGCTATTACCGATCCGCCGCCGATGCCGAGGTTCAATGTGACAAACAGGGTTCAGAATCCTGACAGCTGTCACCAAAAGATTTGTAATAGCCGACAATGCGATGAGACAAAGCCTGAAGGAAACACCCCACGCTTTTCTCCCCGCCTCAGTACAGTTTTGAATGGTGCAGTGGGGTATGCCAATAAACAAACTAATGTGAAATATTGTTTTATATCAAGAAATACAGTAAGTAAGATCCTGAATGTGGGAGCGGTCCGAATTCTTTGGCTCCTGCAGAAAAAAGAAAAAACACCAATGCTGGACCAAATCAAGCCCACTGTTGCCGCCTCAGGGTCTGGACAATACAAAGAATGTCTCTGAGGGTTCTAGGCCACAGTGGAGCAAGAATATGGATGGGATTCAGCAAACGAGTTTTTGATGATGGTGGTTGTTATTAATTAGTGGTGGAGACGGTTGGGAGTCGAGGAAAAGCTTGAACAGATGTGCAGCCGGCATTGAAACAACATTGGGAACGGAAACGACATTGGAGCCGAACGCAAATGGGAACTACGGAGAGGCGAACAGGAATGGACCAAAATGATGAGCGCTATGGAATCTCTAACGGTAGCGTGACTGTCACGCCCGTCACCACTCCGACTCGGACCTCGACGGCCTCTCGTTTCTCTTGGCCCTGCGGGCCGCCCTCATTTAGCTCCACATGTTTCCGACTCGGCCTCTTGGCTGGACCTAGTCTATTTCCTATTGTCTGCGGCTCCCCTTTCCTCATTATATATATAAGACCTAATACTTTCTTGTAGTTCCTTAGTACCACCGAAATCGACTCTTATATCTGTTCCTTTCGGTCGCCTCGAGCCACTTAGGCTCTTATCTCTCTCCGTGTGCCGTCGACGCCGCCAACCGGTCACGCCAACGTCACAGAATCTGACATCAGAAAATGACGAAAAACAAAGGGTCACTGAAATCCGTACGATTGTAATACTTATGCTCAATAGGTTGAGCTTTGGGAAAAAGCTGGACATGGCGGTGGGAGCTGACATCATTCATCGTCGAAGATGGATACATGGTCATAATCAAGACGATTACCAGGTCCCGAGATGTTGATTGGATGTCGAGGGATGTCGAGGCCCATAACGGTCAGCGCTGTCGAGGAGGCCAGCATCGCATTTACATCGTGCTTCTGGTCCAATGGACGGTCGGGAGGCCATAGAATCATGAATCAAGAAGGATTTTGGCATGGCATTGGGTTCTGGGCAGAATTGTGTCTGGATGGTTTTGGCGACGAAATTTGCGTCATGTCACACAGAATTGTCACAAGTCTCGTGACCATTTGCTCCTTCCTTAAACCTTCTGCTGCGAACCCGTTGTCGCACTGCTCGAGAATAGTTCAAACATCTACTGAATCTACATATTTCCCAAATGGTCCCGTTGGACGTCATTTCCTGCTTGTTCAGAGGCAAGCAGAGTCAAAACACCCTCGAACCAACTTCTTGTGATCTCGCATCCACGCTCAATGCACGTCAATAGGCACCTACTTCTGTATCATTTCATGGACATTCTGATTACGATTCATATGCTTGCTTCGTAGGTAACTCTGGTATCTGATCTATCCGAGGTTTCGCCGACCCGTTATCGCGGCTGCCGTTCAAGTCGGCCAAGTGTCATTCATTTTCTGTTCTCATGACTCTGCTCGTGTCATCCTAGATGTCCTAGATTAATTTCTAGAATCTAGAACCTTTCTCAAGCCGGGTACTCAATTGACTCTTCTTCATAGCTTAGTATGCACATTGTTAATACGGAAAAATAATCAATATTGTGGGGTAAAAGCGGTACAATTTGAGAGGGTGAATAAACCTTAGTGAATGTCAAATTATGATTCACATCATATTCAGCTAGCATGTTTTATTGATCAGGGGTGGGGGGCTCTTGACAACTCATTGGCAGCTACACACTCAAAAGACATGCTTAAAGACCCCTTCAATGACCAGAAGAATATTCCCTCCGCCACTCTTCTGAAAAGAGAGATGATCAGTGAGTTCATCACATACAGTTGCCTCCAATTTGACCTAGTATTTGGATCCCAAAGCTGAACAAACTCAATATATGGTTTGGTGGTAACTTTCTGTATTGTGATTCCAAGATGCATTGTTCATGTAGAATCAACTTTGGTCTTGCCCATTAGCCCCTCACATCTGCACCTTTTACTACAAAATTTTGGAGCATTCCTCTTTGAGCCATGCTTCTAGCTCCAATATTGGCCAAGATAGAAGTTGGCCGGCATTTTCCACCCTTTCTTTTTGCGCCTCTCCACTGGAATATAGGGCTTCTTCGGGGAGGAATGGAGTCATGTGAGGCCTTGGAGGTTGTTTTCATGGCCAGGATCGAGGCTGTATTGCAGGTGCATTGTTGTAAGCCTTTTGCTTTGCTTTTGCTGCTCTGGACAAGTGGCATTTCCAGGCAGGCAGGCCAGGACTCAGGGCCACAACACTTCCTTTGTCAAATCTCTTGTACTGGGGCAATGAGGTACATAGAGTTATCAATCTTTCATTGCATTGTTTCATGAAAGGTCTTTCTCTATACCAATGTCATAGCAAGGGAGGGTTCATATATGCCGCCACTGGGTTGGCCTCTATCCCACCGGTCAAATTTTATCTGGGACATATGCTCGACCTTTTCACCACATCTTTCAGGTGTCTGAGCAACCCAAGATTTGTATCTGGTTACCAGAGATCTTTCTTCAAGTCACAGTATGCCTTGATAATCATGTATTGGTGTCAGAATCCAAGGATCCTGTCATCATTGAAACGTCAGCAAAGCCCATGTGGTTTTTGTCTTTAGTACATGAGGCAGCCACAGCAGTAAACAATGAGACAAACAATGAGGATCTAGACTAATTGACATGCTTGATCCAGCACAAAGGTCAGGAGGATAACATGAGGCACAGAGATTAAAACCTCAAGGTTTTCAGGCATGATAACACATGGCAAACAGACAACTAGTGCATTGTAGTGAAACAGGAAACAGGTGTGGAAACTCAGAGACACTTAGTAAAGAAGGCATGGGAGTATGTTGTTTATAGCATGGTTGAAGGATGTTTTACCTTGTGGAAAATGAACAGTAGTCACATGTTTACTAGTATTAACCAGCAGTTTAGAATATTGTATTCTTTAGTCTTTCTATTTTCTATCTCTTACCTTTCTATTGCGCTCTAGCCCCTCCATCATCTCTCATCTTACCAAAGGCTCTTGATTGAGACTGGGAATTGAGTGTTTTAGTTTGAGTTCTCGCAATCAGGACTCTTTGGTGAGCACATAACCTTCTGCTCCATTGTTCTATTCTCAATGGTTCTGCTAGATCTTCCATTTGTGGGTTTATGATTATAAGGTTGAGGTCAGGTACTCATTTGCTTTTTTTTGGCACTGTGAGGGATCCTTATGGACGGTGTGGAAAACGAGTCAGAAATGTCACGTCTGAATGAACAAACACACACAAACACCACTAACACCTCAATACACACTTTATATCCTCTTAAGTAGTTCGGGTGTCGAATAACTTCAGTTCTCAGAACAACTCACTTCGTTGCGAAGTTGTCTTGGACTTGTCTCTTTTGAAAGAGCGGGTTTTTGTTTCTAGAAGTTTAAGTGCTATTAACACTAAGGGTGGTCTCTTAACACTAGAGTTCGAAACTAGAGGTTCCGTGTTCAACTAGAGATCTTTGCTAGACTAGAAGCACTTGTAATGCCAATTCTTTCAAGACTAGACTTTGTTCTGATATCTGGTTTCTTAAGCTCAAACTAGAGTTCTAGACCGAGAGACAATTATATTTGTTCCTTTGTCCACTTCCAGCAAACAGGATTGCTCCTGCACTAGACCTAGACTGGGGTACAATGCTCTAGCTATTTTACTACAAACTGCAGACCTTATATACTTTACAAAACAGATGATAAATAAGATATGAGTCAATGTCCAAGCACTGCCGAGGTGTTTTGCCAAGGCATATCAATCAGCATTAAGTGTACAAAAAATAGAACTTGTCAACCTGAGACCTCCTATGTGGAGTCCAAGCCAATCTGGTATAGATGAGGAATCCTACTTGGTCAGAACATTCTGTCCTCATAGTATCTTCTAATAGATGTTTATCTTGTTGTCTTTGCAGTCGAAAACCGCCTTTAAGGAACGTCAATCGTCCTTCCTATAGGCTCATTGTTCTTTAAGAGTTGTCTTTGTCTGATCGTTTTGTTGTTCATTAACAACAGATAGGGTTCGGATAGAGTTCCGGTCATGTAATTTCCATGACACAGGTCCAGAGCACTGTGCCGCTTACGTGCTCACACTGAGTGTACATCCTTTCCTTTGTGCAACTCGTCAAGTCCCGAATAGACATCTTCGTTCATAGTTCTTCGTCATGTATTCAGCCTAGGCCATTATGTGGACAATGCTAGTTTGTTCTTCTGATAGACAGCGACATTGCCTTTGGTCTCTTTATACACCTTTGGGGCTGATAAGTGCAAAGTGGTATGACCAAGGTCCCTGCGCATCGGTCTTATTGGCAACGTGAAGCTTCGTTCCAATGCTCCTACATCGTCCCAGCAGTCCAAGGAGACATCAAACTGCCCTAGTTTGATAGAAAACAAGGCTGAATTTTGTTATGCCTCATCAGCACCTTTGTTGCATCCAGTGATAGCTATGGATTAATGCTTTAGGGCTGGGTTTGAAGGTGAATGTACAACCTGACATCTCTGCAGAAGATGAATAGAAACTGAGCTGTTGGCTTTGATCCATTCCTGTTTGTGTTCAATTTCAAGGCCTTTACTCAATCTGGGAAAGAAAACTGGTGATCTTGGCATTGATCACAAACTGAGCTGTAGCCTGTCAGGATTCATGATTGTTGCCGTTTGAAGGCAAGAAAATCACAGTGATCGTTACTGATCACTGGAAAGGCTGTGGTATCAACCATCTCCATCAATCTTCACCTCAGCTCGGGAGCCTTGACAGAGATTCTGATTTCCCACTGGGCGCTCATACTCCGGTGTCAAAGAGTAAAGCTTTGTTGTAGTCACTTGCAGTATAATATGAAGTGCAGATCCGATCTATCAAGATGTGTGTGTCCAGGACCTGAGACACATTTCTCAAGCAGGCTGTGCCTTGATCTCAACCGTTTTGGCAAGCATTCTTGTAACCGTTCTTAGACACAGCGCTGGTCCACATTTCAAGGTGATGTCAGCATCAAATGAATCATGAAACACAAGGTGTGGCCATTGTGATTTCTATATCAATAGCAAGCATCATTGATGCATCATGAATGCTTGTTTTCAATCACTCATCCAGGTGAACCGGGCTCCTATTTAAACTTTTGAACAGACCTTTCACTAACTCAGGCATTTAATTTACCTTCCCTGCAGTGTGCTATGCATGCAAACATTCCAACATCAGACTTTCTGGAACATGATATGAACATGTTCGGGCATCTCAATAGGGAGACTGATGTCAGTTGAGGATGGTTCCAGCTTCCACCATCTCCGGAGATTTGATCAGACACAGCAGCAAATTTGTGACAGGTGTTTCAAAAGACAACAATAGATGACCTTGAAAGAATTCAAAAAGGGCTTTGCCTACTGCTTGGCTGCAACCCATACATCTCTAAACAATCAAGTTGCAAGATGACTCCAGCTGAAGTGGCATTGCTCAAGCATGCAGGCCAGGTCTTTGTACAAAGTTTCTCTATAATGGTTGGTACCTGTTGTGAAAGACCCTTCGAACCAATTGCATACTTACTGATTGATTAGGTTGCTCTCACTTTTTGCTATGGCACTAAACATCTCTTAATATAAGTTTCCTTGCTAAATAGTATACAACAGGTCTCTATTTCTTGCTTGCATCTTTGACATTGCATACACTTCTTGCGTGGGCACTTTTCCTCTTGATAAGCGTGGAGTCTGAGACTGAATTCATGATGTGACAGAAAACACAGCAAAACTACAGCTACTTGGGTCCTCTGCATCATGTTGGCTATCCTGTTCAGTATCACCACCACCTATTTCTGCCTATATGTTGCAGTTGGCTTCAAACTGATGATTGGGGCTCTCATTGACAACACAGACCTGGAGCTGGTAGAAAGATTAGAGGTTGCAGATAGCGGCATTCTGCGACTCAACCTGGCTCAGATCTGGATCAACGGTAATGGCAGTGGATTCGCGGTGAGTCCTGAGTCAAATTTACTCCAATCCATGCTCATGGATGATACCAACCCTTGCAGTTTATTTGTAGCGATGGCATTGTGGTTTGGCGAGCATGGGCTGTGTGGTCTGATCAGCAGAGTGTCATAATTTTGCCAGCATTGACTTTACTGGCAACATTTGGTATGGCACTTTGTTTTTTGAATGTTCTGCTAATTTACTTCAACTATCCAGCCACTTTCCTGACACAGTGTTCGATAGAGACTATAGAATCCACTTCCTCCAACATTGTTTTTGGAACAATTGGAGATCTATCCATTGCTGCTTCTGCCCTGAGCATTGCAACAAATCTCATAGCTGTCCTTCTCATTGGGCTCAAGGCATAGTATGATTTCTCTGAATTATTTCTGCTGTAGTCTAATCTGGTTCAGCCAGCACTGGAAATTTATGAAAGATACAATTGGAGTGGGAAATTCCGCATCTGGAAAGGTCTTGATGTTCTTGACAGAATCTGGCATAGTATATGTTGTCTTTCAGGTGTGTTGTCTCACTGCCTATCTCCTGATTTCAGTTGCTATATTCATGATTCCAGATTATCAACTTTTCGCTGTCTCTTGTGGACACCACAAATGGCACACCACTAGATGAGGCCACAAATATTTTGGGTGTGATAATGATGATCTTTTCAGTGAGTTTCAGTTTCTATAATCCTTGTCGTGTCACCAATGAGCTCTTCTAGGCTGCTTACCCAAGTCTTGTTATCTTGATTGTGTACAATCAACATTCCATTGCTCGGTTCACAGAGGGATCTACCGCTGAGAGTAGAAATCTGGGAACACACATCTCATTTGCTCAATCTCCTCCTCAGCAAGGAATGACTATCACAGACTCCATCATGATCAGGAGTCAGGCAGATAATGGATTCCAAGCAAGTGTAGCAAGGCCTATAGAAGAGGTCCCAGAGGTTTAGGGAACAGAAATTTGTTTTGAGACTTGTCCTGCGTATGTCTTTATTTAAGAAAAATCTGTGATGTCCAACCTGAACGTGTAATAATTGCTCTGTGCTGTGTCTTTTGCTTCCTTTTAGATGGGACAACCCCCAGCTTGCAAGTCCTTTCTCATTCCAGTCCATTGTGCTAACATTGACCATCATTTTTCTATGATGCCATCACAAACTCTAAGCCCTAAACAGAGAAAGCCCCAGTGCAAAAGCTGTAGTCTTGTGTGTATATTCAGAGCTTCAAACCCTCCTTGTGGTGAATGCAGTACTCACTGGGGTAAATAGACAGAGCTGACCAATATCTTAGGCCCAACGTTTCTTTCCAGATGCACAAGAATAAGTCAGTCAGGAGCCGTTTCACTAGGGCCCAGATGCAAATGTCAATGAAAGATCATTTGACCAACATGGAAGTGAATGACTATGTTGATGATTCCGCTTTCAGTGCTCGGAGAATGCAAATACATGTTATCTGCAGAAAATCAGTCCTAGTCCATAGATCTTGTTTCCTTGCATTCAAATATATGTTAATGTTCAGTCAAGCACCCTGATGAGGACTCAGGTTGATCATCTGTGGCATCAGGGTTCGATTTTGCGGCACCAGTTAGGAAGCGCATAGCGTCTGACAGGAGACTTAAAGGTGAAGGATTGACCTGGCCATCTGCTTCCAATCAACCTAGAACATCCTCAGTTGCTTGTGCATCATCCTCTGCTCCTCGTTCAGGGCCAGCATCCTTCCACTATCAGCCCAGGAAGTCAGCTCCTCGTTCTTCTGCTCAAGTTCAAGTGCAGTTCTGTCAGCATAATCCACCCCTCGAGAAGCTTCACTTCCAGAAGCTCCAATCGAACACTGAAGATGGTGGGTATGAGACAGTAGAAGCTATTGAAGTCATTGAGGTAGCACAGAAATAGGAACAATTCAGCTTTCAGAGTGTTGACAATCAAAAATCCTACATATCTGGGTTTCTTGGTTCTGGAACGGCAAAGAATGTGATTTATGTAAGTGTTTGTTGATCACTGTAGCCTGAGCTTACCTACAAATTGATGACAGGTTAATTATGGTGGACAAGAATATGCTCTAGGACAATCCAAGAAGGGAGCGAAGAGGCTGTGAATATTTAGCCCGCTGCGAAAGGCGATTTGCGTTGGACTAATGTGTGTGCGTCATTGTATATTACATAACATTGCGAGGGGATACCTGGAACGCGCTTCAAGTACAAAAACAGAGAGTTGAGGGGCAGGACAGTGAGCAGGGAAGCCGAAGATAATCAGCAAATAAACGGAGATAATCCATAATCTGGATCCCATCAAAATGATATGACATTCACGTACGCAAAATAGACCTTGACCTCCGCGCAGGAATTGCAAACCCCGCCCCGCACCTAGTACTCTTTTCGTGAGGCTGAACTTTGTCAGTGCTATCGTTGGATTTGAAGTCTTCAGGGATCTACTCTGTGGGATGGAACAAATGACAAATGTCCATACCAATCTCAGGCAGGATACTGCTTGACTCTTAGATGAACTTTGCCATTAATATTTCCTCTAATAATTTTAGTTGCATTTCGGCACGATGAACGTAAGGGAGGATGGGCCAGCAGCCCACCTAGGATATGGTCACTTGGCACGAGCCTGTCTAAATATTTTGTTCAGGAATCCCATGCTTGCGATGGGTTGGCTTTGCTAGGGTTCTCGCTATTGAATCTTCCCCTCTAATCATATATCTACTCTTCTGATTCATATTTCCGTAGTCCTTGTTGAACGCAGCTCTCGCCCTGCACAGGATCCGCATACCCCGCACCCCGAGTACTGTAGTTTCGCGACCAGAAGTTCATTCCCATGAGCGTGATGTCACATGTCACATTATCTCCGGGTTCAGACCTTTGGCGCGGCCGTGACACCTCGGTTCATTGTGGCGCAGAAGTCTGAGCTGGGGAATGTTTGTGGGTATTAAGCCTAATCCAACTGTCTATAATGTAGATTCTTATGTGTGTATCTACAAAGGACGGCAAAAATCGGATTTTTGGAGGCCCAGGAGGGTGTTCCGGCGTTCATTTCCTTTTTTGGGATCGTGGGAAGTCACAGCCTCCAGTTCGAAGCTCCAGAATCGCCGTGACGTCACGCTGTTTATAGTTCAGTTCAAAGCCGGCTGTGACCTGTGACGAACTTCTGGTCGCGAAACTACAGTATCGTTATATCCCGCACCACCCCGCGCCGCGCAAGATCGGCCTACCTCGCACCCCGGATCGGTAAACCTAGCTCGATGAGATTGGACTCCTGAGCGGAGAAACCAGGGCTGAAGAAAGACAGATGACGCATGAGCAGAACAGATAAATAATGGTTTCCAGGGCCTGGCAGCAGGATTTGAAAGATGCCTCTCCACCGCTCGATCTGAAAAGCGCCATACAGAAAGAGATGATTCACGCCATGAGAAGAGAGGTGTTTAACGCCACCAGAAAATAGGCGATACCGCTTGCCAAGACTGGAAGATGGACAAACAAGCAATGAAGGAAGGGCGTCAAGAGATGGTCGATGATATGGTTGATGAGCTCATTGGCGAAGGTATTGAAGCTCATCGTAGTCAAGGAGGGTGAGAATGACTAAAGAAAAATAGTTCAACCATGATATTGAACCCGCGAAGGAAAGAAGAAAGAAAGGAAGATGCTGAATGACCAAAAATAAAACAAGGTCAAGAACAGAATCAAACACCTGACCGGAGAAATGTCAGATTTTTCATAGGGAATGATAATTTCCTTGTATATTCGGTACAAGGTAATGTAGCGCTAACAAAAAACAAGTGAACTAAAAGCAATTTTGGGACTCGTAATTTGCAACCCGTGTCCTTCCCGGTGGGTTTCGTCCTATGTGCCAAAGTTGAAGCAACATTATGATCAGAGGAATGCATAAACATATCTGGGGATGCATCAGAACGACAAAATGAACAAGATTAGCCCCCCTTGGGTGACTGGAAATGATGGTATTGTAGGAGAGCGCTGACAAGCCGACGGGGTTCGAATTCTGGCTGTTGGTCAGCCCCTGCTACTCCCCTGCTCCAGTGTTGATTCATAGGCCTTTTATGGCCGCTTTGGGCGGAATAAAAGACTCGTGAATCTTTCGAGAATCATATCTCGAACATTCCGGGCCAAAAACAGCCCAAACGTTGTCAATTTACAAGGTACTAGTTTTGCGACTCTGTTTCTCAGGACATTTTGAATTCGACGATTTCTCACCAGATTGATTCTTTGCCATTGAACCACCAGCATCAAATTCGAAAATCTGAAATCCTGTCAACGCTGTCGAAGAGTTCTGCTTCCCTATGAGAAGCAAGGAATCGAGTCGGATGAGGAAAACGGGCAGGGTAACGCTGGAATGATATGACGGAATAGGATCGACAGAAATCCCAATGTCCGTAGCGGAGGACAGAGAAGGTATCTACAAACAGAATAATCAGCGTGAAATGTAGAAGGTTCAGCTTGTAATATAGGCTCGGGCTCGGCTCAGGCTCAATGATGGTAAGGGGAAAAAAACATGATCGAGTACAAATCGCGCAATATAAAGGACGGCTGACTCACGTGCTCTTGTGTCACCTGAGCCTAAGTAAGTCAATATAAAACTACGATCGACAACTTGATATAAAGTGACCGTGGTAGAAAGAAGAAACCTTCAACAAAGAAATGAGCGAGAATGATGATAGAGGCAATGCAGGAGCAACACAAGACAAGTAAACTGAAAGGATGCCGTTCAATAGCAAGACGGCTCCCCCAGACCGCTGCCAAGGCACGTTGATCCTCTGGGTGTAGTCCGACAGTGCATACCAATCAATCTAGTCACCTCATTGTCTCAGATCTACAGAATGGAATGTGAGAGTATATGAGAGTATCAGCAGAAGATCAAGAAAGAATCAAAGAAAGTGAAGTGAAATGAAATAGACAAGTATAGTCCCCATCCATGAGCTACAGTTGCTGAGTAAGTCGGTTGTTTCACGAGTGAGCCATAGATAGCAGGGATGGAAAATAAATATCAATATGAGAATGAAATGAGCATGAACAAGGATCTCTAGCAGAGCCCTATGAATCCCTACGACAACGCCTCTCATTCAACTGCAGCCAAACCAACCTTGTTGATTCGTTTTATCGAACCAGACCCGCGAGGCGGCCCAGTAGCAACGAGCTGACGAGGGTTTCTGTTTTCTGTAATTTTTCCACACACTACATTTCACAATTGTTACTCGTATTAGCTCTATTCCGTCGGCGACACCTTTGATTGTCACAGAATCGCTGAAAATATTATCCTGTTCTCGAGGGCACCAGCCAAGATGAACTAAATTGAGAGGAAAACCAGTTTTGTGTTTTCGGGGTCGCTTGTACGCCGTTTGCAAATTATTATTTTTCTGGTACATTTCTGTCTTGCCAGTCAATGCGCGGTCGCTTCTTACTGCCATCCTGAATCGGAAAATCCATATTCACAGAGAACACATTCTTTCCATCTGTGGATTTCCGAGGTGATCATGTGATGTGGCTTGCGACACTTGAAACTCCGCATAGACTCCGCCGGGCAATTGCAGACTCCTCTCGAAATTGGGGTCACTCTTGGGGTCACTCCCGTCTTGCAGCACTCGAGACTCTGCAGGCACCTTACCACCTCCACCAGTGAACAGTTGCAACTGTGGATCTACGCACTACTCAGTAGCCCTAGAAAGAAATCCCCACAAACATCATGATCAGGAATCACCCTCAAAGCTTTGGATGACGATATGAAAACATCGACGATAGGTCTTGCCATATGACTCTAACAAGTCTCATGGCTCATCTGAAGATGTTCCTCAATTCGGGGGACATAGCCGATTTCTAGCCTTTGAATGATTTCCATGTTTGTTTAAGTTTGTTCCACTGCGCTAAGTTCTATTTTAGATTGTTCTGGCTGCAGAAGTTCCTGCCGAGTTATCACATCTGATCATCAGCTTTGGTCTACCACAGGGGCCTTGGCACGCTATGCTTGTGACCTTGCTTGAGAGGGTGGCCATTTGTGCTGGGACGATGATGAGGGGGTCCCTTGGGCTTCACACTCGACTCATCGGGAGAATTCCAGGACTCCGGTGTTTCTACTAGGGACGTATGCCGTGTAATTTATCTATTTATCTTATCTATCCTCAAAAAATGACACTGCCCCATGGCATTGACAGTGCCGACCAGTGAGTTAGAGGCCAGCCTTCGGTGGCAAATACGAGCCCCATGGGTTTATTTATTGATTACCAGCTTTCAAATCTTGTTGCACAGTTATGGGCTCAAACAAGATCCCCACCCTTGCCGCTGCATAATCAAATCAAGATGGCAGCTCAAAGAATGACTTGGGTCTCAGCAGCAAGGAATGACTCATGGATTTGAGGGAAGACATATGGCCAATGCTTATCTAAATACTGGTTGACCTGAATTGAACAGCATCAGAAAGGGAACACTTGTAGTCACAGTGTTTGTGTAGAATATTTATATATTCAAAATTATTTTACTCACATCTGAGGTCCTACGTGGCAACTGCTTGCCCATTATGGTGGACATGTACACAGGAAATGAAATACTTGGTGGCAGAGACTACATTTTTTCTCGCTGTAGCCTTTTATCATGATTCACTAGTCTGGTGACCGACTCTTTATGAGCGGCAAGCCTCTCGATAGAGAGTCCGGTGTCACGGCAACTGCCGTGGCAGGTTGGCTTTTGCGTAATGATAGTGAGTCATCTTTAGCACATGGGAATTTTGATGATGACGCAGTCGTCGTTACACGACAGCGTCATCGACAGGATCCAGCACTATTCAGTACAGAGGGGCACCATTAAGAATGAAATTCAGTGCAAGAGACCTTTTGAATTTATCAAGGGAACCAAAATACAAAATATGGGCTCATTTCACCTAAAACAACCTGTTTTGTTTTGCACCCCGTAATTCATGGTAATTCAAGGATATGGCTGCATGAATTGATTCAATACTACATTTGTGGCATTATTCCTCACTTTCAATGCTTTATGTTGCCCGGAACGCGCTGGCTCTTCGGTTACAAGCTGCGACGTGATCATGTCAGAATCATTGTGTCATCAAGATCTTCCCATGCGCCAGCCATGAGTCATAGCGATCACGCCAAAGGCAACCTCCCTCGGCAGTTGCCGTGATCCCAGCCTCTCTGACGAGAGGTTTGCCTCTTGCCGCATCAGAGAGGCTGGTTACGAGCCTAATGATTCACTACAAACAAGGAGCCATGACCGGTTGCTGATCTGTGCCTGAAAAGGAACTGACAGCCACGCTAGGAGGTTGAAATAAAAAGTAAGGGCATGAGAAAGGATGATACTCACAACACATGAATTGATCATGAATGTTCCGATTCCATCTGATCCAGTAGCAGCTCAGAGTCCACGGATTCCACCGACAAGTCATTCAGCATCACCAACGGTTCCTTCTATTCTATCACATCAGCAGAGAGAAGCCCCAAGAATCACCTAAGTAGCCCAAAGCTCTGGTACCAACAGTACAAATGCATCTGAAAATGTGGCATCATCGGCAAGCACTACTCCAGTCCTCAGGAAGCGAATCCGGCATCGTGATCATTGCCAGTTTCACAACTGTCCCTTGTCTGAGTCCTGCAAGGGAAGAGGTGGCGAAAAGCACTGTAAATGTATCCAGAACAGGGCACATGGGAACAACCCCAAAAATTGGAATCGTCGCCGAGTGGAGCAATAGATCATAGTTGATGCCTGTAGATTCATTTTTGGGCAATTATTATCATTTTCTGGACAGTCTACAGTCACTGAGATGGTTTGCGATTGGTTTCCGGGCAGATATCGGTAATATTCAGAAGCTCCGGGTCCGATTACTAAATTCGTCATGATCTGTTGCTCCAAAGTCTTAACTTAGTTCCAGTAATCCTATGGTAAGTCCCTGTCTCTGTGGCTAAATGGCAACTTGAGTATCTTGATTATTTCAATATCTTGCTCCACAACCACCATGTCCCAACCCTCTCATTCCTCATCTAGCTATACACTGACATACATCAATGATGATTCAGCCTTCATTCAGAATGTCCATGAAGGTAACATAGTTTATGTTCAGAATACAGGGTCCTGTGAGGGAAGAGTAGCGGGAGGAAATCGAGTTGCACTGTTCTGGAGGATTTTACAGCTGGGCCGCCACCTGCCGAGTCGCATTGCCATTCATTTGTTGCAAGGAGGTGAGGAAGAGGACCTCTGGATGTGGAACGATGGAGATGAATCGGTAATAGGCGATATTTGGCTAACTTCTCCTCCTCATTGGTTGGCAGCAGCAACTGTTCTAGCTGGAAGACTTCACAGACAAAGCGAACACACGCCCCTGCATGTTCGAGTAAAAGCTGCATTGCCCCAGATGCGTGTTGTGATGATTGCCTGGCTAGCTTATGATGTCTAAATTATGCATAGGCGGCAGATTATCAGCGAGAGTTTGTCAAAGATATCTGCATAATTGCTGCATTTTGTTGAAGGTGGCCATGGCAATGACACAAGACATTTGCTCCTTGTGGCTCATTATTGAAGCATGGCAAACCAGCACATTCTTGAGTTCTGGCAGTTGATCTAGATGAATCCGAGGGCAGTACGCTGCATGAACAAGCACGAGATACTGATCATGCTGTGGCTGCCAAAAGTCAGCAGGTAGCCACCATGATTCTGCAGCAGAATTGGTTTAAAAGATGAAATGAGAGAGCAAGTAGCAAAATCATGACGATGTTTGTCGCACAAATGGAGACTATCCACATCCAAAGGCCCTCAACAGCCAGCAGAATTCAGACAGACCTAGACCTCAGTGTTGCACTAAAGCAAGGATGTGAAATCGGCTGCAAAAGCAGAGTCCTCCACTGCGGGAATTGAGACATGTGACCTTTCCCCTTTGGGCTCTTTGATGATGGGGGGCTGAATTTCAGTCATACCCAACAAACGAGCCCACAAATGGGACTCGTAATAAAACACTGTGTTTCACTGCCACTTGCTAAATAATCCTCCCGATCACTTGCCTTAGCAAGTAACTCATGTGATCTGAGACGTGGGATTTGTGACCTGTTACTTGTAACCCTAAACAACATGACGGAAATAAAAGTAATAAACCCTAGGATGACAAAACGAGAAATAAATACGAGAAATAAATCCAAGTCCGACGCGACTACAATGTACAATAGGCAAGGATTCCCAATCACCCAAGGAGACCCACTGCTGCTCAATGACTCCAAAGATGGCTGAGGAACAGGCACAGAGCGACGCTGGCCTTGGACGGGCATGATTTTGCCATCATCATCAAGCTAAATGTTGGCAGGGCTAATAGGCTTCTTCTCTGATAGACGAGGTCGTTTTTCCTAGCGCTGTCATGACGTTTCAGCGGTCTTGGTTCGAGACATGAGTGAAGCCTGGTGGGCATCTTGACGAGCTTGCTTTTTAGCGGAAGCAGATTGCTGTTGTCGGTCGTGCTCACCTGTCATTGAATTGCTCGAGGATAACGTCTATTTGTGTGAGAGAAAGAGACGGTCAAGAGGTGGAAGGCTTGGAGAAGGACGGTCGGCCTTGTTGGGCATTTTGAGAGCGACCCAAGACCAGGGTTCGGTCTTCTTTGTCTTCACTGCTGTCCTTGACTAGGGTGGACAACAAAGCAGAAATGCTTGTTCTGGATAAGGTGGATTTGGACAAAGGATATGACGATGAAGAAGGAATGGTTGGGGCAGAAGAGGCAGTCGCGCTGGCACATTTGGCATATTTAGGCGTCAATTCCAGTGTTGGCGAGATTCAAGGCACAGATTTAGCGCAACCAACAAAGGCGCTGCGCTAGGAGACGAGAGACGCAGACAGTGTCACCTGATGGAGCAAACAGAATCACACAGTAACGGAGGTCACACCTGTAAATAATAAAATATATTTCAGAGTCCGCAGATCACATGATTTCCACCTAAGGCAAGTGATCGGGAGGATAACTCAACAATGTTCACTGCCACCTAGTCCAACCCTGAGTGGGTTTGATCAAGTTTGACTAAGTGTGACTGGGGTGGGATTAGGTACCTAGTCACACCTAATCTGACTTAGTCAGACTCGATCAGACCCTGTCAGGGTTGGATCAGGTGGTCATGAAACGTAGTGAAAAATCTGCGATGTCCAACATGAACCTGCAATAATTACTCAAAACCTAGAGCTTGAGTGCATAAGATATGCTGAACTCATGCTCTGTGCTGTGTCTTTTGCTTCTTTTTGGATGCTACAACACCTGGCCTGCAAAGCATTCTCTCATTCCAGTCCATTGCGCCACACTTTTGCCATCACAAACCTGACAGTTTGTTTTGATTGCTGGTTTCTCCTCAGATGAATTTCCCAGATAATATGTATAGGTCTGGAAGGAGATTCATATAAGTATTGAAGAATCAATAGAACACCTGTAAGACAGTGAGACATATTAGTCCTTGCTGTGTGGTTGTTTTCCGCTACTGCTTAACACCTGGCATTTGGTGGGGACCCATTTTGTAACAGTACGTGACTGTAAGGATCCCGTTTGGCCAACAACCTCTGTATATTTCAAGTCTGTTCTTTATTTAGGACGACTCCACCTATTTTCCTCCCACTCCCCTATGTCACTCACAGGTCTTGACTGTGTCGGGATGTGATCTTTTCTATCTAGTACCTACCTTCCAAGTCTTTCATTAATCCATCTAGTAGATACAGTACTATTCACTGAAATTTACTGTTATATCTGTTCATTTTGATCAACTCTCTGAGCATCTAGCTCTTCTCCATTTCTCTTGTGCACGGCGACACAACGTTCTCTCATGCCACCATCACAAATTTCTACCCTCAGTGAATCATAATACTCTTTCTCTATATTTCAGTCTTTTGGTGGCTGTTCCTCAATCCACCAAGCCCAAGTATATCCGCCGCGCATTGCCTGGATCAGTGTTCTATTCTATCAAGATGTTTATTGGAGCAAGCCATTCTTTGTCATGAACTTCGGTGTCTTTCTGTCTCTGAGAGTTTTGCATTCCACATTAGGCTTATAAACAGCCTCTCTACTGGAGAGAAATTGAGGGGCGGGGGTCTCTCTCGGTAGAAAGCTGGCATCATGGCTTTTGCCGGTGGCTGGGCGCTAATGTATCATTTTAACCAATAATTTTCTCGGCGGTCGGTACAGCAGGGACGCTATGTTTCTGCCCGGTTTGCAGACTGAAGACTCTTCTTTCATTTGCGCTTTTGCGACGAGAAGTGATCCGCTTCTGATCCACTGACTTCTCCAGTCCATCATTCAAACCGTCATTCAACGCCACATGGGTGTCAAGAATCGAGCTTCATATGTACATTTTGAGATCCGAGCGAGGTATCAAAGCACAGTGGTCCAGTACCTTCATCTTCAGTTCGCTCCTGCGACCTACTTAGCTTTAATATGCTCTCTGCAAAGTTCATCCTCGCCGCTTTCTCCGCCTTTATCACCGTCTCAGCCGCTCCCGGAGCTGGAACTCTACGGCGTCAAAGTGAATTACGTATTCCATCTTCTGCCCTCGTCACTCACCTCATGAATCTCAATAGGGAGACCTCTCAAAAGAAGGTTGAAAATTGGCGAGAGTTCAAGGCATTACTGGGACTTGGAACTTCAATGACTTCCGTCTGCTCGCCTGTCTAATGGAGTTTTGGTGAATTGCATTGATTTGGGATTTGAGATTTGGGTTGATGGTGCTGGATAGTAAGATGTGTAACATGTATTATTATATTTGTTCGAGTTCAGGATATTCTTGTTGGATGAGCGTGGTATCAAAATGGATGCGAGCTCGGCAGAAAGCAAGCACTACGTATCGGGGCTATATATAGCTCATGCGAATAGTGATCTATTCGCAGGGCCTCGAATACGTCGCGAATAGCAACCTATTTGAACCTATTCAGACCTATCTGGGGCCATGAATATGTGAGACTAGGTCAATAATATGTGGCCATGCTCAAAGCTGAAGGCATCTGGTTTGGCTGCCAGACTGTGCAAAATGAACCAGCCCGTGATTGAGAGGCAGTGCTAGTCATTTGACGGTTGCCGATTCTCTGCCGAAGTGAATTGCCGGCTATCTAGACCTTCTCGAATCTCATCGTGAGATACAGGGTGAGACATAGAGTCTCATTAGCTATTATAGAATACCATGAGGATTATAAATACCCACTTGAGTTCTGCTGCTATGAATTTAGTCAATCATAATATTGTCTAACTACTTGCTGATTATCGGCTGGTCATCCAATGACTGGGAAAATTGATCGCACTGTTGCCGAGCCCAGATAGAGTCGAAGTTTCACTGTCCGGCCTCCGGGGTCCGCCTGTCCGCTGTCCGCCTGTCCGTTCCCATGAAATATAATCTCATTCTATGTATTTCTGGCTATTTACAATATTTTAGAACGCAAGAATAAGTATGGCAGAAAAAAGAATGGAGAAATAAATAAAGCTGGACCGAAATGCTTAGCAAAGACGGTCACAGTCACACACACGTAACAGCTGCAGGCTCCTTCAACGCCCTTCTCCTCAGCTCTCTGCCGTCTCCGATGTGAGCTGCCGTGAGGTCACTCCACATTACAGGACCAATGAGATCCCAGAGAATCTCGACATCTGATGTAGTTATCGAGCAGCTGGTGACAAGCCAATGATGGCAGGCTGAGGAGAAAGAAATTTTGGCGGTTGCTGTGGCTTGTGATCTGGCCTTTAGGTCAAGAGGATTTGGTCTTTGAGATGAACCACATATGTAGCAAAGGAGAGCAGCTTGGCTAGGTCATACTTGTCCTTAAGGTGCAATAATAGCTGATCCATCCAGCGCGAAGGTAGAACAGTGCAACGTGGGCACACGTGATTGGTGATATCACGCTAAAACAGTTCGACTCTATACAGCGGTCGAGGAGGCAATGCACAAGCCTTAATCGAAGCTAATAAGCCTGAATTCATCTACTTTACCAAAAAAATTGGGCGGACAGGCGGACAACGGACACCGGACACCGGAGGGCCGGATTGTGGAATTCCGACTTGCTCACGCCGAGCCGGCTATGGCACCTGGGATTTGAACTACGGCAACCAATCATGTGTCATGAATGAATGTCTAAAAGTCAGTCTTCAGAGATTTGGACCAACTGACAAATGTCCGTCCCAACCTCGGGACAGGATACTGTTCGACTCTGGGACAACATTGGCATTAATATTTCCTCTGATTTTAATTGCATTTCAGCATGATGAACGTGAAAGAGGATGGGCCAGGCGCCCTCCTGGGATACAATTTTTGCTTGTTTGTTGGCACTTCTGTTGCGTCCAGCGCTGGCTATGAATTATTACTCTAGATCCGTGTTTGAAGGTAAATGTAGAACCTGATATTTCTGCAGAGGATCAATAGAAACTGAGCTATTGGCCTTGATCCCTTCCCGTTCGTGTTCAACTTTTTCAAGTCCGTTACTAAATGCGGAAAGGAAATTTGTGGTGATCTTAGCATTGATCACAAGCTGAGCTGTAGCCCGTCAGGATTCATAATTGTTGCCTTTTGAAGGCAAGGAAATCGCAGTGATCGTTACTGATCACGGGAAAGGCTGTGGTATCAACCATCTCAATCAGTCTTCATTCGCATCAGCTCGGGAGCCTCGATTTCCCACTGGGCGATCATACTCCAGTATGAAAGTCTGATTTGTCAAGACATGCGTGTCCAGGACCTGAGACAAGCAGGCTGATCTTTGATCTCGGCTGTTTTGGTAACTGTTCTTGGAAACGGCACTGGTCTTCACATTTCAAGATGATGTTAGCATCAAATGAATCATGAAACACAAGCTGTTGTCATTATGACTTCCATATCAATAGCAAGCACCATCAATGCACCACGAGTGCTTGCTTTCAATCACTCATCCAGGTGATCCAAGGTCCTATTGGGACTTTTGAACAGACCTTTCACTGACTCAGTCTGGAACATGTTCAGGAATCTCAATAGAGAGCCTGATATCAGTTAAAGATGGTTCAAACTCCCACCATCTCCCGAGATTTGATCAGACACAGCAGGAAAGTTGTGACAGGTGTTTCAAATGACAACAATAGATGACCTTGAAAGAATTCAAAAAGGGCATTGCTCACTGCTTGGCTGCAACCCACACATCCCTAAACAATCAAGTCGCAAGATGACTCCAGATGAAGTGGCATTGCTCAAGTATGCAGGCCAGATCTTTGTAGAAAATTTCTCTGCAATGGTTGGTACCTATTTGAAACAGCCCTCAAACCAATTGCATACTTACTGATCAATTAGTTCCTCTCACTTTTTGCTATGGCACTAAACATCTCTTACTATAAGTTTCCTCACTCAATAGTTTACAACAGGCCTCTATTTCTTGCTTGCATCTTGGACATTGCATACACTTCTTGCGTGAGCATTTTTTCCTCCAGATAAGCATGGAGTGATACTGAAGTTATGATGTGACAGAAAACGCAGCAAAACTACAGCTACTTGGATCCTCTGCACTATGTTGGCTATCCTGTTCAGTATCACCACCACCTACTTCTGCCTATATGTTGCAGCTAGCTTCAAACTGATGATTGGACATCTCATCAACAACACAGACCTGGAGCTTTTGGAGAGATTACAAGTTGCAGATAGCAGCATTCTGCGACTCAACCTGGGTCAGAGGTGGATCGGCGGTAGTGGGTACGGACTCATGGTGAGTCAAATCTACTCCAATCCATGCTGAGAAATAATACCAACCCTTGTAGTTTGTCTTTGGTGATGACATTGTAGTTTGGCGAGCGTGGGCTGTCTGGTCTGATAAGCAGAGTGTGATAATTTTGCCTGGGTTGACTTTACTGGCAACAATTGGTATGGGGCTTTGTTTTTTGAATTTTCTGCTAATTTACTTCAACTATTTAGCCACTTCCCTGGCAGTGTGTGTGATACAGACTATAGAATCCATTGGCTCCAACATTATCTATGGAACAATCGCAGCTCTCGCCAATGCTGCTGCTGCCCTGAGCCTTGCAACAAATCTCATAGCTGTCCTTCTCATTGGGTTCAAAGCATAGTATGATTTCTCTCAATTATCTCTCTTCGGTAGCCTAATTTGGTTCAGCCAGCACTGTAAATTTATGAAAGATACACTTGGAGTGGGAACTTCTGTGCCCGGAAAGGTCTTGATGTTCTTGACAGAATCTGGCATAGTATATATTATATTTCAGGTGTGTTCCCTCACTGCTTATCTCCTGATTTCAGCTGCTATATTCATAATTCCAGATTATCAACTTTTCCCTGTCTGTTGTGGACAAAGCAGATGTCTCACCACTATATGAGACCACAGAGATTTGGGGTGCAATAATGATCATCTTTTCAGTGAGATTCAGTTCATATAATCCTTGTTGTGTCACCAATGAGCTCTTCTAGGCTGCTTACCCAAGTCTTGTTATCCTGATTGTGTACAATCAACATTCCATTGCTCGGCTCACAGAGGGATCTACCGCTGGGAGTAGAAATCTGGGAACACACATCTCATTTGCTCGGCCACCTCCTCAGCAAGGAACAACTGTCACAAACTCCATCATGGTCAGGAGCCAGACAGATAATGGATTCCAAGAAAGTGTAGCAAGGCCCACAGAAGAGGTTGAGGAGGTTTAGGGCGCAAAATTTTGTTTTGAGACTTGTCAGTTGTATGTGTCTTTATTTAATAAGAATCTGTGATGTCCAACATGAACCTGCAATAATTGCTCAGGACCTGGAGCTTGAGTCTTAAGATATGCAGACTTCATGCTCTGTGCTCCGTCTTTTGCTTCCTTTTAGATTTTACAAGCCCTGGCCTGCAAGGCCTCTCTCATTCCAGCCCATTGCGCCACACTTTCACCATCATTTCTCTATGATACCATCACAGACCTGACCGTTTGTTTCGATTGCTGGTTTCCCCTCAGATGAATTTCCCATATGATATGTATAAGACCGGAGGGACATTCATATAAGTAATGAAGAATAATAACAATTAAAATTCGGTCATTATGCATAAATTTGTTATAAGACACTGAGGCAAGAATACTTGGAAAGAAGCGATTTGTTCTCCTCATCTATACAGTACTTAAGCTAGCTTGTTTTGTGCTGTATTCCTTGGTTCACTGAAATTCACTGTTATATCTGTTCATTTTGTCTACCCTCTGAGCATCCAGCTCTTCTCCATTTCTCTTGTGCATGGCAACGCAACATTCTGTCATGCCATCATCATAAATTTCTACCTCAGGGAATGATAATACTCTTTCGCTGTATATTTCGGCCTTTTGGTGGTTGTTCCTCAATCCATCAAGCCTAAGTATATCCACCGATCATTGGCCTGGATCGGTGTTGCATTCTAACAGGATCTCTATTGCAGCAAGCCTTTTGTTCTTTGTTGCGAACTTCGGAGTGTTTCTGTCTCCGAGAGGTTTGCATTCTACATTAGACTTGTAACCATAGAACTGGTAGCACGGCCGTTGCTGGTGGCTGGGCGCTAATGAGTCATTCCTTGACATCAAGTCTCAACTGTCAGCATTATTCGAACCAATCTATTAGGGGTATGAAGCCACATAGTGAGGTTATATTGATATCATTTCGACTGATAAATTTGGTGGTGCTCGGTATGGCAGGATTGCTATCGTCGCCAAAGCAATAAAAATGAAGACATGCAGCTGTTGAGTGTTCATGTGACGCATTCCAGCCACCGGTAACAGCGGTGATGCCGGACCATCTGCGAACGTTCCGATTCCACATGACGGTTTTCAACCCATACAGTTTTCCGCGGATGTCGGTAACTTGGAGTTAAGTAGTTAAGGTTTTGCACCGAAAAAGCAATACTTGCATCCTCAAGGTTCCTCAAGAGTGCTATGTTTATGACCTGCTTGCAGACTGAAGACCCTTCTTTCATTTGCGCTTTTTGCGACGAGAGGTGATCCACTTCTGATCCACTGACTTCTCCAGTCCATCATTCAAACCGTCATTCAGCGCCGCATGGGTGTCAAGAATCGAGCTTCATATGTACATTTTGAGATCCGAGCGAGGTATAAAAGCGCAGTGGTCAAGTACCTTCATCTTCGGTTCGCTCCTGCAACCTACTTAGCCTTAACATGCTCTGTGCAAAGTTCATCCTTGCCACTTTCTCCGCCTTTATCGCTGTCTCAGCTGCTCCCGGAGCTGGAGCACTACGGCGTCAAAGTGAAGTACGTGCTTTATCTTCCCTATTGCCTTTATCAGTCACGATTCCTGACAGGGAGACTTTCCAAGAGGAGGTTGGAAAGTGGCTAGAGCTTAAGGCATTTCTGGGCCTTGGAACTTCAATGACTTGATGTGTCTAATTCAATTTTGCTAAATTGAGTTAATTCGGGATTCGGGATTTCGGTTGATGATGTATAGTAAGACTTGTGGCATGTATTAGGGATACCTTATATTTATTCGAGTCCAGAATATTCTTGTTCGATGAGGATGGTATCAAAATAGATCCAAGCTCGGCAGAAAGAAAGGTCCTTCGATTTATCATTTGGATGCTCGAAAGGCAAAGTACTCTTTTCATGAGGTCAAACTTTGTCAATGCTATCATTGGATCTGAAGTCTTCAGAGATCTGCTCTGCAGAATGGAACAATTGACACCAACCGCGGGACAGGATACCATTCAACTCTCAGTTACATTGGCATTAATATTTCCTCTAATTTTACTTGTATTTCAGCATGATGAACGTGAAGGAGGATGAACGAGCCGCCCACCTGGGAGATGGTCACTCGGCGTGACCTCATATAAATACCAGTGGGTTAGAGGCCGTCCTGCGGCGGCATTCACGAGTCCTCCATTCATTCTTTTCAACTCTGATAATCTGATCCATAATTTATATATATCACAGGGACATGTTGTGACCTGTCGCGCTCAGAATGACTCTGAGCTCGCACAGGACCGTTTAACGGCGTTTACCAATATGGAGATTAAACAACGACGAAGTCACAGAGTCACAGAGATTGAAGGCTGTGGGATCAAAAAGACGCTGATTAAAAGAAGTACAAGAACTAGAAGCCATAGAACGCTTCGAAACTACGCCACAGCAGCTTCTCAAGGTAATGGGGCCTGCTTGAAGAGTATATAAAAGGCTCGAGTAACTGGTTGATTTGTCACGAAATCCCCCACTTGTACGTCGTGACGGAAGCAGCAGCAGCAGTAGCAGCTGCAGCCCTTCCAGTAATAGCCATTGTCAGTTGCGGTGAACTAGAAGGAACAATAAGAAAAGGATGCTATAAATAAGTAACAAATAAAACACGTACATAGACACAGTCCTTGAGCGAACTGTGCTGGGCAATGGGGACAATGTCCGGCAATATTCAGCAAAGAAGAGGAAAGAGAAGAGAAAAGGACGAACAGCATGTGCGTGTCTAACAATAAGTCTCTGCACCCTCTTTTTCTCCTTCTCTTCCTCTTTGCCTAGCGCCTGGTCATCGTCTCCCCTGTTGAAGTCATGACATAATCTGCGCTCGTCGCTGTGCACCTTCACAGCGACATCCTTCCTCGTCTTCTCCTCCTAATAATCAGGGTGGACGACGTGACCCCCCTATGCGCGGACGTCCTTCGCTGCGGTTTTGATGCAACCCTATCATTTGCCGTATAAATCAAAGAAGATAACAAGAGAGAGATAGCGACATACCGGTTAGAGGGTCAATCGAGTGACTCATATTCGGATGCATTGACTCATCGTTTGAAGGACGTGCAGATGAAGGGTGGTGGAGAAGGCAGAGAGGAGGTGGAAGGAGTCGGAGAAGCGGAGCATCGTAATCTAGACACTTTGTCGTGGTCATATTCTAGACATCCGATCCACACCTCGGAAGAATCTCGAGCGCCAGCATCAAAGGATGCGCCATGCGTTTTAGGGTCAAGTGAGGGCATACCATGTCCTTGAATCATCCATTAATAAACCGGAAAAATAAGATAACAAACAGGCATACCGTGAACGAAGGAGAAAGAGCCTTAAGGATAGCCACCGCAGTGATACGAGCTGCTCGTGATACACCATGACAGCGAGCGCACCGCTGCCCTGCAATTAATGTTCGGCTCCATGGCTAACCTGGTTCGTAACTGGTAGTCCAGGGTTGAATCGAGGTACAGCATCGGGATATGCTCCACCGCTAGAAGCCGAATCGGAGCAATCGTGACTTATATGGCGGTCTCGATTGGACAAGAATAGAGGGACTGAGCCAGGATAGGTCCTGCTGGTTGACAGCCACGTCAAAAAGCCTGTATCGCGCTGGGAACAATGGTTTCTGGTCATATATAAGCCTCAGATTTTGTCCTCAGAAAGGAAATATAGCTGCTCACCATTGTAGAAGATGGAATATTGACGGCGCTGTTGGTCAGCGGCAGAGATCGCAAGCACCAAACGGGCTGGGATTGAGGGGCAGAAGACCTATAAGGAATAGAGAATGTCGCTTACAGGGCGTGAATATGGCTGGGACAAGCACAGCTATAGCGGGGACGACGACGCGCAGAAGAAAGGTGACCCATTGGCAGATTCCCACGCATCACCGAGTATTTCCGATTGGCGCTCGACTTCGTACAACATGTCCGATGGTCCCACTTGTTATTGTTGCAAGCAGTGGTGATAGCCAATGAGTCCATGAGTCTGTGATACATTTGTCAGGATCTCTTCTCGGTCCTAATACAATGCTTCAGGCAAAATTTGGCCCTTGTGAAATCTTTTTAAGCTATGATAGGAGCCCTGTACTCATGGTGAGAGCAGACTTTTTCATGTAGACCAAGACTATTCCTTCTCCAATCATGCTTGGAATAGTTAGACCAATTTTGTGGTATTATTAGGTGGTTCACCAAGGCAGCGCAAGAGACAGAAGACGGAGAAGGCAGAACAAAAGCTGTGTGTCACGTGCTGACCCCCATTGGGCGCTCTGTTCCCAGCCTACCTGAATTTTGCTCCGACCCAATGAACGATCCCATAAATGGGACTCGTAATTGACCAGAAATATTGTCCCTTACTCTATATTAATATAGGGTAGGTCAATTTTGTGCCTAATTGACAGAAAAGCTTGCCTGGACTGCGGCTCCGCGAAGCGTAAGAACGCACGTGACTATCCCCTTTGGGCGCTGTGATGCCAGCTTCCTGAATCTCGCTGATACCCAATGAACGAGCCCATAAATGGGACTCGTAATCTTATTCAAGAATCCTATGCATGCAATGGGTTGGCTTCGTTAGAGTTCTCCCGCCTCCTCTGATTCATATATCTACTCTCCTTTAGTTTATATATCTTGTTCATCTGGTTTGTGTATCCATCCGTTGTGCTGCTTTGCGCGGCGCTGACTACGGCGGATTGACACCACTTTCGTCAAGTGTTCACAAGGGTAAGATTGGGACTAGCTCTGACTTTGGTTCAGACCTGTTTCTGGCAAGTGAAGTGATGATGTATGTATTTGAGAGAAATAGTCTAAAATGAGGTAAAGCTAAGTTGCAAGTTCTTGATCGCTGTTCACGACGATGCTCAGCGTAGAGCTCGTCATTGATGGGAACAGTGCCGAGACAAAAAGGGGGATCGCGAGATGCCCTTCTCTTTCATTTCCCTGTCCTTTTATACCCTCTGAACCTGTGCCTAGATATAAAAATAGATTACTGCACATCGTCTTGTTCCTGGATAGAAGACCAGCTTGTTTCCGGCCATATGACTCCGTGCTTCTTTCTACAGCTTTTCACAAGTTTCCAGAGCAACCATAATTTAAGAAGCCTTCTTGCATAGCTCCCAACAGCGCCCATATATCCTGAGTGCTTCTGCGCAGTTTCCACATAGTTTCGGGTGCCTAGTTGTGCCTGTGCCAGATATCGGAGTTTCAAGGAAGATCTGACAATCACTAGCTCAGAGTGGCGCTAAATGAGTGTATGCTTGTAGGTCCATAATGGCTTGTTACGCGTTCAGCCAGTACTGAGACGCGACACCGTGATTCCGCGCAGGGTCGGCATGCTCCGCCCCGCGCAGATGATCGGCATAATTCCGCATGATGATCGGCGTACCTCGCACCCCAGGATCGAGATACCTGGGTCGATTGGATTAGATTCCTTAAGAAACAGGGGGAAGACAGAGAGACGATGCACAAGCAGATACTTTGAATATAACAACTAACAAGGAAATACATTGAAAGATGATCCACGACTCACAGCTACTTTGAATAGTGCACCCTACAATATCTACAGTTCATTCGTCTCTCGTCCAGCGATGGTGTCCGCATTCGTGAGTCTGTCGCCAATGGTCTACCCTCTGACGGACTCGACCCGAGTGAATTTGGTGCTGGTGTATTCGGACACCTGTCAAACTGAGAAAGAGGGAACAACAAAGCTTGGTCCAGTAGATTTAGTTCTGTCAATTTGACATGAAATTAGACACGGAGTGGATGAGAGAACAAGGTCAGCGTGAACGGACTGCAGCGTATAGGAAGAAGCAAGCTCTTCATTGGTGAGACTGGCTTGGAGACGTGTGCGAGCTGCACCAAGACAGGTCACGGTTCTTCACTACGTATCACGGCTATATATAGAGGGTGTGAATATGCAGGAATAGATGCGAGTACGTATGTTTAGGCGCCTATTCAAGACATTAGCCGACGACCTATTCGAACCCTCAAACATGCCGAAATAGATCCCAAATAGATGCGAGTAGGTCTATATTTGAGGTCTTGAATGTGCCTCAAATATCTCAGGACTATGTACTGCTCTTTCAATGATGTCGCATGCTGGACACCACTAAAGTTGCACACCGGATCCAGTACTCAGGCAGCTCTGACTCCGCCGCCGAGCCTCGTGGCCGGTGATTATGTGACAATTGTGACATTGGGAGTAATATTTAACTTGAATTCATGCTCCATGATCGGCGTCCGCCATCAAAATTTGTGGTTCACTCGCAATGGTAGTGGATCTAAAGCCCTACAATGAGACAATGGAGGGGATACCTTGCAGAATCCTCTTCCTTCATCTCAATATTAATAATGCAGCTTCAAAATTTGAGAAATTGAGCCCATATCAAATTCGCTTAGCCACAAGCTTATTTTTCCTCGTGTTCTGTCACCGTGGCGATTCAATATACAACATATCACGCTGAAACAGCTTCTTCTGCCCTTTCCCTCTTCCCTAGCCCCAGGCGGTGCTACATCACCTCTCTGTCCGGCACGGAGGGACCCGAAGTTCAACAATGGACAAACAATGAACAAATACCAGAAATTATATTCTCCCTGTGTTCCTTATGCTCGCATATTCTTGACATAATCTCACATTTGTATGGCAGTGAATACCTCCAACTAGGGACATATTCACAGCTGTACGACACATATTCGAAGGGGTTGGAGTAGCCTCGAATAGGTCATGTGTTCACACCCTCTATATATAGCCGCGATACGTAGTGCTTCCTCCTTGACTGAGATGGCGAATCCCTGGAGTGGAGATCAAGCTCCATGATAGAAGCAAATAAGCCTTAGCTTGACCGCTGTGTCGTTGGAAAGTTGGAAGGATCCGAAAAGCGTGACAAGAAAAGACGCCATCGGCGCTACGGAGATACCGCGCGGAAAATAAACTCGCCCGTAGATAGCTTGGCGGGGAGGAGGGAGGAGGAGTCTCCCACGGGTGGGTAGGATGATGATTGCATGTGGATGATGATGAGAGGCGTAGATGTTGTCGATAGTTGTCAATGCGTAGTTGTTTTAGCCTATCTCCGTGTATGTCCGTAACTCCGTGTAGTCGGGGGTCTCCTCCACATAAGACAACTCAAATTGACGATTTTGACATAAACTACTTAGTATCATCTTCTGATTTGAAAACCTGAACTGTAGATGTTCAAGAGGCGGTAGCGTAGATAGTGGATCAGTGATCTACATGCCTGTTTATTCTCCACCTCTCGCCAAGACAGGAAGACTCACAAGAGAGCAATGAAGGAAGATCATCAAGCAGATGGTCGATGATATGGTTGATGAGCTCATTGGTGGGTTTATTTTGGCCCATCGCCGTCGAGGAGAGTGAGAGAAAGGGGAACCTCGGGCGCCCTCAGTGGAGATTTCCACCTGCGATCGATTCCGGCGACGAGTTTTAAAGCGCTGAAGTCTGTATGATGATCCTTTAGGTCTTATGAACGACAATGACTGACTAGAAAACATCGTAAAACCACCGTGTTTCGCCAATGTGCTTGGAATATGTACCAGCGAAGGGGAATGCTGCATCCTGCTTAACAGCATTGCAAGGGCTTCACCATGACCAGGGCTCTGGGAAGAAGGAAGAAAATCTTTAAAAGCCGTCAAGAGAAGAATCGGTTGATGGAGGGCCGAACATGAAGAAAGTTCCTGTGGTGAATGGAGAGCCGCAAGTGGATGCTGGTGGAAGAGAGATGGCAATTTCTGGCGGTCGTTTTGGTTCATGGCTCGGAGACTTTCGGCTTGTCTTGTACTGTTTTGCTTGGTGAGACACAAGGTTCCAAATGGGGCACGGGGAAACATCGGAAGCACTTGCGGTTTACGATCTCCTTTTATATTCGCAAGGGAAACCATAGAGAGCCTGCAAAAGCGTCAGCGTAAATTCCACTGCATTTTTTGCCAGGAATCATCCTTGTCCCTCGTGACAAGCATCCCAGTGAAGAGAGAACGGTCAAGATAATATTGCCATAGGGCAAAAGGGTAAGGTACGACACGCGTAACTACGGCTTTATGTACGAGAAACCGTGTGAATAAGTACCGCGGATCCTGTGATGAGATGCCCGAAGAAATATGAGGCTTGAGCTCGCTCTGAAACAAGGCAGGAATAAATATTCCTCTTGACATTTTTGGCAGGAAATAGTTATCAGCTCTACCTCGCTTCACACGCCGTAGATTAACAAGAACCAAGAAAAGCTTTCGCAGACCGTCCAGGACTATCCACTTATGTCATTGCAAGTATGCAGTCCGAAAGCCGCAAGGACGCCTGAGACTAGCCACGGGGATAAAAAAAGAGCACTGTAGCCGTTAAAGAGTCACGGAAGGGCAGGCGTAAGTGGTATGGCTGTGCTAAAGCTTGTACAACTTTGGCACTTTGCAATGACGTCACCAGGAAGCGCCTTCAGCTTTGTCAAGGTCCGGTCCAGACCGCTGGGGAACGTGATAATGGCGGCTCGATAGCGATTTGTGTGCTTGATTAATAATTAATTAAAATAAAAATAAAAATAAAATAGGAAAAAGGCAAAAGACCGACCTACATACATACATTGTTTCCTTTTTGGCCAGCATAGACAGCATCCTCAGCTTAGAATTGGCCGGAGTTACAAGCAATTTCAACAAAATTTTTCTCGCCTGCGGCGCACTTGAACTGAGACTGGAAGAGGGTCAGGATCAGCTCCCAGTTCTTAGATAACCAAAAAAGGCTTCAGCTCCAAAAATCCCAGAAGACTCATAGTCATTTTTAGGGAGCCTGCGAGTCCAGCGCCGCCGACTCGAGCCGTAGGCAAAGTGGATGCCGGGCATACATCCAAGAGCTTCAAGTTGAAAAGTGATTCGGCTCATGTCGGAAGCTTGCAGAAAGTGACTTGGGTAAATTACTCACTGCAGTAGCCCTTGAACTCAATTCTTATCAAGATAAATGCAAAGAATGGTCACTTCCAGCGATAGTACTTGAATATCAGCCATCAACTGGCAATTTCTCCTTCAAGACCTTTTCAATGCTGGTCCATATGATATATAAACCGAAGATGGTATGAAATGAATACTGCACCTGCTTTACTGCACCTGTTGCAGCCCCTGTGTCTAGGGCTGTACACCGTGCCCGTCCATAGACGGTTATACGGGCCCGTCGTACGGTACCCGTATCCCGTCCTGTCGGGGATTTTTTGATTTTCTCGACGGTACGGGATGTCCCGTTTTCACCCGTCGAAAACGGCCGTGATGGCCGTCTAGATGGGTCTTACCCTGGTATGACTCAATCACCATAGTTTGTGACATACTGGCTCTGTCTGAAGGTTGAAAAAATGTCCTATGAACACAAATTTCAATACTGATCAACATACCTAGGGAGCAAAACACATTGAGGGCCTTGAGAAGTGGCATTGTCCCAAAATGGCAATGGCGCCACATTTCTTGGTACCTTTCGTCACCATCCTCATGTGATATTCGTGACTTGTATTGGTAAGTCCTCGAGCCTTATATTGTTACCAGAGAGAAATCTGATTTTTTCGACGGGTCCCGTCCCGTTTGAGCTTTTTCTTCACCCATCAATGGACGGGTTCCCAAGAACCGTACCCGTTTTTAACCGTCGATCGTACGGCCGTATCCCGTCGTACGGACGGTGTACAGCCCTACCTGTGTCCGAGAAGTCGAGGTGAATGGCGAGTGGGGCTATCTCGGCTCGCTCGGCTTCTCGGAGGTGTCACATGCTTGCTTAGTCAATATCGAAATCGATATCGAACACACAAGTGGTCAGCGGGCCATAATGGCAGTGCTGTACAGCTCAAGCAGCTCGGCGCCTATAATGTCTTCCCCATCTGGTTCTCATGTCAGAGACTCGAGGCAGTGTCAAGTATTTTTAGCAAACGAGTCCAGCAGAGCCACATCAACAGCTTTGGTCTTTATTCTCTCCCACCATCCTCCTCAGAAGCCTCTCGATGGATATTGCCTCTGCTGTCAAAGAACTCATTGGACTGGGGCTGGAGATTCAGAAGTCAATAGCCAAGGTCAGAGGGTGTTGGGAATTTTAGATTGAATCTAGCGTCTAATGAGGGATAGGTGCGCTCCAACAAGCAAACCACTGCCAAGCTCTCAGATGAGATTGCTCGCGACCTTGCTGAGCTCGAATCCCTGCTATCTGGATACTCATTTCGTACCGGATACGAACTTTATACCGCACTCGACTTGGTCAAGCGGTAAGCGCCGCCCGATAAAGTTTTGTCCATGTCAGTTGACCTGTATTGGTTCAGAGAAATGATAGCAGTCCACCTGGAATGCGAGAAACTTATTCCAAAGGCCGAGAAGACTGACATTTTGGCTGTCCCCTTGGCCAAATTCAAGGCTTGGAGAAAGCGCGATGATATTGAAGCTGAATTGGTCCGGATGAAGGACCGTCTTCATAATTGTTTGTCAAGATTCATGGTATGTTTTCTATTTAATATTGACTCAGTTCTGACCATGATCAGGTATACTCCGCAGCACGCATTGAACGCTCCTCGTTTCGCGTTGAACACGCACTTGTCGGTCACATTGTCGAGAACCGAGTCCAGGCCCAACGTATTGGCGGTCTCTTGGAAACATATTTGATGAGCTCTCCCGCTGGTACCCAAATTGTACAACAGTTGGCTTCTGTGGCGTTCAATGTATGTTCCTGAAATATCATGTTACAGTGCTCAATGGCTCATACTTGGACATTAGGACCATTCTCATCAAACCGTTGAGTACCAGTATCTCAATGTGCTGGTCACACGCCTCCAAGACATGGTTGAGTCTAGTGCCTTGCGTCGAGGCTTCAATTCAGACAATGCATGTCATGGCAGAGACTTCATTGAGTGCTTGGATAGGCAAAATAATGCTCCGTTCGATCTGCCTGATCTGTCTTATGAGGCGCCAGATGAGCAGCATTCACATCTTGTCATACCTTCCACAACCAGGAGTCAGGAGCTTGATCAGATCATCTTTGACATTCTGGACACCTTGCAGAAATATAAACAATCCGGGGATAGCATCCAAATCCAGGATAGCGCCAGAATCTTGGGAGTGCTTGCAAATCACCTTCAGTTTTTAAACTCAGGTCCCCAACCCACCAAATTACGTGCTTGGGCTATAAGCCTGTATCGATCTCTCGCCAGAAAAGAACCAGCATTCCTGCCGTTTCTTGCTCTTCACCTCTCAAACTGTAATGAACTTTGGGCCAGACAGGAGGCATACACCATCTGCGCAACAATTGACAATACAAGGCTGCTTCCACCAAGCTCACCACAGTTATCACTCGCCATCATCAATAAATACACCTCACAACTAATTCAAGAAGATAAATTCACTGAAGCTCTACCAATGGCAGAAACTGCCATGGAGATCTGCCATACTTTCTGGGTCCTGCCAGTTCCTTCGATGGCTGCATGGAAAGAAGGAGATTCATGGTCACTTGAAATTGATCGCTACTTTGAAGATGTGGTCATGATCTGCGAGACATTAGCAAACCTTTCCATCTGTCACACACATGCAGGCAATCTGGACATGGCCTGGATAATCGCCAAGGAATGTCTGGAGAATTTTGTTCAACTTCCTCACCATCCAAGTCTCAATGGTGATGCAATAGGACTTCCCCACGAGTCTTTTGACTTCTACCATAGAGCTTCTTATGCAACAAATAGAGCATTCTTGGGCCTATCAAAACACATGAGGCTAGCTGGGGAGTTACAGAAAGCCTATGACATTATGGTGGAGAGCTTTGACCCAGTGCTGGCCATATGGGTGTTTCCGTGGGAGCATCGAGCAAGTTTCTCGGAATTTGTAGAGCTCTTACACATCATGCACAACACCAATTGTCTTCGCTATTCACACCTGGAAGATTTCATACAGCATGTGGGTGGCACTATCAGGGTCGGTCTGGAAGCCATTAGCCTGTATGCACTGTTGTGCTTGCAATCTGCAAAGGGCACAATCAGTGCTGATCACATTACCGGGATTACTGACTGGGACAATATATCTGCAAGGCATGAAAAAGATCAGTTTTGCGGACCATTTCCCGCATTTCCCCATCTCGTTTGGTCACAACAATCAGACCTTGCGCCACAGTTCTGGTTGTTTCTCTCAAAGCACATGGACCTGGTCTGGGACTGTATCTATGCTGGGGATCTACATATCGGGGCCATTGTCGCTCTTTCTTTCACCAACAACTACAAGGGTAGTGTGAGTGCTATGATAAAGCATGCTGTGAAGCTAAAGCATGCTGTGAAGCCACGATCCCTCAGAACTCTGGCCAACATCCTCGAAGAGCTCAAGCAAGCCTCAATCCCACTGGAGTCTTCAATTGCGGGACAAGTGTTGAATATCTCTGTCGAGCTGAATGAAGCTCTCGAATCAGAGATCAAGTTGAAGGGCAATAACTTCATGCCGGGTGGGTTGATTGAAGAGGAGCTGTTGGCACATTGTAGCATCCTTGATGACTGTGGACACCCCCAGGAAGCACTAGCTGCTGCAGAGAAGCTACTAGTGCACCATCTCAAGTCTCCATGGTGGGCCATGAAGGCACATGAGCTCCGCACAAGGATTTTGAACAGATTCGCGCGGTATGATGAAGCTGCATCTGCAGCACGAGATATGCTCGCGGCTTCAGAAAAACTTGAGGGTCTTAACGAAATGTGGGGTGCTAGCGTCGGTGCGGCCTTGGACCTCCTGTCGGAAACACTCACTGCTGCGGGAGACAGCAAGGGGGCGACTGAAATTCGCATCAGGGCTGACGAAATGTGGGCCAAAAATCAGCAATACATTCACAAAAGATCCAATACAAAACAAGCCTCGATAACAGAAGTTCTTGAGGAGACCTTGATCAATCCATCTACTGATGCTGAACATGCATCGTCTGCCGTTGTTGAGCTCTCTGTCTTGAAGGCAGTCCTCTCAGATGATGCCGGACCTGAGCCAGCAACAGCCATTCCTGAGTTTGAACCTTTACTCAGGACTGATCTAGTTGCCTCACCTGTGGCAGCTTGTGAGGACACCAAGTTCAATGACCATTCAACTGTACCCTCAGCCATCGACAAACCAATTATCACACTGAAGGTTACTCGACGCTGTATCAACTCCACCTTACTCTGGGGCCTTGCATATCTTGTGGCGCTAGCCGCAATTTTGATGGCCATTCGTAGGTAGAGCGTAACAAAGCTGTGTAGGTAGCAATCTTGAATTTTGAGAATGCACCATTTCATAAATATGCTTGTGTGTCGTCAAAACACATCAACTTGAATTTCCAACCTAAAAGAAAGTCGAAAGCGGAAGAATTGGGTGAAAAGATAGCCATATGCATCAGTAAAAAGTAGTTTTACTTTTCTACTTTTTGGTCTTTTCGACTTGCCACAAGTAAAAAAGTAGAAAAGTGGCAAAAAGTACGAAGAACAGCCCTGGATTCGGGTTCCACAGGGGTCACTTTTCAAGAAGGGTAACCTGGCTTTTTGACTTTTGACTTTTAGTACTTTTTAGTACTTTTTCATACTTTTTGTACTTGAGCAAGTACAAAAAGTAAAACTACCAAATACTGATGTGATGACTTGGTTACGGCTGGCAGTGAAGGCTCTATTCAGAGGCTTATCAATATTCTTTCCGCGCCAAGATCACATAAGTAAAGGAAGTTTGTAGGGATGCACACCGTCCCGTATGACGGGTACGGCCGTGAGATCTACGGGCACCCAACGGGTAATCTCGAAGTCAAACGACACGGTAAGGACTCATTGACGGATACTGAAAAATTCTGAAAGTTTTTCTTTGACCTTCTCTAGCTCTGAATTGCCTGGTATCACTGAAAGGAATTCGGAAAAGCCAAGGGGACGGTCAATTCACCCTTTGGTGGTCCCATCTCCTGGAAATCTGAGATAACATCTCCAATGGTGAGTTGAGAGAAATTTGTCCTCAAATGAATATTCAAAAGTGGTCCAAAAAATATATTTTTCCTTCCAGAGCTCGCTGAACGAAAACAACAGAGCCGACATCGTGGGACAACGCTCGGATCAACATCCATGTTTGGGTACTGCCGCCCGACCTTTTCTCCCGCCAAGACCCGTCCCACACCTAGACACCGGAACAGTTGGCGCTATCACCTGGAAGTCATTCATGGAAAGTGATGGTTCCAGACAGCCTACTCCGCCTCCAGAAATCATCGAAGAGACGCAGTTAGAGCCCGTTGTACGGCCGTTAACGGCCCAGTTCTGTCAATTTGGTGTGGAACTGGACACAGGATGGATGAGAAAACAAGGGTGGTTCAGAAGGGCCGTCTCTGAAGGTAAATGTAGAACCTGACATCTCTGAGAAGATGAATATAAACTGAGCTTTTAACCTTGATCCCTTCCCATTCACGTCCAATTTCAGGGCCTTTACTCAATGCGGGAAAGAAAATTGTGATGATCTTGGCATTGATCATGAGGGCCGTTCAATTCTTAAATCACATCACGAATCACGAATCAAATCATTTGAAGCCGAGCTGCCGAAGCACGTGCTGTGCAAACAAGTTGCCACTGTGTGACCGACGATAAATATTATTCCTTCTTCTCCCTTCCACTCATATTAGACTGTTTTACATACTCAGCATAGGCCTTCTGCTGTTGACACAGAGAAGTCAGGCTCATCAAGCAAGAACCTAAATTGAAGGTTTGTTGACCAATGGCTTCTAGGTACTGTAGTTTCACGACCAGAAGTTCATTCCCACGAGCGTGATGTCACATGTCACACTTATCTCTGGGTTCAGACCTTCGGCATGGCCGTGACACCTCAGTTCATTGTGGCGCAGAAGTCCAAGTCACTCTGGGGAATGTTTGTGGGTATCAAGCCTGATACAACTGTTTAAAATGTGGATTATTATACATTTATCTACAAAGGAACACAAAAATCGCATTTTTGGGGGCCCAGGAGGGTTTTCTGGGGTTAATTTCCTTTTTGGGATTGTGGGAAGTCACAGCCTCCAGTTCAAAGCTCCAGAATCACCATGATGTTGTGGTGACCCGACTCTGTCTGGCCGCACAGAAGGCTAGATTCCAACATACTACGCTTCAAGGATCCAGTCCTCCCCAAAGAACTTTATACCATTCAGCACGAAACCGGGAACCCGAAGCATGGCAAATAAAGAAGTAGACGATCTGATCGGACAAAGACTAGATCTCGGATCGGCTAGAAAGCAGTGCAAGCCTCAGAAGTCGAGCCATACTGAAAGTTGTATGATGGAAAGCAGCTAAATGACGCACAAATGACAAGTTGGTGACGCCATAAATCAAGTATCGTATGATTCTGAACCAGATCATATGAGATGGTATAAATAATGGCAGCAAAGGAAAAAAATAATTAAGAAAGTCATATGAGGGCTAGCACAAAGAATAAGAAATACCCCTAGAGAATTCATAGCAAAGACAGAGTCCAACTTGAAAGCAGAGAACTGGCTTGATTAGTCAACCACCCGACCTTCTTTATCGAGTAACCGCAATCACAGATCTTAATGTCGGACCGTACACCGTCCTCGTGGATCGCTTCTAGTAGATTTGTTCTGCCAGATTCACTCAAATACCATCATTTTCTACTACATCTTTAATTAAGTGGAACCCATTCAGAACACCGGATAGAACATTGTGTTATACAGTGCATCTTTCCAGTCGCAGACGCTTACTTAGCCTCTCAACGTCACGCTGTTTTTAGTTCAGTTCAAAGCCAGCTGTGACCTGTGATGTGAGAACTCTAACTAAAATACTCAATTCCCAGTCTCGATCAAGAGCCCTCGGTAAGACGAGAGATGATGGAGGGGCTAGAGCACAATAGAAAAGTAAATGATATGAAATTGAAAGACTAAAGAATACAATATTCTAACTACTGTTTTACAGCTAATTCCAGAACATGAGGTGCGGCTCACTTTTTGATCAAAGATTTTGATGAAATGAAAGAATAGATCATAGCAGGCTCAATTCAGCTCGGATTAGGGTCAAAATAGGCTGGTATTTTTTTGTTTCTGATGCTTTAAATCATAGGATACATTCTGGAATATATTAGGATGATCATGGCATGGTATATTGAGAAGGCATGATTTCATAGAGTTTGAGCCCTAGAACATGTAGGAGGCTATTGGGAGCACTTGGATGGGCATAATACTGGTCATGTATGTACTAGATATCATGTAAAATAGTAACAATAGGTAGAACAATCTGATTCCACCAGCTAGGCCTGGTAGGAGTATCTGGGGTTGTGCTTGAGTATCTCAGCCTCTACAGGTCCTAGTCTCTTCAGAGAACTTTGTTAGAGCTGAGGAAATGTATCCAAAGACATTATAATGGTTTCTGGAAGCAAGAGATACCACAGAGCCTGGGACTTGCATTTTGGCGGACATGATACGATCGGGACCGTGATGTCACACTGTGTGACTCACCATGTTGGAACCACTGCCCATCTTCTGTTCTCTCCATGCCTCATTGCAAGCAGGTTACACCTTTGCACAATCATTATCTGCATGATTTGAAGTGAAGGGTTATCTATCAATGCAATATCCTTGGCTACAACACCGGCTGGGGAAGCATTTTTGGATGCTGAGGATGGGAATGCCAGTGGAGAACTGGATGGAGAATGGGTATCTGTATCAGAAATTGGATCCACCACATGCTTTGTTGATGATCAAGTTCCTGTACCCATGAATGAAGAAAGAGATGTGTCTGTCACACAGTGTGACATCCCGGTCCCAATCCGTATCATGTCCGCCGGAATGCAAGTCCCAGGCTCTGTGGTATCTCTTGCTTCCAGAAACCATTATAATGTCTTTGGATACATTTCCTCAGCTCTAACAAAGTTCTCTGAAGAGACTAGGACCTGTAGAGGCTGAGATACTCAAGCACAACCCCAGATACTCCTACCAGGCCTAGCTGGTGGAATCAGATTGTTCTACCTATTGTTACTATTTTACATGATATCTAGTACATACATGACCAGTATTATGCCCATCCAAGTGCTCCCAATAGCCTCCTACATGTTCTAGGGCTCAAACTCTATGAAATCATGCCTTCTCAATATACCATGCCATGATCATCCTAATATATTCCAGAATGTATCCTCATCAGAAACGAAAAAATACCAGCCTATTTTGACCCTAATCCGAGCTGAATTGAGCCTGCTATGATCTATTCTTTCATTTCATCAAAATCTTTGATCAAAAAGTGAGCCGCACCTCATGTTCCGGAATTAGCTGTAAATACTAGAAAACATGCGACTACTGTTTGTTTTCCATGAGGTAAAACATCCTACCACCATGCCTTCTTTACTAATTGCCTTCTTGTTTCCATGCCTGTTCCCTGCTGGAGACCATGCACTAGTTGTGTTTGCCATGTGTTATCGTGCCTGTATGCCTTATGGTTTTAATCTCTGTGCCTCATGTTTCCCTTATGACCTATGTGCTGGTCCAGCATGTTTGATCAATCCAGATCCTCAGTTCCTTCTGAAACGTCACCCTTGGCTGCCTCATTGACTAAAGACAAAAACCACATGGACTGCTGTGCTGATGTTCTAACGATGAAAGGATTCTCGGATTCTGACATGTGACAAACTACAGTAGTCACTCAATTCCTGACGACGATCAGCACGAGAGATAGGCATGATAGCAGTTTATTGGTAGAGTAGAGGACAAGATTACTGCATAAATGCTATGCGGCTCATTGGTGGAGAGGAAGAATCCTGATTATTCGACAGTGTGACACAATGGTGACTTGTTTGCACAGCACGTAGTTCAGCAGCTCAGCTTCAAATGATTTGATTCGTGATTCGTGATGCGATTTAAGAATTGAACAGCCCTATGAACTGAGCTGGAGCCCGTCAGGATTCATTATTGTTGCCGCTTGAAGGCAAGAGAATTACAATGATCATTGCTGATCACTTGAAAGGCTGTGGTATCCACCATCCTGATCAATCTTCACATCAAGTCGGGAGCCTCAACAGAGATTCTGATTTGCCACTGGGTGATCATACTCCAGTGTGAGAGAGTACAGCTTTGTTGAAGTCACTCCGAATATAATATGAAGTGCAAGTCTGATCTATTAGGACACACATGGCCAGGACCTAAGACAGACAGCTCAAGCAGGCTGTTCCTTGATCTCGAATGTTTTGGTAACTGTTCTTAGAAACAGAACCGGTTTTGATGCACCATGAATGCTTGCTTTCAATCACTCATCCAGGTGAGCCAAGGTCCTATTGGAACTTTTGAACAGGCCTTTCACTGACTCAGTCATTTAGATCACATTCCTTGCAGTTGCTATACATTCAAGCATTCTCAACATCAGATGTTCTGAAACATAATATGAACATGTTCAGGAGTCTCAATAGAGAAACTGATGTCAGTCGAATATGGTTTCAACTTTCAGCATCTCCTGAAATTTGATCAGATACAGCAGCAAATTTATGAGTGTTTCAAAAGACAACAATGGATGACCTCGAAAGAATTCAAAAGGGCATTGTTCACTGCTTGGTTGCAACCCACACATCTCTAAACAATCAAGTTGCAAGATGACTCCAGATGAAGCAGCATTGCTCAAGCATGCAGGACAGATATTTGTAAAAGATTTCTCTGAAATGGTTGGTACCTGTTGCGAAACAGCCCTCAAACCAATTGCATATTTACTCATTGATTAGGTTGCTCTCACTATTTGCTATGGCACTAAACATTTCCTAGTATAAGTTTCCTTGCTCAATAGTATACAACAGGCCTCTATTTCTTGCTTGCATCTTCGACATTGTATACACTTCTTGCGTGGGCATTTTTCCTCCTGATAAGTGTGGAGTCTGATACTGAAGTTGTAACATGACAGAAAACACAGTAAAACTATAGCCACCTGGACCCTCTGCACCATGTTAGCTATCCTGTTCAGTCTCACCACTATCTATTTCTGCCTATCTGTTGCAGCTACCTTCAAACTGATGATTGGGACTCTCATTGACAACACAGACCTGGAGCTTTTGGAGAGATTTGAAGTTGCAAATAGCAGCATTTTGCCACTTGACCTGGCTCTGAGGTGGACCAGCGGTAATGGCTATGGATCCATGGTGATTCCAAAGTGAAATTTACTCCAATCCATGCTGATGAAAGATACTAATTGTTGCAGTTTATTTTTGGTGATGGCATTGTGGTTTGGCGAGCATGGGCTGTGTGGTCTAATCACCAGAGTGTCTGCTTTGAAATTTGTAGTACGGCAATGTGGATGAAATATTGGACTAGTGCAGTCGAGTCTGCAAAATGGCCCAATTCATTCCTTGCATCTGTCAAAACAGCGCTTCACCGCTAGCTAGTGCCTACAACCGCTTTCGGCAGGCCGGATCGGGTTGGCCGGATCGTGTTGCATCTGAAACGGATTATCAGAGCGGCGGTGGGGCTCTGCTTGATACTCGACAGTCGGTGTGTATAGGTGGGAGAGGTATCATCAATTTCCGTTGAAGCCGATGAGCCTTGGCTATTCTCTGGGCCGGATACAATTTTTTTTACAGCAATGGATGTGGTCACAAAGTAATCTCGCCTTCATGCACAGCCAACCTGATTAGGAGAGATCATACTGGGTAAAAAGATACCATGAGTACTCACTCAAGCAATAGATGCCATCCTGATGTGATGTCTGTGATTTTGTTTGTGACTTTTCACCAAAATGACAGAATTCAGAAAACATACGACGGCCAGCGATGTGGTGCAGTCAATGATGATCAATCATTCGGACCTGATTAGCAACAGATTTCTCCATTGCAGAGACAAATTCCGGTTTTTAAAAGTAACTGTCTAGTCAAAGGACTCATTTGAGCCGTTTGACCTATTACCCACAGGTGAGACTTGTTTGATTCATTCTTCATTCAGCTATTGATTGATGTTAAGACTCAATTGACCCACTTGAGTCACTAACACAAATGGGACTCGTTTGAGCCGTTTGAGCCTTACACATCTAATGCTTTGTACTGCCATGTATTGCCATGTATACCTCATGAAACTCCTATATTGCACTTGGAGGCTGTCAGAAGACCTTATATATGTTCACATATATCAACAGTATTTTGTTGGAGCGGTCAGTGCAAAAAGTATGGTCGGTTTTGAGGTGTGCGCGACTGTGTCACAATGTGTGACATCACACGATATCTCACCGAATTGGATGCTGGGCTGGCCACAGGTTCTATGGGGATAGGATTTTGAGTTCTTACATTGATAATTGTCTCCTAATATCACCCAAGTCAGCATTTACCTTAGTATAAACTCCCCTGGGAGATGTTGCTGATTTCTTTCCGGGCACATGAGTCATGACACCTCATGTCTCAACCGCTAGTCACTGCATTAATAAAACAGGGCAAGAGAACATAAGGACATAGAAGCAATTAGCAATTAGATGCAACAGAAAGTGATATATATGGAAAGCAGGGCAGCAGGAGAGAGAAACGGAAAGTGACGAAAGGCCAAAAAGTTCGCCCGGATCAATGTTTTCCCTGCCAAAAAGTGTGACAAGAAGTGTGAATTGATGACCGAAAAGTGTGAATCAAGGCGAACTTTTCTGTGAATCAGCCTGTGACAGGGCGAAAAAGTGTGAATCAGGGCAAACTTTTGGCTGGGAAGGGGGCACGTGATCAATTCACGGATCACAGCAGAGCTTGAATTCACAACAGTTTGCCTGAGACCATATGATGTCCAATTCAGAACAAAAGGATGACTGAATGCAGAAAGGGGGTTTCTCGGATCAATAGAACCAGTGCTTCAGTTGTGCTTTTAAGGCACTGGGATTCCAGTGCCATGGTGATTGCCCCCAGTGTTAACTAGAACTAGACTAGAACTTGACTAGAGGTTCTCTTTTGAGACAGTAATACAACTGAGTCATTCACAGGAGTCTCCGAGTCAGATTGCCAAGGTGGCTGCACAATATCAGTCATCCTGGTATTATTAGTACAACCAGGTGAAACCTCCTAGGGGAGTCTCTTGCCGATCAGGTATTTTGAGAAGTGCAGAAGAAGACAAGTACTTTAGTCCCTTCCGTACTCTCTTATGTGGTTCTTGTCGTCTAGTCTTGTGTCAAAAGCACGTCCCTTAGTATGAACAATTGTCCACACTGTGGGTCCATCTTTATAAAGGGGTATCCTTGTGCATTGCCCTGATCGTTCTGCAAGGGATGTTGGTCAAAGCTCCAGTCATGCAATTCTCATGACAATGATCTGGTTAGAGCTCTGATTAGTCTAAACTAAGGAGTCATCACCCTTTCACAGTGCTAAGTCCTTCAGTCTTAAACAGACATCTTGCTTGCAGGGTTTTGTCATGTATTCAGTATTGGCCATTGTGTGAACACCACTGTTCTTCTTGTAGTTGTAGTGCACCATCTTTGGTCTTGGGAGTACCTTCTGGGCTGATAAGTACAGACACAAAGCATGGACACTTGTTAATGCTTGACATTCATACTAGCAACCTCGAAGCTCAGTTTGCTCCATTGTTGTCCCAGCAGTGAAAGAGATGCCAAACTGCCCAGTTTGGTAAATTCTGGCCTTAAATCCTGCTTCGACTCATTTCTAGGAGCATTCCTCTTTGCTGTATAATTCACTGTGCTCTACATTCCATGCCATGCCATATCTCTTTGATTGACAGTATGTTTCGCAAGTTTATCATATCTTCAGTGAGCACATAATCGTTTTCTTTATTGTGATATTCTCAATGGTTCTGTCAGATCTTGCGGGCTTATTGATAAAATGTTAGTTTATGATTACAAGGTTGACGTCAGGTACACATTTTCTTGTTTTTGGCACTTTTGTCGCATCCAGTGCTGGGTATGGATTGCTACTTTAGGTCTGTGTTTGAAGGTGAATGCATAGCCTGACATCTCTGCAGAAGATGAATAGAAACTGAGCTGTTAGCCTTGATCCTTTCCTGTTCCTGTTCAATGTCAAGGCCTTGACTCAATGTGGGAAAGAAAATTGTGGTGATCGTGGCATTGATCGTGAACTGAGCTGTTGCGGTTTGAAGCAAGAAAATCTGTGATTGTTACTGATCACTGCAAAGGCTGTGGTATCAACCATCCATCTCAATCAATCTTCACATCAACTCAGGAGCCTCAACAGAGATTCTGATCTCCCACTGGGTGATCATACTCCAGTGTGAAAGAGTAAAGCTTTGTTGTAGTCACTTGGAATATAATATGAAGTGCAAGTCCGATCTATCAGGACGCACGTGTCCAGGACCTGAGACAGATATCTCAAGCAGGCTGTTCCTTGATCTCAGCTGTTTTGGTAACTATTCTTGTAACTGTTCTTAGAAACGGCACTGGTCTTCACATCTCAAGGTGATGTCAGGGTCAAATGAGTCATGAAACACAAGCTATTGCCATTGTGATTCCCATAGCACTACACCATTGATGTACCATGAATGTGTGCTTTTTATCACTCATCCAGGTAAGCCAAGGTCCTATCTGAACTTTTGAACAGAGCTTTCACTGACTCAGTCATTTAGATTACATTCCCTGCAGGTGCTATGCATCCGAACATTCTCAACATCGGACTTTGTGGAATGTGATATGAACATGTTCAGGAATCTCAATAGAGAGACTGATGTCAGTTGAGGATGGCTTCAGCTTCCACCATCAATGGAGATTCGATCAGACACAGTAGCAAATCTGTGACAGGTGTTTCAAATGACAACTATAGAAGACCTTGAAGGAATTCAAAAGGGCATTGCTCACTGCTTGGCTGCAACCCATACATCTCTAAACAATCAAGTTGCAAGATGACTCCAGATGAAGTGGCATTGCTCAAGAATGCAGGCCAGATCTTTGTAGAAAATTTCTCCGCAATGGTTGGTACCTGTTGTGAAACAGCCCTCAAACTAATTGCATACTTACTGATTGATTAGGTTGCTCTCACCTTTTGCTATGGCACAGAACATCTCTTAGTATAAGTTTCCTTGCTAAATAGTACACAACAGGGCTCTATTTCTTGCTTGCATCTTTGAGATTCCATACACTTCTTGCGTGGGCATTTTTCCTCTTGATAAGCATAGAGTCTGATACTGAAGTTGTGATGTAACAGAAAACACAGCAAAACTACAGCTACTTGGATCCTCTGCACCATGTTGGCCATCATATTCAGTATCACCACCACCTATTTCTGCCTATATGTTGCGGCTGGCTTCAAACTGATGATTGGGGCTCTCATTGACAACACAGACCTGGAGCTGGTAGAGAAATTTGAAGTTGCAGATAGCAGCATTCAGACACTCGAACTGGCTCTGGACTGGATCAACGGTAATGGCAATGGACTGACAGTGAGTCCCGAGTCAGATTGACTCCAACCCATGCTGATGAATGATACCAACCGTTGCAGTTTATTTTTGGTGATGGCATCGTGGTTTGGCGAGCGTGGGCTGTGTGGTCTAATCAGCAGAGTGTGATAATTTTGCCAGCATTGACTTTACTGGCAACATTTGGTATGGAGTGTTGTTTTTTGAATGTTCTGCTAATTTACTTCAACTATCAAGCCACTTCCCTGACAGTGTGTGTGATACAGACTATAGAATCCAATGTCTCTGATATCTTTGGTGGCACAATTGCAGCTCTCGCCAATGCTGGTTCTGCTCTGAGCATTGCAACAAATCTCATAGCTGTCCTTCTCATTGGGTTCAAAGCATAGTATGATTTCTCTGAATCATCTCTCTTCTGTGGTCTAATCTGGTTCAGCCAGCACTGGAAATTTATGAAAGATACAGTTGGAGTGGGGACTTCTGCAGCTGGAAGGGTCTTGATGTTGTTGACAGAATCCGGCATAGTATATGTTATATTCCAGGTGTGTTCCCTTGCTGCCTATCTCCTTATTTCCGTTGGTATATTCATAATTCCAGATTATCAACTGTTCCCTGTCTGTTGCAGACATCACAATTGGCACACCACTGGATGAGGTCGCAGGTATTCTTGGTACAATAATGATTATCTTTTCAGTGAGTTTCAGTTCCTATAAATCTTGTCATGTCACCAATGAGCTCTTCTAGGCTGCTTACCCAAGTCTTGTTATCCTGATTGTGTACAATCAATATTCCATTGCTCGGCTCACAGAGGGATCTACCGCTGGGAGTAGAAATCTGGGAACACGCATCTCATTTGCTCAGCCACCTCCTCAGCAAGGAACGACTGACACAGACTCCATCATGATCAGGAGTCAGGGAGATAATGGATTCCAAGCAAGTGGAGCAAGACCTACAGAAGAGGTCTCGGAGGCTTAGGGGACAAACTTTTGTTTTGAGACTTTTCTTCAGTTATATGTGGCTTTATTTAACAAAAATCTGTCATGTCCAACATGAAACTCCAATAATTGCTCAGGACCTGGAGCTTGAGTCCATAAGATATCAGAGTTCATGCTCTGTGCTGCATCCTTTTCTTCCTTTTAGATGCTACAACTCCTGGCCTGCCATGGCTGCTGCTGTCCTGAGCATTGCAACAAATCTCCTAGCTGTCCTTCTCATACCTAAAGCATAGTAGGATTTATCTGAATTGTCTCTCTTCACTAGTCTAATCTGGTTCAGCCAGCATTCACTGCGTTTCCGCCCAATCTATTCTTAGTCAGAATGAGCGAAAAAGTGAGAACATGCCGGAACGAACACGTAACATATTCTCACATATTCTCACATTATCACATATTCCAATTTCAAGTAGATTGGGAGGAAACACAGTGATTGGAAATTTATGAAAGATATAGTTGGAGTGGGAACCTCTGCAACTGGCAAGGTCTTGATGTTCTTGACAGAATCTGGTGTAGTATATGTTGTATTTTAGATGTGTTCATGATTCCAGATTATCAACTTTTTGCTGGCTCTTGTGGACAACACAGGTGGCACACCACTATATGAGGCCACAGGTATTTGGGCTATAATACTGATCATCTTTTCAATGAGTTCCAGTTCTGCTAATCCTTGTTGTGTCACCAATGAGCTCTTCTATGCTGCCTACCAGTGGGATAGAGGCCAACCATTCTGGTGGCAGATACAAGTCCCCCATTTTTTTCAGTTTCAATGGAATAGCAGAAAACTTTCAAATTAATGTGACATTTTACCTGAAATACAATGTGATAACACTGGGGGCAATCACCATGGCACTGGAATCCCAGTGCCTTAAAAGCACAACTGAAGCACTGGTTCTATTGATCTGAGAAACCCCCTTTTCCGCATTCGGTCATCCTTTTGTTCCGAATCGGAGATCATATGATCTCAACATTGTCAGTACCACATTTGGAGCTAACAGACCTGGTAATGCTAGCTCAGCATTGATCTCACCAGTTCTTCACTACCTGCCAGTCTTTCTGCCAATAATACTGGATAACTTTCTGTGGAAATTTACATTTCTAGACCTAAATCTAAAAAATAGCTGGTGGACTTTGAAGAAAATAAATAGAAATGATTTCTAAACCATAGAACAGTTCAGAATCTAGAGAATGCTGGACATATCTCCCTGGTTGGACTTATATTTTGCTGGAGTGGACAAGGGATATACCTGACATTCATGGTGTAAACATGTTGCTGTCCAACTGTACAAGTGAGGCAGCACTAACCAGCTAATATCACAGGCTTAAACAAACCAAAGGGCAGGTAATGTGTCTTCCAATGAAGCCATGAGAAAAGTATTGAACAAATGTGTGGTCAACCCAGCAGAATGCTCAAGAAACTACAGTAGCAGTGATGCACACGATGCATCGAGACTTGCCAGACAGAGCAATTTGGGTTCAAGTCCAAAAATGGGTTTATAAATGAGCTTTTGAACTAGCAAGGGGGTCCTACCCCTTGTCTAGTTCAAAATTTAGACATCGGTCTTTGCCATCAAAAGCTGCCCCAAACGGAGCTAACGCCGAGAGGCATCCTGGCATGTCTCGCTTAGAGCATTTAGAAAACAGATTTAGAATTCAAACACCCATGGAAAGGCATCCACTAGTGCTGGGGATTCAACTAATTTGGTCAGTCTCAAATGTATGGATGCTTCAGCATTCAATATCATGGTATAAATGCATATGGTATGTATTGAATGGGAGCCATGCTGGGCACTTTCTGTATCAAATTATTATATGTCTATTGGATGCCATATTGAAGGTACTAAAGGAGGTGATGAGTTGTGACCGGGTGGAGGTCATATGATCTCCGATTCGGAACAAAAGGATGACCAAATGCGGAAAAGGGGGTTTCTCGGATCAATAGAACCAGTGCTTCAGTTGTGCTTTTAAGGCACTGGGATTCCAGTGCCATGGTGATTGCCCCCAGTGTAACAAGTCTACTGATTGATACCTGAGTTTGGAATATTGACACATACTCAGTACCACACTCCTTCACTCCTTCACTCACTTGACAGGGCCAAAAGAATATCATCCAACAGCTAAATTACAGCCCCAGACCAACCAGAGGTAACACAATACAAGCCAACCAAGATAGAATACAAATATTCTATCTAATACAAGGAGAATCACTAAAGAAATGGGTTGGCTGAATTCAGCAAAGGAGTATCCTTCCTCCAATGAAAGGTCATGCCAACCTTAGCAAGCCATCACACAGGCCGTACCAGCCAAACTCTGGTACCATGATCCATTGGATTGTCCAAAGGCTTTCCCTCAACAGAGACAGCAAGAGAAAACATTAATATTTGACTGCAATTGGTTGGTCCATCATCAAGAGAGGGATTCATGGATGCACCAAAAATCATGGTACTTATCAAAACATGAGAAGATGATCCTGTAAGCTGAAAAATTGACTGACCTTGTAAATACTATAATTGAAGTTTTGCGGAGGAGTTTGAGAAACTGGGACCTGTTAGCAGGTTCAACACATGGAAGCAAGACCTACAGGGAAAGAAACTCCATGTCACTTCTAAGTAATCAGGAACAATACTGTAAACAGGATGGTCGAGGTTCAAAATCAAATCATTCTTGGCTGACAGCGATGAGTCACTGATTTCATAGTTTTGTATTGGAGGGTATTCACTGCATACAGTGTTTGGACTGCATGAAATCACCTCAAAACACCCCTGAAAAGATCTCAGAGGGCTAAAAAGGTGCAGTTTGAGCAAGTTTCGGTAAATACCGGCATACTCGGCAGGACAGCACAAAGTAAAGTGATCTTATTGGATGCCATGTGATGGAATGCGGCTGTAGACAATTTTGTTGTGTATTTCCAGCAGTCTCCAGGACACAGCTGTGATACTTTTGAGACCAATTCAAGTCCAGCATACCCTTATAAAAGTCAATTTAGCTGTAATAACTCTATTGGCCAGGTTGCACTAGAGTGCTGTGCTGTAATAAGAACCTAACCGCTTTTTGTCAACTAGCGCAAAAATACACAGAAACACGGCCTCAAAACTCACTTTTTTAACATGTACAAACAAGAACGTGACCCAGTGGCAGTGATCTACTCGAGGGTCGTGTTTGGCTCCCCTCGTGATCGCCGAAAAAAAAAAATCGCCAGATTGAGGCACCAATGCGAAGTCACGGCTCAGATCGGGTTTATTCCTCGCTCTGCCTGGAGATATGCTCACCGCCAATAAGGTCAAGTTGGCTGAGGTGGATGGGGGAGTTGGCGCAGGAAAAGAATATGTTGTTGACTGTTCGGCGCTCGGCGGAGCGTCAGTAGTGGGCCCTGCCGCTTGCCGGCCCTCCAGGTTATCACAATACGGGAAATTGCTGTCATCATACCCTAAAAGCGGAGCTACCAAAAATCTAACGGGCAATCTGTCGACTGACTGATACTTAGCAAGACTTGGATCACTCTCTCTGACCTCCTTGAAGCTCTGAACATCATTTTCTGCGAGCTCGAGGCTGCTGGGTGTTGGGATTGAATCCAGGCATCTAATGAGGAATAGGTGCGCTCCAACAAGCAAATTACTGACTTTGCAGTGACTAGGTAGAGTCTCGTACCAACAAGGTGATCCATCGGAGATGTGAGCCAAGATTCCTCAAGAGGGATATATGTTTTTGACCTGTTTGCACACTGAAGACCCTTCCTTCGTGCACGCTTTTTGCGGCGAGAAGTGATCCGCTTTAGATCCACTGACTTCTCCAGTTCATCACTCAAACCGTCATTCAGCGCCACACAGGTGTCAAGAATCAAACGTTATCTTTAAGCTTTGAAGTCCGAGCAAGGTATAAAAGCACAGTGGTCAAGTACCTTCATCTTCAGTTCACTCCTGCAACCTACTAAGCCTTAACATGCTCTGTGCAAAGTTCATCCTCACTGCTTTCTCCGCCTTTATCACCGTCTCAGTCGCTCCCGGAGCTGGAGCTCTACGGCGCAGCTCACGATTCTTGATAGAGAGACCTCTCAAAAGGAGGTTGGAAATTGGCTAGAGTTCAAGGCATTACTGAGACTTAGAACTTCAATGAGTTCCGTCTGCTCGCCTGTCTAATGGAGTTTTGGTGAATTGAGTTAATTTGGGATTTGGGCTGATGGTGCTGGATAGTAACATGTGTAACATGTATTATTATATTTGTTCGAGTTCAGAATATTCTTGTTGGATGAGCATGGTATCAAAATGGATGCAAGCTCGGCAGAAAGCAAGGTCTCTCGACTTACTATCTGGATGCTCAAAAGGCCTATCACTCTTTTTGCGATGTCAAACTTTGTCAGTGCTATCATTGGATCTGAAGTCTTCAGGGATCTGGATCGACAGACAAATGTCTGTCCCCATCTCGGGACAGGATACCGTTCGACTCTTGGACAAACATTGGCATTAATATTCCCTCTGATTTTAATTGCATTTCAGCACGATGAACGTGAAAGAGGATGGGCCAGGCGCCCACCTAGGATACAATTTTTGCTTGTTTGTTGGCACTTTTGTTGCATCCAGTGCTGGCTATCATCTATTACTCTAGATCCGTGTTGAAGGTAAATGCAGAACTTGATATCTCTGCAGAGGATGAATAGAAACTGAGCTGTTGGCCTTGATCCCTTCCCATTCATGTTCAACTTTTGCAAGTCCGTTACTAAATGCGGAAAGGAAAATTGTGGTGATCTTAGCATCGATCACAAGCTGAGCTGTAGCCCGTCAGGATTCATGATTGTTGCCATTTGAGGGCAAGGAAATCGCAGTAATCGTTACTGATCACCGGAAAGGCTGTGGTATCGACCATCTCAATCAGTCTTCATTCACATCAACTCAGGAGCCTTGATTTCCCACTGGGTGATCATACTCCGGTATGACAGTCCGATCTATCAGGACAGGACCTGAGACAAGCAGGCTGGTCCTTGATCTCGGCTGTTTTGGTAACTGTTCTTGTTGGAAACGGCGCTGGTCTTCACATTTCAAGGTGATGTCAGCATCAAATGAGTCATGAAACACAAGCTGTTGCCATTGTGATTTCCATATCAGTAGCAGGTACCATTGATACACCATGACTGCTTGATTTCAATCACTCATCCAGCTGAGCCAGACTCTTATTTGAACTTTTGAACAGACCTTTCACTGACTCGGTCATTTAGATTACATTCCCTACATCTGCTATGCATCCAAACATTCTCAACATCGGACTTTCTGGAACATGATATGAACATGCTCGGGGATCTCAATAGAGAGACTGATGTCAGTCGAGGATGGTTCCAACTTCCACCATCTCCCAAGATTTGATCAGACACAGCACCAAATTTGTGACAGGTGTTTCAAAAGACAACAATACATGACCTTGAAAGAATTTAAAAAGGCCATTGCCCACTGCTTGGCTACAACCCACACATCTCTAAACAATCAAGTCACAAGATGACTCCAGACGAAGTGGCATTACTCAAGCATGCAGGCCAGGTCTTGGTAGAAAATTTCTCTGCAATGGTTGGTACCTGTTGTGAAACAGCCCTCAAATCAATTGCATTCTTACTGTTTGATTAGGTTGCTCTCACTTTTTGCTATGGCACTAGATATCTCTTAGTATAAGTTTCCATGCTAACTAGTATACAACAGGCCTCTATTTCTTGCTTGCATTTTTGACATTGCATACACTTTTCGCGTGGGCATTTTTCCTCTTGATAAGCATAGAGTCTGATACTGAAATTATGATGTGACAGAAAACACAACAAAACTACAGCTACTTGGATCCTCTGCACCATGTTGGCTATTCTATTCAGTATCGCCACCACCTATTTCTGCCTATATGTTGCACTTGCCTTCAAACTGATGATTGGGGCTCTCATCGACAACACAGACCTGGAACTGTTAGAGAGGCTTGAAGTTGCAGGTAGTAGCATTCTGAAACTCACCCTGGCTGGGACGTGGATCAGCGGCAATGGCTATGGACTCCTGGTGAGTCCCAAGTCAAATTGACTCCAATCCATGCTGATGAACGATACCAACCGTGGTAGTTTATTTGTGGTGATGGCATTGTGGTTTGGAGAGCATGGGCTGTGTGGTCTGGTCAGCAGAGTGTGATAATTTTGCCAGCATTGACTTTACTGGCAACATTTGGTATGGCGCTTTGTTTTTTGAATGTTCTGCTAATTTATGTCAACTATTGAGCCACTTTCCTGGCAGTGTGTGTGATACAGACTATAGAACTCACTGCTTCCAACATTGTCTACGGAACAATTGGAACTCTCGCCAATGCTGCTTCTGCCCTGAGCATTGCAACAAATTTAATAGCTGTCCTTCTCATTGGGTTCAAAGCATAGTATGATTTCTCTCAATTATCTCTCTTCTGTACTCTAATTTAGTTCAGCCAGCACTGGAAATTTATGAAAGATACACTTGGAGTGGGAACTTCTGCGACCGGAAAGGTCTTGATGTTCTTGACAGAATCTGGCATAGTATATGTTATATTTCAGGTGTGCTCTCTCACTGTCAATCTCCTGGTTTCAGTTGCTATATTCATAATTCCAGATAATTAACTTTTCCCTGTCGGTTGCAAACAAAGCAGATGGCACACCACTAAAGGGCACCACAGATATTTGGGGTGCAATAATGATCATCTTTTCAGTGAGTTTCAGTTCCTATAATCGTTGTTGTGCCACCAATGAGCTCTTCTAGGCTGCTTACCCAAGTCTTGTTATCCTGATTGTGTACAATCAACATTCCATTGCTCGGCTCACAGAGGGATCTACCGCTGGGAGTAGAAATCCGGGAACACACATCTCATTTGCTCGATCACCTCCTCAACAAGGAACGACTGTCACAGACTCCATCATGATCAGGAGTCAGGCAGATCCTTGATTTCAAGCAAGTGTAGCCAGCCCTACAGAAGAGGTCCCGGAAGTTTGGGGAAAAACATTTGTTTCTAGACTTGTCTTCAGTTATATGTGTCTTTATTCAATCAAAATCTGTGATGTCGAACATAAACCTGCAGTAATTTCTCAGGACCTGAAATACACTGACTTCTCCAGTCCATCATTCAAACTGTCATTCAGCGCCACACGGGTGTCAAGAATTGAACTTAATATATAGGTTTTGAGGTCCGAGTGAGATATAAAACGCACAGTGGCCAAGTACCTTCATCATCAGTTCGCTCCTGCAACCTACTTGGCCTCAACATGCTCTCTGCGAAGTTCATCCTTGCCGCTTTCTCCGCCTTTATCGCCGTCTCAGCTGCTCCCGGAGCTGGAGCTCTAAGGCGTCAAAGCGAAGTACGTACTCTATCTTTCGCCTTCGTCACTCAACTCACGATTCTCGAAAGGGAGACACTCCAAGAGGAGGTTGGGAATTGGCTAAAGTTCAAGGCATTGCTGGGACTTGGCACTTCAGTGACTTGACGAGCTCAATCAGCTATTCGCCTGTCTAATTCAGTTTTGCTGAATTGAGTTAATTTGGGAGGATGGGCCAGCCGCCCACCTGGGATACAGTCGCTCAGCATGAGTTCATCTAAATATTTCGTTCAGGAATCCCATGCTTGCATTTGGTTGGCTTTGCTAGGGTTCTTCTCCCCATTAATTCATACATCTACTCTCCTCTGAATCCCATGTCTTGTTCGTTCACCATCCGCTAGTCCCTAGTCGTTGGACGCAGTTCTCGCACCGCAGAGGATCGGCATACTCCGCGCCGCGTAGGATCGTTATATCCCGGACCGCGTAGGATCAGCCTACCCCGCGCCGCGCAGGATTGGCAAACTCCGCACGACGCAGGATTTGGCATGCCCGGCCGCCGCCGACGATCGGCATACCCCGCACCCAGGATCGGCATACCTAGTTAGATTAGATTAGATTAGATTCCTCAGCAGAGAAATAGGGGCTAGACAATGCACAAGCAGGTACTTTGTATATACCGACGGACAAGGAGATACTTTGAATAGCAAACCTCACAATATCTACAATTGCTTTGGTTCTCGTCTCTCATCCAGCGGTGACGCCTCGTCTACATAGCGATCGCGTCCGCATTCGTGGTTCCGTCGCAAATGGTTTACCCTCTGACGGACCCGACCCGACTAGATTTGGCGCCGGCGTACTCGGCCACCTGTGAAACTGGGGAAAGCATTCCGAAGCTGAACCGAGAAAGGGAACAGGAAGCCTTGGCGCAGTAGACGTGCATGGAACTCCCAGTTCTGTCAAGTTTGAAAGGGCTGTAGCGTAAAGGAAGAAGCTCTTCATCGGTGAGATTGGCTTCGAGATGCACTTCGAGATGCACGCGAGCTGGACCAAGACAGGTCGCGCTTTTTCCTCCTTGGGCGAGATGGCGAGTCCCTGGACTGGAGGTAAAGCTTCATGATAGAAGCAAATAAAGCCTTGGCCACTGTGTCGTTCGAAAGTCGAGTCTGGCATCAACTATCGACGTTTCAACCTAGATGTCTAATGTGCAAGATACAGATGGTTTCAAGAGGTCATCGACGCCGCGAGAAAGAAGCGATCAATGCCACAAGATAAGATGTGATCGATGCGACAAGAAAAGACGTGATGCCGCTCGCCAGTCGATGATATGGTCGATGACCTCGTTGGTGAACGTATTTAGGCTCATCGCCGTCGACTCGGAAGAGGATAAGAGAGAGAAAAGGAGACCCTCGGCCCTCAGGCGCCCTTAATGGAGATTTCGATGTGAGATCGATTCTGGCGATGAGTTTGAAAGCGCTTAGGTCTGCATGACTGATCTTTTGGGCCTTGCGACGGCAATGAATGGCTAGAAAACGTCGTCAAACCACAAATGCACATAATAGGGCTAAAGTGAGTACCCTGCTGGTCTGATGCTGGTAATTTGTCGCAATGCGCAGTTTTTTTCGGCAAAAATATGCACCAGGGAAGGGCAATGTGCTCGAAATGTGGGACGGCAAAGGGAAAAAGGAAGGTCGTGTCGATGGCTGGAGAAAACGGTTGAACGAACGTGAAAGCTGGAGCAGCAGGACGTCCTATGCCTTTCTTCCCCATCTCAGGCCACTGAGTTCATCTCCAGCGCCATGCATCGGCGGCATTCTTCAAGACAATGGCTTCGCAATAGTAACCAGGTCTCATGGAGAAAGGAACTGGTCGATGAAAAGTTCTCTAGAAGAGTGATGATCGATCCATGGATAGCTGGATTGGAAAATGAGGCTGCAGCTGGATGGCCGAACATGACAAGAACATGAAGAAGAGGATTGGTGCAGTGAGGAATCGCAGATAGGCCATGCTGGATGCTGGTGGAATGAGAAAGGTGATTTTCGCTGCAGGTTTATGGGCCTGTTGGCTTGTCTTGTCGTCGCGATGGTTTTTGCTCGTCCTCCCTACCTTCCTTTGCTCTTCGTCCCTGCTTTCCTTGACTCTTCCTCCCGACCTTCCTTGCTCTTCATACCAATCACCAACCTGGCTCATACCCTGACGACGACGATTCCAGCCTCGAGGCATAGCCGTTAGGATAATCGAATCGGGGCTGTGGTCGAATAATCGAATCGGGAGCCAGTGCATCCATACGAATCGAGTCGGTAGCGGCGGCCATAACAGCATCGAGCCTCTGGAATCTCCAGAGGGGCGCGCGAAGGGAGAAGGACTGCACGGAGGGTCTAGAAAAAGTCATTCATGGACGTGTTCAGGGATAATTGGCGATGGAAACCGTTGGGGGTTCGGGCTTCTAGTAAGTATAATGCATCGTCGGAAAGCCATATAATCATGAATTAAAGAAGGACTTTGGCATAGCATTGGGTTCCGGACGGAACTAAGTCATCGTGGTTTTGTCGAAGAAATTTGCGTCACGTCACACAGGATTCGTCACACATCTCGTGACAATTTGGCGCGGCTGCCGTTCAAGTCGGCCAAGTGTCATTCATTTTCTGTTCATGACTCTGCCCGCATCATTCTGGATGTCCTAGATTGATTACTGAGGGAGTCTTGTACCACTTTTGACGTCTCACTTGTTTATTTCGGCCTTTCATTGGCTGTGCCTCAATTCACCGGGGCATTATCCGGTGATTATTGGCCTGGATCTGTATTGCATTCTATCAAGATGTCTGTTATAGCAAGTCTTTTATTTTTTGTCGTGGACTCTGGTGTTTTCTGTCTCCGGGACGTCAGTCTCGTAACGAGTCTCTCTAGGGGAGAGTCTATCAACTCAATATGCAAGTTTTTAGATCCAAGCAAGGTATAAAAGAACAGTCAGTGGTCGAGTACCTTCATTTTTAGCTCGCTCCTGCAACTTACATTCTCTCTAGAGTCTCTGCAAATTACATCCTCGCTGCTTTCTCTGCACCTTTGTCGCTGTCTCAACCGCTCCCAGAGCTGAAGCTCTAGGCCATCGAAGCGAAGTAGGTCCTGAATCTTCTTAATTGTTTTCATCACTCATGACTCTCAATAGCAAGCGTCTCCGATCAAGTGTCTTCGGATGACCGGGATTCAAGTCAACGCCGCTTACTGCGGTCTGTCATTGTCTCTCCTTCCTATTGTACATTGGCCTCTGATTTATGCCTATACATCCCCAATTCTTCCTGTTCTTGGCGCGACATTGGAGATCTTGGCAGTCTCTTTCGTCTCATTTCCGAGCTCAGTACATGACGGAGGGCACTTTCTTATTCACCGTTGACCCTTACCTTACCCACGTGTGTGCCATGGAGTAATCGCCATTAAACGCCCATTGCTTGACTGATTCTCAGGGTCGAAGCTGTTGAGCAAAGCGTACGGCCGTGGTGCTTCCATCATACGCAAATTCAGAAATACTGTATCTGACATCTTTCCCACTGATTCTGCATATCAGCTACACACTCTCCAAAACACGGACTACGCTCTTGGTTCCTCAGAATATGCAAACTTCGCCGGGAGGAAGTAGACGGCATCTGCGAAAATTTAACACGAGTTTAGAGCAAAAGAGGAAATGCCACTAACGTTCCGGGGACACCGCCACAGCATGTCCATCCGGGGAGACCTACAAGTACGCAGATTTGTCAGCGTATCCAAGGAGAATGGAAGGAGCATGGAAGGAAATCGAATTACAAGTCTGTCCCAAATTGCGTGAGTACGGACAAGTCAATAAAGAGCTGAACTTACATGGACCCCATCAGCACCTAAATCAGTAAAAAACCCTTCGAGTCAATGAACGAAATTAATAAAGTGAAGAAGCAAGCCGCACAGGGAAGGTCCTTAGTTGCAACGGGACTTGGAGTCACAGTAGCTCCGTTGACAGTGAGGACGAGGAGGATGGCAGGGAGGATGAATTTCAAGTTGAGGCTGAGCATCAGGAAAGTAGGTTATAGTACTGAATGTCCGTGCTGGTGTACTTATACTGATACATCCAGTGGACCGCGGTAAGGCCGTTGACACTTGTCGGCCATTGACGCCCGCCCGTGGGTCGGAGTAATCGTTCGACTTTGAGTACGGGAATCTTGCGGTTTGTGTCGGGATGGGTCGATGTCGTGTCCTGTAATATCAATTTTTGGTCGACGCCCACCCGCGTTGCTAGCTCTGCGGGCTCGAGACGATGAAGAAGTCTATTTAGGCTGTTTCTCTGATACTTGGCGTATTCCGATGGGACTGGAAGAATATAAGCTCTTGGCGACAGATTCCCGTCAAGGGTCGGGAAGGAAGGAAACTAGTTCATTACGGCTGGGCCTACGTACTGAAACACTTGAAGCTCTGAGCGAGATCTAGAATTCCGGCTGTGTCCCGGGCCGACCATAGCTGACTTCCGGTCACAATACGCGTCCTACTTGTCCCTCTACTCCCTCAGATGGGATCCTATCCATCAGTGCCCTGACAGCTGTGAGCTCCACGGATGAGATCTTGGAGTGACCCGCAGCATCAATCCTGGCACAGATGAGATCCTGGACTGACCTGAAGCACCATCGCTGCCACGGATGAGATCCTGAAGCCAGCTGATGGCCTATTCCAGTCTTCTCTCCCCAGTATATTGGGGAGATAGAAATGGACAGTATATCAGAGCAGGGATCTCGCCACCTGTGCCGTCAAGGCTTCCACAATCTATCGAGAAGGCACCTCTGAATGTCCTGGTGCCAGACGATCCTGGAAGTGTCTGGAGAGCCAATCACTCCCCTTGACCGAGCACTCTGATGTATGTTTGGTTGACCGTTTCTTGAAGGAACTTTGGCTGCCTCAAGGATAGACTTGATTATCATGATGTTGCTGTGCTCACTGGAGGAACTTGGAACTTGGCTAAAGTTCAATGTATTGCTGGAATTCAGAACTTCAATGACTTGGCAACCTCAACCTCAATCAGCTGCTCGCCTGTCTAGTTGAGTTCTGCAGAAGCAGCTTGAGTTTGCTCAGATCTCATTAACGACATTGACACCACCCTGGTATTCCTCAGTTTATACTATTCGACGTCTGGAACCGAAATCGATGTCTGATTGATATCAGGCTAGTCCCTTCTCGGCCGCTGTTACAGCATTCGGAAATTCCTCACTGAATCCTACAAATGGTTACCCCCGGAGCCTGCTGATACTCGTGACGGAAAAAAGTGACGGTCACTGAGTCTGCGCGCGATATCTCCGTAATGAGAGCATCTTTTTCTTAGCTTTTGTTGAATCAATTGTGCTATTCAATGAGCCTGACAATTATATATCGTTTATGTGGAGTCGCTATGAGAATTGCTCATGCTGTAAGTGCTCACGGTAAGAAATTCTCGGAAGCAGTTTCCCTTTTGGGACATATCTGAGCTTGCCATTGAAAGGTACCTGTTGACCAGTAAGATCCACATTTTAGTTGGGAAATTTGATGCCTCTGTTGCTGAGATATCACTGGGGAGCGATCAGTCTGGTGAGCACCTGTCAATGCCTGAGCACTGTCTGTCAGACTTACATCCCTCAGGAAAGACCGGACATGAATATTCTGACATGAATCTTATCATGCTAGATATCCTGTCGGCAGGCTCCCAGTGTCCGATAAATCCTGTCAGGCTTTGATTATGAGTCCCACCCATGGGAATCATTTGTTGGATGTGAGCGAGATTCGGGAAACCATCATCTAGAGCATCGGATGATTGGCAATTGCGAGTCATTTGCACTCGTGACTCTCGGGTTTCAAGTTTAGAAATGTCAGGTTCGTACTCATGGGATAATCATACAATAAAATACTCATACTCATGAATAGGAAACTCATGAGTAGCGAGTACATTCATAAATACCAGAGACTCATGAATAATTACAAATAATTCTACAAATAATTGTAAGTATTCATGAATGATATAGCAGACAGACTGATTAGAGCCATATCCAGAGTTAGAGTCATACAAGTCAATGAGGGGAGGCATGTCCGAGTCTGTATCGGATCCACTGGCAGAGTCGGAAGGCTCAGAAGCATGATCCATGTCCCAATCAACAAAAGGCGGCATCTCGTTGTCGTGAGGAGTAACACTGAGACGAAAGAGACCACTGGAAGTAGCGGGGGGAGCTGAGACAGTCTGCGAGGAGATTTTAACCGACTGCAACAAGGATCAAGAGAAAGAAAAACATACCGTGGTCACTCTATAGTAGAGAAGCATACATTGGACCATGCACCGTGTGCGTTGAATGTCAACAGTGTGGTCAGAGAAAGACCAACCCATAGGGGCATCATTGGCATGCAGCAAGGTCAGTCCTGGACTCTAGAAAAGAATGAGGAATGAGGAAATTAACAGAAGACAAATCAGCCTACCAGCACTTCATCAGCAATGTTGTCGACGCCATTGAAAGGTAATTGCTCAAGGCAATAGAGGTAAAACAGGATAATGCTGGTAGCCCATCGGGTCTTAAGTCCACGTTTGAAGTCCTGTAGACTGGTTAGTGAATGGAGAAAGACAATAGAAAAATCGCACACCATTGTAAAGTTGAGTTAATGAGGAGAGAGTGGTACAAGGGGCGAATTGGGAGAATTCTGGGGAAAGTGAGATGAGCGAGAAGGCCTTTTATAGTCGTTCAGGCCAACGGTCATGACCAATCAACAAAAAACAGTTTATTGTCCTTGTCACACTCACCAAGAAAAAATCAACGAAGAAACAACAAGAGTAATGTGATGAATCAAAAAATCAACCAAGCAATGCCCATTGTTCTCGCCAGTTGAGCCAAATTGGGAAAGAAAAAAAATAACATTATGGCGGCCACAAGGTCCACCCTACTGAAAACAAAACAATAAGCATCGTAATTATGATGAAGAGACTTGTCCAGGGATGATTCGCAGTGCATCAAGTCGATGAGGAATTGTTGGCGGCCTTCTGAAATGGTCGAAGAATGATTGAACGTAGAAGATGACAATGGCTTCCTCTGCTTTGGTCATCATTTTCTGTGGTTCATCAATCTCAGCATATCCAACCAGAGCATCCAGACCCCCAGACCACTTGAGCATTAAGCACATGAGCTGAATCATGTACTTCATGTGATCCTGAAGTGTCTTTGCTGCCAAGCCTTTTTGGGCATCCTCAAATGAGACTGAAAGCAGAGGAGTGGCATCGGCAAGGGGAAAAAATTGGTGGATGAAGCTGTAGAGTGTGCTGCTGGTAATGGTAGTGGAGCTGTTAATGCAGGCTTTACCATCAAGAGCAACAAGCTCTTGACAAAAGGCCAGTTCATATAATTCCCACAATATCTCCTTCACAATTTCATCCTTACTCAAATCCACAAGATGATGGGACTGAGTCCTCCATGAAAACTCATGCTCATCAGCAGAAAAGTCAAAGACCGCACCAGCCTTGTCAAGACAAGCCCTGATGACATCCTGAGCTTCCCACTGCTTTCCTTGTTCGAGTTCAGCCTTCTCTCCATGTCTGAAACCCAAAATTCATCTCCACAGCTCACTGTTGATTGCTGAATATTGGTGCAAAGCGACACGAGCCAGAAACACATGTCAAAACATCACCCAGTTTCAAAGGAAATTGTGGCATTTGTCAGTGCTCTGGACACCGAGAAATAGAGCACGATGTGGAAAGATATGCCCACTTCCAGACTGTCCTGGAGCCAAATGAGTCATGTCAATCTGCTCAACAGCAGAGATCCAGATACTCGCTGTTGGTCAGACTCCTTCCCATTCGCTCCGCAGTGATTTTCGGTGATGACAAAATATGATGATGTGAAGAAGAAGAATATCACTGTGGAGCGACTGGCATAAACTGCGTGGGAAATTTTTGCATGTTTAGTTCAACTATTGTTCACCTTGACTAGTTCTTCACCTGTTTTCTCTTTATTCACTTTTCTGGTTACTTAATTGCTGCAGAATACCTGAGAAACTTTGAGTTGGATGAAAATGCAGATTCTGACCAGGAATTTAAACACTTTTTCTGCGGGTTGGCAAGTTGCACTTCCACAGTATGGTACTCTTAGTGGTGTCTTAATTCAATGAATAATTCTTCCATTTTGACCAACATTATTTGAGCTATTTAGGGCACAGAGACCGAGAAACTGCAAGCAACATCTTGGCGGTGGAACCAAACATGTACAAATTTCCCACGCAGTTTATGTCAGTCGCTCTGCAGTGATATTCTCCCTCTTCACATCATCATATTTTGTCATCACCGAAAATCACTGCGGAGCGAATGGGAAGGAGTCTGGCTGTTGGTGGCATGCAGGGACTGACTGGTTCAGCAAAAGGGTTGCACTGTGGTTCAGCAGTTGGTTGCTTGCAGCGGGCTTAGCATCTAGATCAACATGAATAGCTGTTTTTATATATATTGCAATGGAAAGCTTACATGGGCGATAACCTGGCTTAACTTGTTTCTTTTGGGACTGACAAGAGGGAGTAGCGATGACTGTTGCAGTGGAGGACTGAGAAGCTATCAGAGGAGCTCACTCAGGCACATGAGGCAAAGGCATTGAACTTTTCCAATCTGAAAATGGATCCTTGTCACACAGAAATGTGTCAAGAAACTTTTGGTTGGCTAGACCCTTTGCAGGGTCAGTAGCACTGCCCTTGAAAACGATGGGAAAAGGTGGTACAGCATCGTCCTGGGTGATGCCATTTGTACAAGAAGGAGAAAGGACATCATGGAGGGCATCAATTCAAGTGTGAGTGAGTTTGTTGAGGTCATGAACTTGCCAGAATGGTAAGCCAACATTGAAAAAGTCCTGCGCCACCTTGTCATCGAAGACAAAGGCACCCACGGTTCATGCAACTTCCACCTTCTCTGGCACTTTGACAATTCCCGATAGCATTGGTTGATATTTCTCCACCCAATCAAGCACTGCCATGGGCTCGAGATATGTTCGCTGAAATTGCATGAGTTGTACAAGGGACCAGCATATGGTCATTGGAAGAGATTCAAGACGCTGGATTAACTGGTTGAGCACAAAGAAGAGCAACATGATGAGCTTGTTGGGAGAGCCAGAATGAGCAACCAAATACCCCTCATACCAGAGATGAAGCTCATCCAGAAATGGTCTGTAATGACCTAGATAACTGGGCCTCCAATGACCCAGACCAATCCCTGTCTGCGAGAAGTCATGGAGGAAGTCGAGAGAGGTTGGTATGTCCCATAAGATCTGTTTGGGATCAGCTGGATCCAATGGACGACATGGAATTGCAGCTAAATAAGCATGCTTGACAGAAAAAGGTTGAGGCCAGCAGAGATAATTGTCTTCACCGAAGCACCCATCAGCTTGCATCTGGACACTGCTTTGATTCAACTGGGGTTCAAAAATCTCAATGGAATTTGGAGAGGTGACAATGTGATACCGGTCATTTACAGGTGCTCCAAATGCTCCAGAGAAAGTGTTGATAGGCAGATCTAGAAGGAAGAGGGTCAGCAAAGATCCACAGAATAGTTGGGAATGACTCACAAGGTGCAGCAGCATGTAGTATTTTCCTTGGGTCATGAACAATCTCCTGGGCTTAGGGTTAGGGTTAAACAGAAAGACCAATGGTCAATCTGGGAGAGATGGACCAAGGGTCAATGTTGAAGAAAGAAACTGATGGTTTGTTTCAGAGCATCAAGCCACCAATGGCCAACCTGACGAAATCTCCAGAAGCAGTTGATAGCCACATGGAGTGCTGGTTTGTAGCTTGACAAGGTTGTCGACGTCATTGATGTCGAGGATGAAGATGAGGCTTTGGAGTGTGACTCAGTTCCCAAGAAGGAAAGTCAGGAGTGTGACTAGCTGACGTGGCCTCAATTTTTTTCCACCTTGCCTCTTGCCACCACCACCAGCCTGTGACTGTCTCAAGCAGCTATTGAGCTGCCAAGGTATTCATATAATTGTTTCATGTTTCACAGCTGACCTTCTTTTTTAGGAAATCCGCAAGCCAAGGCCAATTTGGAGAGCTCAACAGGTTCACCATTGGTAGCCTGTCATTGGAAGAAACCGTCGGTTTGTTTCTTTGACATTGACCCTTGGTCTGTCTCTCCCAGATTGACTGTTGGTCACTCGGTTTCACGCAGTGTCAGCAAAATTCTTGTTGGGACAGGCTAGAAGGGATATGGGAAAATAATGCTTTTCGGGTCGCAATATAGGTCTCACTGGTTTTTTGCTTTTATTCTAGGCTTGTGAATGGCTTTCCCAGGGTTACAAATGGTTGCTATCACCATATCGTTGGGTGTTTCCGTTAATATCCATCATTTTCTCCAAGGTATTGGTTGCAATGCAGCATAATGATTTTCTGCTGATTCTTGTTTTCAATAGATTGGTTATATGCACCACAGCCTCACAGCACTTGGACCGATGCATGCGCTATTTTGATTGTCAATTTTTGCAGCGACAATGGCCTCGGAGTTTCAAACAGTAGGTCTTTAAAAGCCTTGACCATCAATTTCATTGTTGACCTTGTTTTTCACCTTCAGTTACCATCATGGCTCATCACCCCTGATCTTGCAGCAGCTCTCCAGCCTGTTCTGAAGCTCCTCTATGCAAAAAATGCAGAACTTTGATGCCACTTGAAAGAGACACAGACACTGTCGAGAAGCTGCTCACTCACCATCCTGAGCTCACCACCAATGCTCTAATTTATCATATGTCTATCATTTCTTTTCTCTTTGCTGTCACCTTTCTAATTTTTGGTAGAGCACCATGAAAGAGCTATGAGCCTGAGCCTGGTTCTGATGGCAAACAGCCCAGCATTGTCTATCAGAATTTCAACCTTGACAAAACAGAGATCATCCCAGCCACTGCATCTGTGCCTGTGAAGTACAGGTTTTTCTGCAAGACATGTCTCTTCAGTGGTGCTTTTTCTTTTGTTGATTTTTCTTTTTCTAGGAAACCCAGTCAATCTGTTGTTCACACTCAGTATGACTCCACCACCAGCAATCTTCTCCAGCATGCGCTTGTCTGCAACCTTCGCTCTGAACTGACTTGGCACATCATTGTGAGAAACTTGTCATCAAATACCGCACCATCAAGCACAATGTCTCAACGTGCTGGAATTCAACAACAGTTACTATTCAATCAATGCTAGCAATGCAAAGCACTATCGACAGGCTTATTTCCCACAGTGATCATAAGCAGAGCTTGAAGAAGCTTGTGATGAGGCTGCGAGACTGGATGCTCTTGCGCGATTTACAGTTGGTTCTCAAAGTAAGTTTTCATGATTATTTATTGCTCCGATCTAACTTGGTTGCAGATATTTCTTGCCGCCGCCAATCAATTTGAGCATACAAACCGGCTGCTCATCGATGGGGTTCTACCCCTCTTCGACATCATGGAAGACCAATTATTGCTGTTTGCATAATTGTTGGCAGGCCCGACTTTTTTGCACCGCCCCCCCCCGCAAATATTGCCAAATATGGTCCTCGGGGCGCAAGCTCTGCTGGGCTCAATTGTGGATGGAATTTCTTGATTTATAGATGATTCGAGAGATTTTCATGTACACTAAATGCATGGAAAAAATCATGAAGCCAAGGGACTTGTGAAAAAATGACCTGCGGGCCTGGCCCTGTTTTGCAGATCAGGTGCTGTTTCACCAATTCTTGGCCAAACGGAAATCTGTAAAGGCCATTATCATCGGAATCATGACCTCTACCTGCACACCAGGAATTGAGTCCTAGCAAAAATTCCTGGTCATGAAATTGCCCGTCGATGGTGTGACACTGGGACATTTCCTTTCGCAGTCACCTCAATGGCTGCCAATGCTGAAAAACAGCACAAGGAGGCGGCCAGAAAGCTGAAGGAAAGGCAGAAAAAGGACTATTTCCCTCCTCGACAGCCCTCAATGCGAGATCATGGTGTTACTCACAGGGCCAACGTGTCACCTGAGAGACCAGAACTCTCCTCCAGCTAAGGACACAGCTCTCAATAGCCTCTGCTTCTTCTCCCCCTTCCCATGAAATAACTCCACCACCTCTTGTTATCTCTTCACGTGCTGTGCGCTTGAGATAATGTCATGCTGTGCTCTCCAAAATATCTGTACCGCATTTTTGGGCTAGATCTTCACGAATCTCATCCAAATACATGTCATGTCATTTGGCATCTGATGCTAGCCCAAGGATGAGCTAGAGACAAATCAGCATCAACAAAAATGATTTATATATTGAGACAAACCATGACCTCTTCTGTGCTGAGCTGATGTGGATGTCCTCATTGAATCCCAGTAGGAATGCTGTGGACTTGTCCGGTATTCCTGAAACGCTGCATGATCCTTTGTTGCGACCGTCTGCTGACCCTGGTGAGCTTGTATATCTCATTTGAAGGGAATCCACCAATGTTCATGCATAGCACCGTCTCTGTGAGCGCCTGAGGGAGTTGGATACTGCGAGCCATGACGGCGAAACGAAAACATGGAATGTCACAGTGTCACACCATCGATGGGCAATTTCATGACCAGGAATTTTTGCTAGGACTCAATTCCTGGTGTGCAGGTAGAGGTCATGATTCCGATGATAATGGCCCTTACAGATTTCCGTTTGGCCAAGAATTGGTGAAACGGCGCCTGATCTGCAAAACAGGGCTAGGCCCGCAGGTCATTTTTTCACAAGTCCCTTGGCTTCATGATTTTTTCCATGCATTTAGTGTACATGAAAATCTCTCGAATTGTCTATAAATCAAGAAATTCCATCCACAATTGAGCCCAGCAGAGCTCACGCTCCGAGGACCATATTTGGTGATATTTGCAGGGGGCGGTGCAAAAAAGTCGGGCCCGCCAACAATTATGCAAATGGCAATAAAGGCCAAAGTCACCAATTCAAACATCGACATCATTGTCCGTCATGCTGCATCTGGCACCTTCATGCTTATGGACAAATACTACAGCAAGACTGACCAATCTATCATGTATCGTGCCTCCATAAGTATGTCACCTTTATTTTTCTTCTCCTTTTCTACATTCTAATTTAGCTTACTTTCAGTCATGCATCCATGTTGGAAGACATTGTATTTCACTGATAAAGCAGATTGGCCAACCGAGTGGGTTGATGCTGCTCTCAATGTTGTCCATCAGCATTGGGAGACCTATTATAAGCCGGTCACTGGCGCCGTCAGCATGACACAGGCCATGGTCATTGATGAAGTAAGTCATGCTTCAGATTATCAAAGTCAAGTGCTGAGTTGATGCTAGGACGATATCTTTGCTGCTTTGAACGTTGCACCAGCTCCTGTCAGTGATGCACTTACCAACTATCTCAACATCGGACCTATCACCACAGGCAACACATCAAACCCAATCAAATGGTGGTATGACAACTACAGCGATGAGGATCCCTTGGCTCGTATGGCAATGGAGTTGTTGTCTTGTCCTGGTAGGTGGCTGTTATGTCTTATTGTGCTTGGACTGATTATACATTATAGCTACTTCTTGCGACACTGAACGTGGCTTTAGCCGCAGTGGACTTATGATTTCAAAGCACTGATACGCGCTTTCCGATGAGTCTGTCCGCTCAGGAACTTTGATCTCGTCCTGGTCAACTATTCCTGGACTGGTCGACGAGGCAGCTTGCACCAAGTTCTTCAACAACAAGAACAAGCGTCCCAACAATGGTGGGAAAGTGAAACATCAAGCCGCTGACCCAATAACACCTCCATTGACTCAGGAGGAAGATTCTACTTAGTCTTTGTATTTTTGGAAGTCACAATCGAACTTGGTTTGATGCTAACTCGTGTGAGATTTCTGTTACATTTTGTGACTAATTGTATGAGTATTTAACAAGTATTTGTATGAGTAATCTGGTAAATATTTCAGGTTTTTCTTTTCTCAAAAATCCAAACTCGTACGAGTACAAGTTTGGACTTGGACCAGACCCGCACTCGTGAATATACAAAACTCACAATTTTTCCCATGAGTTTATTTGGCGCAACTCGTGATTATCATCCAATCATCTGATGCTCTAACATATACTATGTGATGGGCAGCCTTTGGAGACAGCTTTTTAAGGGATATACCATAAAGAGACCAGGAAGCACTTTTTTGTTATGAGGAGTGAAGCAGAGAAGCGCACAGCACTGAAAATTTCGAGGTTTTGTAAGGTGTTGCAGGGAGTACCTGGGAGAGGTACATCAAGATACCAAGACCAGTTCATCAAGGCACGCCGCCAGGCGTGAGATTCTGAGCCGGATATGTCTCACTTCCTTTGGGGCTTAAATGGGGCTTAAATGCATGCACATTTAAGCTGGCCTGCTCAAATGCTGCTTATTTCGCACTTATTCGGACTTATTGGGCCAAAATGATGCTTATTTTCACCGGCATCAGTCAAAACAGACATTTCTGATAAAGTTTGGGGGTTGAAAAGGGGGGATAATCATTGTATAGTGTAAGTGAAATACATGCAGCAAGTATTAGGACAAGGGGATACAGTTTGAGGAAGCGGAGAACAAGTTAACGAGTCACAACCAGGCGATCGGGATAACTCGGAGGGAGATGAAAATAACCGATCACATGACTATGGGCATAACAGCTTAAATTACTCTGAATAAGTCCGTTGTACATCAATGATATGTTGAAGACTAGATGTTGTTGAACGGTACGAGCTCAGATTGACGGGGAGCAAGGAAGGCGGGACAATGTCGTTGTAAAGGACAAGAGATGCTTAATCACATGGTATGAAAGTCCGATCTAATATACCGTTTTTACCGACCCCTGTGTCACATTCTCGGGAATGACCATATCGTCCAACAGATGTTGCCACATCAAACATCTCAATCTGAAAATGGCTTCCAGATCAATGATTTTATAACAGACCAGACACTTCACAACCTTGAATGATGCAGATGCAAATCAGCTGTGTAAATACCATTATCAATCCTAACTAGTCCTAATCACTCTCTAATGGAAAGCCGGAAAGTCCTGCCCTCGGCTATCAGATGCCAACCCAAATGCGGACGCAAGGACCCCGAGACCTTACTGTTGATGTGACTGACAAATAATTGTATGACATGACTGACACCGTAATTAAGTTAGCTAAATCATCCGGTTTGAGTTCGTCTCCGAATATGCTGTTTCCCAGGCTGGACATACAAATGAATGGGGATAGAACCAATTATCATTGACTGAGATATTCAGCATGTTCATATAAACTGAGCCCGAAAATTCACAGTATAATCAAATGCAACAACAGACTTGGGGGCAATGCTAGCACAAAGTCTGTCACCCAGCTGCAGTAAGATATTCCAACAGAGTTCTGATGCAGGCCTGATCAGATAAGATGTGAGAGAATTTGTCTGAAAGTGTGTTGCCAAAAGTTGCTGACACAGCCTTGTTTTGACAGAATGTGAGATAATCTCTCAAGGTCCAGGATCAACACCTGTAGGTGCGGATGGCGGATATCCGGCGGTCCGTGCGCTATGCCTTAGAAGCAAGCACTCATGGTGCATCAATGATGCTTGCTATTGCTATGGAAATCACAACAGCAGCAGCTTGTGCTTCATGACTCATTTGACACTGACAGCACCTTGAGATGTGAAGACCAGCGCCGTTTTTAAGAGCACATAGATGCCTGCGGATCATTTTTGTGGCGTTAAAATGGCTGAAAATGATTACTTATTTTCCGGGGAGGTAAAAATGTGGGAACTGGTTTTTGAGTGAGGGCCGGATCTTTGCTGGCTGAGAAAATGAGTAATTATTTTGAATCATTTTTACGCCACAAAAATGATCCGCGGGCATCTGTGAGAGTTGCCAAAACGGCCGAGCAGCCGAGCTCAAGGAACAGCCTGTTTCATCAGTAAAATCACACATCCATCTTCCGGATCTGTCAAAACCTAGATACTGATCTAGGAAAGATGCCTGGACATCTTCCATAGATGACCTTGAAAGAGTTCAAAAAGCACATTTCTCACTGCTTGGGTGCAACGCACACATCTCTAGATAATCAACTCGCAAGATGACTCCAGACGAAGTGGCATTGCTCAAGAAAGCAGGCCAGGCCTTCGTGGTAAATTTCGCTACAATGGTTGGTACCTGTTGCGAAACAGCCCTCAAACCAATTGCATACTTACTGATTGATTAGATTTCTCTCACTTTTTGCTATGGCACTAAACTTCTTTTAGCACAAGTTTCCTTGCTAAATAGTATACAACAGGCTTCTATTTCTTGCTTGCATCTTTGACATTGCGTACACTTCTTGCGTGGGCATTTTTCCTTTTCATAAGCATGGAGTTTGATACTGAAGTTATGACTGACAGAAAACATAGTAAAACTACAGCTACTTGGATCCTCTGCACCATGTTGGCTATCCTGTTCAGTATCACCACCATGTTCTGCCTATATGTTGCAGGCGGCTTCAAACTGATGATTGAGGCTCTCATCAACAACACAGACCTGGAGCTGCCAGAGAGATTTGAAGTTGCAGATAGCAGCATTCTCCGACTCAACCTGGCTCAGGCGTGGATCGGCGGAAATGGCATTGGACTCATAGTGAGTCCCGAGTCAAATTTACTCCAATCTATGCTGATGAATGATACCAACTGTTGCAGTTTATTTTTGGTGATGGAATAGTGGTTTGGCGAGCATGGGCTGTGTGGTCTGATCAGCAGAGTGTGATAATTTTGCCAGTATTGACTTTACTGGCAACATTTGGTATGGGGCTTTGTTTTTTGAATGTTCTGCTAATTTACTTCGACTGTCGAGCCACTTTCTTCGCACAGTGTGTGATACAGACTATAGAATCCATTGGCACCGTCTTTGTCTTTGGAAATATTGCAGCTCTACTCACTGCTGCTACTGCCCTGAGCATTGCAACAAATGGCATAGCTGTTCTTCTCATTGGGTTCAAAGCATAGTATGATTTCTCTGGATTATCTCCCTTCTGTACTCTAATTTGGTTCAGCCAGCACCGGAAATTTATGAAAGATACACTTGGAGTGGGAACTTCTGCAGCTGGAAAGGTCTTGATGTTCTTGACAGAATCTGGCATAGTATATGTTATATTTCAGGTGTGTTCTCTCACTGCCTATGTCCTAATTTCAGTTGCTATATTCATAATTCCAGATTATCAATGTGTGCCTGTCTGCTGTGGATGTCACAACTGGCACACCACTACATGAGGCCACAGATATTTGGGGTATGATAATGACCATGTTTTCAGTGAGTTTCAGTTCCTATAATCCTTGTTGTGTTTCCAGTGAGCTCTTCTAGGCTGCCTACCCAAATCTTATTATCCTGATTGTGTACAATCAATATTCCATTACTCGGCTCACAGATATCTCTACCACTGGGAGAAAAAATCTGGGAACACACATCTCATTTGCTCGGTCACCTCCTCGGCAGGGAGCAACAGACTCCACCATGAGTCAGGCAGATAATGGATTCCAAGCAAGTGTAGCAGGGCCTACAGAAGACATCCCGGAGGTTTAGGAGACAAAATTTTGTTTTGAGACTTGTATTGAGTTATGTCGGTATTTAATAACAATCTGTGATGTCCAACATGGGTATCCAATGATTACTCACGACAGAGCTTGAGTCCACAAGGTATGCAGAGTTCATGCTCTATGCCACGTCTTTTGCTTCCTTTTAGATGCTACAACACCCGGCCTGCAAGACTTTTTCTCATTCCAGTCCATTGCGCCAAACTTTCACCAGCATTTTTCAATAATACCATCATGAACCTGACAATTTGTTTCTATGTCGTACTCCAGTTTGTCGTATTTTGGTTCGTCTACCGACCCCACCCAAATATCCCATAGTGGTTTCCTCCACAGCCTACTTCTCCTTATTCCACGCTCGCCCCGCACATATCTTGCGCGTCGAAACTCACCATACTGTTTCTCTGAATGGCAAAGACAACATCTGACCATAGCGCAGGACCAGCACCACCATGCTCTTCCACTTGTAGAGCAGTGAATGCTTAAATGGGAAAAGCAGTGCCGCTGCGCCAAAGGGACAAGGGATGAACAACAAGCCACCCCATGTGAAGGACAAATTCACAATGACATGGACTAGCCATAGTAGTGGTAATGTGCAAGGAAGTCTGGCAAATATTAGAAGACTTGACTCAAAGGTAAGAAGGAAAGTACCAAATAGGAATGAAGATGACTGAAGGAAAAGAGTTTCAAGTCAAAGTGGTTGACAACACACAGCGACTTGGAGTTTCCTGAAAGCACAAAAAGGGGGCCAAGCCTAATCGGCAATATTGCAGCAGGTGAGATTGCGGATGACTCGGCATGCCAGATTTGATGCCACTGGATGAATCAGATGTATTTATCTACAGTGAGGCTTATAATTCCTTAGCTGTGTTCGGCTCATACTAATTGGAACGGTCCTCATCTCACTACAGGGCAACATATTTATATATTGAATAAAAGAGTGATGAAAGGAAAAACAGTACAAGCACAATATCAACACATGAGGAGTCCTTGAAAATGAGATGAGACTCTGAATACTTATGAGCTTTTCGGGTCCGTCGTCGCGTTTGCTGCGCTGGAGAAGCTGTATATGTATCTACATGCGGAGTCATTCCGAGGGGTTTTCGCCTAGGATTTTTCAAGGGATTTGCCCAGGACATTGGAATGTCCGAAACTGGTCGATATGTCATTCGATATGGCGTTCCGGGTGCACTTTTAATAATTTCCTGCGCTTTTGATATATACTTACCCGCCACACGTCAATATGTTTTGCTCTGGAATTGGGATTGATATATTATTCATGTGCTTGCTATGAGAGCATCAGCTCCTTCTATCCACCTCAAAAGCCGAGAATTTATTTCTCAACTTGGCCGCCGTGGTCCATATAATTTCTCCGCTGGTATCTTGGTATGGGCTGGTCCATAAATATGTTTCTCTGAGCCCATCATTGTTAAATTACTGTGCGTTGAAGTTTATTGTTGTGAACATTCCGCAAAAATACTTGATATGTGCCACACTTGCTATATGTGATCCTAGCTCTGTTTCATGCAATGCATCACCGTTTAATCCGGTGACTACTGTCTTTTATCTGGTATATGTCATGAATATCCCAGGTGGTGCTGGAATTCTAGCAATGTTTCTCTGCGGGTGGTATCCGCATCTGTGGCGTAACCGCCCTGTAGGACGGTTTCGTGACTTGTTTGATGCTATGAGGCTCTCTTGGTCATCTTTGAAGCAATTTCTCATGACTGAGTAATGATTCTGAATGCTCCAGGAACCCTCAGGACACCAAACATCGAAATCCGAGAAGAAATCCCAATGATGAGTATATACACCGCAAGAGCCTCCGCGATCCCTGTAGTGTGTGTATTGCTGGGAGACAGATCTTTGGATGCTTTTGAACCAGTAACTAGAGACTCCTATATCTTTATATATGTCTGGGATCCACAATGTTGAGTTAATGGCTTTGAACTGTGGTGCATTTTGCTATACTTATTATTCATATCAATCCTGCACAGGATCTGTAGCTCAATTGACCGCATAAAGGTGATATATATGTACCATCTTATATGGCGAAATTTCCAGCCAATATACCGTGCTGGTCTCACTGTCCTCCTATAGAACAAAGTTGGTTTTGGTTGATTTGATCCCAATTCTGACTGGGCACACTTTTCTTGGTCCAATGAGAGTTATTGGACAGTTCTCAGATATTCCATATCTCTTGGGCCACAATATCCATGACTGAACAATCACTCTAGCTCTGATATTTAATGTACTATCGAAAGGTTGCGATCTGTGGCGCATTTTCGCATGTTAGGACTTTTCACGAGGACAAGGAGGACAAGTAGAGCCTGATAGATTAGTGATAGATTTGATGACGAACAAGCGTTAACCGGAATCAGATTTTGTCGTAAATGGAGCTTTGGTTATGTTATCATTTATGTTATCCGTTAATATATGGTCATTTCGTTTGACTTTTGTGGAGACATATTCCTTGCTTAGTTTTCATTAACCGACATCTAAATTTGTGCCAGCAGGAGACATTTAATACCCCCACCATGGATCTGCGGCGGACATATATTTTTCTGCGATGTCTTCATCATTTTTATCAAATATTGATTGTGATCAAGACATACCCAATGAATTCATAGACAGGTACATTAGTGTGTAGCCTGAGATAAGGCTAGAATCATTCGTAGAATGCGATCCAATCAATTTGGATCGTTATGATGAGGACCAACGCCAGATGCTTGCTCAAACTGATCGAATCGTTCTCGCGTGCCAATCGCTGGAGTAGAGAAAAGCTCAGCCACAGAGATGATTACCAGACAGAAACATATGAGGATAGCCTGTGGACATGTCTCTGAGCTTTGCCATAACTGTCATGCTGCTTTCATCAACCTCGGGCGGTATGATTGCACCCAGAGCAGCTGCTGTCGTGGAATACTTAGAGTACAATACGAGCAATGTGAGCCTTTGTAATTCTCATGAGCTACCCGGATCAGAATTAGCTCCATTTATTCCATATTTCTTCCAGTACGTTCCATTTCTTTCCATTACATTCTACTACATTCTACTACCTTCCAGACCTTCTAGTATTTGAGTATATAAGATCAAGTAGATGTACAGTTAAGGAACCAATGTACTTACCCACCATTTGAACTAGCTCTTCAGCTCTTTAACCAAATCTCTACATGAATGCCAGATTCCCTTCTGATCGACATATTGTGATGCCGTGGGCTCCTGTATCTTGAATATCAACCCTTTAGTGATGCCTTGGGCTCCATAAGGTTTGATCTCTCCCATTCCAATCAAGCTACTGTGACGCCTTGGGCTCCAAAAGTTAGATCTCTCTTTCATTCATAAGTAAGACTCAAGTATCTATTTGTAACAGATACGTGATAGCTGCTCGTGGTTTATTTAGCTGGTAAATGACAAAGGGAGATACAAGGCTACGAGAAGCCGATGTGGCTACAGAGACGAGAAGAATTATCCACTGGAGAATGCCTGGCGAGACCATTGAGGAGATAAAGGGAAATGATGGAGGAGAACTGCGGCAGTATAAAGAAGGTCAGCCGATGCTATCCTGTGGGTGACATCAATTCACACGCTCGGGTGAATGACACACTTGAACAGACAGGACATCATGATCACTAAGGGCAAAGATACAGTTGCGAACAATCCAAATTGGCCGGTGGTTGGACAAGGCAAGCCGAAAGCATTGACAACCTGAAGATGCTGAAGAAGAGTCGCGGTCATTTGCACATTCAAGGGGTGCAGTACCCACAGCTTTGAAGGTACCGACCCAAAAAACGACGAGTACGCTAGTCTCAACCAATGACTGAAAGAGTACAAACTACTACTTTTCTCATCTCTACTCGTACAGATACATGTAAAATCAGTGTGGCATATCGTTCTGGAAGCTGATTCCGGTCAAATGACCATGGGAACCGTGGGACACTCCAGAACGGACAAATCCGAGTTAGTGTCCACGGTGACAAAAGATACGACAATCAGGGCTTCTCTATCCTCGATGGCGTGTCTGCAACTTGAGCTGGACCCAAATCGGCAAAGCAACGGACCGGCCATTCCCATACAAAGTTCACGCATTGTCCAAAGTGGGTTATCACACGGCAATAATACGACGATGTGTGTCTACACTGGCCACATGTCAACTTCATATGACACATTGATATCGTTACAACTGATTCGGAAACGATAGACGGGTTGTGAATCGGCGGAACATAAATAACTCTGCTGTGTGCATATGTTTGGGGGATTACCGTTTTCGTCTTTCGGTCTGAATGCTCCACCTTGAGCGAGATATGACGGCCTATGGAACCTGGAATGAGACGACAAACAGGGAAGTACCGTATTGGCCCACCTACCTCGGAACCTGGCTTTCGAGCTAAACCCAGAACTTTGTAGAAGTCATATCTCCAGGTAATTGTGGGCCCTGGTGAATTTCGGTGGCCTGAGATCAAAAAATGGTTAACGTCGTGGTGGAGCGGTAGGCTAGAGCACGGAAAATTTTGACCGAAAGTTGACCAAAACGGTAATTCATGCAAACATGACAGCAGAGTTATTCATGTTCTGCCCCTCCACAACCAGACTTCTTCCCATTCGCTCCGCAGTGATTTTCGGTGATGACAAAATATGATGATGTGAAGAGGGAGGATCTCACTGCGGATCCTCCCTCTTCATGTCATCATATTTTGTCATCACTGCGGAGCGAATGGGAAGGAGTCTGGTCTATCATTTCCGAAACAGCTGTAAAGCTGCACCTTCGTCATGCTGAATGACACGTCTACACCGCCATACGACGATGTACATCCGCGGCGGGCATACAACTCCGTTAACCAAGAATAGATTGGGTGATTTGCTTCCAGGTATAAAAGCAGCCTTTCAATAGCATTCTACTTTATCCTCATCATGAAGCTCTTCTCCGCCTCCTTCCTCGTCGCTGTTGCTGCTGCTACCAGTGTCTCTGCTGGTTTGCTCCCCCGAAGCGGCGTTGATGGCCAGATTACTGTGAACATTGTTCCAGGATTGACCCTGGCTGAGTTCTGTTTGGAATTCACTGGTGCTTGTCTTGCGTATGTCATCCTTACCTTTTTTCGTACTTGAATAACATCCAATCAAAGCACTGCCGCTATTCAGGCAGAAGACCAAGAGCCGACTGCGTTCTGCGTTCAAGGCCCGGTTGCAACTGTATGCCATCAGTTTCTCTGTGTCGTTGGATTCGCTGATGAATGTCAACAGCAAGCTAATATCCTCTGTTCAGCCCCGCAGACACCTTTGTTCACGGGTAATATTGCTGGGACCCTCTTTACCGCCCATAAGACCACCCTTCCTTAACTGCTCGCTCGAAAGCACGGACATATAGTAGTTCAGAGATACTATACATGTTTGATACACATTAAAAATTATGATGTTGTCGTTTATGGACCATCAGCCATGACATGGCAACATTATTTTCTCTTTTCGCAATGTCCACTACCAAGGAAATCATCACCGTATTCTGCACTACCAGAAGACAAGGCGAGAGTGCTGATGCTAAAGATAGATCTCTCGGGTGACTGCTCCTTTGGAAAAGAAGAGTGCTGCTCCAAGCAAGTCCCGCAGCATACTTTCCAAATTCCAACCACACCTCCCAAGTCCATAACCCCTGCGAGCATGTGTATAGCTGCTCTGCATCAGCCACCCAAACGTCCGCGCGCACGAGCATACCCTCTCCGCTGCTGTGGCAGAAAGTGCGGTGTGGGGAATAGCATCTTGGCTGCGAGAGTGGGAAATGCAAAGGCGGTGTAAAGATATACAATTGCGTGTAGTGTAAGATAATAGTTGTTCAAACTTGACAGTACTTTTCACGCCCCAATGAGGCGCTAAACCAATATACGCGTCTGTCACGTGCTGGGAAGATATCATGCTGATCTTGATTTGTTCCACGACATTCTCAAGGCGTCTCAAGGCTCCTTCGGAATTTAAACCCTGACTGATTGCTCTACAGATGTCGGTTCAGCTCGCAAGTTCCCTGGCGCTGTCACCGTAGAGGATTTGAGGCTTCTCAGTCAAGATAAAACTCATGCGGCGGCATACCAGACGTACCAATAACATCTTTGCACCGTGATGCAAGTAAGCCTTTTGCTGAAATTGACACATGGTATCGCTAGGAGCTTCTAGATGTCATTTCTGACTTTAAAACTCGGTCGTCCATTCTTCGTCTCTGCCATAGACCTCGACGTATGCCTGTCACAGATAGTGCAGGCTCGGTATACATAGGTCTTCCGGGAGTATGGTTTTATATAATACATGCCCTGTGGCGACAGAGACATATGTCGATGATCTTCGAAATGTAAGTACCTGACGCGTTCGCAGGACCGTACAAATCGTGGTAGTAAATATGAATTGCAAGGGGAGTGGACGTGGAGGACGGTTCACGTTTCGGAAGTTGAACTCGTCGTTTCTAGAGACTTCCTGGTCACATTTCCACAGACTTGTCCTTCCTTCACATGTCCGCAGACTTCAACGTCCCGATTCAGGAGTGTTGTTCTCTCGATCTACGGCTTTGAATATGAAATGGGACTTGGAATACCTCTGAGAGATTCGCGTTCGTCGTTGCGTTTCCTGCGCTGGAAAAGCTGTATGTTTATCTACATGCGGAGTCTGAATTTTTGTCAAAGACCTTGGAATGTCCGAAACTTGGTGAGTTGGCCCTTGAGCTTAAGGTCACCTCGCGTCCACCGCGCATTTCCGTGGAAGCAGCAACTCAAACTCAAGTCATGTCCGACGTGTCGACACCAAAAGCGGTAAGATAATCAGTCATCTAAGTCTGATCCAGGATCTAATCAGTTGATAAAATAAGATTAAACTGCCTGAGGCATTGCCCTGGCCCTGCCCTGCCACTCTGCCCACTTCGAGGGCCTAGGGCTCGGGCTCGGGCACTGGTCTGGATGATACCTGCCCTGGCCAGTAAATTTCCTACCTTGTCCTGCCCGACCCATGACTATTCTGTCTGGGAGAGACTAGGTCTTGGCATTCCACATGACAGTTTTCAACCAGAGCTTTCCGCGGATGTCGGTAGTCTCTCCTAGACAGACTCCATGCGTGACGATCAAGATGTACTACCATGGAGTCTGTGAGTAAGCGCGGTCAAAAGTGCCGTTAAAAACCTTGTTATGTAATATCGGAGTTTGAATTGGGTGCTCCTCGTCTTCCAGACTGTCGAGGGCCTTCCCAACGCGAATTGTCGCGATTTTAGAGCATAAAGCAATGTATTCTGTACCAAAGTATATTCTAGTCAAAAAATGTCCAGGATTATACAGCAAGCGGGGTCAGAATGACAGAAATGGGCTATCATGAGGTGTCCGAATTTTAGAGCGTTTCAGATATGTCTAATGAGGCTACAAAGCGACAGGGTTCAAGGCAAAGATGTTATATGTTGAAATATGGGGAAATATTGCTGGTGGACGGGACTTTGTCATTGGATGGAGCACCCAGGAGCAAGGTGTCTGAGCCCATGGTCGCTGACGTCCGCCAGGGCACAGAATGTCAGCGATAATGGTTGCAACGTGGTTTGGAATATCTCAGAGAAGAGAATATTGACATTTTGAGCGGCCCTGAGTCCTGGCCTGCCTGGAAAATGTCGCTGCAGTCAGACCTTGGCCAGAGCAGCAAAAAGGCTTACAACGACGCACCTGCGATATGGTCTCGATTCTGGTCATAGAAACAACCTCTAGATCCTTACATGACTCCATTCCTTCCATAAAATGCCCTATATGCCAGCGGAACGGCTCAAAAAGAATTTGGGCGGAAAACACCAGCCAAATTCTATCTCAGCCAATATTGGAGCTAGAAGCATGGTGAAAAAAGGAAACCTGGGCTAAATGCCTCGCACATTCCGTATAAGCAATAAAAATCAGCCAAGGACGGCAGGTAAGAGCTCTAGGACGTCGAGGAAAGAAAGACGTGACATTTCAAAGTCCGATATTACATAACAAGGTTTTAACGGCACTTTCGAGCGCGGTAACCACAGGACTAGGATGTCGGTAACTTGGCGGTAACTAGTTAAAGTCTTGCACAAATTACTACATCTGAAAGGTGAACCGAGGTTGCTCAAGAGTGATGTGTTTCTGTCCTGCTTGCAGACACCAGGGGCAGAGGCCAACGCACTCCAAAAGGAGTGCCTTAAATGAATTGTTGATGCACTCGTGATCCTGGCTATGACCACTGCCGTTTGGCAGACGAAATCAGCTGTCACAGCCGGCCATCACGAGTGCATCAATATTTCGTTGCACTCCAAAAGGAGTGCGTTGGCTTCTGCCTCTGGTGAGACTGAGGACCCTTCTTTTGATCGCGCTTTTTGCGGTGATAAGTTAACTGCTTTGGATCCACTGACTCGAACTCGTAATAGACACTGAATTTTCTCTCTTCTCCAGTCCATCATTCGAGCCGTCATCCAGTGCCAGACGGGTGTCAGGAATTAAACTTAATATTCAAATTTTTCGGCCGGGGTGAGGTATAAGAGCACAGTGTCAAATACCTTCATCTTCAGTTCGCTGCTGCAGGCTGCAACCTACTTGGCTTCAACATGATCCTTGGAAAGTTCATCCTCACCGCTTTCTCCACCTTTATCGCTGTCTCAGCCGCTCCCGGAGTTGCTCTAGACCATCGAAGTGAAGTAGGTCCTTAATCTTGTTAATCGCTTTGTCACTCACAATTCTCGATAGCAAGCCTCTCCGAGCATAACTATTTGTAGTGGCAGTGCCAGCCCAGCCATCGGTTGTGTTACCATTGCGATTGTCTCTGACAGCTGTATCAACCTTACAGGAGCGCTCTTTTTCCTCAACAAGGAAATTTCGGGGGTCACGGTTCCTGGAGGATTTGTTTGCCTTTTCTTCGAGTATGTGTAACCTAGGACTGATATCTCTGGTGTATCTTTAGCTGACTATTTCAAGGGACTTTGGCTGCGTGAACGGTGGAGTTAATGGCCACGATGTTGCTGTGCTTGGTGCAGGAACTTGGCTCTTGCGTTTTGTTCAAGGCATTGCTGGAACTCAGAGCTTCGATGACTTGACAAGCTCAATCAGCTGCTCGTTTATCTAGTTGAGTTCTGCTGAATCGACTTGATTGGGATTCCGGTTGAGAGTATTGTATCGTAAGACCTGTAGCATGTACTACGGGACACCTGAATCTGTTCAACTCTATGATATTTCTGTTCGATAAACCTGGTATCGGAATGGATCGGAGGTCGTCAAAAAAGACAGTTCTATAACTGCTTAAGTCCCTCAGAACAAGACTCAATCATCATTGATTCGCTCACTTTCGGTGATTGCGCAGTGTCTGCTGCGCTGCTTCTATTCTCGCTCTATTACGGAATACAATAGTTCCACCATATCTGACTTTACTTCGACTGGACCACTGAGTCAGTGTGGAATGACCCTGAAATGCGAACAAAGGCCCAGATGTAAGTGAGATTCAGCCGTGTGAGTCACGAGGGGACTAGATCGTTTCGATTTTTCCACGTAAACCACTCCAACGTGGCGGTGAGCATTTCTGATACCGAAAGTACCAAGTACCAAAATCTGATCTATGTGACATGCCGAATCTATGTTCTTCTGTTCTTCTTGATGCATTTATTCAATACTAGCGCTAGAATACTTCTGCGACAATGGAGAGCAGCCTGGGAGACAGATCATGTAAACATCCCCTTTGGGCTCTATGAAGGCCCTGTACCAAATCGCTGTTGCCCAACAAACGAGCCCACAAGTGGGTCTCGTAATTGTCATGTCACACCGTCACTGGTCACGTGTTTTATTCCGTGACTCTTTGCTCCTCCGAAAGAGCAGGGAGCTTTGAGTTGCAAAAGAGTTTGCACTGTTCAATAACAGTGTAAGCTTCTCCCGACGTTATATTCCACCAGATGGTTCACATTGAATATTTTTTCTTGCCTGTTCAGAGTCAACTAGAGTAATCCTTACAACCGGCACTGATTTGTGAAGGTTATGGATGACCTTCTAACTGGGGCTAAGTCGAGAGGAGCGAGTTGAGGATTAATGGAGTAAGTAGCCTGAGTCAAGGGCGTTGATTGAACAAAGCCTAAGAGAAATACATGGAGTCTTTTATACTTGAAAGTATGGAATATTCCGAGTCAGATGAAACAATGCAGTACTAATGAAAGAAAAGGAAAGTGGGTCAAGGGGTACTTGAGAGTGGGTCAATGGATACTTGAAAGTGGGTTAAGGAGAGAGTGAGGAATAGAATGAGATATAGAATGAAAGATAGAATGAGTTCGAGCATAGCCCAGTGGCTGTGTCATGAGTAATACTGAAATAGTAAGCATACTGTTACATGATTTCTTGTGATTTTGCATCCATGCTCAAGGCATCTCGATCACCCTCAACGTCTAGATCATTCCATGGACATTCTGCCTGGTTTATATGTGCGATGCTGGTGTCTTGAGCTCTCAAGGTGAGTAACAGATTATGTGTCCCACTTGTGGCCTTGTTTGTTGGGAATGGACAGAATTGTGGAAACCATCATCAAAGAGCCCAAAGGGGATATTCATGTGACCGCACAGCCTCTGCTCTGCTGGCATCAGCCATTGTCTTCAGTCTTTGGTGACCATCTGTTTGTCTCATTGGTCCTGGGGTTACAAGTCCCACTTGTGGGTTTCTTTGTTCGGTGGGAGCACTTTTCAGACCAGTACCAAGATCACCCCAAGCCTTAATTGGGTTAGTCACCTAATCACTTTTCCCACCAGCACGGCAGCGGTCGGTATGAGCAATTTGTGCTTTTTGCACCCAACATGCACTTTGGAGGGCTATCAAGAAGCAGTACAAGGTTCCTGAGTGCATTGATGATGGTCCTATCCTGGCTGCTAATTGATGGATAATGGGTACTAGTATCAGACTCTTAGCAGTTCAACAATAAATGGTTAGGGGCTTAATTGATCTACAGAGTTAATCCATTCAATGTTACAGGACATTTCAGGGTGAAAATTTGAATCAAAGTGACCTCCAAGGCTGTCATGACAAGGGTCAACATTGAGAAGGTCTCACTCAGATAGTAGCATTGCACAACCTAAGACTACAAAGAAGGTGCAGGTGACATTACACAGGAGATTACTGTGAGGATAAATTTGCAACTTCTGAATTGGAGGTTATTTGATCATTTGATCCAATGCCTGTCTCGAGAGCAATAGATAAAGTTGATGACTGGACTTCAGGAAGGGGAATGAAACCTGATGGGGGACTCATGCTTGCTGCTGAAAGATGGCCTCTATCCTGCTGGTTCAAATGGAATTGACCTGCAGCAGTTCACTATGTTCAGTCTGGAAATGAGATAACTCATTTCAGCAGGCATTAGTATCTGCGCAGGGTCACTGGGAATCAATAATGGTCGCCAAAATTGTGCTGCCACACCTCAGTAGCTTTTGCGATGACTCTCTTGGCCGAAAATTTTTGGTGATGACCAAAGGTTCATTTCATCATGATTTTACGGTTGATAGAGACCTACTCGAGGTATGGTTGCCTTAGGGGGTCAAGGTTTATTTTGCATACGCGAATGTCATATCATTTTGATGGGGTCCTAATGTGACATACTGTGGACCAGATCACTGCAGGCAAACTGGCTGCAGTATGTGCACTGCAGTCAGCTGGCAGTCAGTTGGCAGTCAAGTGGCAGTCAAATGACAAGATATCTGTGGGACCCTGAGATCTTGACATTTGATGGGAAGTTGTGAGGCACAATGGGCGGAGTTGTAATGGGATTTGAAACACGTATACGTGTAATGCACGGGGTAGGTCATAATCTTAAATCAGTGATGCTGAGTCCTAGCATTGTGTAAAATACTCAGGGGGGTGTAAATTACACTGTAAATTACATGTCATCTGATGTAAAACCCCAAAAGCGTGACTTCCCCATCACCTGATGGCTCTGAATCAGTCCATTTGGGACATTACTCCGGCCCAAAAATGAGAAACAATCTAGAGTGAGCACAAATTGAACTACCAACATGATACTTCAAGGACTACCATTGAAAAGCAGCTGCTCCTCAACTTGCCCATGTCCTGAGGAATTTGCCAACCTTTCAAGCCAGGTGATGTGACTAAAACATGACCATGTGATGTGTAAATTACATGTAAAATATTTGTTGTAAAATATATGGAGATACTTACCCAACACTAATGCTGACAGTGTGTCCCCCATTCTCAATACACCATTTCCAGAGCTCATTTTTTTTTTTGCAATCTCAATCTTGGTGACATGTCAGCAGCCTCAAGTAGTGAGAAACAGAAAGCAGCAGAGTCAGATATTGTGGCATATCATTGATGCTGTAGCATGGGAAAGATCAAGGAAATATTCACCTCAATAAATAATCATCTTTTTTGACAATTTATACAATGGTATGCTACTGACATGTACAAGTATTATCCATGTCTATAAGGCAGCAGATATATCAGAAGTGAAAGCAGTGCCTGCAGAAAGTTGGTCGCAATTTCCATCAAGCCTTCACATGGTCAGATCTGAACTTATCTAGATCCCATCCGAAAATATCTGGGATCACAAGGTGCAGGTGCATTTCAACTGCCAATCGACTGCCAACTAACTGCCAACTGACTGCAGCGCACTTGACTGCAGCCAGTTTGCCCGCAGTGTGGCAGGTGGAATGACACTTACCAGTTGATCTTTCTACACTGATCCTTCATCCGCTACTTGAACTATGAGTGACTCAGGTCGATTTGGAAGGATCAAATTGACAGAAATTTTTATCAACCCCTGACTGGCAGCATTTTCGTCTCTCACGGTTTTCGCTATTGTCTACCTATAAAACGGAGCTGGTACCATGATAGATACTCCATCAACATGGCCAAACTCATCTCCCTTGTCCTTGCTGCTCTTGCCTTCCGCGTTGTCACTGCTCAGACCTGTGGTAGCACCAACTACAACCCAACTCAGGTATGTCCTGCCATTGATCATATTTCAACCTGGGCTGAATTGGTGAACAGTATACTTGCTTTAACAACAGCACGCTCTGTCCAATCGTCAACGGCATTGAGTATGATGCATGTGGTAACGCCTGCTACTCTAGAACCCAATATACGTATGGCCCTTTATCCCTGTTACTAAGAACCGCACTGAAGTAGCATTGGCACAGTTGCATCGATGAAAGTACCAATTTCATGTGTCCTATCATTAATGGATCAAGCACTTATGGGTGTGGCGGCAAGTCATGCTATATGGCCGGACAATATACGTAGGCAGCATCTCAAGTTTTCTCCGCAACCCCTGACGCCCGAACAGCTGCGATGACGGCGCATTGAATCCATTCCCTTCGGGATGCATTGGCCTTGACCAGTCCAACCCAATTTGTGATGACAATGTCTGCGAATTTGGGTCGTGTTGTCCTGGGTTATTGGATGTCGCGGATCGATGTCGGGATCCTTGCGACTTCACTCCTGGCTGTGCAACATACGGTGAATGACCGGTACATTTATAGCAGTAGCTTCCAACAGTATAGCTACATATGTGTATGTACAAAGCACCAGCAAAGTAGAGGTCATCCTTGCAGTGGAAAATCCAAGTCCCCATCTTTCATTTTTTACAGCCCGGTCCTTGAACAATGGGTACAAATCGAGCGAGTCTCGAACTTGAGGCCACAACAGGTAGAAGACCAGCCTCAAAATCCTACTTCAGGCAATCTTGACAGCCACACCCACATTGGAGTATATCCCAAAAATACTGTTCAAAGCAAAAGTAATGTTACCAAATGAGATTCTGAATTAGCAAAAGGAGCAAAACGGACTACGCTCAGCAAGGGCGGGGACGCCTCGGCAAGGCGTATTGGTTTTTCGGCAGCATTTCGGCAGTGCGTACTAGACCTTTTGACTAAGAATTTTGCGTGGTGTAGCTCCGAACCATTGTACGGTCTCCATCTATTCGTTTCATCTTGTCAAAGCTGATATCGCCTTTGCAGTACCAAGAGACACTTTTACCTGCTGATATGTCTGCAGGTAGCGCCAAAGACCGGGACAGTCATGTAGACATAGTTGTATTCCCTCGTACGTTTATCGTCATTATCTTCTCACTCATTCTGAGCAGATCTGTTCCAGAATTACTTCTTCAGCCTCAGCAAAGCCTCGGTGGACAGACCTATATCGCTCTGAAAGACCACATATCACTTTACAATTCACGTGAGTACTCTCTAGATAAATTCCCTCAATTTACCAGAATATTTGAGTAGGTAGAGGACACTAGAAGCTGAGGGGTCCTCTGCCATTGCAAAGTGCTCGGCCCGGTCGTTCCACTGGCATTTGATCAGCTTCTAAATCAGCTCTTAACCGGCTCAAAACAAAGCCAATGGCATACAGGCCGTACACAGAGAAAGATGCATAACTCTGGCTGAGGACCCCCTGGCTTATAGTTACATCTAGCTCCTCAAATATTATGAGGAATTTAAGACTTTCCTGTCAGGCCTCAGGGCCCATTCACTACATATCAGGTCCATATATGGACACTGCTACTAGATCCGAATAACTCCAAACACATACTAATAGATCTGACTAGGTGACATATTGGGACCTGTTCAGATCAATTCGGACTTTAAAACTCCACCTATTGTTCCTCAAAATAGCAAATATTTCCCATCAAATCTCAAGATTTCACTCACATGGTTGCAAATTGACGGCAGTGAACATACTGCAGCTTGTTTGCCCGCGGTGAATTATGGATTATCTCTGACTATCTGCTGATTATCTTTGGCTTCCCGGTTCACTGTCCCGTCTCTTTGTACCCAAAGCAGGTTTCAAGTATCTGCTTAAATGTTGTGTAGTACAGACAGAAAGAAATCATAATATTTGCTATCTAATCTCCGGTCATGCTGCCCACACATTTGTTCAACGCAAATTGCTTGCCATTGAAGCGAATTCCCATCACGTGATGCGGCGCGTCTGCAAATGCGATTTTGGTGACCTTCGGGCTCAAGTGACAGAGGTTTTCTGTTCAGTCTGGCTTGAAATACGTACCAGTTGTTTCCCTTAATTACTTGAAATAGGCTCCAAGAGTCAATCAGTCTGCAAGTGAAAACTGTGGGTCTGAAACCACCATTGTGTATGGACTTATCAGTGCTCTGAGGTATATCTTATCTTCCCAAAACAGACTCGGAAGCACTGATCTTCACGCAGACAAATTCTATTCCTCGAGTGTCCTCTAGAAGAGCTGCCAGCACATGTTTATTTACACAGTGTTCATAAAATTTCCATCAAAAGATCCTGGCTGCGGCTCCACCTTGACTTCTGTGACAATGCTGTTCTTTGCTTTGAGAATGGAATTGTGGCAGAAATATATAACCCCGAGGATCAGGATCAGTAGTACGCTCATCTTTTATTTTTATCAGACACTTTCCATTGACTGTGCTCTAGTGTCAATGGCTATGGTCTCGGTTCCTGAACCAGGAACTTCAAGAATTTATCACCTTCAGGAATGGCGCCCAAATGCGCAGGGTCAAGAACAAGCCGGGACCATCTAGCTGCGCAATGAAGGTTTCAGTAACTTCGAAGCTTGGGTGGTGAGAACTTCTTAATATCAATTCCAAACCTCTTGATCATACGGGAGATCAAGAAAGCCATGGGGGAGATGAACTCCTGGCATTCACGTCCGCTGAGTTCTCGGGCCGGGCTCAGACTGCTTATGACACTCTGACTATTACCCAATTGACCATGGAGAATGTCTGGGATGTGTTTACAGCTATGCATGCTATTATGTTCTAGACATGATCATATGAATATTTATTATCTCATTACCACATACGCGGATCTATTCAGAGGTATTCGCACCCATCTATATATAGCTCTGAAACGTAGTGATCTGTCCAGTGTGACAGTCAGAGTCCGAAATTACCGTGGCCGCTAATTCTGCGTATACCTGCCCAGATTATTGTGATTTTATCTATTCCAATCGGTTCCAATATGGCATCAGCCAACATTGACTGAGCGGGGGTCCCCAGAACATCTTTTTTTCAATTTTTTGCATAATTTTCTTGATGGACGACAGCTGCTATCTTTCGAGGGGTAGGCAGCTCAAGATAGTCAGCAAGGGATGTCGGTGACAAGAACTGATCTACAGGCAAAAAAAAGCAATGCTTCCCAAAGATAAAGACGCCGAAGCCATCAATTTGAAAGACAAAGATGCCGAAAGATCGGCCATCAAAGATAAAGATCGACAAGACGGACGTGCTGTTTTACTGATGTATTGTTTATCAGACAGATTTGGCGACACGGTCTAAAGATATGCATGCTTTCATGTATGTTCACAGTCCCTTTTTCTTCCACTACCAATTTGACCTGTTATACCTAGGATTTGTCTTGTACAACACATTTATCAAGACACTTGCACATTTCAGCGCTATTATGAGAACCGACATGGAACGGGATTGGACTGGGTTGGTTCTCAAGCTAGCATTATGGTAGGTCTCCTTGATGTCCTCGGTTTTACAGTCCACTTCCATCTTTCAATGACGGCCTTCCGTGTCTCCCTAGCTCTCCGCATCTCCTTAGCTTTCTATGTCTCTTTTTAGATACTGTCAATGCATCATTTATCTTCAATATCATGGCCCGAACCGTGAGAGCCGCTCCAAAGTCGAAGCAAAACCTTCTCAAAAGACCTCCCAAAAGACGTCCTAAAGACCCCAAAAGATTTCAAAGATGTCCTGAAAGATGTCCGAAAGACATTCCAGGCATCTTTCAAAAGATCGGTACCTAGGTTTTGAACGATGCCCATCTTTGACATCTTTCAAAGATGCGAAAGACGAACTTTCTTCCAGAGATAACCAAGAAGGCTTTGAAGAGCAGACTGAGTTCTGAAAGATATTCCAGGCATCTTTCAAAAGACCGGTACCTATATTTTGAACAATGGTAGCGATCTTTTGAAAGATGCCTATCCTTGACATCTTTCAAACATGCGGAAGACAGATGTGTGATTTACCGATCTAAAAACAGAACTTTCCTTCAGAGATAACCAAGAAGGCTTTGAAGAGCAGACTGAGTTGAAAATTTGAGACAACATAGACATTTGCTGAGTAGATGACAAGCGGAGGGAAGCTGTATAAGTCACGACTCACTCTCTCGCTGCCATCCCAGCTTACAAGAAAGGATAAATTAAGTATATGGAGATATCAAGAATCTGTCAATGGTGCATCCGAATTTTCTCCGTTGCCGACATATCAGTGATATCGCCCTCTCTTGAGTTCGGAGACTATGTACAAGCCTCTCTCAGCTACTCGAGCGCTGGACGGGCACATTTCGGCAAGAATTTCAACCTTCATGATGATCGGAGGTGCAGAGCTTTTAAGTATCCCAGGAATGGACTAGTGTGATTTGTTCAGCCTTCCTCCCTGCTCCATCCCTTCATCTATCCCCATGTCTGTCATCGATGTTAAAGCGATTAACGAGGCCTACTTTAATGCCTGCAATTTTTTATCCTTGATGCGAGGTGCGGCTGAACATTCCGCTTATCAAATCATCAATTAACATAGGTTCTTTGTGGCAGGTATTCATTTTGCAGTATATATCTCTGCACTCTCGAAAATATGCCAGTATCTTCGATGGACTATTCTGTGTTTGTGCTCATGGATTACTATGTAGATACGGGGCCCAGACGAACGTCTGGCAAGACGCGCCTAATAATGGCATTACTTATTTCTGCGCTATTTATTCTTTCGACGATCTTCAGCGCTACCTACTGGGCTTATGTCCACAAAGCATTCATAGTCCATGGAGAAACAGCCCAGTCGACCGCTGATTTTATAAATAGCTATCCGCGCTGGTATACTGAAATAATCTGGGTCTCGGACCTCAATGCAGTACTGGCCGATTGTATAATCGTGAGTGCCGCTCTTTCTTTGAACTTTCTACTCAAGATCATACAGATTTGGCGAACCTGGGTTGTCTGGGGCAGAATGTGGCAAATTATCGTGGTTCCTGTTATCACCACAATGCTCATGACAGGTTTGTACCGATCCTTGAAATGAAGTCAGGCCCCTGATAGCTTTGATAGCATTTTCAATTATTGCAATTTTTCAAACAATAACTTCGACTTCCTTTGGTGATCTGGGGGTCGACTACGCCACAGCGCTTTACTCTTCAACTCTGGCGACGACGCTTTATTGCACAACTATGATCGTTTATCGAATCGTACAAGTAGGTCGAATGAGCAGCACTGGAGAAAGATCAGGAATCCGGGCATACCGAGGTCTCATCGAAGTGCTGGTTGAGTCTTCGGCGCTGTACGCCATCGGAACCATGTTCGCTCTCATATCATATATAAAAAGCGGACCTGCGTCGGAATTTGCGTCGGCATTTTGGACCGCTACCACAGTACGTTACTTCCGGACTGCGACTCGAATCAGACTAAAATTTAACAGGGAATTGCACCTACACTCCTTGTCGCTCGAGTGGCGTCTGGTGAATCTCGTCCTGACGACACTTGGGCTGATTCGAAACACACTTTGTCTCGCTTGTCTCGCCTTCATTTCTCGGCTCGGACAGTCACTACCGAGGTTCCCCAGAGCTATGAGGTACATGCAGACTCATCACTGCCAATTCCCAAAGGATATAAAGACAACGAAACTGTTCGAGAGAAAACACCACAGAGTAGTGTTTGAAAGTAAGTTTATACTTGTATGTCGCAGTTGGGCTTGTCCGATGTCCCCGATGGTCTCACATTACCTTACACTGCCTTCATCCTTTCACCAATCACGTATTGTTCCATTTCTCTCCTGATTCACTCTGACTCATTGACTGCTTTATTCCTCCGGTATTTAGTTGTTGTACTTTGTACTCAGAACCTTGTTGAATCAATGCCATAATCTTGGCCCCTTTCCCCTTTTGCTTGCGTCATGTTTCCAAGGTTCAAAGGGTCTCACCATTGCCTTCACATCATACCAAAATGGATCGACAATAAATAGTTAATAGTGAATACCATGGCGTGAAAGAAGACCTACGATGTCAAGCCTGTAAATTCACAAATACCAAATACCGGTACCACCGGCATCGCCCGGAATGACATAATCTGCCCCTATCACACCAGTACCTTCCGGCGTGCCTTCTGCTTGCCTCTGACCAGGGGAAACACTTTCATTCTTTTAAACAGTTTGCTGCCCACGATCGCTGATTGCAAATATGGGCTCTGATCATAACAGTTCCTCCATTGTATAAAAATGCTTGTGCCGCTGTCCACATCTCCTCAACCCTCTGAAGACTTTTCAAACAACTCACATACTCAATCACTCTCAACATATCTGTTGGAAATGTATGCTCCATCCCTCTTTGATGAGGCATTTGTTGACGGTATCTACAGGTTCCCCAGATTACAGTCTCCAACTATGGAGCGTACAATGCGAACATTCATCTTGTTTCAGGCAATGGGAATACCCACCCTTTGAGCCCTAAGGTCAAAGCTGGAGATAAACACATCGTTTTTGACCTCGCTGAAGTCCAAGACCTGAACAACGGTGACACAGTCAGTTCATTACTTTTCCCATGTCGTCACATGCCGACTCTATGAGAAGTTTCAAGTCAGAGCTGTCTCCGATGCCGGGGCTTCGCCCACCGATGAGACGCAGTTCACATACACCGAGAACGCTACGAATGAGGCTATCTTCGCCATTACAGGCACCGGCGCAAATGCACCTCTCATCACTTTCACAAATCTTGCGCCCATCAACTGAGAGAGGAGAAAGCGATGAAGAACACTTGTGTCAGCATGGGAATGGTACAACTAGGATTACAAGCCAAAAGAAATAAAAATTGATTTTTTGATTTCATCAGAATATTTTGAAATATTCATCCACATTAGATTCTGTGGATAGTCGCACTGGGGGCAAAGACCGACGCACTCCAAGTGGAGTGCGTCAGACGCATTCCCAACACATTCCCCGATCATTCATCACCGGTTGTCACAGCTAGTTGTTTCCGGATATAATTTTGGTTCCGCAACAAGGTCATGGGACTCAATAGAGACAGCGTGTGACAGCTCATGAAATCAGACCCTGAAGCTGCGACACCTCTCTGGGGCTTGACCTTTTGATCTCAATGACTATGCAATGGAATAAAAAGGCTATATCTGACAGGATTCTTCTTAGAATGAGAGCCCCCGGGCTACAGGGTAGCATTAGTCATGTTACAACTCGGTGTGACTGAGTGTGACATCTGATGAAATTGGACGCTGAAGCCGCGACACCTCTCTGGGGCCCAACCTTTTGATATCAATGACTATATAATGGAGTAAAAAGGCTATACCTGACAGGATTTCCTTTAGAATGAGAGCCCCCAGGCTACAAGAGCAAAATGAAAGCACAAACTAGAAAAATGGATGCCTATTCAGCGGTTAGAACCGGCGGGGATTTGAGGACAAGAACCAATGGTCCTGTGATCTTTATGATGAGGAGATTGCTAATGAAGAACTGATTGATGTTAGCAGTGACATGACAGTGACGGAGATAAAGAGAACCATATTTCTCTCAAAAGGGAGTCTATTGTCAAGACTGAGCCTAGTTTGCGTCTAGTTGCTCGTCATCCTGCCAACTAGGAGTACCGGTTCTCATCGAAGCAATCCGCTGTAGTCTGTCCTTATGGTCTTCATCACATTCTTTTACAACCTCATACTCTCTGATAAATATACTATTTTGACTTTCAATTATCTACAACTTGAAGATGGTACTGAGCTACCCTATCTAGTCGTCTCTGCTGCCCAAATATCACATTTTCAAACCCTTCCCAAATTTGCTCTTGTTCTTTATTTTTCCAAATTGGCATATAAACAGTCTGAATTTGGTTGTATCCAACTCGTCATGTTCGGAGATTGAAGAGTCAGGAACAAGTCTCAAGTAGATCACTTCTCAGTGCATCATAATCATACCCGATCTGCAAAGGCACTCGCAGCTGACCAAAAGATCCCTGCATTGTGCGCATTCCCCATTCTGCAGCTTGACGGAATGAGAGAAGCTGTCGATCAAACTTGAGCATATTATCACGCTCAACAGGATCAGCTGGAAGTCATGTCCTACTCCTCATCGGTGCTTTGATAGGGCCTGCAATCTGGTCTGTTCCCCGTGGAAAAGCAGTATCAGTTACCAGATAGTAGCCCTCTGGTGTAGCAGTCCAAAGCTTCTCGTAGATTCCGGCTCCTACATGAGAGTCATGCCAACTTCCAGGACAGTTGAATCGGCATGCAATGATCTCTCCTGCAAAATGAGAAAATCAGCGCCACAAATAACTTGGTAAATGATGTGACTTGCCTTTGGAATTAAATGCAAAAACACTGCTCACAAAATGTACATGGAGCCAGCCATTGAAAGTCACATTTTCCATCTCAGGATCAGCTGAAGTCTGAACCATGAGATTGAGTCCATCCATGACACCAAAGGCACCTGTGAGGAGAGGATGATGCTGGATAATGAGGAGGTTACATTCCTCAAATTCATCACCTTGAGGCCAAGCAATCTGTGCATCCGCCATTTGTTTTAGTGTCTGAAGTAGCAGCTGAAGGAAGAAGGAGATATAATGTGAAACAGTTGTTGGAATGTGTGCGAAGATTTGCACCAGGCTGATATCAAGCATTGTGGAATTAAGATAGTGAAGGATAAGCCCAAGAGCACCAGATGCATCCAATGATCGCCTATATATCTGCGGTGTCGCGTTGGCCAATACATCATCGCGCGGAATGGCCACAGTGTTCCAACTCTCTTTGAAGCCAGACTGCAGGATGAGATGAAATGTGGCAACATTGAAGGCCATTGTTATTATGAAAACTCTGTCATCCTGACTGGCATAAAGGACCTGCCATGGTGTGTCATTTCAAGGATTTGAAAGCAGCTGGGGTTATGTGAGATAAGTATAAGCTCAGATTGGCGTTGACGATCTGATTCCATGCCTGCGCCTACATATGCCACAACAAGCTCAAGATGATCGAAAAGCTCATCTTCTTCATCCACGGTGGCTTGCTCTAGCTGCAGCAATAGCTGGAAATCATTCACGTTGTCATTGTCTGACATGTGGAGATGAGAAGCACATGACCCGGTACCCGGCGAGACATCTGGAGTCACCGCATCTCCAGCACAAGTCCAACATCGCAATAATTATCCCTCTGTACCACCTCTCCGGTGTAATGGGCAAGATTTGATGGAGCAATGATAATATGATATTATGATTTCCTAAATCCTAAAGTGTTTCACGGTTTAGAACAGGATTTCTATTATTTTTCAAAGTCCACTGGCTATTATTTGGATTTGAATCTAGGTTTCTAAATGTATGGTAAGCAGTATGGTCGAGGTTCAAATTGATATTGGGTAATCGGACTTCGGACTTCGGGTTCCGGGGTGTCAGCACAGTTGACTACTTGGCTATAGAGTCGACTCTGAATATTGCTGCATGACCATGTAGCCGGCTCTGGATTTGGTATAATATCATATAAAACTGTGATTTTAAATAATGTATTCACTCAGTTAATCACCCTACTCTACTCATGCAGGCTACCACTAAATGTGTCAACCTCGCGGATCCTACTGCTGCCTGCAATGAGACGTTTCCCAACAAAACCACAGCTGGAATCTGTGGTCGATGTGATCTGCTACTTGCAGCAGCCAACGCCAATGAGAGTCCTGAAATTATGGAAAAGAAGAAGGTGAATATCTTGTCGGCTTCAAGTTGCTCTTATTTATCCCACTGACTTCAATGACAGGCATGGCCTCAGTGTTCATTATGCAGTGCCATAAATCATTTCATGCGAGGACCAGGGGTGTGTGGAACATGTAGAGCAAACGGTATGTTCACTTGGAACCTAATGACCACATAAATTGAACCTTGATTTAGGACTGGTTGGCCCTGGGCTTATCAATGCCAATGAACAGCTCAGCTTCAACCTTCTCAAACAAAGGATCGAGATCATCAGCTCGCAATGGTTAACAGACTCAAACCCAAAGGGGAAACTCCACAGAAACCAGTTGAAACTCATGTTGCAGCAGCAACTGGTGCCCCAAAGCCAATCAGTATTTATATGGCTGCCCTTGCGCCCAAGACAGAAGCCGCCAAGTACCTGGGAACTGCCAATGGATGGTTCCCTGTCAATATGCTTTTTTTTGGTCAGTTCAACATTTCATTCGGTCCTTATATGTTCTAACTCTGGATCTTACAGATCTTGTTAAACACCTTCTAGACAAATGGGCAGCAACATGGGACAGAGAATCTTCATGCAGCTTAAAGCCATGCATATTCATTATTATGTAACTTGATGTGACGCTGATCTGATCATCCTCCAGAGAACATCTTCAGTTGAGGTTCCACAACAATATCCAATTTTGAGGCTGGCAGCACCTTGGGCCCTATCTGGGAGTTTTATGACATTCATGCTCGCATTCCTGTCACGTTCACTGCTCTGACAATTTACAAACTCAAGCCGCCTTTTCTCTACTTTGAAGCTCTTATCTTGACTGAGGCTGTGAGTGCAATCTCCTCTAGATCTCGATAATACTAATATCTACCTGATCAGTTTATCTCTAACACTTCTGCTGATCTGTGACATTTTATGAACATGAATACTGTGAAAAAACAGCGCAAGTGTGAAGCAGAGCTCTTGTCTCAGCAGGGAACTTCAATGAGTCTAAATGGTCCCATGAGTCAAAATCCTCTTTGATCCATCTATCTGATTATTTGGTCACGGAAATCTGTCTCTCTCCTCAACTGACTTGTCTCCCAGTGACTTATTTAATCCTGGTAAGCATCAGAAACCTGCTGATGAAGAGACTCGTTGGAGCACTCAAGATCACGGATGCGATTGTTGAGAGAGAACAGCTAAGTTGCATGCATTGTATGAGCGGAATGTGCCTCACTTTGAGCCAACTGAGCCTCAGGAGTCAAAGCAGACGAGATACTGCTGAGAAGTTCCTGGCCCAGATTGCTTCGATGAGAACCGGTTCTCCTAGTTGGTAGGACGACGAGCAACTGGATGCAAACCAAGCTCAGTCTTGACAATAGACTTCTTTTTGAGAGGAATATGGTTCTCTTTATCTCCGTCACTGTCATGTCACTGCTAACATCAATCAGTTCTTCATTAGCAATCTCCTCATCATAAAGATCACAGGACCATTGGTTCTTGTCCTCAAATCCCCGCCGGTTCTAACCGCTGAATAGGCATCCATTTTTCTAGTTTGTGCTTTCATTTTGCTCTTGTAGCCTGGGGGCTCTCATTCTAAAGGAAATCCTGTCAGGTATAGCCTTTTTACTCCATTATATAGTCATTGATATCAAAAGGTTGGGCCCCAGAGAGGTGTCGCGGCTTCAGCGTCCAATTTCATCAGATGTCACACTCAGTCACACCGAGTTGTAACATGACTAATGCTACCCTGTAGCCCGGGGGCTCTCATTCTAAGAAGAATCCTGTCAGATATAGCCTTTTTATTCCATTGCATAGTCATTGAGATCAAAAGGTCAAGCCCCAGAGAGGTGTCGCAGCTTCAGGGTCTGATTTCATGAGCTGTCACACGCTGTCTCTATTGAGTCCCATGACCTTGTTGCGGAACCAAAATTATATCCGGAAACAACTAGCTGTGACAACCGGTGATGAATGATCGGGGAATGTGTTGGGAATGCGTCTGACGCACTCCACTTGGAGTGCGTCGGTCTTTGCCCCCGGTGTCGGATGGTAGATTCCACCAAGCATTCTACACGTAGTGCCAGTGAAGCACTGAAAGCTCGATGATGCTTCATTACCCCGATTCATTGTTTCCCGACTGAGCTTCTAGCTCTTATATTCTCCTTTTTCTGCAGCATCAATTTCTGGGACTACGAGCCTTTTGAGCTCATGGAGATCATTTTTGTAAGATGACCAGGGCCAGTACCAGGCCTCGGGATGATGCTGGAGAACCAAGTCAGCAGAGGAGGTTACTAGAAGCGTGTGATGAACCTAGAGGAATAAGCTGTTGATATGGGAGGATTAGGAATGAAGAAAGATGAGGCTGAAAATTGCCGCCGGAAAGCTGTGACCAGTGACGGTCTGTTACACGACAAATCCCGACGCTCGATTTCAAGAAAACTGACCACACTCCTCAAGATACTTGCAGGTAGATTTTCTTCCTACACCAAATCTGGATGTTCAACATTTTTGCAAACGAAAAGCGACAAATCTTCGAGGATGTACCGCTTGCCTGATCGTCACGCATCACTCTTGATCAAGAGGTGACCCCGATTACGAGACCCATTCATGGGCTCGTTTGTTGGGACGGAGCAAAATTCAGTACACCGTCATCAAAGAACCTATCGGGGATAGATCACATGGCATCTTTTCGCTACCGGCTAATTCAGGAACCGGTATCCGGCCGATGTCATCGCTTTCCAAGTCATTCGTGGTCGATTCATGCGTTTGTTTGCATCAATTGCCGTTTTGGTCAACTTTGCATCATCACTCCACCACCAACTAATGGCTCCATGGCCCAGTTGTAGAGAAATTAACAAGGGAACCACAGTTATCTCAAGATAGGGCCTTGATCAAATGTTCAGAGGATTATGGAACTTGCTAGAACCTAAAATATGGACCGAATTGCTTTCTCAGCGGTAGTTGGAGCAAGCCGGACCAAACAAAATTATTTATATCCGGGTGCTCCAAAATATGTCTATCGTTACCGAAATAGCTGTATCATCTGATCACCAACCAGTTATGGCTCCTTGTTGGCTCACGGCTTACGCCTGTGGGGCGGTATGTCGGCATACAGACTTACCTGTGTCATGTGATATATTCCCTTTTTCGAAGTCCATTCCCACAGCCTTTCTAGTCACAAGAAGTGATCTTTGTGCTCGTATCAACACTTCTAAAGGGCTTTGGTGCAGCATAAACTATTCATCCATTGCTCAAGCAACTTATTATGTCTTGTGAACTATCTGTTGACCTGGTAAAATGTATCTAGATGATTTTTGAGACAATCCCCCAAAAAAGCATTCAAAAACTACACGGAAGCACCACAATAGTATCAGGAACTGTGCTGAGTAGCTCCCAAGTCAGTGCAACGATCAATAGTCTAGTGATTGGCCCATCTATGTCTCCATATCAATGTCAAGGGCTGAATCAGTAGCAATTAGTATCAAATCACCAGGCTAACACAACAAGTGGGACAGAAACTGGCAAGCAGGACATATGGTACTCATACATGTCCATTTGATCCCTTATTTGGGCTGTATTTTACATGTCACAGACCATCCTGGCTCTCGATAGAGACCAAATGCGCCACAGGCAGAGAAAATTTTCAATAAATCAGGCCTGTTGTACTGGGAAACCTGTGGTAAATTTCAATAAATATCAATATGAATCTTTCTGTGGCAATTCTAGAACCTTGGGTGCACTCAAATGCCAGCTAAGGATTGAAAAGAGCCAAACTTTCATCCAACTTTACTCAGCTCATCAGCCGCTTCGGAAGTCTGAGATTTCACACAGTAGATGCATGTCTTTCAAGGTATGTCCTTTGCCCTTCCACTTAACCTAAACTTGAATATCTTGATTATCCACAGGTGTAAGTGGTAAGCCTCCTTGTTTGTATCAAATCATGATAAGAGGCTACAGCAAGAAGAAATGCAGTCTCTGCTGCAAGTATTTCATCTCCTGTGTACATGTCCACCATAATGGGCAAGCAATTGCCACATAGGACCTCAGATGTGAGTAAAATAATTTTGAATATATTCTACACAAACACCATGACTACAAGTGTTCCCTTTCTGTTGCTGTTCAATTCCGGTCAACCAGTATTCAGATAAGCATTGGCCAGATGTCTTCCCTCAAATCCCTGAGCCATTCTTTGCTGTTAAGACCCAAGTCATTTCTTTGAGCTGCCATCTTGATTTGATTGTGCAGCAGCAAGATTGGGGATCTCATTTGAACCCATAACCGTGCAACAAGATTTGAAAGCTGGTAATCAATAAATAAACCATGGGGGCTCGTATTTGCCACCGAAGGCTGGCCTCTAACTCGCTGGTTGTTGATTGGAAACGGTCAAGCAGGACCTGCCTTCAAGGGACCAGTCTTCTGGCATAAAACATGTTTGGTGATTCAGTCCAGGCTAACAGTAGGTGATGTTGCTTTGGCTCTGATGTAAGACACAAGATACTTGGGTTACTTACGAGAGGATTGCACAATCAGAGGAGTCCATGTAACACCTCAACAAAGGAGTGAGGGCCAATTAGACCCCCTCCAAAGCAAATGAACGAGCACAGTGCACGCCGACACCCTCACCATACACAACATCAGTTGACTGAATGTGATAGCTCGACAGATACTGTTGAGTGTCCCTGAAAAGACTAATCCCCGTGTCAAATAACAATGTAGTCTAGAGGTACTTGCGAGCTGGACTGTCATCTGGAGAGGGTTTGGATTCATGCGTATAAGTAGGAAGGAAGGAGCTGTAAGACGCCTGGAGAACGCCGTGGAAAAATCAAGATTGTTGGACTCTGATCAGTCTTTCGGCACTGCCCACATCTTCCCATCACGTGACCGACGCATATAATCGTTTTAGCGCCTCATTAGGCAAAGTCGCTGTCGGGCCTGAGCATCGCCGGTATCTTACACTACGGTGGTAACATGACATAAGCGGACCTTTGCGCCGCGGTGCAGGTCCGAATAACAGACTGGGAGCTACGCGCATGCAACGCATCTACGCAACAACGCCTCGGCCATACCCACATTCTCCTCCACCATCATCAAATACACCGCACACCACAACAACGGAGAGGGTATGTCCGCGCGTTGGATGTTTGGGTGGGTAGTGCGGAACAAGGGCGGAGCAGAAAAACGACTCGGAGCTCGCGTGAACATTGGGACTAGTGGTGGTTGTCTCACTCGTGGGATAGCGGACTCTGTCAAACGAGGGATATCACGGATTCATGACTCGAAGAAATTCCGTTGATGATATCAGGAACAGGATTCCTGAATCGTAGAGATATTAACATATATATCTATACCCGCCACTATTCTATACCCGTCACAATGCCCAATTGTTGCAAACAGATGGCAATAGAACAAGACTCATCGAGCAGCTAGATGTTCCGGGCGAATCGCGGCAAGATCTTATGGCTCGAGTCCTTCAAGCCCCGCTCGAGTCCCATTTGCATTGGTTCCCTTGGCAATAGCTCTCACCACGATACCATCGGCCGCAGCAAACCACCAGAGCGTCGTGACGCCCACAGGGAATGTATATATTGGATCCCAGATCAGACCTGGATAACAATGACCCATTATTTTATCGCTTTTGGTCTCCATATCGACCAGTTAACCGTCAAACCTAATCCTTTGGTGAGACAGACCATTCTTGAGCCTGGTCAACACTAATATTTCTCATCTGGAACAATTTTGATACTTTTGGCTCACCGAATCAGGGCATTCACGGTCAGTCATGGTAGGATCCTGATGGCGATAGATGGCAAGCGACTTGAGCATGAATTGCTTCCACGGAAATGCCGTGGGCAAGCGCTGAGACGTCGAGGTCCCTTGATCCATGACGAGGCGCCTTTGAAAGTCTAGAAGGCCAACTCGACGAGTTGTGGTCATTCCAAGGTCTTTTGCGGAAATTCACCGCAGTGATGTCCTGGGTGAAAATTCATCGAAATGACTCCACATATTGATATACAGTTTCTCCAGCCGCGAGTATCTTACACTATGTTCAATGGTAACATAACATAAGCTATCCTTTACACTTGTGCGCCGATTCCCATCTTCGAGCACATGAAATGCAGGTCCGAATAAAATACTGGGTGTGCGTACAATGTATTTGCCTCGGCCAGCCCACATCTCATCCACGATCATCAACTACACCGCACGCCCGCACATGTGGATGTTTGGGTGGGTAGGCTTCACGGATACGTGACTCGATGTCTTACAGATGGTGAAGTGATCTCTAGGGGTGCGAGACTGGTCTTCACGGCAATCTTCTCAGTAGAAGGTGCAGTGAAATGACTCGGAACTTATGTGATATTAGGAACTGGATTCCTTGGCGTCCTTAGCAACACAGTATAATCCGGATATTCGCGATCTGCAGGCTTGAATCGATGAGGACATCAGAGGAACAAAATATCCGGTGCCTTGTACCCCATGACTCGTTTTAACTCAATATCGCCCTAGAGAGTGAGTTGAGGGCATGCCACATTTATCGCCAGTTTCTGCCAGCACTGCCATTCATGTTTAGCATCCAAGGGGTCTGTCTGCGTCTTTCCGATCCCTTGACCTGAAAGAGATAGTCTCATTCCCATCCGTTTCGGTGACGCCACGTGTCATCAATATAAAATTGATGGATGTAGCTGTCATCCAAACCAGCTTCCATCATTTTTTCTTCCGACTCTTCGCTCGCGTGGCATGTGGCACGTGCGACCCTGAAGGGGGGACAGGGCTACAGTCAAGATGGTGTTCAATGAAACAGGCCGGGAAAATATAATTCCATCGCTTTGGTTGGCTTGATGTAGAAGTGAAACCTAAACAATACAACGTGCCAAAGGTATTCGGCCCAGGATGCGATAGAGAATACTCTGCGAAATAGTATATGTAGTGTCAGTGAGACGTCAAGAAGATATCTAGAGGTTGAGCAGAAGGAGCCTAGTAGGATAACATAAAATTTGATGAAAATGCTGGCAGGAGAAGTCTAAGAGCAAGCCATGTTGGGGAGAAAAAGTGGACTACATCTCCGCTTGAGAATTGGACCGAGAAGAAAGCGAATTCTGTATGACGAAATCAGGTGAAGGACAGAATTTGATCTCAGCAGATTCAAACTTGAGAGCAAGAGGCGCCCAAGTGACATAAACAAGAGCAGAACGTATTAATCGCGATCTGATCGTGATTTCCTTTTTCAGCATAGTAGTAGCAGAAACGCCGGGTTGCCAAGTTATCCTGATAAGGCCAGTTTTCAAACCGAAGTCTGCTCGTCATCGCTTCATCACTTTTTACCCAGCCACTGAGGCAGGGTCACAAGGCTCTTATCCCTCAAGCTATAAACCAACAGTACCGATGAAAGCCCAAAAAATGCGCAATCAGTTGACGATACCACACTTCATAAAGATTCCAAACATCCTTGCTGTCTTGTGTATCATTAGTAATTCTCGGGGTGTACATTTTGAAATGATATCTACAGAGAAAACTTGTTCTCGGCCTCGGTGGACTGGGGCTTGAGTCTCTCGGTTCGGCATTGTGAGTTGACAGCCGTGCTACAGGCGCCACATTCCAGATACGGACTGCCGTGCAACCGGTTAAAAGTTTCGAGGGAGAGTCCCCGCGAATGATCCACTAGCAGCAATGATCTCTAGTGATCGGCAGGTGATAGGCTCAGGAAATGCCACGCTAGCGAGATCAGAGATTGGTTGCGAAGACAGGATGCCAGCGTGACAGTGATACTCGAATAATGGGGTTTTCATCGAGAAAGGGACCGAAAAATCGGATTGCTGCCCTGTTTCATGGAGAGTCGCCGCCGCCTCAGGGTCTAGGCCATACAGAGAGTGTCTCTGAGGGTGGTTGGCAGCCATGAGGCACAAGGGGAAAAGAGATCTCAGCATATGTAAATTTTGAGGGTGGTGGTTTAGTGAACCATCAAATTGAAGTAGGGGACTGCGTCCTCGATTAAAACAATTGAATCCCATTAAGCATTCCAATTCATATTCTATATCACAATGCTTCCCTTCTATATTCACGGGATAAATGAACTGCGACAGGCACACCCCATTTAGCGTCATCATTCTCCGACACATTCTTGGATTCAATATACAAAACACGAATAAGTTAATAGCTATTCAATACAGGGCTCTCCGGAAGAAGAATGAAGAGAAAATAAGATGAAGAAGGGCGAGATTTCCATGGATTCCCGGCCTATATGGAGGCAAAATGGTGGTGGGATAGAGCAAAAAACAACAGCGTGGCAAGCCAAAAAATATGGCAGCGACAAACGTACCGAACAGCCGTTGGAAATATGATTGCTGAACCAACAAGTAGAGGGGCTGAAAAGCAACGAATTGAGGGCTGGCGAACGGCACTGGTCAGGAATTCACCACAGCATGCATATAGCTCGGCCAACGCACTAGGTCTTCAATATGCTGGAATTCGGCGTGATTGGAGAGCGATATGAGAGACAAATAGCCCGGCTCGATGGTGGAGAGGTTGAGAAAGCCTGGGAAGTTCCTCCAGTAATGTTGGCTGATGCTTGGTTACGATTCACACGTGTGCCGCTGTTGCCTTTTGAGGATAATCGCGCTCCCCGCATCAGCGGCACTGTGTCGCTGAATCATTATCTTTGTGTGTGTCGTTACTTGTACATCCTCCTATATTCATAGTCCTCACCGAACTGATCACCATTTCGAGAAAAAACAATTGTCGTTGGCGTCCCCTTTCTAAATTCAAGGTCTTTGTGCGCTCCGCAACTTGCCTACATAGTAAGACTGTCGTCGTCTGACCAACAAAGTTGATCTTACCCCTCTATAACCGACATCTGGTCTGACAGATCAAGTCTAAGATTAAGGGCTGAGAAATGGCGACCCTTGGCGGTCTCTTTGAGAGGCGAAATTTTGCTTGAAAATGAATCTTAGATCTGTATGTTCTCCTCTTTTGGACTAGTCCATTGCAAGAATGGCGCTCAATCAAGAGCTGCAAAAGGAGCGAATAACAGCGTAATAATGTAGATAGCACCTACCGGGTCAACAAAAGGATATTGGAGGCCAATGACCAAATAAGTGTGCTACATGGCAGACATAGGCGGCGCAGTCACATGATCATAACGGAGACCGAAGACACCCAAAAAGGAATCTAAATTCAATATTATATACAATGAAAGGGCTGGCGGCTTTGACTCGCTAGCGGGCCAGTGATCCTGAACATTCTTATGTGTCGTCATAGTTTGTTGATTATATAGTACTGGCCGCCACTGCCACTTCGCATCATCGTCGCTTATGACACAAAGCCACGTTTTTTTCCGATGCAGATCACGTCACGTCCCTTGTTTCATCCACTCTCAACCCAATCTCGAATATCACAACAAGAGACAACCCTGGATGACGCACCCAAGAACCGTGCGGAACTTGAATCCTGAAACTGTCCGGTGAAAATGAGGTAGTGAGATTCAATTCCAAGACCGTCCGACAGACGGGGACCTACCTGTGATATTGCTTTTTTTGTCCGCGCCGATCGAGTCATCTTTCCAGCCTTTTAAGCTTTTCGTGGGCCCAAGTTCTGATCCTTTAAAGCTTGAGATGTTGTTCCAGCAGTTTTCTTCCCAAAGATCACATCATGCCCTCAAAAGGAGTTTATACAATGTCGTGTATTGCAATCGGCGTTGGACCCGGTGGTACCATATCAATGGTTGCGTAGGACTTCATTTTTTTGAGGCATTTGATGGGTTACTGACAATAAAAATCATTCCAGTCGTGTCGCAATTGTCGATTACCGGGGTCAGACGGTTCTTGACACCTATGTTGTTCCCACTGTGAAGGTTTGCGCGACTTTTTGGTCTGCTGTTGTTGAACTGAATCGGTTTTCAGGTGACGGACTACCGAACCGCGACAACGGGGATCCAACCGTCCCATTTGAGTGGAAGTATGACTTGCAAGAATGATTTTTACTCAACTTTTGCTGATGTGCTTCTTCCAGGTAATGCCGTCCAATTTTCGGTTGTTCAGGAACATGTCGCGAAACTCCTCAAAGGAAACATTGTAGTCGGTCATAGTCTGTGGAATGACTTCTCTAGTAGGTATTTTGGTCTCCTTTGGCTTGTTCCTCAACTCATTCGCATCTGTAGTTCTTGGAATTTCCCATCCAGCTGTCGACACCCGAGACGTTGGTCTCTATCAGGTATGTTTTCTTTCCCTTTTGAAGTATATTGCAAGTTGTAACTAGCTTTCAGCCCTTCCGGAATGCACTTCGCTCCCCGAGACAGGTCGTAGGTCTCCAGACTTTGGCCTGGCAGCTCATGCAAAGGCGATTTCAGCAACAGGAGAGCAATCCTGTATGTTTCGATCATTTTATTTCCACCTAGATTCTCATTTCTCCATTGTCAGCTTGAAAATGCGCGCGCTGCCTTGGATTTGTATCGGACCCAACAGCAAGATTGGGAGACAGCCATTGCACATGGAACCTGGCCTTGTGCTCTCCCACCCAGCTCTTACTCCCGATGCTATAAATGATGACGACCGGAATACCGCCAAACACACGTGGAAAAGCATATTATTGTAACTGCCTCTTGACCATATACTGCCTCAGTGCAGCTAATTTCTTAATTTCTTATCATGTCTATATTTTTAGCACTTGTCTTCCATAATGTAAATAACACAGAAATGCTTCCATGAAACAAGCCTGCACCGTTTCCTTGGCGAGCGCTGAGAAAGTTGGACCTGAAAGTTTGTGGCATTTAACGTGAAAGGTTATTTCTTTCCCCCAAAGTTCAGAGACTCAGAATCGTAAGGGCGTCAAGGTAATCATGATACTCAATCATGCTATCTCTATGTTTGTGCCCCGAATCCCATCTTTCGACCGGATGTCATGCATGATGCAGGTCCGAATAACACGCCGAGTGCTAGAAGCGAAATTCAACCCTCCATCATCAAAGAGCCCAAAGGGGAAAGGTCACATGTCGCGATTTCCCACAGCGGATGACGCAGGCTTAGCTTGCCGCTTACATATCTCGCCCGACGTCCTAAAGGTCTCAATAGTGGTCCTCAATTCTGGGACGTTGCGGTATAAGGGGAAAATAGTGATACCGATAGCGATGCACAGCCACCAGAGCTTTCCGTGCCCAAGTTCGAGTCCTGAAGAGACTCTTTCAAATCACATATGTAGTTGTTGCTGTCATCTCATGCCCAGGCAGACGAGTTTGGAAAGCGGCTGAGAAATATATTTATGTAATATTTTTGGCCATATGATCATAAAGAAACAGGTTCCTGCATCAACATCTGTAATAGTCCTGCAATAATGACCGCTGGTTTCCAATGGCATATGAATGCTGCTGTGATTGCCATGTTGTAGAACAGTGTGGGTTGGTGGAGATGAGTTGAAATCCCTGATACTGACCTGGTATATCTGTTTTCCATTGTGGAAAGAAGGTTATATAGTCTCCAAGTGTCTTGAAATCTGTGTTTCAGCGAGCTCTAGGCATTTCACAGGGACCTCCAGGTATCTTAGACACTCTAAAGCTAGTTTGAGGGTTCTAGGGTGTGATTTCTCTACTGCTCCAACTGTTTGAAAACAACTGAGCCGCTGAGTCAGGATTGTGATGAGTAACGTGGTGCGGCCGAGAAGCCGGTCGCTATCTGCCTGCCTTTTCGGGCATTTTCTTCTTGAATATTGTATAATACCAATTCCATAGCGCGCAGCGGCCTGGAAAAAATTGCGGAAGGTATGTAATATCAGCATTTCTCTTTGGGGCCTAGAAAGGTATAGGATTTAGTCCTCCTACTGTTCAGAACCTCAAATACTCCGGTATTCTGCAGACCGCTGCAGTCGAGGCATTGTGTCTGGAAATTAGCTCTTAAATTTGGGAAAAAATTGAGTATATATTTAGTCAGACTTGGGAGAAATATGAGGTCCTTGAATGTAGGGAATAGCCAAAAACTTCCCTTTTCCTCTTCTTCCTCTTTCCTCTTTCCTCTTTCCTTTTTTGGATTTTGGATTTTCTTTTCTTTTCTGGGATCCCACTTATATTGCTATCTTGCCACAATTCTAACGGGTCGTTGCTTGCCCTCGGTCAACCAGGTCATCCCATTTTGGACAACTGACCGGTGGTCACAGACTCACAGCAGCCTGCTTCTGAGTTTCCCTTCGACAATACACCTCTGGTCTGTATGATTGTGCAGGAGGGAAAACTCATTCACAATGTCCAACTGCAACCCGAATAATGCTCAATATGGCTCCAGAGCTAGGCTCACTGGTCACACCTGTGTGTTAACCCAGTTACCAGTCATGTGCACCTTCCTGTTTTGGAAAGTATTTCCGCAGCTCTTTTTTCTAACATGTTCGCCATTAACACCTCATTTACACATTCAACTTGAATGCTGGGACAGCAACTTGATAGGGCAGAAAGCAATGTTCCCGGGTCATTTTTAACTACACTCTGCTGCAACAGGGGGACTTGTATTGCCACCAAAGGATGGCCTCTAGCTCACTGGTCACTGAATGCACGGCACCCGCATAGTGATCCAACTCTCTGCCACAGCAGTGTAGGGGGTATGCGCGCGGGCTCGCTTCTATCGCTGAACCACAGTCGTACGTACTAGCTGTTCGGGCGGCAACGGGGCGTCCCACTAGCTATTGGTGTCTTTTCCACCATTCTGCAGATCTTGATCTCCTTGAGTATGGATAGCACCAGTGTTTCAGCTTTCAACTCCTCTTCCTCATAGCGTACTCTGACCAATAAAGACGCAAGATCCAGAGACGTGAGTATTGACAGAATTTCAATGAAGCCAGGTGTGATGTTGTGAATACTGATAGACGATCTGGCTAATACTGACAAACTGAATCGAAACGATCTAGGCTCCTCGTGACTCACATCGCTGAACCCTACTTACATCTGGCCCTTTGTTGGTTTCGCGGGTCATTCTATACTGTCTTAGTGGTCTAGTTGAAATAAAGCCAGATATGGTGGAGCTATTGTCTTCCGTAATAGAGCGCGAATAGACGAAGCAGCGCACTAGATGCTGCGGGATCACTGAAATGACTGAATCAGTGATGATTTCTCCTTTGAGTGATCTCAACGGTGGTATAACCGTCAAGAACGAGCGGAATGAGTCTTTTAATCCGCGGACAATTCCGGACCCAAAGTCACGTAATGAGTAATTATGCCGAGTTGAGATTGTCGGAGATCAGGGAAAGTAGCACTACATGTTAGTACTATCTTGATCACCAGTGCCAGATTCATCAAACATGTAGTCTGCCTAAGAAATACTCAAGTAGTACTGACAAGATTCAAACTCACGAAAAGAGAGTGAACTACTACTACTCAAATCGTCGTTCAAGTATCTAGATGTCAAGTCGAAACCTTCCTTTCTGGCGACCACCGATCCATTCCAATTGCAATTTCATCCACCGAGAATGTTCTGAATTTAACATGCATCAGACGTCCCTAATACACCCTACAAATCTTACTGTACAATACCCTCAACCGGAATCCCAATCAAGTTGATTTGGCAGAACTGAATTAGATAGGCGAGCAGTTGATCGAGCTTGTCAAGTCATTGAAATTCTGAGTTCCAGCAGCGCCTTGAACATGGAACATGTTCCATGTTCCTTCGGTGAGAACAGCAACATCGTGGGTTTTAACTCCACTGCTGTGGCAGTCAAAGTCCCTTGAGATAGTCAGCTAAAGATACACCAGGAATAACAATCCTAGGTCACACATACTCGAAGAATATGCACACAAATCCCGTAGGAACCTCGGCTGTCGAAATTGCTTTGTTGAGGAAACTGAGGCCTCCTTTAAGGTTGAGACAGCTGTCGGAGACAATCGGGATGGTAGCACAACCCTGGGCTGGGATGATAGTGCCGGTGCAAACAGTTATGGTTGTAGAGGCTTGCTATCAAGAATCATGAGTGACGAAGTTGATCGAGAGGATTGAGGACCTACTTCACTTCGAAGGCCTAGTGCTTCAGCTCCGGGAGCGGCTGAGACAGCGACGAAGCTGGAGAAAGCAGCAAGGATGAACTTTGCAGAGAGCATGTTGACGCTGATAGGTTGCAGGAGCGAACTGAAGATGAAGGTCCTTGACCATTGTGCTTTTATACCTCGCTCGGACCTAAAATCTTGGATATCAAGTTTGATTCTTGACACCTCTCTGGCAGTGAATGGCGGTTTGAACGATGGACTGGAAAAAAGAGAAAACTCCGGTGTTTACGTATTTGAAAGTCAGTGGAGCCGAGCAGTTCAATTATCGCCGCAAAAAGCGCGAACAAAAGAGGAGTCTTCAGTCTACAAAATATATAACCCTTGAGGAACATTGGCTCACCTTTGGTATTACTGTGTTTGGTGCTAAGCTTTGACTAGTTACCACCAAGTTATCGACATCTCCGGAAGATTCTGGGTTGAAAACTGTCATGTGGAATGCAAAGACCAGCCTCTCGGCAACAGAAATATCAGATGTCTCGATCCCGGATCAGACTTGATGACTGCAGTCTGCCACCAGTCGAAGTCACTGCAGTTTTTATTGACATGTACCGGAGCATGCTCCACATTTGAGACAGATTCAATTTTCGGGCCCGAATACACTGGCTTTTTGAAATTCTCCCATGATCAGACTTAATTAGACCCTCTCCGAAGCGAACAAACGAGCATAGTGCACGCTGACACCCTCACCATATATAACATCAGTCATCTAGATGTGATAGCCCGACAGACACTGTTGAGAGGCCCTGATCCATGAAAAGATTAATCACCGCATCAAATAACAATGTAGCCTAAGTTAGAGGTACTTGTGAGCTGGACCGTCATCTGGGAACAATTGGTCAAGGTTTGGATTCATATGGAGGAAGAAAGGAGCCATCAAACGTCTGGAGAATGTCGTGGAACAAATTAAGATTTGACGATGACAGTTGGACTCGGATGAGTCTTTCGGCGCTGCTGACATGATATCGTCCCAGCACGTGACCGACGCGTATAATAATCGTTTCGGCACAATCATGGGCCTTTACACTTGTGCCGCGATGGACGCAACAGCGCGTCGGCCATCACCGGATACGCCGTATACCACAACAGCGGAGAGGGTTCGCCCGCGCGTTGTATGTTTGGGCGGGTAGCGCAGAACAAGGGCCTCGCGGATGTGCGTTGTGTTTGGTTGAAAGTATGCTGCGGGACTTGATTCATTGCAGGTGGAGCAAGTGATCCTCGCGAGTGTGCTCCTCGCGGGTGGAGCAGCAATCCTCGAAGGAGCAGTGGTGATTGTCTGATTTACTGTTGGGATAGCAGACTCTGTCAAACGTGGGATAGTAGACTTTGACACAGATTCATAACTCGAAGAAAGTTTGCTGATGATATTTCTGGGTCAGACAAACATTAAATAACATATGTCCATACCCATCTCAATACCCGATTGTTGAAAAAGGATGGCCATAGACAAGCCCGTACTCTGGTGGTTTGCCGCGGCCAATGCTAATGCAGTGAGATCTATTGAGGAAATCAGTGCAAATGGGACTCGAGTGCTGTGACGCCCACAGGGACCGTATCCGTTGCCTGAAGTAAATTTAACCCATGGGATCCTTGCAAAATCCTCCAAGACATACCTGCATCCCTCGAAATTCAATCGTAGCAGCTCGTTATGAAGACTTAGATTCAGCACATAATATTTCTGATGCAAAGAAGGAATGCCAGAGGCTAGAGAAAGCTGGTTGATGATTCAGTATCAGGCTCATCTGCTGTTCTGAGTCTCTCATGTAGCTCCAGGACTCGGATGGTCTCCCATAGCGGCTGTTGATAAATTTCTTATGGAACCGATCCAGTCCAATTTCTAGTTGGCGCACAGACTCATCGGTCTCAATCTCAAGAATGAGACCTTCAAAACACACCCCTCACTCCCAGTAGCCACACTTGTATCCCGCAGTGTACTCGTCACAATTTGAGAGTCCTGATCAAGTCGGGTATCTTGACACCAATGACTCTGGCCGACATTCGCATATACCTGTTACTTTGACCTGTGGCATGGCCCGGATTCGGCTGCGACCATCGTAGTACACTTGATGTTATTCCTCCTTTTTGATTACCTCAGCTCGGATTAGACACAACGGTATAGATTGAGTGCCATCTGAAGAACTTTAGATTCAGCTTCTTTTCTCATATGACCGGTGTGGCCTTGTTAGAGAGATTCCTAGATGTGACTGAACAGTCTTGTAGGGGGACTGCCAACTGGACTATGAGCAGAGAAATAATTTGAATGTGGTGTCAAGAACTCCCATTTGTGGCATTTTGAGAGGTCTACTGGGCTTCAATACATGGTCATACACCTGTTAGTGATTGCTGATACCCACAAGATGCACCCCTATTTCAATATGGCGAAAGGCCATAGTTTCTCCGAGCTCAGATTTCTCCTACGTGATCTCGCTATTTGTGTCGTACTTTCGGTACTGGAAGAAATCTGAATCTGAACGTCTTGAAAATCGACCATACAGACTTCCTCTGTATTGGTTTCAGGGGACGAAGATAACCAAAAATGTTTGGTCCAGATAGAAGATGATCGTGCGGATGAAAGACCCAAGGAATATCCGAAGACTCCACAGAAGCATCAACTATGATAGCCTTGCAAAGAGACTCGTGGCTGACGATGAACGGTGGCACTGCTATGAGTCGATAGTTTATCTGACTGGTCAATATGATACTCGGGAGGTAATACTTGTTGTCTGACTCCCATGATGCATTGCTCTATTAGCCGATTGAGTGAACGTGCGAGTTTGTCCATGGCGCGAAAGACCTAACACTGTTGAGTATTTTTGTCTCACACCCAGGCATGAATTCAGTGTAATACACAAGAATCAGCGAGATACAGTCTACAAGATACAGGTATCTAACGCAATGATCTGAGAGCTGGTCGGAAGCAGATCGTTTTAACCCCAAGATCCCGATAATAATAATTCTGCGAAGCCCCAATTCCGATTTCAGTTGATAATTGAATTGAAACTGAGGATTTGGACAGCAGTTAACATGGTCTTGATGACTCTGTAGCACTGTATCTCATTTTTGCGCTTTTCCTATCATTGGACTCCACTGGGTGACCCATCAGACTCTTTATTCTCGGTCTCAGTCCGAGCCAACCCCCGAATATACTGAAGCAGTCACGCTTTGAGCGGTCACCTCACAGTTTGCATGGTTCTCGTTAGCCAGCCTCCAATGAAACCTGAGGTTTTTCATTGTCATATTGAGGTATTTGTCTATAGATTGCCCAACTCAGTACAATAGGAAAAGCGAACTTGGAAAATACAGGCCGCGAACGGCATCAAACGAGATGAAAGGGCGCCCTCGTTTACGCGATGGCGGGGTCTCTGGGGTCCCACCTGATCGCCGTAAGACGGCCATCATGTCGGACATTGATTTTCTCGCCTATCACGGTCCAGAACGAGCTGTGCTTTCCCTGTTGCCATACTAAACAAGCCCCAAGGAGCCACAAGGAGCCACCGCCGTCATTTTTTGGGGCCAAAAGCCACGGGTTTGCGCACCAAAGATATTCCACGAGGGCTTTCGTGGCGCTGTCGGCGGACTTTGGAAAATCTGTGATTTAATCTGTATCCCATCGACCACCTTCAGACCGGAAATAGTGAATAAAGATTTGATGGCGGGACAAGATCAAAAATCGCCCAAAAAGGATCTGAAAAGCAAAATCTATTCTGGAAGAGGGGGTCCTACCTCTTACAGAATAAATCTGAAAGAGCTCCAAGTTCATCAAAATTCGCTAAAATGGGAGCCAACGCCGGTCGGCACCCCGGCATCTCTCGGGTAACCAGTCTAGTTCTAATATCTGAAAAATAAGCGGCGACGGGAAGTCACCCACTCTTGCCAATCTGTTCCGCTTGCAGGGGACATAAAAAGTCGTGTTTCAGCTTTTTACGTGTTTTACGTATTTCGGCATGTGTTTACCAAAAAGTTATGTGTCATCTTACTGATGCTTTGCTCCGTGCCAATAAACCTGGCTGTCTCTAGGGCTGTCTTTTCTCATGAAATACCAGTTGTATATGATACACAATGGACATTTGGTTCATTCTTGAGCGGATATAGCAGTGGCAGCTTGTATGTGTTCGTTGAAGCCTCGTTTCGGGTCGTCGGCCGAGTAGCCGATAATTCCATCTTTGAAACCCGCCGGCGGAAAATATTCACAGGGTCATCAAAACATGGTGTAAATTCATAGGAGTGAGGTCAAATTGTAGCCAAGACAAATTACTATGAGATGGAACCCAGCAAGTAATCAGTCAATATCATGAAGGCCTCGCAGTATGCGCTACACTAAGGTGGCCGACTAACCAACCTATAAGTGACAGGTTACCTGGCCACCTTAACATTAGTTGTTCAATACCTCGGCCTTCACAGTATCAATTGACATGTGGGAGGTTACCGGTTACAGCTCCTCGTCATGGCCCCCTCTGATGAATTTAGATCGAGTTTTGATGACGTGACAAATATTTTTCATCCCTCAATCGGTATTGATCGGGTACCTGGCCGAGCCTGGCCGCCGTTTTTAATTGGACAGATTTAGCTCCTATCAGTTTCACAGCCTTCCATGCCGTTTTGCTGATGAAATTTGCAAAGAGCTCAGACCAATGATGAAACAATGATCGGAAGCCAAAACGCCATCAGAACTCATCAGCACGTATAAAAGCTGGACGATCTTCCCATTTTCCTTCAAGCTGGTCTTCACCCCCATCACTACTATATCATCATGCGTTTTGCCACTATCGTTTTTACATCCTTCGTCGGCCTTGCCACCGCTGTCGTTGCATATCCTACTGCACAGCCTCTTGCAGCTCTGACTCTTCACGCTCGTACTAAGCCAGAATCTGGCGATTCGTAAGTCTCTCAGTGCAACTTGTATCCATTTGCTCATCTTTACCAGCAAATATCGCGGCAGTGAGCGCAGACGAGAGACCAACCGAAATGCTCAGAGGGCGCACAGAGAGAGAGAGAAAAAGAAGGCCGAAGATGGAGCAAAGGGCCTAGAGTATCTCGAAGCAGGGGATACACTACTATCAGTGAAGAAGGAAAGAAAGGATCAGAAACCTTGATCTTGTCTAGAATTGTGTACTTTCTGTTTATTTATTTGCATATGCATCCCTTTGCCATATTTCCCCGACCTCAGAATCAGGATCCTCGCGGCTATTGGCAGGCCCATCCAAATTTCCTCCTGTACTTACTGGACCAGCATTTGTTCATCCCCCCGGTAGTATTATCCAGGAGCGTTTGGAGAAACGCATCGCCACATACCATGACCTACGCAACGCCCGTCGCCAACAGCGCCGGTTATCTCGTTCATCCCAACACTCATTGTTCCAGGGGTGGGCCATAATTGCAGTAGGTCGGGTAATAAGGTCTCGAAGCCGCAGCAAATCGCAATCCTTGGCCTGGATGATCACAAGTAGTCCCGTGTGCTTACCGTGTCTGGGATTCTCTCTTACTTAGCGTAATATACTTGCATTCCAAACAGAAAGGTTACTGTTTCAGGCTGATTACATGGAGGAGAACAACAGCGTCGAGGGAGCTTGAAGTCGGCGCCGGAACTTTGGCAGTGTTTGCCGGTCCTACTTTGACACTACTTGGGAATCCTTCAGCTCTCATACCGTATGCTTGGAACCATCCAACTTACTCGATCGATGTCTCCTTGGGTGGCAGAAGCGAATAGTCAGGCAGAGTCTCGATAGACTCTTCCTCTTCGAGAACTGTAGTCAGTAAATAGAAACCGGGCTGGTCAAAAATTCTTACTCTGCACGATAAAAGTATCGATCCTGAAGTGCTCGCTGCATATTGGATTTGGGAGGCAGAGCTCTTCCTTCTGCCAAAGCAGATGTGTAAACATGGTCATTCGATTCTGCTCTTTCAATGACTCTCACAGTATCGAGAATACCCATGTCGGTATCGAGCGCTTGTTGAATCGATTTACTGAACATGTCATCTTGGAGTACATATATACATTGCTGAAGGCTGTCAGCCTGCTGCACGAAAGCCAATTCTTCGTCGGTTAAGCCAGCGTGTTCTGATTGTTTGCCTTTGCGACGATCTTTGAGTGCTGCGATGTCGTCCAGGGAAAAACGAGCAACGAGGATACCTGTGGTTGTATCGATTTCAAGGAAATTTGGTGGGTCAGGACGAATGACATTCAAGCTCGTAAGAATGTCGCAAGGAAATTTTACGCTTTGTTCAACATGTTTGCCCTTGTATCCGCTGCTCCTGAGCCCTGATCGGAATTTTTATATCGATGTTACATTCTGGAATCGATTGGCTCGTACTTTCAGAAAGAAAGTAGCTGGAGTCATCGAGCTCCAAGTCTCGCCGTGACATTCAAGTACGAGTGATGCAGAAATAGTCGATTCCCCCGGTATACGAGGAGTCCACGAGAGTGCTATTTAGGCAATCAGAGCAATCCATCTCGTAGAATCTGAGTCAAATTTTGACTAGACCAAGATTCCTGACTCTAGCTGCCCCAGGATAAAGAAGCAGAATCCGGGCTTTGGATTGTAGCTGGTACAGTGTACAGAAGACCGTCAAAGCACGGAATGGTTGCTGCAGTGCTCGGGCGATGGAGGTCAGAGGGAAAACTTCTAATGTTGAACGTTGAGGGCAGCTGGGCTGACTGGAAAGAAACATGATATTTTTACAAGAATTTATGCTATATTGCTCCTCATATTAATAGGAAGGAACCTTGTGAGTCAAGTTATGGCGATGACACATTCAGCAGTGGTGACATAACATAATCCCAGCACGTGCCCAACGCGTATAGGAGAACCCCGCATATTGATAGCGAAAAGCTCACCTCGGAATCAAAGTCGTAAGTTCATATTCAAAGCATATCTTCTGGGGTGCGTGAAAAGTCACTGTCAGGTTGAACATCAACTTGTGCTATTACTATCTTACGCTATGCTTAATCGTGCTATCTTTGGAAGGCCCTGCGCATACAACAGATCTACGCAACAGCGCATCGGCCATACCCACAGATCACCGAGTACACGCACGCCACAACAGCGTAGAGGTATGCCCGCGCGTCGGATATTTGGGCGGGTAGTGCGGAACAAGGTCGGAGCGGATGCGCGACTGCAGAATACACATGCTTGCCGTGGGTTAGAGGGCAGCGGGTGAGAGTTGCGTTGTGTGTGGTTGAAAGATATGCTGCGGGATTTTGTATGATTTCGGAGGGGAAGTGGGAACTGGACGACTAGAATAGAGTCAAGGAAGTCGGTAGGGCGGGACGATCTGCGCTGTGCCAGGCAAAATACCGAACGACGGCACTTTGGTTAACAGGATGCCCAGAAAAGTTGACTGAACATCTAGCCCACCTGTTAAGAAGAGTGAGCTTGTGTCTAGGGCAAAATTCGACCAGTGGGATAGAGGCCAACCATTCCAGTGGCAGATACGAGTCCCCCTTTTTTCTCTTATCACAGTGATCTCTCACTTGGATCTTGGGCCACCCTCTGACAACTTTATTGGAATACTTAATGGAAAAGCTGTTACTGGCTACTGCCCAGCAATGGTACTGGTCTCTATGCGCTCATCCTGGGCTTGAATATCTCTGCAGTTACTAGGCTAGCCTCGTGATTGTGACGATTGAGAATAAAGTATCTGAGCTCCTCACTCCGAGGGAAAACTCTTTGAAACATCACATGTTTCCAAACCCCAGAAAAACTAAAACAGAGGGAACACAATGAACAGAATATGCACAATGTGGATCACGTTGTATTGATATCAATCACAGATAAGCAAAGCTATCATGGAATGAATAAGAAAAAGTGAAATAAAGAAGATAATGTAACGAAGATTCTGACTGAAGAATCCACAACTTGATTGCTTGACAAGTGCGAATGAGGCGGCAATGAGCATCGAGGGTCGTTCGAGTGATGAGAGACAATATACAATGTCCTCGATTGACGAAAGGCTTACCCATACAGTCGCTTATATCATAACGCATAAGCTACTAATGCATAACCGCATTAATGCATAAGGATTTCATGGGTCCCACAACGGGAGGCGGGGAAATTTGTACTTAAACGCATATGGAATATAGCATACGATTTTTCAGCATCATATGCATTAACGCGGGAGCCATTTTGGTGGAAATGGCAGCGGGCCGGGACCAGACTGTGTCCAAATGATCGTTTCGAGTACTATTTCAATCTATTTATGATCATTTGGCTTTATTTGAATCTGAACCTGAGCCTTGATATCATGCCAGCCCAGAAAAAACACACTATCTGGCCAAATCAAAGGCCACCAACTCGACACAAGCCTCATAGACCAAACAAAAATCATACTGCTGCTCCTCGCACAACACAGAAGTCTCTCGCCAGAACAGACCTCAATAGACAGTTTTTTGCATGAAACAAGTAGTTTAGGTGATTATAGTTGAAAAAATGCGAATATATTTACTCATGCATATCCGTCATAATGCATACGGGCCGGGGGGTCCCGACCGTATGCGTTATGATATAAGTGACTGTACTAGAAAATGCTTCTCAACATTTAGACCGGATGGTCAACATCCAATCACTGCTTGAGGCCCATATCCAGTCAAGCCAATGTGAGAAAGTTCAATTAGAATCTGGAGAAGACCAGACTGCGCCACGATGACCAAAGCTCCGGCATCAAAAGCCCATGTCTTCCTTGCTGTCAGGCTTCTGCTTCCCTGGCACAATACAAAACAATGCTCTGCATGTAGTGAGAGTTTGTAAAAGAAGTGGGATATTCGTGGTACAAGATCTAGCTGTTTCCTCAGCTTCAACAATGTGCTGTTTGCCACCAGGAATGCTTAGCACCTCCTCAAGTTGTGACATGCTTTTCAGCGCATCGTTTCTGGCAGGGGATTCTGTGAAACCATGAGCAGTGTACTTGAAACTACCAAGGAGAGAATTCAAGGGAGGTCTCCATGGACATGGATACCGAACCAAGTAACTCTGAAGTAGTATGTTCAAACCTTCAAAGTTAGAGATGAATTTGGCAAAACTAGCCTGATTTCTTCAACCAGCTATCCAGGTGTCCATATCAGCTGTCTTTGTTGATCTTGTGAACTGTCTGCACTGTCTCAGTAACAGACAAGCAGGAGTGAAACAGAAATTCTCATGGGCACCGACATAGAACAGTGGAAATTTTTCTTGCTGATGACGCGCAAAATTTGTCGACAATACCGGCGCTCCGAAATGGGGCTTACAAATATTTCAGTGGAAGCCATAGCCTGCCACTGCCACAACGCGGACAGAGCTTGATTAAAGACTCTTCGAGGCATGGAAATTTGAAAAGTAGTAGAAAAGGTCACACCGGTCAAGGTCTGACCTACAGTCAAAAAATCTTGCAGTATATCAATGGCCCTGGAATGGGAGCAATGACTGAATTGAAGAAACAAGTGGCAATGGTATTCGGGAGCCACCACGTCAGGGCTTGGGAAAGTCGGCATGTGATTTATTCCCGATAGGTTCTTTGATAATCCTGTACGGAATTGTGCTCCCTCCCAACAAACGAGCCACTCACACAGACTCGTAATGGTTCTGCTAGTCTCGTGTTTGTGGAGACAAGGTTGATGTCAGGTCCTCGTTTTGCTTGTTTGTTGGCACTTTCACTTTTGTTGCATCCATCTAGTGCTGGCTATGAACTATTACTCTAGATCCATGTGAAGGTAAATGTATAACCTGATATCTCCACAGAAGATGAATATAAACTGAGCTGTTGGCCTTGATCCCTTCCTGTTTGTGCAGGAAAGAAAATTGTGGTGATTCTAGCATTGATCATGTGACATGGGCTGAGCTGTAGCTTGTCAGGATTGGTGATTGTTGCCATTTGAAGACAAGAAAATTACAGTGATCGTTGCTGATCACTGGAAAGGCTGTGGTATCAACCATCCAATCCTCACATCAACTTGGGAGCCTCAACAGAGCTTCTGGTTTCCCACTGGGCGATCATACTCCAGTGTGAGAGAGTGAAGCTTTGTTGTAGTCACTCCGAATATAATATGAGGTGCAAGTCGGATCTATTAGAACCTGTGTGTCCGGGAACTGAGACAGGCATCTCAAGCAGGCTGTTCCTTGATCTCCGCCGTTTTAGTAACTGTTCTTGTAATTATTCTTAGAAACGGCGCTGGTCTTCACATTTCAAGGTGATGTCAGTGTCAAATGAGTCATGAAACACAAGCTGTTGCCATTGTTGTTTGCATATCAATAGCGAGCACCATTGATACATGAGTGCATGCTTTCAATCATTCATCCGGGTGAGTCAAGGTCCTGTTTGAACTTTTGAACAGACCTTTCACTGACTCAGTCATTTAGATTACGTTCCCTGCAGGGGCTATGCATCCAAACATTCTCAACATCGGACTTTCTGGAACATGATATGAACATGTTCGAGAATCTCACATTGATGTCAGTCGAGACGGTTCCAATTTCGACCATCTTCGGAGATTTGATCGGACACAGCAGCAAATTTGTGACAGATGACCTTGAAAGAATTCAAACAGGGCACTGCTCACTGCTTGGTTGAAACCCACACATCTCTAAACAATCACATTGCAAGATGATTCCAGATGAAGTGGCATTGCTCAAGCATACAGGCCAGGCCTTTATAGAAAATTTCTCTGCAATGGTTTGTGCCTGCTGTGAAACCGCCCTCAAAATGATCGCATACTTACCGATTGATTAAGGTTGCTCTCACTTTTTGCTATGGCACTGAACACTTCTTAGTATAAGTCTCCTTGCTGAATAGTATACAACAGGCCTCTATTTCTTGCTTGCATCTTTGACATTGCATACACTTCTTGCGTGCGCATTTTTCCTCTTGATAAGCGTGGAGTCTGATACTGAAGTTGTGATGTGACATAAAACACAGCAAAACTACAGCTACTTGGATCCTCTGCACCATGTTGGTTATCCTGTTCAGTATCACCACCACCTATTTCTGCCTATATGTTGCAGGTCGCTTCAAACAGATGATTGGGTGTCTCATTGACAACACAGACCTGGAGCTGTTAGAGAGATTTGAAGTTGCAGATAGCAGCATTCAGCCACTCCACCTGGCTCTGAGTTGGCTCAGCGGTAATGGCAATGAACTCATGGTGAATCTTGAGTCAAATTTACTCCAATCCATGCTGATGAATGATACCAACTGTTGCAGTTTATTTTTGGTGATGGCATTGTGGTTTGGCGAGTGTGGGCTGTGTGGTCTGATCGGCAGAGTGTGATCATTTTGCCAGCATTGACTTTACTGGCAACATTTGGTATGAGGCTTTGTTTTTGAATGTTCTGCTAATTTAGACCGCCCAAAACATGAGGGCTTCAGTATGCGCCACATTTAACAGTTCCCTAGAGTTTATGGAAAGTTAACTCTAGGTCACTGAGCTTACGTAGCTTCTTTGTGGGTCGTCGTAGATTGAGACTATAAAAGAAACAACTAATGAGTCTGATGGATCAGCCAAGCTTCTGGAAGCCAAAGAGAAAGTGACAGAATCGGATTATAGATATGGTTGGACAGGGATTGCTGTTGACAAAGAAAGGAGGAGCATCCCGACGAGAGAATGGCATGGCTTCGACGGTCCAATAGTCGTCGGGGCTTCTGAGGGAGATATTTAATAAAGGCTGCTACCAAAAGGAGCAGAGAGTAGACGCGCCTTGCTGGTGAGATCCTTCATCTCCAGAAACAATGGCCGTGCATCTTCTCTCTACAGTCTCGAACCTCCTTCAGTGTCACACCTCCTTCATCTCCCGACCTTGACTTTCTCCCTCGTCTTGATCCAGCCTTTCCCGGGCGGCTCTTCCCTGCTCTTTTCTCTTTCTCCCGATATCATAGCATGCCAAGCTGATCGTGCGTCCTTTCTCGACGCTTTCTCTTTCTCGTCTTATCGACCTTCCTCCATCTTGTCAAGACAGAGCCATTGGAAGGAGTGAATGGGCAGCACGGAATATGAGGCAAAGGTCTAGCGAAGCTAGCTTTTTGAACCACATTGGAAACCGGAAATTCCACAAAAATGACCAGGTCTATGGCGAAGACTGTCAGTAAGTAAACAATAGAAATGAAGATCAGGGATGCATACAATTGCTGGATCCTCGAAGGGCTGAGCTTTGGAGAAGCCTAGCCTGAGACACAAAGGCTGTGCCACATGGCAGTGACATGATCGGGAACTGCGTCAAAAGTGCTTCTTATGCACTCCAGATGGAGTGCCTCAGTCTTTGCCCCTGGTGTGTACCATTCAACACATCCTTCGTCGATGAGGAACAACATGTGGCGCTATTGTGATATCTGAGCTTTTCTCCAAAGCTCAGCCCTTTGAGGATCCAGCAATTGTATGCATCCCTGCCCTTCATTTCTATCGTTTACTTACTGACAGTTTGCACACCGACACCCTTACCATACATAACATCAATCAACTAGATGTGATAGCTCGACAAACACTGTTGAAAGATCCTGATCCCTGAAAAGACTCATCCCCACATCAACTAGCAATGTAGCCTAGACGTACTCGCGAGCTGGAGCGTCATCTGGAGAACAATTGGTCAGGGTTTAGATTCATGTGTATGAGTAGGAAGGAAAGAGCTGTGAGACGCCTGAGAATGTCATGGAACAAATCAAGATTTGGTGATGACAGTTGGACTCAGATTACGAGTCCCACTTGTGGGCTCGTTTGTTGGGTGGGAGCATTTTTCAGACCAGCGCCAAGACCGCCCTTAATGGGGTTAGTCACCTGATGGCTTTTCCCACTGGCACGGCAGTGATCGGTATGAGCGATACTGTGCTTTCCGCATCCAGCATGCACTTTGGAGAGTTATTGAGAAGTTATGTAAGGTTCCTGAGTGCACAGATACCCAAAAATCCTAATTCTTTGTATGGTGGCCCTATCTGGGCTGTTAGTTGACTGGTAATGGGTACTAATGGTAGTGTCAGACTCTCAGCATTCCAACAATAAATGGTCTGAGAGCTTCAATTGACCTCTAGGAAGGGTCTTTACCAAGGTCATAGAGTGTTTCAGGGTGAAACTTTGAATCAAAGTGATCCTCATGACAAGGGTCAATGTTGAGAAGGTCCCGATATTGGCATTGCACAAAGTAAGACTACAAAGAAAGTACATATGACATTAGATGAGAGATTATTGGTGAGGATGAATTTACAACTTCTGAATTGGAAGTTACTCAATCACTTAATCCAAGGCCTATCTGAAAAGCTAAAATTGGTGACCAGACTTTGAAAAGAAGAATGGAACCTGATTGGGGACTCGTGCTTGCCGCCGAAGGACGGCCTCTACCTCACTGGTCAGTTTTTTGGTGCTGCTGACATGATATCTTCCCACCATGTGACAAAGCGTATAATTGTTTCGGCACATCATAGGCTCATAACCAGCCTCTCTGACGCGGCAAGAGGCAAACCTCGTCAGAGAGGCTGGGATCACAGAGAATGCCGTGGGTGATGGAGCTTGGCATGATAGCAATGAGTCATAGCTAGGAGATGGGAAAATGCCATGACATGAATTGTATTATATCATATGACAGGGATCAGCCACGTCACTGCCCTCTGATTCCTGCTCTCATTTTGTGGTTGTTTGCAGCACTCAGAGATGCAATAGCCATGGCATTGCCTCAGAAAATGTCAATAAATCCATTTTTACTCCATTACCCTGCAATAAAATGCCCCAGAGCCATCCCAAAGCAACGAGTATTGCCGGCAGTCTCAAGCCTTCAATTTTCCTTTCCAACCATATTCCTTTTGCAGATGGTTTCTCTCCACCCCAAAACCAATCCCCATCCATATTCATGCCTCCTCCTCCTGGCCCCTGTTCAGTCTATGGCAGGTGCGCAACAATCTTTGTCGTCAATGAATGACATGGGTCATGTCTGTCATATCATATAATATTGTCTGTGTCATTACATTTTCCCATTGGCCAGACATGACACATTGTCATCATGCCAAGCTCCATCACCCACGGCATTCCCCGTGACACCGGACTCTCTATCGAGAGGCTTGCCCCTCATAGAGAGTTGGTCACCGGACTAAGGATATCACAGAAAAAGGACAAGACTTCCTCTTCACTTGCGAATATATTGGATTCTCATTGTGTTTCGCCGGGACCTATGGTGCACATTGCACATGAGCTTAAGGCCGCTACTTTTGAACAGCAATTTAGGGTGACCTTATATGACTACATATAACTTATCCATCTGACAAAACATTGCTTTTCATGAATAGAACAAAACTTTCAGACAGATTGTCACTACTCTCAAAATTGACTGAGTTGAAAATCCAATATCAACCCATTTTTGCCACCTTCCCTTTTTGGAAATACTATATATGGAAATTGTGCATACTACATACATTTACGCGTCGAACTGGTGAATGAGAGTCTCAGACTATCTTTTGTGCATTTTTCACATCCAATCCTCCCAATAAGCATCACACCAGTGCACCATGCGGCGCTCCCATTTGCAAACTGTTCGAAGCTTTACACTTGCCATTGCCAACTGAAGATTCTGTTTCAATGCAGTGAAAGTGTAATCAGTGTGATCTCAAAAGTATTTCTTTACTGTGCCCCAGAAGAACTCGATAAAGTTCAACTCACAATGATACATGGGAAGAAAAATACAGAGGTGACCTGCATTTTCAATAGTCTCCTGAACAAGAGACTTCTGCTCCTTGAAATAAGGCTGCTGTTCAATAATTTGGCAAGCACAGCAGTCATTGCCATGGCAGTTCAGTGAGATCATCGTGCTGTTGACGAAACATTGCTTTTCATTCTCGTGCTGCAGCTGCCTCTGAGGCTCGACATTGAGCTTTAGCAGCTCTTGCTTTCTCTAGATTGATTTTCTGGACTTTCAACAGTCATGGTGCCATGACTGAGGTGAGCGTAGAGTCGGAAGAATTATTTATTTATTTACATAATATGCTAACTTGGCATTCCTCGAGCCATTTTGCCGCTGTTCAAAAGTAGTGGCGTTAAGCTCATGTGCACCATAGACCAACCCGGGTCTAGCTCTGTTTGGGTCTGTCTAGGTCTGTTTAGGCGCCTGGACCAACCCGGTATAGGTCACCTGGACACAATTTGGTCTAGGTTGGCTTGGGTCTGCACAGGTTGGACTAGGTCTGTGTAGGTTCTCAGAAATAAATATTTTCCATGATTTCCCTTCACAAAGTCGGGCGCAACTGATGGATGGATAAGAAGGTCTTGATTAACTTGTTCACAGTGTCCTTCCACCGTGAAGCTCTCTACTGAGTAACTAACTACTATTCTGGACAAGCTCCATGAATCTAGCTTGACTATGGCTGATGCTCTTACCTCATTGCTTGAAGATAAGTCCATCAAGGATCATCCTACCATGTCTGATTTTGGGCCTCACGTCAAGGAAATTCTCAAAGCTATGCATGGCGACAAAGCGACACATACAGCTGTTGGAATGAGCTCACAAGGAGACCATGCAGATCTATGGTGCCCAGCTTGAAGCACTGGTTTCCACTTTGTGGTGAAGAAGCTACGGTCGAGTGGATAGCAGGCATTGACTTTGATGAGATAGCTTCAAAGATTCAGACCTTGGCTCCAGATCTATGGAATCTTATCGAGCTTCTGCTAGATGCCACACCGTATCTTCGGACTCGAGGTGGAAAAGGGGTTGATGACTCGATCAGCTGGGTTCATGGTGGGTTATCTGCCAGTTATCTGCCATCACGTCGAAATCTCGGGCTCTACTAGAGCTGGAGCTCTCAGAAATTCAGAAGAATATTGAGCTAACAGAAAGACGATATCTTGAGACTTTCATAACATTTGGAGCGCTATGAAGCTACAAGTTATCTGCCATCCAAAACAGGAAGGTGATTTGTAAGCATCATTTTCGTTGCTCAAGTCGACGCCTACCGCTCTCGCTGTATTTGGGTCCCACAAATCACAAATTCTGTTGCATTACTCATTCCTGGAAATATCTCATCGCCTGCGAGAGACAATTAATTACCTGACTGTCTTGTTTCACCGCTTTTATTGAGATATGGTGTTCACTCGGAGATCCAATATCAGTCAGGATGATGCTTTAGGTATACTATTGGAGCTTGCTGTCAGGATGAATCATATCGGCACCAGGATCGCACGAAACAAGGTAAAATGCCATATATAGACTGATTCGGTCCACTGGCGCCCGAAAAACCCTAGAAATCACTTGAAGATGATATTTGAATATATATCTGACTCTGGAGAGCTCTAGAGACTGATCTAAGAGCTCCCTGTTCTCCTTCCTTTTTGAATTCTTTTTTCCTCCATTCTTTTCATCATTTTGATGAACCAATCAGAGAAAGAGTAAATTAAGGCGGGTCCGCTCATATGGTGGCTGGCAAATTATCTCCAACATCATTTCAATTCATGATCAGAGCCCATATTTGCGATCAGCAACCATGGACAACAAACTGTTTAAAAGAATGGAAGTGTTTCCCCTGGTCAGAGGCAAGCAGAAGGCATGCCAGAAGGTACTGGTGTGATAGGGGCAGATTATGTTATTCCGAGCGATGTTGGTGGTATTGGGTATTTTCCATTCCGGAAACTTTATGGGATTTTTGACAGGGTTTTATAGAGCACCACCCACAAGCATGTGAATTTACAAGCTTGACATCGTAGGTCTTCTTTCATGCCATGGTATTCACTATTAACTATTTACCAGTGAAATAGAGGCCGACAAGCGGCAAGTACGAGTCCCCAATTTTTTTTCCCTCTGTTCTTTGAGTTATACTGTCTTTTAGGGATGTGCACCGTCCCATATAACGGGTACGGCTGTGGAATTAACGGGTACCCTACAGCTGATTTCACAGTCAAACAGCACGGTACGGGTGTTTCAACAGCCGTACATGGGATTGATGGGTACTGAAAAATTCTGAAAATTTTCTTGACCTTTTCAGGTTATAATTGACTGGTACTGCCGAAAGAAAGTCGGCAAAGGCAAGCAGGAATACAGTCGCCTCTTTGGTGGTATCAGCCACTGACAGGCTCAAATATCATATTTAATGGTGAATGTAGAGGATGTTGTGTTTGAGAGAATACTCACAAATGGTTCAAAGGGCATTTTCCCCTGTCCTGAGCGCAAGAGGGAACGGTTGAGAGATCCAGATATTTCAGGCAAAAAGGTAAGTCGTTACAACGTGAGATGTAGCTACAATTAAAGCTATCTACGTAAGTCATTACATGAAAGATTGAAAGGATGAGTGAACAGGAGCCAGGCTGAGCATCAAGGCTAAAGTACAACCTCATCCCCGGCAATGGTTCTCCGAAAAACCACTACCCTGCTAAGGAGGACTATGAATGGAAAGTTGCCAAAAGTATAATTTTGTAGACCTACCCTGGCAAGTGTAAGAAGAGATGTCATCATTGAATTCCCCACCATCGGAGCTCCCCAGGTCATCAATGCTTCCATTAGAAGTCAAGACGACCCCCGAACAGCCTGCATCACTGATATTAGAAATAAGTCAGCAGTGACTCCTATCTGAGGTGGAAAAATTCGTGTGGAAGCATTCAAGTCCTGAATTGATTTGAAATGGAGAGAATTGGTCGTTGAACTGTGGGAGAACATTGAAGCAACTACTTGGAATTGCGTCCACATTGATCGAGACACAGGTGCCTGAGAGATTGCTGTCGGTACAGATTTCGCCGACACTAAAGTCAAGCAGGCTGATCCCAGCGGCGGTTTTACCTGCTACCCGAAAACAATCAGCACGACAGTGGACAATGACCAGAGGAAGAACGCACAGAGGGTGTAGTATTTGTGGCAGGGGCAGCATTTGCCAACCAGATACTACCCTGGGCAGTGACAACAAGTATGAAGAGTTTGATGAAGGTGAATTGCATTCTTTGCAGCTAGACAGGACAGAGCAGTCTGAAGTTTTGTCTCCCTTATCCGATCCTTTATAGAAATTGAGCTTGCTTTGTCAGACACACATGGAAATTGACAGGTGGCATTTCAAATCAGGTATCCCTTCAACGAGTATGTAGCCATATAAGTAGTTCTCCTCAATTCCAGATGGTTCCAGTTCAAAAAGTTCATCGAACAGATTAGGAAGTCAATTGATGTCACAGCAGCCCAGAGTATCAACTGTCCGCTGGGGGCTCCTTAGTCAATTTAGAGTTGATCTCCTCAATACATTGTATTTCACTTTTGAATTGCCTGCAATGCATGGTCAGAAGATACTAACTAACCATTTTGCCAAAAGGGATCAACCCTTTGAACTCGAACCATCTAGCATTGAGAAGCATTTATATAGAACTCACAAAGATGTGATGAAGTCAGAAAAAGGCATCCCGCATATAAATTATGCCGTGGTTCAGCGATGTTCAAGCATGGATATTGGTGGGAAGAAATACTTGATGTCAATTGTAAGGCATTCTTCCGGTGACGGCATCGCTGTTCGTACAGGTGCCGAGCACCGCCGAGGATCGATTATCCACATAGAGTTCGCCGACCGTCAGAAGACGCGATGCCGACGACCTGAGTCACCAGACCAGACAGGCGAGGTGGGTTGAATATCCCAATTCCACAAAAGATCCTCAAGCTCCAATGAAGCCGATGCTTGACGGCCCTATAGCGGCGATTACTCGAGCTCGCCATATATTTACTCAATTATGAATGATGACAAAACAGGATGATTGATCTGGTGTAAGACTCGTAATGTGGTCGCCATTGACTCTTGAGGCTGTGTCAGCAGATGAGATGGGAAAATCCATCACGTGTCATTTCCCCGTTAGGGGAAATGATGATGGGATCCCAAAAATCGCTCTCATCCAACAAACGACTCCCATAAATGGGACTCGTAATTGTTGATCCATTTTGGTATGATGTGAAGGCAATGGTGAGAGCCTTTGAACCTTGGAAAACTGGCACAAGCAAAAGGGGAAAAGGGCCAAGATTATGGCGTTGATCGAACAAGGCTCTAAGTACAAGGTACAACGACTAAATACTGGCGGAATAAAGCAGTCAATGAGTCAGAGTGAATCAGGAGAGAAATGGAACAATACGTGATTGGTGAAAGGATGAAGGCAGTGTAAGGTAATGTGAGACCATCGGGGACATCAGACGAGCCCAACTGCGACATACAAGTATAAACTTATTTTCAAACACTACTCTGTGGTGTTTTATCTCGAACAGTATTCTCGTCTTTATATCCTTTGGCAATTGGCAGTGACGAGTCTGCATGTTGCTCATAGCTCTGGGGAACCTCGGTAGTGACTGTCCGAGCCGAGAAATCAACGCGAGACAAAGTGTATTTCGAATCAGCCCAAGTGTCGTCCGGACGAGATCCACCAGACGCAACTCGAGCGACAAGGAGTGTAGGTGCAATTCCCTGTTAAATTTTAGCCTGATTCGAGTCGTAGTCCGGAAGTAACGTACTGTGGTAGAGGTCCAAAATGCCGACGCAAATTCCGAGGCAGGTCCGCTTTTTATATATGATATGAGAGCGAACATGGTTCCGATGGCGTACAGCGCCGAAGACTCAACCAGCACTTCGATGAGACCTCGGTATGCCCGGATTCCTGATCTTTCTCCAGTGCTGCTCATTCGACCTACTTGTACGATTCGATAAACGATCATAGTTGTGCAATAAAGCGTCGTCGCCAGAGTTGAAGAGTAAAGCGCTGTGGCGTAGTCGACCCCCACAGCACCAAAGGAAGTCGAAGTTATTGTTTGAAAAATTGCAATAATTGAAAACGCTATCAAAGCTATCAGGGGCCTGACTTCATTTCAAGGACCAGTACAAACCTGTCATGAGCATTGTGGTGATAACAGGAATCACGATAATTTGCCACATTCTTCCCCAGACAACCCAGGTTCGCCAAATCTGTATAATCTTGAGTAGAAAGTTCAAAGAAAGAGCGGCACTCACGATTATACAATCGGCTAGTACTGCATTGAGGTCCGAGACCCAGATTATTTCAGTATACCAGCGCGGATAGCTATTTATAAAATCAGCGGTCGACTGGGCTGTTTCTCCATGGATTATGAATGCTTTGCGGACATAAGCCCAGTAGGTAGCGCTGAAGATCGTCGAAAGAATAAATAGCGCAGAAATAAGTAATGCCATTATTAGGCGCATCTTGCCAGACGTTCGTCTGGGCCCGGTATCTACATAGCAATCCATGAGCACAAACACAGAAATAGTCCATCGGAGATACTGGCATATTTTCGAGAGTGCAGAGATATATACTGCAAAATGAATACCTGCCACAAAGAACCTATGTTAATTGATGATTTGATAAGCGGAATGTTCAGGCGCACCTCGCATCAAGGATAAAAAATTGCAGGCATTAAAGTAGGCCTCATTAATCTCCTTAACATCGGTGACAGACATGGGGATAGATGAAGGGATGGAGCAGGGAGGAAGGCTGAACAAATCACACTAGTCCAGTCCTTGAATACTTAAAAGCTCTGCGCCTCTGATCATCATGATGGTTGCAATTTTTGCCGAAATCGGCAACGGAGAAACTTCGGATGCACCATTGACAGATCTCCATAAGTACTTAATTTATGCTTTCTTGTAAGGTGGGATGGCAGCGAGAGTGAGTCGTTACAGCTTCCCTCCGCTTGTCATCTACTCAGCAAATGTCTATGTTGTCTCAAATTTTCAACTCAGGCTGCTCTTCAAAGCCTTCTTGGTTATCTCTGGAGGAAAGTTCTTTTCTCAGATCAGTAAAATCACACATCCGTCTTTCACATCTTTGAAAGATTTAGACCGTGTCGCCAAATGAAACGTAAAACTGTCTGATAAACAATATATCAGTAAAACAGCACGTCCGTCTTGTCGATCTTTATCGTTGATGGCCGATCTTTCGGCATCTTTGTCTCTCTCAAATTTCTGGCTTCGGCTAGACTCGCCACCATATGCAAAGCTGGAGAGTCCTGCCCTCGGCTATCAGATGCCAACCCAAATGCGGACGCAAGGACCCCGTGGACCTTACTGTTGATGTGACTGACAAATAATTGTATGACATGACTGACACCATGATTAAGTTACCTAAACCATCCGGTTTGAGTTTGTCTCTGAATATCCTGTTTCCCAGGCTGGACATACAAATGAATTGGGATAGAACCGATTATCGTTGACCGAGATATTCCACATGTTCAATGATGAAGTGCCTTCAAACTAAACCAGGCACACCAGTTCTTGCAGACATGCTCAGCTGGAAATCTCTCAAATGCTTCTACAACATTTCCATCCCCAAAAAGCAGAGCATTATCTTGAGATAGCTGGCAGCTACAAGTAGAATGACCTGAGTAAGGCGGATTCATAATTGATCAGCTAGAAAACTCACAATGTCATGATTTGCGGATCGGTCAAAAGGTCGCCGCTACCCGGCGCTCCTGCCGACAGCGAAATGAGCAAACACTCCCTCCACCTATAACTGGATTTTGATTTGATATAGGGCAATCTCATACCTCTCTTCAGTATACTAGACATACTACTATTTCATGAGTTCCCAAGTCCATAATGCCATTATTATGCACATTTCTCAAACTCACTACCCTTCCAGGACAAAGGGCGGGAGGCGGACAGCAAGTGTGCAAAATATGTGTATATTTGCAATGCCGACTGATCCGCTGTCTCGAAACAGCCAGCGGACATGAGCGCCCACTCAGCCTGATGACAGTAACTAGGTACCAGATAGCCGAGCAGAACTCTACAGTAAAGTCCTTCATATTTAACGATATTTAACAGTACCTAGAGGAAAAGCATCAAAGCCCTTACCACATCTCAACAACCAAGCAAAGCGATCCCATTGGAATACCGACCAGTTATCATTTTGGGACAAACAGCAGGAGGTGGACAGCAAGCGCGTGTAGGACCTGTATTCAAAATCCTGACTGATCTGAGGACAGAAAACTGCAATGGACATGGTTGCATGCCCGCCCTGATGACTGTAACTATGGGCCAGATAGCCGAGCCCGACTCGCTAGCACTCTGTGGTAAAGTCTCAAAATGGCCTAATTAGACTGCGCATACAGGCCACATGTCATGTCACCAAAATCATATCCAGAAATAACTAGCCATGACAACCGGTGATGGATGATTGGGGAATGCATTGGGAATGCATCTGACCCCACTTGGAGTGCGTCGGTCTTTGCCCCCGGTGTGCACATGACTATCCCCATTGGGCTCCATCATCAAAGTGGTCTGAGTGTTGCTCCCACCCAATGAACGAGCCCACAAGTGGGACTCATAATTGTTGGCAGGAACAGATTCTTGGTTGGAGGGAAAGATTTCTCTGTCAGGTTTTGTCAGAGAGTGAATGCCGCAGTGTGATACATACTCGTTCAAGAATTCCATGATCTCGATGGTCTCAGGATCATCGGGAAACTCCTTTAGATGCACAAAAATGCTATAATCAAATGTTGGATAATGGAAAAGGCCATCTTGGCAGGTGAATTCTGATGCAGATGAGAGTGAAAAGTGCATCTGCAAGACAAGACAGTGAGCATGAGTCCCAGAGAAGGAAAGCACATACCTGAGATGCTACATATGCAACGGTTTGCGCTGTTACCTCGTTCATGTTGTAGATTTCAGCAATTGCTTTCTTCCTCTTCACAGTGATGATCTTGTTACAGCTATTACTATAATATGTCTTATCAAGTACCCTGAGCATCTAGGGGCAAAGAAATTAGCTGTATCCTGAAGGTAACCTTTACTGGATTTACTACCTAGAGTACAATATGTATATCTGCTGGGATAATTTCTATAGGTATATGATACATATACCTGAAGTTTTAGGCCTTTCCAGAGAGTCCCCAAAGCATCCTGCATGTTCTAGGGTTCAGACTTCATCAAATCACCCCTACCCCTTGTACCTTGCTGAAATTCACATGGTATATTAGAGAAAAGTAGCCTATGATTTAAAGCTTTCAGAGACAAAAAATTAGAGCCTATTCCGAGGCTAATCCACCAAGATTTGCACCTGCTATGATTTATTCTTTCGTGGCATCAAATTCATGATCAAAAATGATGCTGTGCCTTAGGTACCGGAAATAGCTGTAATTGATGATCTGGGAAAGAGAAGAGAACCGGACATCAAAAAGATTTTTTGGCTGGATTGCTGGCCTGGTAGACATTGTCTGATGGAAAAGAAATGAAGGAAGGTCCACTGCAAGCACTTTGACATTGCCAGAGAGAATCTTCCCATAGCTGCAAGCCCGATCAATATTCAATGATAAGACAACAAAATAAGAAAAGCTCACTGCGGATCTTTGTCGTGACAAGTTTCATCGGGCAAAGGGATCGGCCGGCCGGTGTATCGGCTGCAGAATCCGCGATCAGCATAAGTCACAGCTTTGGGCGCGGGGATAGAATTGTTGACAGGGTCAGGGGGGGAAAGGTCAAGAATGGCCTTGCGAAGCTTTTTGGTGTCAGCTTGGCGAGATTCCACAGCATAATGTTGAATCTACTGACAAAAATCAGAATATTCAGATGCATAGAAAAAAGATCGTACTGCTTTAGCAAGGTTGTGGATATCAAAGACTGAATCAGAAAGCTCTTCGAGCATTTTGGGGGCATTGGGTAGAATCTGTACAAGGCTTCTGTAAAGGCCTCGAAGGTGCATCGGGTCCTTGTCGGAGATGGGTCCTGGTCTGCACGATGTCAGGACATTCGCCCCATTCTGGGATCTGTTGCTCAAATCCTGTCTCAAGTTATTTTTCATGGTCCATTTGTCCTTCCATGTAATTTACTGCCTTCTACAGTACATTAAATACCATATGTTTTCGTCCAGTTGTATCTGGTTGCCAAAGATATTTCTTCAAGTCGCAGTATGCCTTGACAATCATGTACATTCAGTGAGCATGTAACCTTCTGCTCCATTATTGTACTCTCAATGGTTCTGCTAGATCTTGTGTTTGTGGACACAAGGTCAATGTGAGTTTATGATTACAAGTTTGACGTCAGGCACTTGTTTTGCTTGTTTTTTGGCACTTTTGTTGCATCCCGTGCTGGCTATGAATTGTTACTTTAGGTCCATGTTTGAAGGTAAATGTACAACCTGACATCTCTGCAGAAGATGAACAGAAACTGAGTTGTTGGCCTTGATCCCTTCCCGTTCGTGTTCAACTAGTAAATGCGGGAAAGAAAGTTGTGGTGATCTTAGCATTGATCACGAACTGAGCTGTAGCCTGTCAGGGTTCATTATTGTTACTGTTTGAGGACAATAAAATCACAGTGATGGTTGCTGATCACTGGAAAGGCTGTAGTATCAACCATCTTGATCAATCCTCACATCAACTCAGGAGCCTCGACAGAGATTCTGATTTCCCACTGGGTGATCACGCTCCAGTGTGAAAGAGTAAAGCTTTATTGTAGTTACTCCAAGTATAATATGAAGTGCAAGTCCGATCTATCAGGGCGTGCATGTCCAGGACCTGAGCCAGACATCCCAAGCAGGATATTTCTTGATCTTGGCTGTTTTGGTAACTGTTCTTGTAACCGTTCTTAGAAACGGCGCCGGTCTTCAAATTTCGAGGTGATGTCGGCGTCAACTGAGTTATGAAACACAATCTGGTGCCATTGTGATTTCAATATCAATAGCAAACACCATTGATACACCATGAGTGCTTGCTTTCAATGACTCATCCAGGTGAGCCAAGGTCTTATTTGAACTTTTGAACCGACGTTTCACTGACTCAGTCATTTAGATTACATTCCCTGCAGATGCTATGTATCCGAACATTCTCAACATCGGACTTTCTGAAACATGATATGAACATGTTCAGGAATCTCAATAGAGAGACTGATGTCACTTGAGGATGGCTCCAACTTCCACCATCTCCCGAGATTTGATCAGACACAGCAGCAAATTTGTGACAGGTGTTCACAAGACAAAAATAGATGAGCTTGAAACAATTTAAAAAGGGCATTGCTCACCGCTTGGCTGCAACCCAAACATCTCCAATCAATCAAGTCGCAAGATGACTCCAGACGAAGTGGCATTGCTCAAGCATGCAGGCCAGGTCTTTGTAGAAAATTTCTCTCAAATGGTTGGTACCTGTTGTGAAACAGCCCTCAAAGCAATTGCATACTTACTGATTGATTAGGTTGCTCTCACTTTTGGCTATGGCACTAAAAATCTCTTAGTATAAGTATCCTTGCTAAATAATATACAACAGGTCTCTATTTCTTGCTTGCATCTTTGACATTGCATACACTTCTTGCGTGGGCATTTTTCCTCTTGATGAGCATGGAGTCTGATAATGAAGTTGTGATGTGACAGAAAACACAGCAAAACTACAGCTACTTGGGTCCTCTGCACCATGTTGGCTATCCTATTCAGTATCACCACCACCTATTTCTGCCTATATGTTGCAGGTGCCTTCAAACTGATGATTGGGGCTCTCATTGACAACACGGACCTGGAGCTGTTAGAGAGATTTGAAGTTGCAGATAGCAGTATTCAACCACTCCAGCTGGCTGAGCGGTGGATCGGCGGTAGTGGCAATGGACTCATAGTGAGTCCCGACTCAAATTTACTCCCATCCATGCTCATGATGAATGATACCAACCCTTGCAGTTCATTTTTGGTGATGGCATTGTGGTTTGGCGAGCATGGGCTGTGTGGTCTGATCAGCGCAGTGTGATAATTCTGCCAACATTGACCTTACTGGCAACATTTGGTATGGGGTTTTGTTTTTTGAATGTTCTGCTAATTTACCTCAACTATCAAGCTACTTTCCTGACAGTGTGTGTGATACAGACTATATCCTTCACTGCCTCCAACGCGATCTATGGAACAATTGGAGCTCTAGACACTGCTGCTTCTGCCCTGAGTATTGCAACAAATCTCATAGCTGTCCTTCTCATTGGGTTCAAAACATAGTATGATTCCTCGGAATCATATCTCTTCCATAGTCTAATGTGGTTCAGTCAGCACTGGAAATTTATGAAAGATACACTTGGAGTGGGAACTTCTGCAGCTGGAAAGGTCTTGATGTTCTTGACAGAATCTGGCATAGTATATGTTATATTTCAGGTGTGTTCTCTCACTGCCTATCTCCTGATTTCAGTTGCTATATTCATAATTCCAGATTATCAACTTGTCCTTGGATGTTGTGAACACCACAGCTGGCACACCACTAGATGAGGCCACAAGTATTTGGGGTATGATAATGAACATTTTTTCAGTGAGTTTCAGTTCCTATAATCCTTGTCATGTCACCAATGAGTTCTTCTAGGCTGCCTACCCAAGTCTTGTTATCCTGATTGTGTATAATCAACATTCTATTGCTCAGCTCACAGAAGGATCTACCGCTGGGAATAGAAACCTGGGAACACGCATCTCATTTGCTCGGCCACCTCCTCAGCAAGGAACAACTGTCACAGACTCCATCATGATCAGGAGTCAGGGAGATAATGGATTCCAAGCAGGTGTAGCAAGGCCTACAGAAGGGGTCCCAGAGGTTTAAGGGACAAAGTTTTGTTTCAAGACTTGTCTTGAGTTATATGTGTCTTTATTTAATAAAAATCTATGATGTCCAACATGAACTCACAATAATTGCTCAGGATCTGGAGCTTGAGTCCATAAGATATGAAGACTTCATGCTCTGTGCTGCATCTTTTGCTTCCTTTTAGATACTACAATTCCCGCCTTGCAAGCCTTTTCCTCATTCCAGTCCATTGCGCCACGCTTTCCCTGACATTTTGTTTTGATTGAAAGTTTCCCCTCGAATCAATTTCAGGGATGATACAAGAATGATATCCATGACAGCACAGTCACCTCTCTAATAAGCCATACCCCCCGGTCAAGGGTCCGGCTTATGGGTTATTAGAGAGTATGGGTCATGGGAGAGGCCATATAGGGTCATTCTAGGCTGAAATTAGCGGTACGGTATTTTTGTTGGTTCATATACTATTTAGAAGTAAGGTACGAAGTGATTTGAGATTCGGTTACCATTTTCATGCCTTCAAGCCGGGTCTGCCTCCCAAAAGAAGCCAAAAGACCTTCGGGCTTGCATCCAAAAGGCTTGTCAACAGGAGCCAGACACTGCTGGATTGTGGAAAGTGCTTTCAGTGCTTCAGAGCGGCTTGGACGGATGGCGATGGCTCCGTCATCATATGCATCATCTGCGCTACCAGTCAACTTGGCATTCTCCCTTTCCGCTTTTGCATCCAAGCAACAGGACTGACTTTGAAAAAATCATAACAAAATGACCCCCGAACAAAACTTGAATGCCTTGACACAGAAATAGCTGATTCCCCCGGTGTAAAAGACGTCCATGACAGGGCTGTTTAGGCAGTCAGAGAAAACCATGTCATGGAATTCGAATCAAATTTTGACTGGACCAAGATTCCTGGCTCTGGCTGCCCCAGGATAAAGAAGCAGAATCCGGACTTTGGAATTGTTTCATGACGACATGTAATCTTGTAGCTAGTACAGTGTACGGAAGACCGTCAAAGCACGGAATGGTTGCTGCAGTGCTCGGGCGGTGGAGGTCAGAGGGAAAACTTCTAAGTAATGTTGAACGTTGAGGGAAGCTGGCCTGGAAACATGATATTTTTACAAGAATTTATGCTATCTTGCCCCTCATATTAATAGGAAGGAACCTTGTGAGTCAAGTTATGGCGATGACACATTCAGCACTGGCGACATAATATCTTCCCAGCACGTGCCCAGCGCGTATAGGGGACCAATCCCATTTCAGCCTCTCATTGGGCGCGTCAAAAGTCACTATCAGGCTTGAGCATCACGATTCTCTTACACTACATTCAATAGTAATACAAAATAAGCTATCACCCCGCATATTGACATGGAGCTTTTCCAGCGAGGAGACATGACGACTCCAGTGCCGGAAACGCGACGACGGAGGCGAAAAGCTCACCTCGGAATCAAAGTCGTAAGTTCATATTCAAAGGCATATCTTCTGGGGCGCGTGAAAAGTCACTGTCAGGTTGAATATTATTTAACTTGAATCGTGCTATCTTTGCAAAGCCCTGAGCATACAATACAGCTACGCAACAGCACATCGGCACTCCACGATCACCGAAGACACCGCGCGTTGGATGTTTGGGTGGGTATTGCGGAGCGGATGCGTGACTCAATTTCTTGCGTGGAGTGGAATAGAGGTGCGTTGGGTTTGCTGCGGGACTTATATGATTCTGGAGTGGATGTAGTCAAGGACTGTGCTGTGCCAGGCCGAATATACAAGTCATTATAAGAGTCATGGAGTCAAGAAATAAGAAAGAAAGAAATATGGTACCGGGCTGGGCCTCGAGGCTAAATCATACGAGGTATCCCCGCCAGCTATTCAGCAACCGCGCTGGTGTAAATCTGTTCAAGAATCTCTCTGAATTGCTCTTGAGCCGCGTTGCGTCTGAATTCTAGTTAGTACGGAACTCCATGCAAGCAAATCAAATCAACTTCATTCACCTGATGTTTCCCTTTTCCTGAAAAGAAGGTTCGAGGTTAGCCCTTCAAACAGCAAGAATTTGGGCTACTTACAGCAGTACGAGGGAGACTTCCAGTTTTGATGATCACAATCCGGGAGGGATCCCTGATTTGCTCATGCGGATACACTCTCTCATTGAACGGCAAGGTGCGCTTAAGGATTTCTTCCTTCAGTGCGTCTGAGCCTGTCTCATAGTTGAAAGAGACGTCGATAGGCTCGACCAGAAGTACAGGTGCGGGTTTGTAGTGACCGACGACAACACACTGCTGTACGAGATCTGGACAAATTCGCAAGAGGTTGTCCTCAATAGACCTGTACACCACAGTTTTCAGAAGAGGAGACACGACAAAGCAAAGGACATACTTGGTATCACAGAAGAATCGATTCTTTCCTGTCTTGATCCAATCATTGTTTCGACCTCGGTAAGCATATAGACCTGGTTTGACTTCCTCGAACAGATCACCAGTGACATGGCCATTGCTTCGGTTGCGCACCAACGGATGGGGGCAATTCGGGGCTGTGTCTGGTATGAAAAGATCGTATAGTGCTCGACCTTGGAATCGACTACTACTGTCCCCATCAAGATCCGTCTGTTCGATGTCGGCTGGAATCATCTGTGCTTGTGGCGCAGTCAAACGCATCAGTGGAAAATCACTGCTGTCTCCAAAGTCAGAAACAAGGCATGGACCTTGAAACTCTCAGTGCAGAACAGAACGAGAATCCGACAGCGCACCTGTTTCCGTTGTTGCATATACGACCTAAAGAGGCATGAACATGATTTTCTCCAGGAGACTTGACAGTATATAATACTTACTGTGACTGGAATTTTGTTCTCGACAACCCATTTTTCATTCTCAGGGCTCATCGCGGCGCCTGTGTATGCAATCTGTACTAAGCTCTGGAGGATTCCGAGGACCTTGGGATCATCACGCGCAATATCCAACATCCTCGACAGCCAGGGCCCGTAAAGCTGAAGATAATTCAATCCTTCATTCACCATAGCAGTCAGCTCGGCGGCATCAAAATCCGGACGCGGCGACTGTATCAGACAACTCCCAGCAGCCGCTAAATAAATGACAGCTAAAGAAGAAGACGAGTTCAAGTACCAGCCAGAATTCTGAAAGCGGGACTCACTTATCGAGGTGAGGATGTGGGCAAATGAGCCGATATTATTGAGCATACTAGGAGTTTTCAAGTCGCCTTTCCAGACTTCTGTTCGACGGGGTGCAAAGCTGCTAAGGAAGCTATGTTTCTGTGGAATGGGCTTTGGCTTTCCAGATGTAGTGCCGCTGCTATGGAATATCATCACCGTGTCTGTGGGTTTCACAGCTGGGAGATCAGGTAGACAGCCGGAAAACACAGCGACAGTCTCTGGGGCTGGACAAGGGAAAGCTGGAAGTCCAGGATCGACGACATGGTCACTCAGGCCGGCATCATGGAGCAGCGCTTTTCCTTTGTGAATGCCAGCAACTCGATAATAACTTGAAATGGTGTATTGTGACTGAAAAGTTGAGGAATGTATCCCGCTCTCACAAGCCCGAATAACTGGACGGGATCTTGGTAGGAGGTTCCTGTGATCCTGAAGAGAGGTCAATGACTAATCCGAAATTGCTACAGCGCCTATGATTTTGATTTGCATACCATAATCCGACGACCGAATTTGGCTGGATCCCTATTCCAGAGAGAGTCTTTGTCCAATGTGCTGCTGCATTTTCTATATCCTGGTGGAATTCGGCGTATGTAACCGTCGACCATGCAGGAATCTCCCCAGGTTTGGTGGATAAATTCTTGAACAGTGGACGGGAGGAATACTGTTTCAGAGAGAGAAGCATGGGATGCATGAAATGGTTGGTGGAAGTCATTATTGCAAAGATGAAGGTTTTGACAAGAGCGCTGTGGGGCTGGACCAGAATGATGAAATATGTTCGAGTACTGACCCTGGTACTTATAGCCATCTCCAGAAGTTGCTCCCACGATTTACCGTAAAAATACGACTGTGTAACGGGGACCCATTTGGGGTTATCTAGTGACCTAATGGGAAGCCCTGATGGGAGCAATGGGTTCGGTGTTTATGTTTTAACACCAAGCCCACTGTTGCCTTTTCACCCACAAGGGCTCTGTTAGATGTTGCTTAAGTCACATGGCCTCCGGAGCACCAGTGATTTATCTAATTTATTCACGAAGTTTGTACCCGGTTTATTGTTGATACTTTGTATTATGCCATTTCCTCTGCTCTTGAAACTTCGTTGACCGTATCCTATTGCTTCACCTTTTTGTTCCGTTTTCAATATAACGGTCTCATCCAACAGCCAACCGGAACTTGCTCAATGTGCTCCAAAGCTGCGCACCAGCTGTAGACGAGCTGTTCAGATATCACATAAATAATACAACTTTGTATGTAGTCCCGAAGAAAACGTGAGTCAGCGCCAGCAGCCCTGTGGGCAAAAATAATGCGAGTAAATTAGAGATACAAGGTGAGCCATTGCCTTGCTCTGGCTTCAGAAGCAAGTTCAGGTACATTGTGATTTGTCAGATGGATTGTATTTGAGATAACAGTTGGACAGAATAAAACAGTTGAATTAATCTGACAATGCGGAACTCATACCTCAAGGAATTTGGAGACCGGAAATAATCTTCCAGGACAAACCAATGGACAGAGAAGACGGTCCATGGTCACCCAGTTCAAGGTCGACTCGGTGTTAAAGGCAGTCCTTACTTGTCCCAGGAATCAACGTGAAAACGGCAGGGGAGTCTAGGAAAGGAAAGATAAGGAGTTGCGGAAGGTCTATAATCTTGATGCGGCCTTGAAAGCTTAGGACTCGAGAGCCCTGAGGTTTGGGACAGACTTGAGGCTTTGGAAACAGGGAGAGATCTGGAATGGGAGAGAGTCAGAGAAAGAGGGCAATAAATCAGGCCATCATTAAATCCAGGCCTTTCATTCACATTGGTGAATAGTACCCGGTGATCGAGAGGCATCAGCGCATGATTGATGTGTTAGCGGGACACTCCAATAAGGATCCCGAGACTCAGCATCCCAAACAAACCAACAGTTCACAGATTCCAGTAAAGTGCGGGATGCCAGACTCTTGAATCACAAGTGGTGTCATCTCACGAACTTCAATTCAATAACAGAATGGGAAGGCAAACTCTTACCCTGAAATTTCGATATGAAGCGGGACGCTTGAAGAGATTTCCATACTGCAAAGGAATTTCTGCAAGGTCTCCTGACACAGGCCCTCCGACTCGGCACTATATAATTTATCCACAGTGATCATAATCAGATGCTGAACGCCCATTACACCACATCTTAAAATGTCCCCAGCAGATATTACAGCTGAAGTCATCGTTGCCAGCACCATGGCCAATACAACTTCTGATATCCAGGGCTCTGGACAAGCTTTCTAATGCCGAAGAGAACCAGATCAAGGGTTCTCTGAATGCTCCCAATGGCGGTCGTACAAGAGAAAGTTCAGCCGATGTGGACTGAATTGCATCAACTGATACCGTGTGTCATCAGGGGCAGAAGCGAACACACTCCAAAAGGGATGCCTTGAATGAATTACTTATTGATACACTTCTGATCCCGGCTGTGACACTGTTGTTCGACAAAAGAAATAAGCCAGCTTGACTTCGGGTCAAGTCGGCTTTGGACGCTGTTTTCTTGAGTCTGCCATCAATCAGATTTCCCCTTTGTATGCTGAGGACTTGATCTCTTGCAGGTGGAAGGGAGGGGTTAGGGGAGCGACACTGCTCTTCGCAGATGGAGCAGCAAGCTTTGGTCGAACGACTTGGAGCTCGCATGAACATCGAGACCAGTGGTGATTGTCTCATTTACTCATGGGATGGCAGACTCTGTCGCAGATTCATAACTCGAAGAAAGTTCGCCAAGAACTGGTTTCATGGGTCGCTATTAATATATATATCTACTTATACTGTCTATACCCGTCGCAAATCCGTATACCTGTCACAATACCCGATTATTACAAGAGGTCGGCTATGGAACAAGAGTCGCCAAGCTGCTGAATATTCCGCGCGAATCGCGGCAACATCCTATGGCCCGAGTCCTTCAAGTCCCGTATTCGAGTCCTATTTGCACTGGTTTCCTCAATAACTCTCACGGCGTTACCACTGGCCAGAGTGAAACACCAGAGCTTCGTCATGACGCCCACAGCGAACGTATGGGTTGCCTAAAGCGAATTTAACCTCTGAGATCCTTTCCAAAATCTTCTAGCACATAAAGTACCTGCATCCCTCGGAATTCAATCCTAGCTTATCTGGATCCGATGCGTTATCCCCCGCAAAACCGTGAGTTTGCGTTATGCGCATTAAAAAGTTAAATAAAGCCGTACAATTGAGAACCACGACTCCCAGGGCCGTTGTTGTTCAGCAGAGTCCTCAGGCCGGCTTAGACCGCTGGCAAGGGGTGCGCATCGGTCATCTCGGAGACACGGCATAGGGGGGCCCTTGACAAAATTTTTGCAACCTAGTCTGAAATGAATTTTAACACATTGAATAGCTTCTTGCCTTGATTGTGGGAAGTGCAAGGGGATATATTACTTGTTTTAGACAGGTGTGACCGGAAGGAAGCTGGGATCCAGACCAGTGAGGGTCATCATCAGCATGTCATGAAGTTGGCTGGATTAATTGCAGAGTGTTCTGGGAACAGAAAACAAACCAGTGGGATAAAGGCCATCCTCCGGTGGCAGATACAAGACCAAAAAGTCCACCAGTCCCTGTCATGTATTGTTTTCAAAGAAATGACTGCCAGCACCTGGCCAGCACTAGTGCAAGTTCCATCCATAAGTGACTGGATTGTGATGTGTATGAGTCATGACAGCTAACTGCAAAATTCGGGGCCACTTTAAAGAAACTCGGATGTTCGGCAGGGCTCGGCAGCGGTCACATTGGGTCACCTTTTGCCTCAACAAGCTCTTGTCCAATGTCAACAGACCATCTTGCACCCTATGGTTAATATGTAACACTATTCATACCTATAGTGTCAGAGGCATACCAGAAAGTTGTGCAACTTTCGCCCTGCTGTCGACGGCCGGCAAAGAGATTTTTTCTTTCTGGCCAGCAAAATAAAGCATCATCGCCAGCCATTTTCACGGCCGTGAAAATGACCCGTGGGCATCTGTGCATGAAATTTGAGTCACCAGGTCAATTATGTGATAAATCTGAATTTTGAGCGAACAATGATGACACAGCCGTTCGCGGAACATCTTACCCGGAGATAAGATTCCCGGTGGCTATTACTCATCTTCTCGGCCGGCAAAAATAATACACTTTCAGTATTTTTTGGCAGGTGGGAGTCGCAAAGATATATTATTTTCCTGGGCTGAGAAGATGAGTAATAGCGACAAAGCATCTTATCTCCGGCGAAGATGTTCCGCGAATGGCTGTGTGAAGGGTGTGTGATGCCGAGATGACACGCTGTGGGATAACTCTCTTGCTATGTTTTCTGTGCTTTTTCAATCCTCACCAGTGGTTAGGGTTAGTAAAAATGAGTGCCTTAGCGAAAGTATTGATGCATTCACTGTGACAGCCTGTCAGCCACATCCTTTATCTTTAGGACAAAGGTTAGGAAAGATTCTGATGTCAAGTGCTAGAGTCAGTACCAGTCGGTTTTACATGATCGACAAAGGATGTCCCTGACAGGCTGCCACAGCAAGTGCATCAATACTTCCCCTAAGGCACTCATTTTTGAGTGCCTAGCTTTTGCCCACGGTGTATATATATTGAGTACCATTAGCACCGACTTTCTTTCAATCCCACACTTGCATCCTGGGCTCAGTTAATCCTGTATGGTAGCCAATAGTCCTTTTTAAAAGGCCGTAGATGCCGGGCACTCCAATATTAGCCTCAATGTCAATTGTAATAAAAATAGACAGGTTCGGAAATCTTGACAGATCACTTGGAGATGTCGCAAATCACCTGCGGATGTCACACATCTTGAGAAGATCAGATATGGATAGCACTGGTCAATTTCAAAGTATCAGATGTTCTAAATGATATGAGGATATAAAGAGGGCTCGTAGCATGCTGTAGCCCTCACATCTCTACCACCCATCACAATGACTCCAGATGAAACCCTGTTGCTCAAGCACGCTGGGCAGATCTTTGTTGAAAATTTTGCCTCAATGGTCAGTCCTTGCTATCAGTAAACATCTCCAAGTCTGATTAATTTTGACATCTGGTTAGGTTGCACTGACCTTCTGCTACGGTGCTGAACATCTTTCAGTGGAAAGTCTAATCTTTGTTGCTGACCAGGATGCATCAGGTGTCTATGTGTTGGTGGCATCGTTGGCGATGTATCATCTACTCCTGTCAGCCCTCTGTTCAACTTTGGAATCTTTTCCTTATTGACTTTTGTGCAGAAAAAAACAACAAAACAACTGCCACTTGGGCTCTCTGTGCACTACTGACCTTGATATTCCTCATCATCACAACATCTTTCTGCTTATTTGTTGCAATTTGCTTCAAACTCCTCATTGGTGCTCTTATCAAGAACCCAGAGTTGGAGCTGTCAGAAAGATTTGAAATTGCTGATGCCAGTATTACCCAGATAAACCTGGCCCAAGCATGGTTAAACGGCGATGGTAATTCACTATTGGTTAGTCACACATATGATTTTTCTTCAACTGGACAATGTCATGCCAAACCTGATAGTTGATTTTTGGAGATGGTATTGTTGTTTGGCGAGCCTGGGCTATATGGCATGGCCAACACAGTGTTATAATCTTACCAGGATTGACTCTACTGGCATCCTTTGGTATGTTCTTTGTATGAATAGTCTGCTCACTTGTCTGACTTGAATTATCAAGCCCTTTTCTTGGCACGCAATATACTGGGCAGTATCACATCAACTGATCCGAATTTCCTTTATGGGAAAATTGCAAATCTGCTCACTGCAGGTGCTACCATGAGCATTGTGACAAATCTGATGGCTATAATTCTTATTGGTCTCAAGACATAGTATGTTTTCTCTATTTCCTTTCTAGTGTGTATTCTAATCCTGGTTTAGCCAGCACTGGATATTTATGAAAGATACAATTGGATCAGGACGTTCAGCAGCTGGAAAAGTCTTGATGTTCTTGACAGAATCTGGCATAGTTTATATTGGATTCCAGGTGGGTTCTCTGGCTACTTGACCTGTTTCAGAACCCTATACTCACAATTTTAGATCATCAGTATTTGTCTGGTCACTCCAGACATCACGCCGGGCACTGCATTGGATATCGCATCTCGGATATGGGGTATTGCAGTGAATACTTTTTCGGTGAGTTCTTTGTGTTTGTGGCTTTGATTTTTGTCATTGGTCACTCTTGAAATATGTAAACAAACTTACTTGGTAACTTTCAGGCCATTTACCCAAGTTTGGTTATCTTGATTGTGACCAATCAATACTCCATTTCTCACATCACACATGGATCTACTGGAGTTGCTGGTGGGGATAGAAATCCAGGAACCCATATCTCCTTTGCACATTCAGCTCCACAAGGAACAACAGAGTCTACAGAAAGTCAAGCAGATGCTGCAGTCCAATCAATGATTGAGAGGCACCATGATATAGAGAAGGTCTCTGAAGCTCGAGAGATGAAAGATTTGGTTTGAGTAAGTTGCTTGGAAGTAGATATTTATATGCATCAATTCAACCGCCTACGTAGTGAACAGAAGGAACACAGAGTCCAAAATGATCCTTGAGATCCCATAGGCCCAGGAACTTGTGAAGCCAATGTCATCTGAATTTTCCCTGGATATTTACTACTCAGTACACATTTTCGGATTGAATTCTGTTGATGCATGTAGTGATCCCAACCTGTCGAGTGATCTCACCTTATCGAGTGCTCCCAACCTGTCATGCAAATGAGGATGCTGAGCACAACATAAGTATATAGATACTAACTATTCAGTACCTGAGGCGTCCCTCAAAGTACCGCTTTGGGTGCAAATAAATCTATTGCTGTCCCAAGCTGTGACCTGGAAGTCAGGAAGCTGAAAAAGTGGGCTCTTGGACATCAACTTGACAAATTCTTATTTTTTCAATCAGCCTGGCAAGTTTTTATTTTTTCAGTCCCTGGCAGCGACCAACATGAAGAATTCAGAGTCTATTGAGAAACCAGGGCCCAAATGTAAACAATAGATAGTGTAGCCTGTAGAGCACAACTGTTCCTGCTTAGTCTACTGCTTAGACATGTAACTGGGCTCTCTGAAATCTCGGAGGAATTCCTTGTCAGGACTCAGTGGGCCCTGTATATCAGAGTATTCTTTGCAGGTGATACATCATCAAAGTGGTTCAGCAGTACCAATGTACCCCAGAGACTATGAGTTGCGGTCCTAGACTTGAGCCCAGACTGATTGAAAGATGCTCTAAATAGACATCGTAACCATGTCATGACCTAGCTTCGACTTGAAAAGATACTGGAAACTGTGTTGAAAAGTCAGTTCAGCTACAGAGCCAGACTGAAAATGGTCAAACAAACTCGGATCATCCCCCCTGTTCAGCAGAACGGTGCTATCTGTTTGTTGGACCGGTCACTGGTCTTTGGCCATTCAACTTGTTCCCAATCAACTTGGCCATATTTGAACAGACTTGGAACAATCGGTCAGAGTTTAGATTCATGTGTATGAGTCGGAAGGAAAGAGCCGTGAGATGCTTGGGAATATCGTGGAACAAATCAAGATTTAGCGAGGACAAGTCTTTCGGCGCTGCTGGCATGATATCTTCCCAGCACGTGACCGGCGCGTATAATCGCTTCGGCACATCATTGGGCGTGTCCAAAGTCGCTGTCAGGCCTGAGCATCGCGAGTATCTTACACTACATTTTTTGCCGCGGTTTCCGTTCTTGACCGCATGCCGCGGCCCGTCCAGCTCCAAATAACACACTAGGAGCTACGCGCATGCAACGCAACTACGCAACAGCACGTCGGCACTCCGCGATCACCGAATACGCCGCACGCCACAACAGCGGAGAGGGTTAGTCCGCGCGCGTGTATGTTTGGGCGAGCAGTGCGGAGCGAGGGCGTCGCGGATGTGCGTTGTGTGTGGTTGAGAGTATGCTGCGGGACTTAATTGCATGTAGCAGCGAGGATTAGGGAGCGACACCGGTCTTCGCGGACGGAGCAACAATCTTCTTCATCGAAGGAACAGTGACGTGGATAGCATATTCTGTCACGGATTCATAACCCGAAGACAGTTCGCTGATGATATTCCTGGGTCGGATAGATATCAACATATTATATCTAGAACCGTCACAATACCCGATTGTTGCGAAAGGATGGGCATAGGACAAGACTCATCGAGCCGCTAGATGTTCCGGGTGAATCGCCGCAACATCGTATGACCCGAGTTTTTCAAGCCCCGTGTTCGAATCCCATTTGCACTGGATTCCTCAATAGCTCTCACCGCATTACCATTGGTTGGAGCCAACCACCAGAGCGTCGTGGCGGCCGCAGCGAACGTATACGTTACCTAAAGCGAATCCAACCTATGAGATCCTTTCGAAAATCCTCCAGTACTTGCAGTACCTGCATCCCTCGGAATTCAGTCGTAGCTTTCATAGGGACTGGATCCGATGCGCTATCGTGCCCTGCAAAACCGTCAGTCGGCGTTATGCGCGTTAAAGATTTAACAAAGCCGTACAATTGAGAACCACAATTGAGTACCGGATCCAATCGCTGGATGATACACGTCCAGTCGCAAATGCACTGACAGCCCAGCCAAGTGATCCTTGGACAGATAGGCCGATGCGTTGACCAATTAAACTACCTTATCTTTTGGTATAACGGCTGTGGAAGCTTGAGCCATCGCACAGAACTCGTGGTTCCAACTGTAGCTTCCATCACTGTCAACGGTGACTACACCTCGACAACCGTCTTTACATGCTTTACATCTGTTCGTCCCTGGAAGTTTGGGATTACCTGAGCCACTGTCCCCGGCAAAGTTGAACATGAGTGCCTATTTTTTCGCGATCAGCAAGTTGTGAAGGAAAACGAAAGAACTTGAAAAACGTACGGATTGCGCGAAATCCAGGCTTCCGATGAATTTGCGATGGCGTCAGGGACCTGGTAAAGACAATACTATGGAGGCTTCGCGCGTATACCACTGAATATTGCGAGTTAATCGGGATATCACACGGCTTGCATCGAGATACCTTTATGTCGCTCCAATAATCCGATCCTATTGTCCCGGAACATGCTACCGTACCCTGGAAGAAAAAGCGCCATGCAAAGAGTCTTGATTTGCAACACTGCAGTGGAATGCCACACCAGCGGAGAAGTTGCCTGCATCTTGCATCTAGGATATGTTTCAGTGCGTTTCAGTGACCCAGGGATTTTGGCTCGACCTACCGGTTGCACTGGATACGTCGCTGCCTCGGCCCAGCTGTGCTGCAATTTGTCGTATTCTTTCTCTGGTTGTACCGGTCTTTTCACGTTTCACTATGAAGATCTGGTCACAAAAGAGGGCTCGTATATACCGCTGGTATGTTGGCCTCTATCCCACTGATACTTCAATGAAGTAACATGCACTGATTAATGCCACTGTATTCAATCCTTGAAACAATGGACGGGCGTCAGAATGATGGCCGACCTGATCCTTACGCTTCCTTCAATCTCTTGGTCGTCAGATTAGGCACTTGATCGAATATCTCAATCCCAAGGGTTTTTTTCAATATTGAACAACGCGGACCATCTCCCTCATATTCAAGAGTTGTATTATGTTCTTGAGGACACTTTAATTAAGGAGTCTGATGACCCACTGATGAGAGACCGTCACATAGCATAAGTATTGAACTTGAAAGCTGTCCAATATGTATGTGTATATGAATCTCCTTCCAGTCTTATACATATCCTGTCATGTTCATGATGGTAGAAAAATGATGGTGAAAGTGTGGCGTAATGGACTGGAATGAGAAAAGGCCTTGCAGGCCAGAGTTGTAGCACCTGAAAGGAAGCAGAAGACGCAGCATAGAGCATGAACTGTGCATATCTTATGGACTCAAGCTCCAGGTCCTGAGCAATTATTGCCGGTTCATATTGGACATCACAGATTTTTATTAAATAAAGACACATATAACTCAAGGCAAGTCTCGAAACAGAATTTTGTTCCCTAAACCTCCGGGACCTCCTCTGTAGGTGTTGCTACACTTTCTTGGATTCCATTATCTGCCTGACTCCTGATCATGATGGAGTCTGTGACATTTGTTCCTTGCTGAGGAGGTGATCGAGCAAATGAGATGTGTGTTCCCACATTTCTACTCCCCACGGTAGATCCCGCTGTGAGCCGAGAAATGGAATGTTGATTGTATACAATCAGGATAACAAGACTTGGGTAAGCAGCCTATAAGAACTCATTGGTGACACAACAAGGATTATGGGAAGCGAAGCTCACTGAAAAGATGATCATTGTCACACCCCAAATATCTAGAGCCTCATGTTGTGGTGTGCCATCCATGGGGCCCCCAAAATACAGGGAAAAGTTGATAATCTGCAATTATGAATATAGCAACTGAAATCAGGAGATAGGCAGTGAGAGAACACACCTGAAATATAACATATACTGTGCCAGATTCTGTCAAGATCATCAAGACCTTTCCAGCTACAGAAGTTCCTACTCCAAGTGTATCCTTCATAAATTTCCAGTGCTGGCTGCACCAGATTAGACTAGAGAAGATAAATAATTCAGGGAAATCATACTATGCTTTGAACCCAATGAGAAGGACAGCTATGAGATTTGTTGCAATGCTCAGGACAGAAGCAGCGACAGTGAGAGCTCCAATTGTTCCAGAGAGAATGCTGGAGGTAGTGGACTCTATAGTCTGTATCAAACACACTGTCCGAACAGTGGCTTGATAGTTAAAGTAAATTAGCAGAACATTCAAAACACAAAGCCCCATACCAAATGTTGCCAGTAAAGTCAATGCTGGCAAAATTATCACACTCTGCTGATCAAACCACACAGCCCATGCTCGCCAAACCACAATGCCATCACCAAAAATAAACTGCAATGGTTGGTATCACTCATCAGCATGGATTGGAGTAACTTTGACTCAGGACTCACTGTGAGTCCATTGCCATTACTGCTGATCCACCTCTGAGCCAGGATGAGTTGTAGAACATTGGTATCTGCAACTTCAAATCTCTCTAACAGCCCGAGGTCTGTGTTGTTGATGAGACACCCAATCATCTGTTTGAAGCCACCTGCAACATATAGGCAGAAATAGGTGGTGGTTATACTGAATAGGATAGCCAACATGGTGCAGAGGATCCAAGTAGATGTTGTTTTGCTGTGTTTTCTGTCATGTCACAACTTCAGCATCAGACTCCACACTTATCAAGAGGAAAAATGCCCACGCAAGAAGAGTATGCAATGTCAGAGATGCAAGCAAGAAATAGAGGCCTGTTGTATACTAATTAGCAAGAAAACTTATACTAAGGAATGTTTAGTGCCATAGCAAAAAGTGAGAGCAACCTAATCAATCCATAAGTATGCAATTGGCTTGAGGGCTGTTTCACAACAGGTACCAACCATTGAAGAGAAATTTTGTACAAAGGCCTGGCCTGCATTCTTGAGCAATGCCACTTCATCTGGAGTCATCTTGCGACTTGATTGTTTAGAGAAGTGTGGGTTGCAGCCAAGCAGTGAGCAATGCCCTTTTTGAATCTTTTCAAGGTCATCTATTGTTGTCTTTTGAAACACCTGTCACAAATTTGGTGCTGTGTCTGATCAAATCTCAGTAGATTGTGGAAGTCGGAACCATCCTCGACTGACATCAGTCCCTCTGTTGAGATTCCAGAACATGTTCATATCATGTTCCAGGAAGTCTGATGTTGAGAATTTTTGGATGCATAGCACCTGCAGGGAATGTAATCTAAATGACTGAATCAGTGAAAGGTCTGTTCAAAAGTTTAAATAGGACCTTGGCTCACCTGGATGAGTGATTGTAAGGAAGCATTCATGGTGCACCAATGGTGCTTGCTATTGATATGGAAATCACAAAACAGCCTGTGTTTCATGAGTCATTTGATGCTGACATCACCCGGAAATGTGAAGACCAGCGCCGTTTCGAAGAACAGTCACAAGAGCAGTCACCAAAATGGCCAAGTTCAAGAAACAGCTAACTTGAGATATCTGTCTCAGGTCCTGGACACGCATGTCCTGATAGATTGTATTATATTCAGAGTGATTGAAACAAAGCTTTACTCTTCACACTGGAGTATGATCGCCCATTAGGAAATTGGAATCTCTGTTGACTAGTGCTGCCGCGAGGTGAGGTCGAGGTAACTCCGAGGTACCGGATCCGGCACCTCTGTGAGATGAGACGGAGGTACCTCGTGAGGTCATTGCCTTTTTTAGAAGGCTTTTCAAACTCCGCCGGAGTCCACCGCGAAGAAGTCCGGTCCAGTAGAAATGTGATATATGATGCAAATGGACCTCTAACTAGGCCGAAAAAAACGAGTGACTAGTTCAAGGACTGTTACAAATCATGTTGCCTTCATTTCGTTTAACCGCCTCACAAATCAAAAATTTGGTCAATATACGCAAGTTGAAGTAACGCAACAGAGAGCTCATACCGGACAGCTCTGATTATATTGCACCAGGAGTATCTAGGCTAACCAATGAGCAAATCTATCCTGGAACCAAGGTGGCAACCAGGCATCAAGGCCCTCTGGATGGGCTTCTGGTGATGCCTTCAAATCTTAAACAATCGAGAACGCGTCGCTCGTGACTGATTTGAACGATAGCCGGGCAAATCCTGTGCTGATGTTTCAGATAAGAGGCGAGCTGATGGGGCAAATGTTATTCTGACAAGATTTGCAGAATTCCTGCTTGCTTGGGGGCGGGGGGGAAGAGCTCAATTCACTGGGAATGGTATTGCTGAGCGGAGTTTGTAGACGGATACAAAAAAGGCAGTGCCATCACGAGGTAAACCGAGGTGAGGTGAGGTGAGTTATCTATTTTAGGACATGGGCAGAGGTGAGGTTGAAGGCCCTGGAGAGCAAAGGAAGTGGGATTGCTGCAATAATGAATGACAATTCTTGAAATTGGCCAAAAACCTCAACCTGTCTGTTGGTAGGGTAAACATGGAGCAAATGAGTTTTAAAGCAGGACACCGACCAAAACAGACCATGAGACAAAGCGGGTGTAGAAAAGGAAGGCCCTGAGCAACGTGTCCAGCGACGGCAACAGCCAGCTCACCCTGACCATCGAAGCGAGCAGCAAAGGATCGTGGGAATCTTCGGATGTCAAATTCTACAAGTCCATCGAACAATAATAGTCAATCAATCTATCGGCCATCTGTCGACTGGCCATAGTCAATCGACCAGAATCAGTTGGAATCCATCCACAATCGGTCAAAATCGGTCCCTCAATCAAAAATCGATCAAAATCGATTGGGATCGACCAGAATCGACCAGAATCCGATGACTTCTCACTGGGGTTCACCTTAGGTTAACAAGATCCGGGTATCATCAGGAAAACACCAAATCCCAGATGAGACATGCAAACTCTATGAATTCTGATACGGTCCATGTAGGGGCCCTGATTCTGTATAGGATGCGGTAGTCAAATATAGGAGAGTCTTGACTTTATGTAGGAGTGTGTAGTCTTTGGGCGGATGTATGCAGCCTCTATAGGACAAGCTGACTCCGCCTTGGCCATATGGAGTCCTATGGAGCCAACCCGCACATCTATCAAAGTCCTATCTGAATCTGTGTCTTATCTATATGGCAGGTTTGACCCTTAGGACCCAGGCTGGTTTGTTTCTCTGCAGTCTTCTTGAAAAAAGACTGGAAATTGGTAACAGTCTCATTTCGGCCATGCAAATACATGAATGAGAAATGTGTACTCAGTATTACGAGTCCTATTTATGGGATTCGTTTGTTGGGATAGATCAAAATTGTTGAGTCCGCCATCAAAGTCCCCAAAGGGGATAGGCCACATGATCCACAGCCACAGCGAGTCGCTTGGTGAATCAGAGTGATGTGACCTCTTGCTCGACCATAATCCTGCTGTTTGCATATTCAAGGTAACCTTTATTCTCTCTGCTTCGATTAGTGGTCATGGTGACACCAGCGTCTGCCATCCAATAGCTTGGCAGGCTCCTAGCTGGGATATCTAGCTGGGATAGTTCTCATCAGATGAACAGGGGCGAAGGCTAGAGGTCAGTTTATCTCATTGCTGTCAAGCAGAATGCTCATTAACTGTCACTGGGTCGGCTGCTGCAACATCGTCCAGAATTGTCTTTGATGTCCATGTCTCCCAGTTGTCTTCCACCATGTCTCCAAGGCTTTTACTGTCAGGTCCACAAGGATATCACCATGCATTCCAGTCCTTCTGGATCAGTGAAATCTGAGAGATGGTGTGAAGTCAGAGACTTTGGGGTGCATTCAGGTCTCGGTTTCACCTGAAAGTAGTTACTAGAATTCAACTTGTTACAAGTCCCACTTTATTGGGTGGGAGCAAATTCAGAGCAGCGCCAGGCCGCCCTTGATGGGGATAATCACCTGATATATTTTCCCACAGGCACGACAGTGGCCGGTATGAGCGATAACGTGCTTTCCGCATCCAGCGTGCACTTTGGAGAGCTCGTGAGGAGTAACACAAGGTTCCTAAGCACACTAATGTCTAAAAAACTGGTGTCTCCCAAGTTGAACCAGAGCCTTATCTAATTACTTACTTGTTCCAATGTCTATTCCAGAGAGCAATGGGTACTTGAAGTCAGTGACAGAAGGAGAATGAAACCCAAATGGGGGCTCGTGCTTGCCGCCGAAGGACGGCCTCTAACCCACTGGTTCTGAATTCAAGCCACAAAAAACCTGGCTTCATATAAGCAAGTGAGGCACTTGTTCCTCAATCAAGATTTATTACGAGACCATCTAGGTATAGTCTAGGTATGCTGCAATAACAACAATCAATAAAAACAGTTTTGCAACCAATTTCTGAGCGGTTGTCCTTTCCGCTCGGTCCATCGCCATTCTGCACAATGTAATAGCTGGGAATGAGAAAAAATGTGATGCATATTAATTGATAGCTGAGGATTATGCTATATGGAGAATGAACACCTGAAATTCTGTGAACACCTGCCCAGTCTGTAACGGGTAACATCAGAGTTTGAAATGGTTCACCAAGTGTTCATAATGTGTAACGTGGTGTGAACACTTGGTTAAAACACCACAGTAAATCCAACCCACCTCAAGCATAAAACTTGAGCCTGTAATCATAATGTTTTGGAGTAACCACAATGGAATGGTACTTGCTTGAGTGAGAACAGAGAGAGGGGGACTCATATCTGCCACTGGAACAGTTGGCCTCTATCCCACTGGTCTGGCAGAGGAAACTGGTAGAAAGTGCTCAGGCGCAAAACTAGTAGAGAAGTGAGAATACTTTGGACCTCATGGCCCAATCTTGCATCGATTACATCACTCCGACTTGCTTAGTCAGCAACTCCGACTCCACTCGTCGTAGTCACTGACATCTCTCTGATCTATTAAGTACTCTCTTGCCAAGCCTAATTATCTCCTTTAACTGCTTTATTTGCACGGCTTATTCAACATTGCTTGACAATCCTTTATAGTGAAACTCTCTAACAGAATGTTTGGATAGTATATGGTGGTTCTACCTGTACTTTTCCTTCCCAGATGCCTAGTCAGCCTCACTGAGTCGATGACAAGCCATTCTGTGCAATATCGACATGGACAGCACCTTCGCCTTGAGTGATAGTAACTCCAGTGCCAGCGCAATTGGCACCCCTACAACCTGATGAATTGATTTCTAGCGTCAGATGGAAATACTTACTCGAAGAGAGTGACGGATCCCCCAGGAGTCTCCACAGTGCAGGTGCCAGTGTAAAATGGGATAGGGGTGCAGGCGCCGCTAGGGAAAGTCGTAGGGCAGGTGGGACATGAGGGATCCCAAACTACCGAGACAGTGGCACGTGGCACGAGCTGAATGACAAGCTCAGCATGAATTCAGCATCCGATATACACTCACCGTATTGGCGGGGCCAGCGATGACGACACAAGTCAGAACAAGACCAGTGAAAATGTTGTTAAACAGCATAGTGAGTCGTTTCTAATTGGGAGACTCTGGCTTGTGGCAGGGTACCTTTTATAGGTGTTGAGCGACTGTATTCAAGACATTTGCAGAATCCCGCATATGAATTGTGCCTGAATTAACAACTGTAATGGTAGCGTCACCACTCCGACTCAGACATTAGCCAAGATGCCGAAAGCGCAGACGGCATCAGCGTCCAACTGAACACCAAGGAAGGCAAGACATTTGCAGAATCCCACATATGAATTGTGCCCAGATTAACAACTGTAACGGTAGCGTCATCATCATGCCTGTCACCACTCCGACTCGGACATTAGCCAAGATGCCGAAGGCGCAGACGGCATCAGCGTCCAACTGAACATCAAGGAAGGCGAGACATTTGCAGAATCCCACATATGAATATGGGCTAGGTGATGATGTCTGTGGGCCAAATTAAAATTAATTATTAAATAATAATAAAAAAGAAAGAAGAGAGAAGAGAAAGAGAGAATACAATATCAATCTCATTCCTCTTACCTGCAACAATTAAACCGCAGAACAATGATGGTCAAGGACCTAGGCAACGCTACCGGCGCATCGTTGGCCCTGTTTGGAAATGTCACACGAGACACAGCCACATAATTGAATATTTACTAGCTTTTCACTACACAAGGAATTGAGACAATATAATCCGAATGTCAGTTAGGCATGGATGAAAACTCTGGCCGTATCTTCCAATGTATGTTCAAATTTCCGGAGTCTTTTCTAAGCGACAGTGACAGTTTAACGCAGACAGTGGCCAAATTCACTAGGATCCACTACCTGGCCCAAAGCATCAGATTACGTGTACTCCGCCCCGAAGCATAAGCACGTCGATTCAGCGGGTTTCGGTGTATTCTTTGCACTGCAAGTGGGTTATTGTATACTATGGACATAAGTACAGACAAAATCAATACTAGTTAGAAGGACCCTCAGCGGTAGCATCATTTAATCGAGAGAAATTACAGTATTTAACGGGTGCTTTGGACATCAAAATTGTTTCAAGCCCAGCATTCTCTGTCAGGCTAGCACTCAATACTTTTGACAGTTCTGATGTTCTCTAGGGCATGCCGGCCCTTGTTACGAGTCCCATTTATGGGAGTCGTTTGTTGGATGAGAGCGATTTTTGGCGCGTAGTGATGGGCTCTGGTAGTGCTCTGATTTTGGATGATATTCGAGGGTTTGGGTCTTGTGGGATGGGGATAGTCATTGATCACTTGTACTTGCAATATTTTTCATGCCATTTGGAGCGCTGGATATTCTATTATCCAAGACATGGTGACCTTGAACAAGACCCGGCTTTGGTGCAAAACCCAAGGCACGAAAGGTCATCGGAGTGAGTGGAAAAGACATGAGGAACATTTATGCGAGCCATGAGGATGATCAAAATGCTTTCTGTGATTATGGATCAACAATATTCCGTGTTACACCAAATTGACAGAATTTGGAAAAACATATTGTACCTGTCATCAAGGCCCCATCGGGGACGCTATTCCTTTGAATAGTCATTTGTAACATGCTTCCTTTGGACAGATTGGGATTCAGGTTTTTGGGAGTAAGAGTCTAGTCATAATCAGCTTCTGTGCAGAAACCTCTCAAGGTCATATGCAGCCCTTTTGAAATTTCTTGTCTGATGATTTCAACAAAGTGCTCAGATTAGTGTTTCATCGAGCTAGGAATGTCATGTGCATGTGTAAAATATACCTGTGTAAAATCTTGCAGTGTGCATAGCAGGGCCGTCCCTCAAGCACATTTCAAATGTTTTTGGAAATCTCTGAAGTCTCCAAAAACACGTGTTTATCACTGTAACACCCTCGTGTAGTTGGAGCCGATGAGGGAGCAACGGAAGGGGGTCTTGAGGCGAATTCACAGTCAGTAGAGGGTTGAGTAGACAATGGTTCATTTCAAGATGCTTAGCTATTACAAATCAAGTAGCTACTCCTTTTATACTACGGCAAAAGGCGGGGTTACTAAGCAACGGAACTTACGGGGTTAACCAGCTGAGTCAGATCCTTACAATCACATAGTATCTTGTTGGGATCTTGTTGATACTATTGTGTAAAATTTGATTGAACATTCTGGACAGTGCTAAATCCAATCCTGATCCTCTTTCTCACTGAGAGATCTATTTTCCACAAAACAAGGGACAAGCCCTATTCCATGGCCATGTGAATGGGAATCGCCACAGTTCAAGCTCGCACATATCATGGTTTACTGCTGGCCATTTTCCCTACCCTCTGATCTGCGAGAAATGATGAGAATAGAAAGCAACAAACAAATGACCCACCAGCAGATTGAATGCTGCACTACTGCTTTTGTTCAAGATCAACCTGGCTCTAAACATAATCTAATCACAACTGGAATCTAATCAGTGTTATGTGATCCCTACTTTGCAGCAAGGGTGCAGCGCGCTGCACCGCTGCCCTCCTTTTTGGGCAAGATCTTGGGAAAAACCTGTCAAGAAGCACCAACTGATGATACATCATAGACTGTGAACTCTAGACTAGAGTCAAATAATATATTGAGTAGTGGTCTACAATCCAGTTCAAATGATGTATTTGTTAAATGAGGTCGAGTAGAAGGAGGTCTCAGATGGGTGCCGCTACGGCAGGACACAGATGGGAGGTGAAAAGCAAGATCAATTATACATGACTACAGAATGATAGCAGTAACTATTTGTCCAAGTTATATTTGCCGGAGTCCGACATCACCAATTCTAACACTCCCACCTGAAGGATGGACTCCCACCTCATTGAAGCAGTGATCAAATGCGGAAAATGGTCTGCCCTGATTCCTGATAATCTTCAATGAAGATTGTGGGCTCAGGATCATCATAATCATTGTTGTCGTTTGACTGGTAGAACGACACAGGAAGTGATGCAATACGAGCAGCTTCAACAGTGACAGCAGAGCAAGCACTGTGAGATGAAGATCCATGAAAATGATTTGCATATTGTTGAGCAAACATTTCTGGAGTAACGCCAGCAGCGAGGGCAGCAGCAAAGGCAGAAGAAGGAGTAGAAGAATTGGCATTCTTCTGAATCCAATCCTTGACAAACTGAGGCATGGTATGCATGCATTTTGCAGCAATGTGACCAGAACGTCCACAGCAATGACAATCAGAGTTGGTAGGATCGCACCAATGATGGTTCTGAGAATCAATGGGAAAACCATGAGGGCCGATGGAGCCAGACTGGTTCGCAGAAGATGAATTGATGTGACGTGCAGCCATACCAAGATGAGGAACTGCATCCTCAACTTTGACAGAAGGATCTGCAGCAGCAGTGGTTGTAAGCAGATCCTTGACAGTCTTGGGCTCGGTAGCAGTGGTGAGAATGACACCACGAGCTGTATGGAAAGAATGGTGAAGGTTCATGAGAATGATATCCTTCTGTTCCTCTTCAGGAACTGTGACACCAAGAGCCTTCATGCGTTCAACAGCAGTCTTAATCGCATAAAGATAGACAGCAATGTCACAAGAAGGATCATGCTTGATGTGATAAAGCTCCTGACAAGCAGTAATCCGATTAGACATACTGGTCTTTTCAAATTGGGCTTTCAAATCCTTCCAGACTTGAACAGCAGAATCTCCATCCTCCACAAGGTACTGGTACTCTTCAGAAACCTTTCCATATATATATGGCAGCAGTTGTTTGTCGAGAGCGAGCTTGTCGGTTTCGGTGGCAGCAGGGGCTGTGCCAGCAGCGATGAACTCAGCTCCAACACCAAGGAAGAAGAGCTTCATTCCTTTGGACCACTTGGACCAATTGGAAGAATCTAGGTCAGGTATTTTGACCAGGACAGCAGAAAGAGCATTGGGAATAGAGATTGCCATGATGAATGTGCAAGGGTAGACGTTGAATTGATAAATGCAGTGGGAATAGATTTAGAGCTCAGGGCCCATAACCTGTTAAATGAGGTCAAGTAGAAGGAGGTCTCAGATGGGTGCTGCTAATGGCAAAGGTCTCAGATGGGGGCCGCTACGGCAGGACACAGATGGGAGGCGAAAAGCAAGATCAATTATACATGACTACAGAATGATAGCAGTAACTATTTGTCCAAGTTATATTTACCGGAGTCCGACATCACCAATTCTAACAGTATTATATTGTCATTATCGGCTCCCTTGCTCAAATAAGCATACAGCTTTGCCTTAAAAACAGAATGGTATCAAGGCACCAACTGGACCTAGTGGATGGCTCTAAGCCTCTAATTGTAACGTAGCTTATCGGAAGTCAAGCTAGAGGTCACAATATTTGTATAGTGGGGATCTAGACGGTTGATATTCCTAGCGGGCAAAGGTGCAAGATGGTTCCCTCCAGGGAAATGTTAAAAGCAGGCAGAAGCGTCTGGGTGAGGGCGCTGCTAGCCTAACGTTATGTTCTCCTGACTCAGAAAGAGATCTTGACCTTGAATAAGGTATGAGAGGACCGACGAGAGAATAGGAGAATCAGACAGATGATTCGAGGTAAAGATGATATATTCTCACGGTCTAAATGCTGACTAAATACAAGCAGAGTCTCCTAGTACGAGTCTTCTGTCGGTTCTGGTAATACTAAAGAAAAGAATAGAGAGAATTCGTGTTACAGTGCCCCCCACCGTCAGAAGTCTTCGTTACGGCCATGGAATGGTAAAGGCCATATCATATCTTCGAGGTTTTCCCCATCTAAACGAGACGGATACCCCAGATTTAATAGTCGCCGCCCATAATTCCAGTCTTCCTCCTTCAAGTTCAAGACTTTGATTTCCGGAGTATCTTTCGTCCATAGACGCAGATTATTTCTCCACTGAGCTGCGGTCCAAGCCTCGGCTTTCTGGTCCTCGATTAACTGCCACTGCCTCTGATAGATAATCTCAGCTTTATCCATCCATCCATTCTCCTCTGGCCCCATTCTCGTGTATCGGCTGAGAACAAGTGGAGGGGGAAACAGGTATCTATCATCAATTGGAGCGGAAGCCAAGCTGCGACCGTATATTATATCTTTCTCCGTTTGACTGATTTCGTCTTTGTAGAGCCGTCCATCCGAATCTCCTAATGTATAAGTTCTCAGCAAAGTCGAAGGACCCTCCTTGAAACGTGCGAAAATATCTGGTCTCATACGGCTCACGACCCAGGTAACTCCTCCGCCTACTCCGAGCGCTGCGACCATGTGTGGGCGTTGCATAATAATGTTGAAGGCTTTAAAGTATTGATTCAGATAATCCCCCCCTAAAGCTCGTATGTCAATTCGTGGTTCGACTGATGAGGAGCCGGTCTTGGAGCTCTTCGCCAACCATTGTTGCACACGGCTCATGCTCAAGTCAGTTGGAAACCGCTCTAGGTCTTCTCGAGTATATCCAATTTTGAAGGGCAGGCATCTGAATATGGCTGCTTCGATGAGCTCGACGGAAGAAGAGATGGCCATGGGAGGGATTATGCAGAGAAGCTTGAGCTGGCATTCTACTTTCTCGTTGCAAATAAAGGTGCCGTATTTCAACATGCTTTCGTTCCAATCCTCCGCTTCTTCCCGGTCCAAAGTAATGTGAAAGAATCGTCGGTTTGGGATTGCATGATGAGCAAAGTCCCTTAAATCCTTCAGGTATTCAATTTGCCGATCTCCTATAGTCCCTCTCATTGCTAGAGCTTCACCTCTACCCAATGGTTCTGCACTTCAGCTCAGGTAATTGGGTATCGCGCCCTGTACAACTCAATAACCTTCTTTCCGAGCATCACCTTCTTTATTTGCTCGAGACTTCTTCCCAACGGATTCCATGCTACTGGCTTGCCCTTCACTGATTCTCTTCCCCAATGAACAGGGAGCTGATTCGTATTCAGAAAAACGTGATTCAGACCTTCTATCTGACGCTACCGATCCCGACGAGCTCAACCTCGACCGTGGGGCTCCCTCATCTACATCCATTTTATCCTCCTTGTACGTGGTCGACCTAACCGCCGATAACTGAGCCGGGGCTGAATGAGCTCATTGACTACGATTCTCCTCCATAGCGACAAAGCAGTCGTTAGGATAATGCTGGTACAGTTGCGTATAAAGAGATCCAGCGTCGGGGTTGAAAGGCGGTGTAATTGTTTTGCCCACGTCATTGAATCTTTCTCCCAGTCTTGGTCCGCATCTCCCTCTGAAACGTTCTCGTCTTTCAAAAGCAGGACCTTCAATGTCTGCGACGAATTCTTTCCTGTCCTTGAAATCCTTCCAGCCCTTTCGCCCGAGCGTTTCCAACGAGTGAGTATCCTGGTCAATATTGACCCATCGTTTGAAGATGACTTTCATCTCGACTCCTATTGACTCTTCCCTAGTTACTTCTGCTGGACATTTTGGTCTCAAGAATGCTAGCTCGTCTATGCTGCAATCCCTATCACCCCATTCTTCAAAGTCAACTACCTTCCTTTCTGCATTTGCTGGCCAGTATTGGAAGGGTGAAGCTGGAACAGTCATTCTTTTTTCCAAGAATTCGTCGTACGTTTCAATATACCTCCATCTGGACTCATATTGAGGTAAGTCCCTGATGTCGACTTCTCCTTCTCTATGACGTGCTTCCTCCTGATATTCCTTGTATAGTTCAGGATCAAGACTGGCAAATCGAGGATCGGACAGGAAGCCCGGCATGAGGGGGAAGTACACTGGTACGTCATTCTCAATGAACAAAGGGAAGTTGAGCAAAAGATAGTCGCGTGGAATTTCTGTCATAATTCCTCGCATTCCATAACCTTCTAGCTTTAGACTCTCGACTCTTTTGAAGGTCTGGTCGCTCAGACCATTCCTGTTCTCTCGCCACCGAGGGAAAGCCTTCGTGAACCATCAGATGAAGCCCCTCCAATCTAGAGTTGCAATCTTTATGATTGCGATCAGCTCCTTGAGGTCTTCCCGGGAACTTCTGCTTTCGTAAAGCATATTTTCGTCGACTGGTTCGGGTGTCCTCATGAGCGGCTCCCGAAAAATGCTGTGGTTCAGGAAACTGTAAGCTATATCCTTAATCGTCTTGAAGGCTTCCTTCGTTTCTGTTAGGAAATTGTCAGAAAGGCGGAATCGTCCTGCGTGCTCTTCAACAAGAGAATCAATGTCGTCGTAGCCCATTTGCAGGAACCAAGGTGATTCTCCTTCTCCTACTAGGGACACAGGGATGAAACATCTCCAGGGGGTATTCCATTGGAACCAATACGGATCTAGTCCTGAAAGCAAATTGTCCCTCTCTGCATTCAACCAGAAAAGAACCATCTCTTTATGACCTACAGGCTCCTCCAGATCAATGTATTCCATAGGGTCGCCTGCCAGATCCTCTCCTAGTCCTTCTAAAGCACCCCATTTATGACCGTGGACCATGAAATCGAATATGTGGATTGGTTCTCTCCGACCAGTGGGACCTGTTTTAAACAGCGGCATGGCGATGGCTCAATGCTATGGGATCTAACTGGGAACACGCCAGCAGAAACCCACAGAAATGAGAGATATGAACGTCGATGATCGCTGGGCTTTCCGGAACGCACGGAATCCAGCGAGTCGACGAGCAATCTGGAAGGGAGGAAGAACAAAGCAAGACCAGGAAGCCTCGTGTATGCCAGCACTTCCTGGGTATAAACTAGATTTGTGTAAAAATTCTGTAAGAATGGAGAAATAAAAAGAAAATAGTTTCCAAATAAGGGAAATCTCCATAGGCTTCTCAAAAAACTTGCTCTGGGACCAATCGGTCGGAGCTGGGTTGATGTCTGTTGTGACCTCCTTACAAATTGTGCTTGCGCCGATAATCCCGAAGAAATTCAGGCGCATTCTTGAGGTCACGAGCTGTTGCCCAGGAATCAAATTGGGCGCTGAAACCTTCCCAACGCAAACGGTATTGGAGGGTCCCATTTTTTCTTCAGTGTCCGACAATCCTTTCCACAGGATATTCTTGGGACGGCTTTTTCGTATGAGTGTCGGATAGAACCGTCCTGGGTCCGAATTCTGGTGAGCTCACTTTGTAGAGACGCAAGTGCTCGATGTTGAAAATAGGAGATCCAGGATATTGGTCCGACATCCTCAGACGGAAGACCTTGGGATTGATCCTTGCTGTCACTTCAAAGGGGCCAATCCAGCGTTGAACCAGCTTCTTCGTTGTTTTCTTCGTCTCTACCCATTCCAAAGCATGCGGATCCACTAGGACGAGAGAGCCTATCTCAATACCTGGAATTGGTCGACGCCCTCTGTTATATCCTCTCGACTGAGCCTCCTGAGCTCTTGCGATATTTCGCCTGGCGCTTTCTCTGTGGAAATGAAAAGCTTGCAGGAAGTCTACAGATTCATGTGGTAAATTCAACGTTTCCTGCACCGTTGAAAATTTCTTGTTCATGAAGTCCAGTAGCGAAGTCGGTTCGAACCCAAAGAGCAGGAAGGATGGGGAGGCTCCAGTAGAACTCTGCGTAGCCGTATTGTATGTGAATTCCAACAGAGGGAGCCATACTGCCCAAGATTTGTGGTCGTCAGCTACATACGCACATAACAATGCTCCCAAGGTCTTGTTTACGATCTCGGTTTGTCTGTCGTGCTGAGGATGATGAGCTGTCGAAAGGGATAACTTTGAAGACAAAAATTTGGTAACTCCTTTCCAAAACTCCGAGACCCATCTTGGGTCTCTATCTGCTATGATATCTCCTGGGATTCCAAAGCGGCATATGACATTTCTTACGAAAAGCGAGGCTGTCGCCTCTGCTCCAGCTTCCATGGTGGTTGGAATAAACTGTGCATGCTTTGAAAGGCGATCCACCACCACAAATATAGCATTGAATCCCCCTGACGTAGGTAACCCGGTGATGAAGTCGAAGGATCTGCATTCGTAGGGCCGGGAAGGAATTAGTTGTGGTGCTAAGAAGCCGTATTTAGTGAAGTTGCGGAATTTGACCTTCTGGCAAATGTCGCATGTCTCGCAGAATCGTATCAGGTCAGTTTTCATGCGTTTCCAGTAAAACTTGACGCTGATCTTGTTCCAAAGCTTCTCGGGACCCAAATGAGCTGTCTCCATTGGATTCTCATGCGCTTCCGTTATGACAGCTACCACAAGGCTTCTTGGAACACACAGTCGCAGGTGAAATCCTTCATCTCGGAAGTACAATAACCCTTCCTCGTCTCGGAAGAATCGTTGACCGGGGATCCAACGGTCCTGGATCGTCTTAGCCTCTTGCCAGATCTGAGCTAATTGAGGATCCTTGAGATATCCCTCAATGAATTCCCTCCTTGTCTGATCACTCATCGAAACATGTATCGAACCTGGCTTCTGGAAAGCTAGATGGTGATAATCTCTGCTGTTCTCCACGTCCTGATGCCAGTCATATGTCTCAGCGTCAGCGGATAGGTCGCTTTCCAGGGAGGTGTCAGAAATTTGTCTCGTTTCCTCTAAATCTTGACCAGTATCCATCCCCCCTTTTTCTGTAGCTTCCTGAATTCTCAGCTGACGCCTAGTCACAGTGTACGCTCCCTTCTTTCCTTCGCAAATCTCCTCAAGGCTTCGGATATTCACAAATGCTCTCTCGGCTGGTCTCCTCTCATATGCTGCTTCCTGTGCTTCTGTGATGTCACTATTCAACGACAAGGATGGTCCTTCGTTCCTCTGCGGCATTACATATGAGGGCGGGTCCCTGGGTAATCTTGAAAGAGGGTCGACATTTGAATGAACGCGGCCCGCTCGATGGATTATCTCCAACCCTGGTGCGTAGGCTGCAAAGACTAAACCCCAATTTCCCAACCGCTTATTTGAATTCTTGTAGGTTTTGGCCCATTGAAGCACTGAATGATCCGTAACTAGTAAGATTTTCTCCCCTTCTATGAAGGGCTGAAATCGAACTAGGCCTTCCTTGGCTCCTAGAGCTTCTCTTTCCGTCGTCGAATATCTTGTCTCCGCTGCCTTGAACCTACGAGAGTAGTATCCAATAACCCTTTCCACCCAAACTTCGGTTTCGTCCAGAGTAGCACCCCATTCTTGTGAGTAATCAGGTCTGTTGGTTTCCTGCCCCATGTTCACGTACAGTTTCGGTAATGGCTTCTTCTCCTGCCATGCCTTCTCCACTAGCCGGGAAGCTTTAGTTCCTTTCAAGTTGAGTACCTTGATTCTCTGAACTTGTTGCAGAGCGCATCCACAGGCTTCATCTGACGCATCTGTGTATAGGCGATATTGCAGACCCTCAATGGGATGGCCTAACACCGGACTCTCTTTCAATGCATTTTTTACTGATTCAAAAGCATATTCATCCTCAGTGCTCCAGTCCCATTTCGTACCCTTCTGAGTCTTCGCGAATAAAGGACCACAGATGTCAGCGTAGTAAGGAATGAAGGAAGAGAAGTACACTGCCATCCCCAGGAATGTCTGCAATTCTGACAATTTCGTAGGATGTTGTAATTCCAAGATAGCTTTGACTTTCTCCCAGTGTCAACAGACCCAAGCGAGTGACCTGATGACCCAGGAGTAGAATGGAATCGTAAGAGAAGTGACACTTCTTTGGTGAGAGGGTTAAGCCTGCCTTCTCGATAGCTGACAGTACTATATCCAGATGGCTAATGTGCTCCTCATACGACTTTGAATAGATTACAATGTCGTCGATATATACCAATGTGAAGCTCCACAGATAGGGCACGAGAATTCCCTGCATGATTCTCTGGAATATTGAAGGTCCATTTCTTAGCCCAAAGGGCATTCGTAAGAATTGGTAAAGGCCTTGGTGAGTCCTGAATGCCGTTTTCTCTATATCCTTGGGGTGAATCTCCATTTGATTAAATCCGGCTAAGGCATCTAATGATGACAAAACTTGTGCCCCTGACAGAGCAGATAGAATATCACTCTGTCTGGGTATGGGGAATTCATCTGGAATAGTAGCAGCATTTAGTTTCCGGTAGTCGACACAGAAACAAGGTTTTCCATTCCGGTAAGCGATAACCACCGGAGCACTCCAAGGGCTCCTCGAAACTTCAATGACATTTTGTTCGAACCATATGTCCAATTGCTTGTCGATTACCTCCCTTTTTGCCGGAGATGTGTGATACATTGGCACACTAAGCAGTTCTGTACCTTCCTTCACTCGAATTCTGGCTTTTGCATCTAGATGCCCCAGTCGTCCATCGAAAGCAAAAACTTTCTCATGCTTTTCCAGCATGAGCCAGGCTTCCTCCTTTAGCTTTTCTGGCAACGAGCTGACGTCAATGAGCTTCCTCAAATCCTTGGAAGCAAAGAATTCCGTTTCCGGTACCTCCGCAGTCTTGGGACCGATCAATTCCTCCTCTTCTTTGTTAACACTTTTCTCCGGAGATGGTGCTGAATTCGCTTCAGAGAACTCTTCTGCGTCCATCTGTGCAGCAATCATTCCAGCCATGGCTGTCGCATAATGCTCCATTTCATCAAATTTCTCTTCTGTCAATGGAATATTGAAGAACTCTCATGCTCTGGATAATTGTGCTACTATTTCTCCTTTGCGAATGTACCTTGGCACCGATGCAGGATTCATTATGGTGATGAATGGATCCTTGGCATTGATCAATGTATTAGGCACCACGAAATGCTGTCCTGCATTTGAAGAAGCAATGAGGTTTTTCTCCACAATCCAATCTGTTTCCATGCCAATGCATCCTTTGATCTTCAATCTCCCACATTGTTGCGGACCTATCCTAAGATCAATGGCAGCTCTTACCTCCGCAATTCCTTTCTGGATAGTAATTTTTCTCCGGTGCCGACGATTTCTCTCTCTCCGATGATTGGCAGCTTTCTGGAATTTACTGAGATTCAAGACCCCTTTACGCATCTTCCCAAAGTCTCCTGACCGAATCACTGACCGAGCTTTAATTGAATGTGGATGGCTCCCAAAAGAAATCGAAGTCCCTCTCTCCACATTCCTTGAAACATTCACCTCATAGTTCTGTTGATAGTCTTCTCCTAGCAGGATTGGCACAGTCATTCCAGGTACCACGTACACCTCCACTTCTGTCTCAACCCAGTCTCCCGTTTCACATTCCATGAATAATGGAACAGTTGCGTAGCCTTCAATTTCTTCATCCTTTGAGGTGAGTGCCCATAATTGCATTTTTACTCCCTTTTTCAATTTTGGGCATCTCTTCATAGAATGGTAGAATTCTGAAGACATCAGGCTCACATCTGCACAGGAGTCTACTCTCAGATCCACTAGAGCACCGTCTTTCTCCCTAAGCTTCTGAGGATGGATAAAACAGAGACGCCAACTGCTGAACGACCTGGTGAAGACCTTCTCTTTGCAGGGATCCTAAATACCTGTACGGGGGCTGGGAAAGATGGATTCTCGGTCGATGTAGGTGATTTTTTATCAGGTGGAGCAGGTTCTTTAGGAATTTCTTCTTCCTCATCCAGGAAGAAGTAGTGGCTTGAATTAGAAGCTTTCTCCTTAGCTTTCCGTTCTCTCTCTCTCAGCAACTCCTCATCTTCCACCTCCTCAATAGTCGTCCTTTGTTCACCGGGGTAGGTCTTATATTCAAACGCGCCCTTTCTTTCTTCAGTAACATTAACTGATAGGGCAGCGTGAAACACCTCATGAAAACCCAACTTCACTTGAGAATCTATTGCTCTCTGCCTCGAAAGTACCGTAAATATGGAAGCGTAAGCCTTCTCCTGTTCCAAATCTTCATCCTTCTCCATGAGTTTAGCGGATTTGAATCTCGCTAATTTTTCACTCTCAATCAGAGTGCTGTAATCGGGACATTCCTTGTCCCAATGTTCTGCACTTCCACATGCTCTGCAAGGAGAGGGGGGTTTCCTTGACATCTTTGTTTTGACATGATCATTCTTAGCGAAAGGATAACCTCCAACTGGAGGTGACTGTTGATGTTTTTGGAATATTGCATAGCCTTCTGCAAGCACTTGCTCAGGTTCACTCCAATCATCAGCTTCCTCCTGGCTTGATTCTAAAAGTTGGCCCTTGGTAATACCAAGGGGATAGTTTTCCTCTTCCTTTTCAACCGTATGAGCTGAACGTTGAAAAGTGACACCTTTCTTTCATAGCGCTGTTATAATTTCTTCCACGTCTACTCCCCCTGCGATCGAGCGCTCCATCTTTGAATGTGCAAAGATTAGCTGCGGCCCGTGAGTTATTACCCTCGAATATAGTTCATCTGTGCTGATAATTGACTCTTTATTCAGGATCACTCCCCAGGAAACTGGCGCCTGCTCCATTAAAATCGCTACTTCTCGTGGCCCACCATTATCTGTGTGGATGAACATCCGACAGTAAAGGATTCTTCTCGCCAACCATTCATCTGGCTCCTCCGTCTCGAACTTTCTCTGACAAAAACACTGGTTTTCAAATACACGTATCATTTTGTTGACCCATTCTATTCCCAGGAACTGTCCTTGAATCGCACCCAGGAAAAGTAAGTAATGACTTCCCATTCACGCCTTCTCTGCTGACGTTCTTGACCTGTACCACTTCAGGATACACGATCCTTCTGGGAAACCTTTCCAGAGCCAAGTCCCCAGATCCTCAGGGATATAGCCACCCACTTCAGCGAGTTCTTGTACTTTATGAAAATACTCCACTGCTGTATATTCGTTAACATCCCATTTCGGAACTTCTTCTGCTTTGATATCATTCTTGATAGCAGGTAACGGTCGCCTTGGCCCAATTGGTCCGCCTGGATTCAGGTTTCCTGGTGGACCACCCAGACCTGGATTTCCTGGTGGACCTCCTGGACCTCCAGGATTCCCATTGTTACCTGGAGGACCTCTGGGACCACCAGGCCAATTAGGATTCCCCCCTGGATTCAGATTCGGATTACCTCCTCCGCCTCCTGGACCTCCTGGATTCAGATTACCTCCTGGATTCGGATTCAGATTAGCTCCTCCGCCTCCTGGACCTCCAGGATTTGGATTACCTCCTCCGCCTCCTGTACCCCCTGGCCATCCAGGATATCCTCTCACTACACCTGGGTACCTTGGTGGTACAGCTGGCATTTGTCCTGAACTCTGCCCCCCAGTCGTCGCCGTGAAATAGCCCGGCAACCTCGAAGGTCCTGGATTTCCTACCAGGGGCTGAGTCTGACTCAACCCAATGTGAGAGCTTCCTATGCTGACACCCTTTTTAAAATTCACTGAAAAGGGATTAGCTTCCTCTGGGATAGACGACGACGCCTTGGTCGCTTCTTTTGCTTGAACATCTTCTTCATTCCCTCTCTGACCTTGATACTCCCATTGCTGGGATACCGATGATGGACCTCCTTCAGCCCATTCCTTTCTCGCAGATTCTGGAAGAGGAGCGAAATGAACTGAGGGAGCGGGTTGAATTTGTGAACCCGGCCCTCCAACGGTTGCAATCGGAGTCAATATCTTCTTCTCATAATTATGTCCTGCATACCAACTCAGTGAGCTCCCTTCATTCCAATGAAAACTTCTCTCTACTGAAGCACCCGTCTCATATGGAGTGGATTGGTATGCTGTCGTAAATTCCATCTGTGAGAGCGGAGTATCCCAGGGTGCCTTTCTGACTACTTTTTCTCCTTGGGTCTCCCTACCCAGTCCAGTACCGCCTGTTATGCTTGAAGCATAAAAAATAGGTTTCGGTGGCACTTCGGGAGCTCCTGGAACCTTCATCTTTTTTGCTTCCTCGATAAGTCCCTGTGGACTCCTATCCACTGATTTTCCCTTCATCACCGACTTGGCCAAACCTATAGCCGCATGCACTCCTTCTGAAAATATTGACGTTCCATTATTGAACGTCCATCTTCCCATCTTAATGGCCCTAATCGCCTCCTCCGAGGGTTTTGACTCTCCAGTGCCATCGAAATGGATAGAACTCATCCACGAAGCTATCTTGTCCACTGGCTTGGACAAAGAAGCATGGTCATTGATGATCTCCATCGTCGTTGATGCCGGGGAGAAGGGAATAAGAGCTGTATGACCGAATTGGTACTCACTGATATATTTGCCTATGAAATTCTTTCCCCTAGCGATCCTCTGTTGTAGAATGCTCCAGTAAGTCGCTATCATCTCTGGGTCAGCAGAACCAATCAGCAAAGCATTAAGAATTTCTCCAGCTGGATCAAGCGTGAAATGTCTCTGATTTACTCGCTCTGGTATGCAATTTGCAATGTTGTCGATGAATTCTTGAAATTTTGGAATGGCTACTGACATGATGCTGCTCAAGCGCCCAGCTAGCTTGTACTGAAAACCCGGATTCTCCTTCGGATTGAATTCGATATCTCCAGGAATTAATTCAGTCCTCTTCTCCAACACCCTGATCTTGTTCTCCACTGGTAATCCTTTGTCTTCCTCTAACCCCTCTCTATATTCGTGGATAAGCCGAGCCAGATGAGAATCAGCATCTAACGTTTTCAGCGCCGGGACCGATTCGTACATGAGACTGTCTGGCTGTTGGACTTGGGGTCTACGGATCGGAAAATCGTGAACTGGAGCAATGAGCGATGGCCAATAAGCGCCGACACCTCTCTCGCGGGTCTCATCATTTCCAATGGTTGCTTCGATGGAAGTCGACATCTCCCTGGAATCTTTGAAAAGTAAGCACGCTATATTGAACCTCCTCACCGGTGCTGGATGTGGAGGCTTATCTCTCTCTAGCTCTCTAAAATTCTCCTTGGAAAGGACTCTGTGAAATTCGATTTGCGGTGGTCGAGCTTGTCATTTGGTCGAAGAATTCGTTTCGCCGGCCAGGTTAACCTGAATTTCCCAATGTGTCCACCTTGTAACGTAGCTTATCGGAAGTCAAGCTAGAGGTCACAATATTTGTATAGTGGGGATCTAGACGGTTGATATTCCTAGCGGGCAAAGGTGCAAGATGGTTCCCTCTGGGGAAATGTTAAAAGCGGGCAGAAGCGTCTGGGCGAGGGCACTGCTAGCCTAACGTTATGTTCTCCTGACTCGGAAAGAGATCTCGACCTTGAATAAGGTACGAGAGGACCGATGAGAGAATAGGAGAATCAGACAGATAGTTCGAGGTAAAGATGATATATTCTCATGGTCTAAATGCTGAGTAAATACAAGCGGAGTCTCCTAGTACGAGTCTTCTGTCGGGTCTGGTAATACTGAAGAAAAGAATAGAGAGAATTCGTGTTACACTAATTGCACTGCAGTCCAGTCAAGGTCAGCCAGAATGGTTTAATGCCCTGAAAAGCTCATTGGTGTGTCATCCATCACCCTACTCTTCTTTTGCTGATGCCTTTGTGACAAAAATCTCATCATCAATGGCCTCTAGGGCAAGTCGATGTCTTCGATCCACATCCTGCCCAGTATCATAAGAGCAGCCAACTCAGCATCATCAGACAGAGGTCTGCTGTGTGTCCTTCTCTTCCCTCCATCATCAAGACAATGGCCTTGTCAGTGGCAACATTTTTGATGTTAAGCTCCTGGGATATTTTTTGTGACCTGTCAGATGAGTGAAGGAGTAATGGTGTGTGTGGTCCTGGCTATGTGTCAATTTGCCAACATCAGGTAAGGTAGGCGACATCCATCTCCCGCCCACGTCACGTGCATATTCCAAATATGGGCAAATTTCACAAAATAATCAATAGAATACTTTCTGGTACTATTTGAAAAGATCTGTTCCCATAGAATTGTAGGAATACCTAAGACACAGTTGTATGCAATATGTCTTAGGACCAAAGTTGAATTTGACCGAGTTATTTAGCCCAAAAGCTTGGGTATGATTTCTGTGACCAGCCCGTCACAACAAGTGACGCCCGCTACTCTTTGCTAAATAACTTGCTCCCGCCACAGTCAACCACTCCAGGCTCTTCAGAGAACATTATTAAGAGAAGCTCAATGAAATCTATGGGAACAGATTTTTTCAAATAGTACCAAAAAGTATTTTATCGATTATTTTGTGAAATTTGCCCATATTTGGAATATGCACATGATGTAGGCGGGAGATGGATGTTGCCTACCTTAACAATCAGTAAAATAGTTATTTCATTGTATTTCAGGTAAAATATCATGTTTGAAAGTTTTCTGCTATTCCATTGAAACTGAAAAAAGAATTGGGGGACTCGTATCTGCCACCGGCACGGTTGGCCTCTATCCCACTGGTTGATCTGAATTTGAAGTGATCTTGTTCAGAACTCACAGAGATATTCAACATTTATTGGTGTACAAATGCCATTTTGGCTGATTTTCGCGTGTTTTGAGCACCTCATATCTCGGTCAGTTCTGGATGGATTGCCACAAAAGTGGGACAGAAATCTTTGTATTTGAGTGTACTCTGACCTCCAATGATCTATGATCACCTAAACATTGTGGAAAACCTGTTATGAGAGTGTACAAAGTACCCATTAAATACCATATCACATTCCCGTGTATGGTGGCGGCTGTTTTGGCCGTTGCAAGCGCTACCTGTTAAACCGCAATCTCGACAAGGTCTCAGGCATTTGTGAACTCCGGAATGACCCTGGCATCGCTCCTTGGCCATTCCCCATTTTGCACACTCTCACGGTGCTCGTTTCTTTGGCAGAAGATTACGAGACCACGTGAGTGGCTCGTTTGTTGGATGGAGCAAAATTCTGGAGACTGCCATCAAAGTCCCCAAAGGGGATAGTCACCTGACCGATTTTCTCACCAATGCGGCAATAGCTGTTGACCTCATTCACTCGCTGTTTTGTTCAGTCTGCACATAGTATGTGCCTGTGAGAGTGCCAGAGGAGCAAGAGGAGAATCTTTAGATGAAATCCCATTGGTTGCTTTGTTTGTGACAGCTTCTTGTAGTCACACACGGAAAACACAAAACAACACTGTCTTTGTCAAATTTTTTGTACCAGGTGGCACTGCGCACCGTCCCGTGGACGGGTAAGAATGGGTACAAGTCACCAAGACCCCGTCAACAGCAAAATCTCAAATGGAACGAGACCTGTCGAAAAATGGCCGTTTGACAGGAGACGAGTGTCACAAATGAACACCGACTTTCTCTTGAGATTATGTTGCACCCAAATGTGAGAAGGTGATCTGGTCATATCAGAAAGTGCTACTCACCTACTTGAATCAGATTTGATGGGCTTGAGATCACAATAGCACGACAATATTTGTGGTAGGTTGAATCAAGGTGAATTTCATCTCAGGCATGCAATGCAGGGCTTGCTGGTCGATGGAAATGACGAGGATGACTCTGAAACCGTCATGGAAGCTACCAAGGAATGTGGTGCAACTGCCTTTTCGATCATCTTCGCTCAGGTAGGCCATCAAGCACTTCTTCAATGACTGAACCTGGCAAATCTGTAATTTGACCTCTCTTGGTCAATCTCTAACCTGTAGGATCAGCGAGAATGCAGGAAATGAAGGTAGATCAACCATACCTGAACAAGTACTGTCTAGATGGCAGTCACGGCCGTTTTTCGACGGGTGAAAACGGGTGCACCCGTACCGTGACCCATACCGTTGAGAAATTCAAAAAATTCTCGACGGGACGGGGTACGGGTTCCGTACGACGAGGCCGTCCAACCGTCTATAGACGCCGACGGTGCGTAGCCCTAGTACCGGGGCCAAAAGGTCTTTCTAGCTAATTATCCTGTCTTACAATGTCCCCGGCAGAGAAATTGAAATGAGATACAGAGAGATGTGAATCTTTTATTGCATTATTTCATGCAAGGTCTTTCTCTATAGCAATGCGATAACAAGAGAGGGCTCGTATATGCCGCGGGTAGGTTGGCCTCTATCCCACTGGTACAGTACTGTGATATAATACTCTAGAGTAACCAGTGTACTTGCACGCATCACAAGCTTGTGTTGATACTTACGAGCCAGCATAGATAATGGCCCGGTTCAAGTCACAATATGGATTGAAATCTAGGATCTGAAGAGAGTTTAAAAAACCTTAACTGGTCTCATCAACTGTTCTTCCCACGCCACCTTCATCTTCCATGGCCTCGCAGTTCAAAAGTTTTTCCCACAAAGCATTCTCCGAGTCGTATCTGGACACTGGTGGAAGGTCGACAGCGAGAGTTTTCTGAAGCACCCCAGCCTTCAAGTTCAGCAAAGACCTGTCCATCCAACTTGTAAGAGGTTCGACTCACATGAGGGATGCTAAAGTACCTTGTAAACATCAAAGTCTCTGCGCAATTACCCCATGCCAATTTTGGATTGGGGCGTGGTTCCGGTAAGGTCGTCCACTTTCCTTGGAGATGCTGCCTTTTCATTTGACAATCCAGCGTCGCAAACGGTGGTTGCCTGGGCGTAGTAAAGTCAATCATAATTGAAGACGGAGATGAACCCTGAGCTGGACGATAGAATATACAAGCTGTGTTCGGGAGCTTGGAACCTTTGACTTCGGTTATATGTCGGCAGAACCCGCCGATGAGAATCAGGAATTGGGCGAGTCCGATGTCGTCCATGTCTTCGCCGTCGACGGCAAGTGCAGCAAGCATTCCTTCAGACCAATGAGCCAAATATTCCTCTGAGTCAAAGAAGCAGTTCGGACCTACCGTGGTCAATAGGTCCGCAATGAATGTTTCGGGGTAAGGTATGAATCACTGGTGGTACAGACATCGACCACCAGTGGACATTGGCTAATCAATGTATTCATATTTCACTATTGACCATTAACAGTTCAATGGTGGAACATCAGTGCCTGGCTTTCATTGGGCTCCAAGGTTAGGGCTAACCAGGATGAAATGAAAGTTAAGACTAACCATGCTTCACCAAGGACTCGAGGTTAGTCTTAGATAATTATTGGATACACAAGGTTGAAACTAACCTATGACCTTGAGCTTTTAACCTCCAGTTTCCCATGCTCCGAAATTGAATCTCACCATGGACTGGATGGAAGTCAGGGTTGGTTCTCTGCCTTTATTTGTTCTGATGCACTTTTTGGCGCGCTCCGCCTCGATGTGGCGGATCAAATGATGTCATGGACCTGCGCACACCGGTGCTTCCCAGATGAGCCATCAATAATTTTTTTTCAGTCCGTTGCTGCTGTTCCAGGTCAGTAGCTGTTGGCATTTTGGGAAGTGAACTGATCATATACATAAGAACTGCCTAACTCACAGTCATTATATTAGTGTTTGTTGTGCATCCAAAGTAGCAGTCTATTGGGCCACAAATCGATCATTTGCCCTTTGGTTGCTGCTTATTGGATGAGCAGTTGTTATAAAGTGCAACTATAGCATATATTTGGTGTACGTTACCTTCAGACACCTCTTATATGGCACTGTTCTTGGGATACCGGAGGATTGGCTCTGTTGAACTGTGGCGCAGATCAATTTGGAAAGCCGTTTGGGTTCAATTTTCTTGCTAATAAATGATATATACATACCAAATACTAATTCTATGTCATCGCATTATTGGATTTGATTGTATCACTTCAGTAATCATATTGATCTGCTCCAAATTGCGCCATATTCATCCAATGGCTTTGAAATATGTCAAGCTTTTAGCGTGAGGGCCCTTGATAGTTATAGATGAGTATAACCGATTTCAGCCTAGCTGTGACCGTCCTTGATGACATGTTAAAGGAGAGAGCCTAAATGAGCTGGAGACATCACAGCTTGTAGGCTTGCATAAACAGAATGAACAAACTTTCGAACTGGGTAAACTATATTTAGAGGACATGGCGAGTTCTTTGGAGGCTTCAAACTCCATTTGGGGCATTACAGTGAGTATAAAATGTCAAAAATGCGCCACATAACTGTTCCATCCACCCCTTTTGAATCAAGGATCTGGCTGTGTCATAAAGCATGTTCTGACCTTGCCTATGCAGTCCGAATCATATACCTGAATTCTTTGGGCACTCCTTCCCAGAATTCACCTCCAATGAATTTACATCTAATGAATTGAATTATTGAACCTTACTCTCTACAGTGGGCCATATGTTTTACCATGGTTGATTGAGATCAGACATTTACAAGCTAGATCTTTTGTCCAGTCATCATTTTTCTTCCTCCGACCTCAATTCAGAGAGTTAACCCCCCTTTGGGCATATACAGCTCAAGGCCACATCTCAAAATCACTAGATGGAAATAATCCCAAGCTCATTATTGGCCAGAAGAGATCTAAGGTAGGCGACATCCATCTCCTGCCTACATCAGGTGACCTGTCCATATTTGGGTAATTTGTGCGAAATAAATGAAAATAATATATTTAGGATCTTTTGGCTGGAATCGGTTCCCATAGAATTGAAGGAATATCTAAAACACAGGTGTATGCAACATGGCTTGGAACCAAAGCTAAATTTGACTGAGTTATTTAGCCAAAAAGCTCGGGTATAATTTCTGTGACCAGGCTGTCACAACAAGTTGTGCCCGCTACTCTTTGCTAAATAACTTTCTCCCACCATATTCAACCGCTCCGAGCTCTTCAGGAAACATCATTGAGAGCAATTCAATGAAATCTATGGGAACAGATTTCTTCAAACCATACCGAAAAGTATTCTATTCATTATTTGTGAGATTTGTCCATATTGGGAATATGCACGTGATGTAGGTGGGAGATGGATGTCGCCTACCTTAGCACATGAAGTAAAACTACGTATAACAAGTCAAGCTCTCTGGAAAGCTCTCAATATACTGGAATCCAGTTTAAAGGATGTGCGCCTATTAAATGGAAATGCGGGCCGCCTGATGGCGGAATGAATGCGACTACTGATGTAAACTTCAGCCGTCAAATCACATGAATCAACTGATCACCCCATGGCACCGCCTATCATGCTCAATCATGCTTGAAATGCCAATGCAATTTGCCGATTTCCGCTGATTATTTCCATTTAAACTGAAGGCTAAAATTAACCGCAAAGGTAAGTCAGGTCCAAGGTTAGCTTTGACTTTGAGCTGAAGGCTGGAGGTTAGTTCTGATGTCTAGCAGAAAGAACACTAGTATCACCTAAAATTAACCTCAAGGTAGGTCAGGTCCAAGGTTAGCTTTGACTTGCAACCACCCCAAACAAATGGCTGTTGTCTGTTAAGGTTAATTTCTACTGCAATGTCCCAGTGCAGCCATAGTTGCCTTTTTGGCACCTGGTTTGTATTAACCTAGCTGTGCTTTGTCAAGGTTAATCTAGAGTTCAACTCAAGCTCACCTCCAAGCACAGTTAGTTTCAATCTTGCCTCTTCAGTGACAAGGTCTGAAATTAACCACAACCATGGTCAATGTTAGTCTCAACCTGAGCTTTTCTGGTCACTATCTAGCTCCATTTAACTGTGGCTCAGATGCAGCTCAAAATTACATTCAACCTGCACTCTCTTCACAGCATTGTTTGAAATTAACCATTGCTCAAGGTTAGTTTCAACTGCTGCTTCACCTTCAAAGCCTGGTTAATTTCAACTTTAGCTTCAATGGTACTGCCATTGATACATCCTAATGCATTGTAAACTAGTATCCTTATATTGGTTTCATATTATTAGTGTTACCGCATAGACCATACTCCACTGGTGGTTACAGTCCTGACCACTGGTGGCCTATGTTTGTACCACCATGTGATCATACTTGGTACCACCAGTGGTCACCGAGTTATCCGAATGTTTCATCGTCAATCACAAGTTTTTTGATTTCCGACTCGATTGGTGGAGGAGTCGGGGGAAGAGTCGTTGACGGTACATCATAAGGAGCTGGTTTTACTGGTATTTTTTGCTCGTCTTCGGAGTCCACATCCTGATGGCTAGGAATAAGTGATGCTGGGGTCTGGAATTTGCGTCACAAGCTTGGAAAACACGTACTCCATGGGCTCTCCACATACTCGGATGTATTGCAGCAAGGGTACGACAACATGTTCCTGCTTCTGCGGGTCGTCAATCATTGCACCGATCTCATCTGTAATCCGGAAGATCTGCACGGCGATAGAGAATGTTGAGAGAATGGGAGGACCACAGATAGGCTCGAGAATTTAAAACCATACACGAGTAATTTTCTCTGTCGTTGTGCGACCCTTGGTAGAGACTCTAAACTCCTTCATCAACAGGGCTCGAATTCTTTGCGAATTTCGCAATTTTGGAGCGAATACTGTACTGCAGAAGAGACCCGTCGGATCGTCCAAGATGTCCATATGATGAGATATTGTAAGAATAGGATTAACAGGAATGCCATAATGGCCCAGAGTATGCGACGGATGAGCATAGTTCGACAGAATTACAATGTGAGTTGGACAATATACAAAGCTACGCAGCACTCCAGATTCTATAGAAGGTAGCTTGGAGATGGTTCGGGTTAAGAGTCACCTTGCAAAAAAAGGAATCAATCGGCTCACCGTTATATGGACGAATAATTTATCGAGATATATTGGCGGAAAGGGTCGGAAAGAAAGAGGACCCGAACAGGCTGCCGAGCCTGCAAAGGTAATGTGGCTGTGCAGATAATAAGACCAATCAATGATCAATGACGTAAGCTCATTTCTCTTGCCTTCAACCATCATGGACCTTGCACTGAGCCACCTGAGAGGCTATCGGCCTTTCTTCAATCTGCAAACTGAGGTGATTGAATATCTCTTTGAGATGAATCAATATTTTTACCCCTGATTCCGCAGTCCTCTGACTCGATACCGCCAATCTCACCTTCAAGCATCGACGTCAGAAATTCAGCCTTTTCATCGTTGTCTGAACCTCATATTATCCCTAGTCCACGGGTTCATCATCGGGCCTCGTCCTTCGGCAAGGTGAAACGGATCTCTCGAAAGTGAGCATCTAGGCCTTGACGTTTCGCTCTCAAGCTTCTCAACTTCTGCCTAGTCCACGCACCCATCGCCAGACGACCCAAGCTTGTCATCAGGCGTGGTCCTTCGCTCATCGGATGAAACAGGTCCCTCGAAGGTCGTTCCTTACTCCCATGTGAGTCCACGAACTAGCCTTCGATCCTCAGCTCATGAAACCAGAACCGGAATGTTTATCGTTCAATCTTGGCGCGCTCGATAAAGCCTGAAAAAGTTCCGTTGCCTGTCGATTGGGACAACAATTGGGATGAATGGGAGTGCCGCGACGCCTTCACCGCCACCTTCGAACGTGCAGAGTTCCAGATCTACCTCGAGGTCAAATTTCACATTGTGTTTGACGAGGTTGAGCTCCTGATGTTCCTACCGTACCTGGAGCTGGTGGTGTTTCGATATCGACGAAGGTATTATCAATACGAGATGCGGGGCGATGAGTTGGCTGTGTATGAGACCACGAGCGAATCTGTCGATTCATTCTTGGAAGAATGGGATGAAGTCAGTGAGAAGACGAGGAGGATTCGTCCCAAAGGGAGCAGTGAGCAGTGCCGTGAAATCATCTCTAATGAGTCTGAGGCGGCACATGAGATTTATGTTCAACGATCCAGTGCCAACGCCTCGGGCTGTTATATATCATAAAGTAGCATTCTGTATTTAGCACAAACGATGCCTCATAATTTTTGAAACGACTGATTCATCTGGACGACATTGTTGGTTGACGTTGCGATTAGTCATTTCAGGATTGAAATTGGGAGAGAAGAGATGGATTCCGTATCGAATAGCGCTGCATATGGTATGTACAAGATGGTTAAGAAAGACGAAAGAATTGGAACATAAATTTAATGAAAGGGCGTGAATGTCGCAGAGACGAAAGGCTGATGAGGTGAAGGTCTAGCCATGCCAGCCGTTAACCGGAACGAAAGAAAACGACAGGGTTATGGAAAGGAATGTCAATAGTAGGGGTCAGAGTAGCCGTTTCTCGGCGTTTCTGATGTCGTTTCTCGAGCCGTTTCTGACCCGTTTCTGATGGCCAGAAACGATCAGAAACGGCCAGAAACAACCTCTACTCTGACCGCCCGCTTCTGAGATCGTTTCTCAGGTCACTTCTTGGGTGCTTCTGCTGCTCGGACTTGTCATACAATATAACAATACATGTATTATGTAAATAGCTTTGTCGCTCTCGCTCTCGGAGGAAACCTTAACAGGAGCTAGCTTGCGCCTCGACTTAGTTCCTGTTCCATATGCGGCCTTTTTTTGGCAGGCTTTGACACCGGCCGCTGTGGTGGTCTTTTTTTTTGGGGGGGGTGCCAGATGTTTCTGGTCAGACTGCTCATGGTCGCTGGTAGCTCCCTTGGCCTTGTCAGTGCGTTTGTGTTTGCAGTCGGTCATCGTTAAAATGGAAGAAAATTACCGCTGGCTGCCCAATTAGGAATATCGGCTTATGTATTCAAAGAATTAATTCTCAGTTGTTGTTTGTTTACAAGAAACGACTGGAAACGTCAAGTTGAGAAGCGACGAAGCGGCTCCGGAGTCGCTTCTCGCTTCTGGTCGTTTCTGATAATTCCCACGTTTCTGTTGTTTCAGAAACAGACCAGAAACGGCTCGAGAAACGACATCAGAAACGCCGAGAAACGGCTACTCTGACCCCTACTAATAATTTAAACGATAAAAAGGACATGGATGCTTACCAGAGCCCATAATGACGATATGATCGATCCTGACCTACACTGTAGGTCGTAGTTCAGGATCGATCCTTAGGTGGCAGTCCCGTGATGCGTCACAGCACCGCCCTTCCTTCCCGAAATGGCACGTTTACGGTTTCAATGGATCTCGATCCAGCTCTCTGCCCAAAATGGTTCTCTCCGATAGCGATTAGATATCGCTTTTGTGGCTGTGCTGGACGCTTCGAGCCCCAGGTCAATCGTACAAGTCGCTAATGTCAGGACAAACATTTGTTCGTACCTTGTTTCGGAGCGAGCTCAAGCCTCGTGTTTTATCGAGCATGTCATTACAGGATCTGAGGTACTTATTCACACGGTTTCTCGTACATAAAGCCGTATTTACGCATGTCGTACCTTACCCTTTTGCCCTCTAGCAATTTGACTTAACCGTTTGTCTTCTAACCGGGATGTTTGCCTTTGCGGGACTTGGTGTATTCTAACAGCTAAATGCCCTTCCTTGTTATTATGAGTCCTGCCAGTGAAGACTCATTACAATGTTCAATAGATTATTTAAATGCTGAGAAGTAGTCACAGAGATGACCGACAACCGTGACAGCTGCACCGCCGGCAAAATGTAGAAAATGAGATTCTCGGTACATATCTGCGAGCAACATATTTCTATTGTGGTAATACTGATTGTTTAGTTTGGGGCCAGGCAATGGCCATTGCGGTCTCAGCCAACCTAATGGAAGAGCCCTTGGTGGCGCCAATAACCAAATTTATAAAGGTACAGGTACAATGAAAATTTGCAAAAATTGGGATGGTGAAACGAGATATGAAATCAGACCAGCTTTATGACATCTATAACGGACCCACAAACAATCCAATGATGTACTTGTTGGTCGGTCAAAGGGGAACCAGTCGAAATACCGGTCGGAAATATATCGGAGCATCGGGAAGACCGGCCCGCGGTTCACATGCGAAACATTGGACGTTGGAACGCGAGGAGATTCACCGAGACCTTAGATACTTCTGGCATATATTCTGGACATATAAAGGTTCGTTCATGCCAAATAGCTTGGAGTTCCGAGCAGTTCAGGAAAAGGTCAGACGAAAGGCTCAAAAAGTGCCCAGTGGCAAGACGCAGTACTGGATATCACCTAGCATGCCGAGTATGCTAGATCTATATTGTATAAATTTTATTTTTTCGAAATACAGAGTGGTGTACTCTCCAATTGGCCAGGCCTCTTCCGCTAGAGGATCATCGGAGCATCGAGAAATCAATTGGCGTATGTTTTTAGTATGATTTTCGGAGACAATTTCACAAATTTAAAATATTGAGTGTTGAGCCAGAGCAATATTACAGCGAAAAGTAAGCATTCCCGCGGATCCTCAGCCGTGGCTTACAAGCTTGCGCTTCATCTCAATGGAGTGGAAAAACTAATATCATGCAGTGTAGCACCAGGATATTTATGTTCAAACATGTTCAATCCACCCAAAATCACAGTGGGACCTTGGATGACCAGGAAAACGAGATTCTCCTGCTTGTGCACAAATATAGACATTGGCGCGTCATACATTTGTTCGAGACTCTTCGAGAAGTTGGCGGAGGTTCTTGGAGATTTCGGCCCGTGGACCGACATCAATGAAAGATCCGGTCCGCATTGAAATCTCGAGCAGTCGACAATGAATATCTTCTTGGTCTTGGCAGCATACAACGTGCCAATCATCTCGAGCAAATGTCGCAGCGACACAGAGCGACACCAGCCCAAGCACCAGCCGGTTTCCTGGGACAATTTCAAGCCTTTTGCCTTCAACCAATACCCAGCATTATTCAACGACCACATATCTCGATTCCATGCCACAGCTCAGCTTAATAAGGCTGTCAAAGGTCAGTAATGCGCATTCAGTTTTGTTGCTGCACTAGCTTCACCTGTAATTAAATTCTTATAAATTTCGTTCCGAGACTCTTCAGGACATGAGAGGGGTTTTAGACTGTATTTTTCTTAATTTTTTTGCCGCCAAGGGGCTCCCGGAGATAAGTTGAAACACCGTGGGTCGAATTTTTTCAAAACACCATCAGGCCGGGGACTACCTACCTATGTAAGCATTCCCACGACCCATATATAGCAATAGATAAGATAAGATATTATCGGCGCCTTCGGTCTTCACAGGCTTGACATATCCAGTTCCGCGGCAGCTTTCCAGTCCTTTTTCCCGCTGAACACAAGCGAGATGATACTAAAAAGAGTCAAATGAAATATTTCACTGAGCATAGAGCCCTTGTACTCGAAACTCACCCATACTGTCTCACAGTCCTTGCGCTTGCACTGCTGAAGGTTGGCCGGTACCAGTTTTTCTTTGTTCGAGACTACGAGCCCGCAAATACAAGAGATTATTCCGTCAAGATCTGTGGCCTTTCGTTTTCGGCCTGAACGTGAAGTCGTCACGGCGGTTGAGCTGGAAATAGCATTAGATTGCGCCGGGGCCGGTTGTGAAGACGATGCTGATTGCTCAGCATTGGGGGTCTCCAAATGCTTGTATGTATTCATTTGAGAGTTAAAGACATGAAATATACCAAGAATCATCAAAATACAGCCAAAATATGGCCCAAAAAAATCACCTAGAATTTTTTTTTTTTCGCCTCCGGCGGGGGACTACCTACCCAGGCCCGGGTGACCGGCCCGATATCCGGGAGCCCTTGGCTGCCGCGGGCATTTTTTCCATCGCCCGAGGTCGCCGGGTGGCTTGCGCGCTTTCCCGAACTATACAGCTGAAGTTGCAACTCCGCTGATGCGACTGTGGCTCAAAAATCCCACGAATCTCATTTTAATCTTATCTCGCGCGTTGGATGTTTGGGCGAGTAGTGCGGACATCCGCGAGGGGGTGCGTTGTGATGCTGCGGGACTTGTACGATTTCAAACTGGGATTGGAAACTGGACGACTAGAATGGAGTCTCAGGCAAAATACTGAACGACGGCGCTTTGGGTGACAGGACGCCCAGAAAAAGTACGCACGACATAGGCCTCTCTGGTTGCCTGAAGAAGGAACGATAGACGAAATTCGATGTCATTTTGTCTCGACAACAGACCAGGCCACGGATCTCGATATGGTCCAATAGCTTTGAGAGACATCATAAGCGCATGAAGACAGAAGGAAGAGGTCAAATACCTCGTCGTGTAGCCTCGCGCGATCCATACGAGCGGTCTGCCACTGATCATGATACTGAGCTCAAGAAAGCGTGGTCCGAGTTATCCGAGGCTTACTGTTGTCGCAGGCAGAACACGGACCAGATTACGAGCCCCACTTGTTGGGCTCGTTTGTTGGGTCTGAGCCATTTTGTTGACACGCCCATCAAAGTACCCGTCGGGGATATTCACGTGCGGGTATCCCACAGCGCTGACGTGGCCTCTGGCGCTTGTCCTCTCTCCCGTCTTTGATGGTTTACTGGGGACTTCTGGACAGCAGCCTGTGGAGCTAGATATTTTGGTGTCTGGAATAGTACTAAATTACATTGAGTTGAACAAGCCGTGGCCAGACAGGGTTTCGAAACCTTGGGGAAAAGGTCACTATGTTGAATACGTGGCCAAGCTTTTCAGCGTCTATTGCTTTCGACCATGACAGCGGCGGCAGCAGCAGCTTATCGCTGCTTTCTTCTATATTTCATCACTGCTATTTGCTTCAAATGCTATACTGGTTATCCGTGTCCCGCTGATTCGGACTCTGGCAGCCTGGGCTATTGGTATCCTACCACGGTCTCCCTTTCAACCGACGATTTCTTGAGCCTAGCCAACCGTTTCTTCACCGGCTCCTGGTCTCAAAGGTATGTTGTAATATCCAATTATATTTCCGCTCTCCTTGGCTTGCTATTATTTTATTCACGCGGATTTCTATCAAGCCTGCTTAGGTTTTGTGCATCCTTTCTGATTCCTTCCACCCGCTTTCATGGTTGCTCTCTGCATTTGGTTTATACAGAGGTTTAACTTCTGCGGCAATGCACCTTCTCCTACATTTATCCCCCTGCATTTCATTCAATCTTTCTTTGATCGAGGTCCCAGTTCAACCGGTCTTTTCCCCTGTGAATTATCTTCTTTTCACTGTAGGCTGCGGAAAACGTGAATTTCTTTTGGCATATTTCAAGTATAATGGAGTACCTAATTATGTAAGATTAATGTTATTTCACTGCCAGTGGAACAGAGGGGGACTCGTATCTGCCACGGGGAACCCGTTGGCCTCTATCCCACTGGTTATAATTGCATCAAACCCCTTAGAGGCTGCTGGCAAAGGTTGATTTCGAAAATGGCCAGGCCATCGAAGCGAATCGAGATGACAATGAATGCTGAAGGGAGAGAGGGACGTAGAGCGCATGGTCGGTGGATTTCTGGGATATTGTCGAAAAGCGGCGCATCGACAAGGGCGCAAACAATATGACGACAATGGAGAGGTCCATTGGCGTAAGGCCTGGTTAGGATCTTTTTCCGCAAGTCGTCGAAATGTCGAACCTGGCAGCATAACGTGTTTCGATCCTTGACTTTCCAGAATACTGAAGGTATCGACGGAAGCTGTGTGAGAGCGATGGCTTTCAGGACGTCGGCAACAGCGGGAAAGCTTCTGGAAGCCAAAGAAAAAATGGCAGATTCGGATTATGGACATGGTTGGACAGATATTGCTGTCAACAAAGGAAGGGGGAGCATCCGGGTGAGCGAATGGAATAGCTTCGATGGTCCAATAGTCCTCGAGGCTTCTGAGGGAGATATTTAATAGCTGCTACCGAAACGAGCAGAGAGTAAACGCGCCTTGCTGGTGAAATCCCTCGCCTCCAGAAACAACAGCCGTGCATCTTCTCTCGGACCTCCTTCCTTGCCGCCCTTCCTTCATCTCCCAACCTGGTGTTTCTCCTTCGTCTTGATCCAGCCTTTCCCGGGGGTTCGCTCTCTTCCTTCAAGCCCTTTTCTCTTTCTCCCGATACCATCATAGCATGCCAAGCTAATCATGCCTCCTTTCTCGACGTTTTTCTCCTTCTCATGAACCTTCCTCCTCTTGTCAAGGCATAGCCATCGGAAGGAGCAAATGAGCACCTGCGTCGGTGGATGTGGAATATGAGGCAAAGGTCTAGCAAAGCCAGCTTGTTGAACCACGGAAATTCAACAATGACCAGGTCTATGGCGAAGACTTGTCAGTAAACGATGGAAACGAAGGGCAGGGATGCGTACAATTGCTGGATCCTCGAGGGCTAGGCTTTGGAGAAGAGCTCAGATTACGAGTCCCATTTATGGGTCTCGTTTGTTGGGAGGGAGCGATTTTCGGGAGTCCATCATCAAAGTACCCATCGGGGATATGTCACATGATTGATTTCCCATCCCTCGTTAAATTTACTGACGTGGCCTCGTCGCTCGACAGGACCGAAAGCCGTGATGGGAAATCATCACATGATGTTCAATATTCCCAGCCTCTTGCCCTTCACCTCTACCAACCATACTCTCAGTTTCTATTATTCTCCACTGCTTTTTTCTCCCCGTGCTTGCTACTATTTGCTTGGAGTGCTATGCAGGATATCGTGTGTCCCCTGATTCAGACGACGACAGCGCGAACAGTCCCGCCTGCTATCGGTATTCTCGCAAGACCTCCGCTTCGACTGTTAATCTCTCGAGCCTGCTCGGCTCTAGTTTCTCTACCGGCTCTTGGCTTTAAAGGTATGTTCCCTCTCCAATTCTGTTCTCCTTCTCCGGTGCTTGTGTTCTCTCAGCCGGTTGATTTCCGACAACCTTTTTCTTTTTGCATACCGATTTTTTTCCCTTGCTACCGATGCTATACCTGTTCAACCTCTCCTTGTGTTTCATTCTTTGGGCCTTTTGCGCTTGCATTCCATTCGGATGTTTTTGAGCCTTTTCCAACCAGCACCGAGCGCCCTTGTGGGGAAGATTGTTTTTGTTGAGCCGCGAGCATCACATTTTCTTCATTCCTTTCCCCTTTTTTGCAATTTCTCTGGTGTGTTGGGTGCTCTTTCTTTGGCTTTAATGCTTTTCCATGTTCCTTTTAGGTCTGTGGCTCGCTTTTTTGTTGGTTGACACCGTCAAACCTTGTTCATTGTTCTGAGCATTTTGCTTGTCTCTTTTTGGCATTCAATTACTTGCCGACATTCCATTTGACTGTTCATTACAGCCTGTTATTTCTTGACGTCTGTCTTTCATTGATTTGTGATTGTTTATGGCATTACTTCTTTGTTTTCGGGTGCTCATTTTCATTTACCCTCTCCGAGCGAGCTTCCCGGTTTGTTCGTGGCTATACATCCTTTATTCTACATGTCTTTGTTTCATTCTTTTGTCATATGCCCGCATGTTAAGATGAACCTATTTATTAGTTTAGACTCTCATGTATTATATAGAATATCTCTACTGTATCTTGGTTTAGTAATCTAGTGGTGAAATACTATTTCCTTATGTCTGTGTCTGTGGGATGAACCAGTAAGGCATACTCCTGGTGATGTTTGTTGGTCTACTGGCTTAGGTAACAAAAAATTAGTAGAATATGTCTTTTAGTGTATCCCAAGTATAATGGAGTACTTGATAATATAAGATTCATGTGATTTCATTGCCAGTGAAAAAAGGGGGACTCGTATCTGCCACCGGAACGGTTGGCCTCTATCCCACTGGTATCGTAATGGCGCCAGATGTCGTTCATCGTCGATGAAGGATACGAGGTCGTAATCGAGATGAAGGATGCCAGGTCATAATCGAGACAATTACCAGGCATCGAGAACCATAATGGTTGGGTCGCCGTCGAGGAGGCCGGCGTCGCACTTGGGTTGTGCTTCTGCTATAATACATCGTCAGAAAGCCATAGAATCAGGAATCAAAGAAAGATTTTGTTTGGCATGGGGTTCTGGACAGAATTGCGCCGTATTGGTTTTGGCCAAGAAATTTGCGTCACGTCACGGGTCTCGTGACCATTTGTTCCTTGCTCAGTCACGTTGCTTCTTGCAGGGCCATCAGACTAATGGGAATTCCGCGTGCCCTAATTCCTAGCGGTACGGTGATGGCCGGTGATCGTTTCAAGCACCCAGTAATCTGGAGGCGAGCTCCCAAGGAGCAAGTCAAAATGCTGGGATTCGTAAATGCCACTAGGTGGCCTCTGCATCACTAGCTATCCAACTTCAAACATGCAAAATCGTATTTGCCGTACCGGTATTCCTTTTGACATTGGACTGGCTGACTGATCATGCCTGTGTATGGTTAACCCAGTTACCGGTCATGTACACCTTCCTGTTTTGGATGATATTTCCACGGGTCCCTTTTCTGGATATGCTCGCCGTTGACACATCAGCTGGACCTTGAACCTCAAGGGTGAGACTCAGAGACATGTTCCAGCAACTAGGTAGAGCACCAATATATGTTCCATGACATTTTCAGCCGTTGCCTGCTGCATGGTCTCCTCTCGCATTTTGAAAGGAAAGTTTGGCTTCTGGGCAAAGTTTTGAGCAGAGGGAACATTAAGCAGAGCAAATGTCATTGATACGAGTTCCAATGAGCAATGGAACTGGTCTACTGAGAGATTGATGCAAGTGTGGCGCAAACTCGGCGCCGCAGTCCCAGAAAATGCAGATTTTGTGAGATCAAGCCATCCCAAACTCACAGTTCTGGCTGGGAAAATCGTTCAGTCTTGGAACCTACCACAAAATTGACATTGACCTTACTGACCATGCCGGACAGAGCCGCAGGCTTGAGAAATACTGTAACAGCAAAACTGGATGGGAACAGTGGGAATGGGCCCACTGTGGTCTTTTGAATACTCATAGGGACAAGGAGAATATTCCCAACAGGTGCCCAATCATTTGGAAGACATGCCACTGCCAAAAGCACCAAATTTGCTGTGATTGTGAAGTCTTGCATATGTGGCGCATAACCAGGCGCCGCAAGCATGGAAAATTTATATTTACCATATTCAGTAGCTTCAAGCTAAGTGTTTCATTTTCTATCATTGTTGGCTTTCCCTTCAATGAGTTGGGGGTGATAAAGCATGCACTCTGCCGCAGGTGATGAAGAAAATTCAATAAATGAGGGGCCAGAAGAGCTCAAATACCTCAATTCACATTGGTGTCCCTTCAGACAACTGAATTGAAGTTATGCTGACCATTATATGACTGTAGTTCTTCACTGGTAGTGCAAACAATGCGATATTGTATCATGTAATCAGTCCCACGTACGCTGCTGAACTTACTGTCAAAATTCATCAATTTATTACTTATCCCTTCTGGTAAGTCCTAAAAGTCTCTGCTTAACGACATCTTGATTATCTTGATTATACACACATATAAGTGGTAAGCCATTGGACTCTGTGGATCATACAGTCTATTTTATTACGGATAACACTGGTCCACCTAGCGCCACACTCTACTTTCACCTAGCATCGCTTAGTGTCTGTTGCCATGTACAATATTCTTGATCACTTGTTCATAGGCGGCTTGAAACTTTGGATACAAGAAATCAATTGATTTTGTGCCGTTGATGGGACTTGGTCCCAAGATCCTGGCAGATTACATACAAAGACTGAGTCGGGAGATGATATTGAAAGAAAAGTCGAGATACGATGCGTAACCTCACTCGTGCGATATGGTAACCTCATTGGTCACCCGGACCCCATCGTAGGTCCTCTTCGAATGGCCGTATGACTGCATTCCGTCTGAATTCGCTGACGGAACGAAAGAAGTAAACTTCTGCTGCTGCTGCGACGGGACCTGAAAGTCTGGGGGAGATTTGAAATCACCCAGCTCGATATCATTTGGTTTCTGTGAAGCATTCCTGGTTAGCCAATATTCTGGAAGAATAGATTGAATTATATACTATGCTTTGAGACAGCTTTAACACGGATATCACTTTCATTGCGTCCGGAGTGACGGTGGGAGAATGCTCACCATTCTGATGTTACCTCGTGAGGCAATGTTATTGGGTTCAGAGGTAGCAAAAAGTACATTGGAGCCTTGGCGTGGTCCGTTGGGATTGTACCAGGAATTTCGAGCGTTTAACCTATTTACAGATTGTTATCGGACTTGGTAAGTTGACCGGAATCTCAGGACTCACGAGCTCAGTAGCGTATTCGTGTACAGTCTGCTCAATGAGAGATCCCAACTAAAGAATCTGCGAGATATGAGGTTGGGTACCATTTTCAACTGCGAAATGCCCACATGGTGGAATCCTAGACGGACGTTAGAGGCATAGGACAGGCCACGATGAATATACCTTGATAGAGATCAATACAATGGTATCGGCCAATGCAGCCACTGCGGTGAGAGTACCCGTTTGTACAGTGACTGAACCATGCATGAAGGTTTGGACAACATTTGAGCAATGAAAAAGCTTACTGAGCATGATTCTGGTAATATAATCGTCCATATGGGCAAAACCGCTCTTCTTCTTGGACTGTAATGTGATCAGATGGTAAATAGAAGTGGGATTACAGATGAGAGGATGTAGCAAGCCAATGTGGAGAAAGCAGAGGAAAGAACCACAGCAATGCAACAACGTGGGACCGATTCAAGCTGATGAATCAATCACTAAACCACTCACGAGCGCGTAAAAAAGTAAAACGGCGATGACCACGTCACAGACCGCCGATGTAACCAGCCATGTTGAGGGCGCAGCTGCAAATTCGCTGAATTTCCGAAAGTCGGGCTCCAGTGCGACGCACACCGATGTCGCAAGACCGCCTCCTGTGTCCGCGTTCATGAGTAGCATTTTTATGGATTTGATCGGGAGGAAGCGATAGAATACAAGAGATGTACATACCGCAGGCGACCACTGAAAGTACACTGATTCCGATGGCGGCAAGATTAGACCCGGTGAGAACCTTGATTCGCCACGCCATGAATAGTTGGACCGGAGTGGATATCGCGACCTAGTCAGAAAAGAACAAGTCAGCACCGAGATTAATCATGAGACCAACAGGATCATTGCGACATATCTCATTGTCTCGAGAAATCGACTTACCGTAACTGCTGGATCTAGATCGTGGTTTCGTCATCCAACAGCTCAGGGAAGAAAGACATTACCCTGCGTACCTGCAGGGAGAACTAGCAGGACACAGACCATTAGCCAACCATTACGAGACCACGTGAGTGGCTCGTTTGTTGGGAATGAGCAAAATTCTGGCCACCATCATCAAAGAGCCCAAAGGGGCTATCATTCTCGTCATTCTCTCACGATGGTCTGCCGACAAGCCGGGCCAGTGCCGGGCCATCACATGCCCGCTACCTGATTAGATACCGCCTCCTCATAATCGGTCATGGGAGTCAAGATGTAATCCTGTTGTACTGAATTTTGCGTGTCATGTTGGGCGCAATCTGACCTCACTTGCACCTATACAACTCATAAAACACTCACTCATTTTGTCCTGTCAAATTCATATTTGGTCTCCAAATCTTTGAGGTGCCGACCGAAGGTTGAGGCCAAGCAGCTCAAAGACATCTGCATTTGAAGAATAGTGTTTGAGTCATGGTTGAGTCATGGTACTTAGACTGGGGTCGGAGCTTATCCTTTCTTCTTTAGGTATCCTGCTCTGTTTGATATCATATTTTTAGGGTGTTTGAAGGATAGAATCAAGATGATTGGAGATATTCCCTTCAACCGAGCTCGGCGCAGCACCAGGAGCGGGCTCTGCCACTTGCCAGCCTTCCAGCTTTGTCTTTGCACTTGACCTCACTTTCTCAGAGCTGTCAGCTTTCTTCAAAAGATGGTAAGCCACATTGCCTGGATGAACATAATTGATCAGACTGATATTCAAGGTGATTCTTGTGACATTGATGCGCCTTGTAGTAGTCTTTACACAACGGAATAGAGTCTGACAGTCACTACTGCGGTTTCCTGCGGTCTCGTATATGCCGCCACAGGACGGCCTCTACACCACTGGTTCAGCCTATTCGAGGTCGTCTCAAGGCTTACATGCGGGCGACGTAGTGAGCACCTGCTCCTCCCCTTTATATCGATAAATGAAACTTGAATAAGCAGTGGCTACAAGGGACCTACCAAAATTTATTACCAGTGGCTCATACACGAGAGCAACATTGAAACAAGTGTTGGCTGTCTCTGCGACAAAAAGATATAAGATCTGGAGAGGGATCAGAGTACATAGTACGGATCTACGAAGCGCTCACGAGAAGTCGTATCCATAAAGGATCCCTGGCAGAACATGAGGAAGGGTAGGAGGCCAAGAGGAAGCGAGGAGAGACCTTTTTCCCGTTCTGTAGTAGATGAATATCTAATGGACAATCAGCTGCCTCAAAAGGCCAGAAGAAGGATCAGACCTGCAAGAGAGATACCTGGAAATGAATGCCGAAGTCAATGGTGCTATAGGGTGCAGTAGGTAAACAAAATGTACGTCATAGAGCACGGTGCTAAGGAATGCACCGACAAGCATCGGCCCATATCTCCACAGGGTGAATAGAATCAATGGAAAGCTGCAATTTTAACTGACATTTGTGCTGACCCAGGTGGTCCGGGAGGCATCATGGATCAGAATAGCGAGAAAATTGAATGAATACCAGGCCAATGTTAACTTGCGGAAGAAGGGGCCTCTGGGAGGAAGAGTAGGAGGAAGGATGGCAAAAAGAACAAGATGAGGACTTATGTATATTGAGACCATGATCTCAGAGTGTCTGCATCAAAATAGTCTCCATTCAAACAAGATCATGGGGCCATGTATAATCTCCCACCATCCTGTCCCATTGAGAACATATCGGAAACATACATCACGTCTACATAGTAGGAAAGCCTCCCTAGTATCGGGACGCCGCGGCAAAAAGCCTTTGGAAAGTGGTCTGGGGAATGGATAGGCATATCAAGATCAGCTCCCGGGAGACTGGTAGCTGATCTTGGGTGACTCAGTACAGCAAGGATAAAGAAACCAATGAGAAGCTGGGACTCATTTGGCTTTTCTTGTCCTTTTGCTTCCGTGAGGTGAGCAGAAAGCTAACCATTGGATGGGTCTTGACGCTGTGATAGCATGCGCGCAGATCAGCAGTACCAGGTAACACTACTGGAACGATTTCTCTCGGTTGCTTTAGGATATTTTCTTTCTCTCTTGATTGCGCTCACTGCATACAGGCATCGAGGACACCAGCTTTCCAGACTTGATAAATCATGTTAATCAAGGACTGTGAGAAGAGATGCAGATATATACCTATATTCAGCAAGAAAACAGAGCTTGGATGTAATGGAACACCTAAGAAGTACCGGCCATCCGCAATGCTCCCGAACGCACGACCAAGAGGCTAAACCCGCTGCTTCCGGTGATCAGTCTGATAATAGAGAGACGAGGTAGCTGGAACCAAGCCATAAAAGAGAGAACAAAAAACTGGATTTGATATAGCCGTGGTGACTGGTCAGGAAATGACCTTGCAATGCTAAGAAATCTGAGCGAAAACCAGCAATGGACAGTCATTTGACAGCCCATTCTCCAAGCTGAATATATCCTCGATACTCGAACTTTTACGAGGAGGAAGGGGTCTGTAGAGCTTGATCGTGCAAGATCTCATGGGAAATGTCTCCGTTGCTATGCGAAAATCTGATTTGATACTTTCTCTCAGGCTGTTCGTAAACAAGCTTACCTCAGGCTTGTCCCCATGAATCTTGGACCGCTGCCCGCTTTTCACTCAATTGTCTTGGTGATGGAAGTTATCGGACAATCAGTTTTTTCTGTAAATATAGTAAGGATCAAGTTGAGCAGACACTTATCACTCATATCTTGAAAGTTTGTCAGGATTCCATATAGTGCTGTTTGTGTTCCCGAAGCCCTACTGTTCTTCGGATTGGTTGCTTTGTTTTGGACCGGAGCTAGTGCTTTTCTCCTGAGAATCCCAGTGGCTTTGCATTGTTCTCCGTAAGGCATACCATGGATGGATCCACAGATCATCTGCATCCAGTTCTGCGAATATTGATCATTCTGAAACTGAGCTCCACATCCAGGGGCATCTGGCTCCACAGATTTTCCCATGGTGATATACACAGATATCTGCAGATGTTTGAGTCATTTATTGCCATTTGATGAAGTTTTATCATTGGAAGTCTGAAGTAGACATTAATTTGTATAATTACTATGTAATACCCTTTAAAAACCTGTATCAAGTTCACTTTGTTAATAAATAATCAAGACTCAGAGTCAAAATTACTTTGAAAGTCATCTCCACATCTGCGGATATTGTCACAGATGTTTCCGCGGATATCTGGAGTTATATGCCTGGGACCTTAAAGATCAGCATGCGGATGACTCAGCACAGCCACATCTGCACATATTCTCACAGATGTTTCCGCGGTATCTGGAGTTGTATGCCCAGGAGCTTAAAGATCAGCGACGTACATCGACGAATGACGGCGTGTCGGACTTTGGCGGCCTGTGGCAAGAGATAAGGAATAACGCTGAAGGTTGCTGAAGGATAGCGACATCTGCTGGCGGGCCCGTGATACACGCCATCGTCGATGAAGAAGAGTTTGGCCTGTATGACTGACAGACCGAGTGACCGAGTCGGGGACCAGAGAGTAGAGTGACGCTGAATGGCACAATAGTGTAGGATGGATAAAAGACCTAAATGTCTGTAGCGGAGGACAGTGGACCCTAGAACCGAATAATCAGCTTGGAATGGAAATTGAGAGCTCACTAGGCTCGGGACTCGCTCAGGCTCAGGCTCAGGCTCATGCAAATAGGAAACAGGAAGGAAGATAATTGATCAAATACAAATTTACAATATAAATATGGATCGGAACGTAAATAATGATCAGAAACACAAGATAAATATAAAGATGAGGCGATGGAAAGACCGATTCAATGACAAACATATTGCGGGAACAGCGCAAGACGAGTAAACCAAGTGCTACTGTGCTCTGGATACCACTGCCGCCTCAGTGGGACAAATAGTTGACCAGGCTATTGTCGAGACACGTTGAGCTCAAGGGCACAGTCCGACATCAGCTGTCAATCAAAATCCACCACCAAGACGCCAAATGATGAGATATAGGAGCAGCAGAATGAAAAAGAAAGCGAGAAACAATAAGTAAATGGTATGATTGTGAATGAAAGAGGATGTTGAGTATGAATGCATAGGATTGCCAATTTGCCATGTAATGCAGCCGAAGGAGTGGACGAAGAAATGTGAAGATTGTCAGAATGTGGCCGCGATTGAATAACAATGATCCGAGTGGCTGTGCCAATCTCGACGCGACATGTTTAAGTCCATACTCGGACTTAGAATGAAAAAAGAGTCAAGTCAGCTGGTAATATCATAATGTGAGTGAAACAGCAAAGAAAGAGAGTCTGTATCGGAGCGCCATGAATCCCTACGACACCGATGCTCGCTATCATATTTGGGGAAGATATGCTGGATGACGACTTTTGGGATCAAGTCACCCTGGGAGCACAGGAATGAAGTATCAGAGGCCTAGTGTATATGTGAATGGATTAGATACATATGTCAAATCTCTATCTAACATGAGACGAGGCCCATTTCCAGACTCAACGAATATTTTCGTACAACTGCGCCACATTATAGATTCAATAAGACAAGATATTATCACCCTGTGATGGTTCAAACCTCATGAGTGTTGGTCTTCCTCAACCACCCACAATATTATCTGCAATTTACGCTATTAGTTGTACCTCCTACCGAAGACCCTCTATGGTAAGAGTCAAGTAAACATCCAAACAAACCTACAGCACCCTACATCATCATATGTCGAATTGTGGCGCTCGCAGGACACGATACCTTTCTATCTCTTTGATATGGTCAGTCAGGCTACCATTCTGTCTTTGGACCCATGTTTGTTGGACCATGGCTTTGCTTTCAATACACCATATATGATCAATATGCAGTGAATATCTCCTACCAAAATATGGCGTATTCTATTGCATGGTTTCAGCAACCCATTGACCGAGATACACCGTATTTCACTCACTCATCTCTGATATACAGTGTATTATTCCACTGGCAAACTATTTCCTTCTGTTGCATTTGATATTCGGAGTATTATGCTGACTGACGACCGAGATACATTGTATTTCATTGAACCACGTTTGGTATATGGCGTATCACACTGACTGAAATGCCGTGAATTTCATTGAATCGCATCTGGTATACGGTGTATTACCCTGACCAAAATACAGTGGATTTCATTGAATCACATTTAGTATATGGTGTATCATGCTTTGAGATACAGCGGATTTGAATAGATTCTGTGTTATATACACTGTATTAGATTGTACTCTGGTGTATTACTGTGACTGACAATGTATATACGGTGGCCTGCAATGTCTCTCCCCGTATCTGGACTACTGAGCGCTGCTGTTCGGTGGAGGTCGGCAACCTTCAGCTATCTTTAGCGCTGTGCGCTTATTACTGGATATCTGGGCAAACATCCGCATCCGTGGTATGCTTAGTTCCCTGACATGACAGTCAATCATGGGCTAATGGCTCTTTTGTTCTTGGTGGCTCGGCATCTTTTGTTTCCAGCAGCTTATGTAAGAGTTCTTCCGAGTCTCTTTTGCCGCTCTTCCCGTGCCCTTTCAAAATCAGCCTATAGATCACCTCGAACATTTCTTTTCACCCAGGTCCGAGTCTGTCTGTTTTCATTGTTGAATTCATGCAAGATTCTGAACTGCCTCAGTATTCCATCAAGCCCTAGATGTTTGCTTGCAACTTTCAAGTTTATATGTGAGGATCCCCTTCAAAAATATTCCTGCCAGACCCTTCAAGGCACCAGCGGCACTGTGACCATTTGCATTTTGAACAGGGCCTCCCAGTCAGATTTTTTGAGCAGATTCGAGGTACCAGCTCTGCAATATGTCTGTGTTTGCTTAACAGTCTTGGATCAGATTCAGTCCTCGCTGAAATGCCGGGAAAATTGGTGTCCCAGTACAGTGGTAACCTCATTTGTAAGATACATCTTGTCCCACTACTTACTGTCTCCGAGTCAAATTGGTCTCAAATAAAATAGTCATGTAATACACCACTTAGATGAAATCAACTGAGTCCGGAGCAAAGCAATGGCACACTTGTTTATGTACTAGTTGAAAACTAGATAATTGTTGCAAACAAGAAGGCTTTGTCAAGTGAAGTTTTGTAGATCATGATACTTTGATCCATATCTAGCACACACAACTGAGGTTAATCAGTTATTGGATGATGAATGTGATGTTCCCATTGATATAATGGTGGCACACATTCTATCTGAAGGCCAAGGTAACATCAATGGTCTTGAAGTATGAGAGGATGAGGCTCTTTCACGGGGTGGTGATATTGAGAATGCCAATGTTCTGTTTGAACTGGATTCAGAACATGCAGACACAGAAAGTAGGAACTTGAAGCCAGAGCCATAGGTAGAGGAAATGGGACAGGGAAAACGTGGAAAGAAAGCTTCTACTTGGCATAATATCAATTGGGTGGATGGTGGAAAGAGTCATGAATCATATTTAGGACGTAAATGAACGTGAAAATCACATTTTTAACCCTCTAAAGCCTTAAAATTCCTTCAAATCACTGGTGTGATGAACCTGTATGGACCCAGTTCAGAATCGGCTGTGATGTGTGATGAATTGGTAGAAGCTGAGTTCAGAGGGGGCCGTGATGCATGACAGAACTAGTGGTCGTGTTTATACAGTATTGTCTGACAACATTTTTCAAATGTTGGATTTGGGGGCTCAAAATTGCCCTGGGCCAGTCTTTGCCATTTGAAGAGGCGGGATATCCACGCTTGGGATGTCCTTGATCAACTGATGCATCCTTTCCCATCATCCCTTTGAAGGAGAAGCATCCAGGTATGCCATTTACTTCCTTTTTGCCTCGGTTGAACCAGTCCAAACAAGTGTGTGTCCGTCGGGCAACTCGGTGAAGGTATGCCGAGGGGGAGGGGGGATCCCCGAGACCTTACCACAGAAATGTTAGGCAATTTTGCCAAAATGATTTTGGCTCTCTGAAGCTATTCTGGACTATTATTTTGATGTTCATGGTGATTTCATAATCTGTAAAAGGTCTCAGATGACCAGTGCAGCCATATTGGGAGAAATGCTTGGAGATTTGTGGCCAGAGACTGTTGATCATGACTCAGTAGTCTATAGAAAGGTCACAGAAATGCAGTCTGATATTAATATATTGAATAAATGCACTCTGTAGCATACTTTGGTGTTACCCAAAAGATACAACACTTCCCACAGGGTGCTTTCACAACTTAGGACCTGTGGTCATTCGTCAAGCTAGGTATACTTGTAGTGACCATTTACAGTTAGAGTTGAACCAACCAAGCAGTTAATATGCTCACCACTTGTCTTGTTGAAGGAATTGTTGAATTATCAGATGGTAGTCAAGGTTCTTGAGGGTGCTGATGTTGTCCCTTAGAGTTTAGAGGGTCCCAATGATTCGAACAAAATTTGGTCTGCCTTCATTTTATCCACTATAGAGTGATCAGGACTCAGTGAACAACAACTGATTTGACTCAGAGTCTTAAAGGAAGAACAAAAGTTGTATGATTCGTAGGTCTCATGGCTTGAATGACAATTGTGATCAGGAAGGGATGAGGAAATGAGGTTGCTACTGAACTTGAAACTTGCTGGATGTTGAGAAGGCTGATAACTGAGTCTTGAATACAATTACTGAATATTTGCTGAATATTGGAAAAGTTGACGAAACAATGCTGGTCACTGTGGCCGGCCATGAGACAATAAACAGACTTACTGTAAGTCTGTGTGCTGGACAAGGTGCTTACTTGAGCTGCGATCGGAGAAGCACGTGCTCGGAGATCACCGAGACGACCTTTTAAGCTCAGATCATGACTTTTACCTTCTTTCTCTCAAGACATTCTACAAAATATATCTTGGTCTAGACTCTGATTGTCTGAACGTCGCTCGAGTGTAACAGGTCATTTGCCTTGGTAAGTGGCTTGTTTCCACAGTACTACAAGAGAGTAAGCAACCTGTTGATTCTTACTTCACTTGAATACCAGTGGGGTAGAGGCCGTCCTGCGGCGGCATATACGAGACCCCAGGAAACCCTAGTAACTGTCAGACTGCAGTCTGTTGTGTAAAAACTACTACAAATTCCATTAACACTATAGCAGTCAACTTGACTATCAGTCCGGCCAATTGAATTCATCAGGGCAATGTCACTTACCATCCTACATGGAGAGGTGACATCGTGAGACGTGAAATTTGGAAGCAGGTCCGGGCAGAAGGGTTTATTGATGGTACTACAGTCTACTGGGTTACTTTCCTCGCTTCTGTCACAGACCTGACAAGGCTTTTTGCAGGGAACTGAGCACAAGTCAATATTTGGATTACCTGGGCAAGTTTCCTGTTTGTATCGACAATATTTCCTTACGGTTTGCTGGGTATGGGCCCCCATCAACTCTGTTCCCAAATCACTTGTCAGATGAAGGATTCACTGTATTGCTGCTATTTTGACTGGTTAGTAGTAATATAAATGCCGAAAATCAGGTATAGTTCCACTGGAAGTCTGATACCGGCATGTCACTTGATGCCAGCGGTACTGCCTGTGAAGCGTCTCGAGAACCGGAAATGCAGGCTCTTTGGACAGCTGGTTCCATTTGCTATCTGTCCAATTTGTGGCCAACGGGTGATGCAAGTTGAATAATTAGCTGTGAAATGGATGGATGTGTTAAAAGTGACTTTGGAGCTGCCATTTCATCATTCAAGAGATTGACAATCCTACTTCTTGGCTGGATTGATCCAGCATTTCCAACAAGGTAAGACGAGACGCGGATCACAAGGTGTGACCCTGACAGTTCATCTGCCAAGGGTTGCTTGGGACCTCTGCAGTCAAAAAGGGTTAAAAAGCCCTGGATATTTCGGGATTTTTCCTGTACTGGCAGCTGAATTAGTACCAGACGATAACTAGTTATCTCGCTGTGTGGGAGCGAGTTATCTGGCGTGGGAACCCAGAAGCGAAACCAAGACACGTGATCATGCCCCGCCTTGTCGGCAGACCATTGTGAGAGAATGACGAGAGTGATAACCCCTTTGGGCTCTTTGATGGTGGTGGCCAGAATTTCGGTCCCTCCCAACAAACGAACCCATAAATGGGTCTCGTAACTGCTGGTGACCTGACCTTTATCTGCTCTCTTGGGGATACAAAGCAGATATATTTCACTATGAAAATGCGGTCCTTAATGAAGGCAGAGCCTGGATGGTACAGAAAAAGACAATCATGGAACCCTGTTAGGTGTAATGAAGATTTATTTCAGTAAAAAGGTAAGATGATTGTCAACATGAGTCTAGCTACATTTAAAGCTAGCTACGTGGGTCATTACAAGTCATTACAAGTCATTATAAGAGTCATGGAGTCAAGAAATAAGAAAGAAAGAAATATGGTATCGGGCTGGGCCTCGAGGCTAAATCATATGAAGTATCCCCGACAGCTATTCAGCAACCACGCTGGTGTAAATCTGTTCAAGAATCTCTCTGAATTGCTCTTGAGCCGCGTTGCGTCTGAATTCCAGTTAGCACGGAACTCCATGCAATCAAATCAACTTCATTCACCTGATGTTTCCCTTTTCCTGAAAAGGTTCGAGGGTTAGCCCTTCAAACAGCAAGAATTTGGGCTACTTACAGCAGTACGAGGAAGACTTCCAGTTTTGATGATCACAATACGGGAGGGATCCTTGATTTGCTCATGTGGATACACTCTCTCATTGAACGGCAAGGTGCGCTTAAGGATTTCTTCCTTCAGTGCGTCTGAGCCTGTCTCATAGTTGAAAGAGACGTCGATAGGCTCGACCAGAAGTACAGGTGCGGGTTTGTAGTGACCGACGACAACACACTGCTGTACGAGATCTGGACAAATTCGCAAGAGGTTGTCCTCAATAGACCTGTACACCACAGTTTTTAGAAGAGGAGACACGACAAAGCAAAGGACGTACTTGGTATCACAGAAGAATCGATTCTTTCCTGTCTTGATCCAATCATCGTTTCGACCTCGGTAAGCATATAGACCTGGTTTGACTTCCTCGAACAGATCACCAGTGACATGGCCATTGCTTCGGGTGCGCACCAACGGATGGGGGCAATTCGGGGCTGTGTCTGGTATGAAAAGATCGTATAGTGCTCCACCTTGGAATCGACTACTACTGTCCCCATCGAGATCCGTCTGCTCGATGTCGGCTGGAATCATCTGTGCTTGTGGCGCAGTCAAACGCATCAGTGGAAAATCAGTGTTGTCTCCAAAGTCAGAAACAAGGCATGGACCTTGGAACTCTCAGTGCAGAACGGAGAACGTGAATCCAACAGCGCACCTGTTTCCGTTGTTGCATAAAAGACCTAACGAGGCATGAACATGATTTTTTCCAGGAGACTTGACAGTATATAATACTTACTGTGACTGGAATTTTGTTCTCGACAGCCCATTTTTCATTCTCCGGGCTCATCGCGGCGCCTGAGTATGCAATCTGTACTAAGCTCTGGAGGATTCCGAGGACCTTGGGATCATCACGCGCAATATCCAACATCCTCGACAGCCAGGGCCCGTAAAGCTGAAGATAATTCAATCCTTCCTTCACCATAGCAGTCAGCTCGGCGGCATCAAAATCCGGACGCGGCGACTGTATCAGACAACTCCCAGCAGCCGCTAAATAAATGACAGCTAAAGAAAAAAACGAGTTCAAGTACCAGCCAGAATTCTGAAAGTGAAACTCACTTATCGAGGTGGCGATGTGGGCAAATGAGCCGATATTATTGAGCATACTAGGAGTTTGCAAGTCGCCTTTCCAGAGTTCTGTTCGACGGGGTGGAAAGCTGCTAAGCAAGCTATGTTTCTGTGGAATGGGCTTTGGCTTTCCAGATGTAGTGCCGCTGCTATGGAATATCATCACCGTGTCTGTGGGTTCCACAGCTGGGAGATCAGGTAGACAGCCGGAAAATACAGCGACAGTCTCTGAGGCTGGACAAGGAAAAGCCGGAAGTCCAAGATCGACGACATGGTCACTCAGGCCGGAATCGTGGAGTAGCGCTTTTCCATTTGTGAATGTCAGCAAATCGATAATAACTTGAAACGGTGTATTGTGACTGAAAAGCTGAGGAATGTATCCTGCTCTCACAAGCCCGAATAACTGGACGGGATCCTGGTAGGAGGTTCCTGTGATCCTGGAGAGAGGTCAATGACTAATCCGAAAATGCTACAGCGCCTATGATTTTGATTTGCATACCATAATCCGACGACCGAATTTGGCTGGATCCCTATTCCAGCGAGAGTCTTTGCCCAATGTGCCGCTACATTTTCTATATCCTGGTGGAATTCGGCGTATGTAACCGTCGACCATACAGGAATCTCCCCAGGTTTGGTGGATAAAGTCTTGAACAGTGGACGGGAGGAATACTGTTTCAGAGAGAGAAGCATGGGATGCATGAAATGGTTGGTGGAAGTCATTATTGCAAAGATGAAGGTTTTGGACAAGAGCGCTGTGGGGCTGGACCAGAATGATGGAATATGTTCGAGTACTGACCCTGGTACTTATAGCCATCTCCAGAAGTCGCTCCCACGATTTTACTGTAAAAATATGACTGTAAGTTCAGTAACGCCGTAACGGGGACCCATTTGGGTTTATCTAGTACAAATCTGTAATGTATCCCTCGTCATCGGCCCATAGTTGATACTTGTAATCTGCTGCAAGACCTAATGGGGACCCCTGATGGGAACAATGGGTTTGGTGTCTATGTTTTAACACCAAGCCCACTGTTGCCTTTTCACCCATAAGGGCTCTACTAGATGTTGTTTAAGTCACATGGCCTCCGGAGCACCAGTGATTTATCTAATTTATTGACGAAGTTTGTACCCGGTTTATTATTGATATTTTGTATTATGCCATTTCCTCTGAGGCTCTTGAAGCTTCGTTGACCGTATCTATTGCTTCACCCTTTTGTTCCGCTTTCAATATAACGGTCTCATCCAACAGCCAACCGAAAGCTCAATGTGCTCCAAAGCTGCGCACCAGCTGTAGACGAGTTCGCCATGTTCAGATATCACATAAGTAAAAAATACAACTTTGTATGTAGTCCCGAAGAAAGCGTGAGTTAGCGCCAGCAGCCCTGTGGGCAAAAACAATGCGAGTAAATTAGAGATACAAGGTGAGCCATTGCTTCGCTCCGGCTTCAAAAGCAAGTTCAGGTACATTGTGATTTGTCAGATGGATTGTATTTGAGATAACAGTTGGACAGATATAAAAAGTGCTATGAAAGAATCAAGATTCTGCATAATGAAAGTGTTCACACTGGGCCAGACTCACTCTCATTATGTTGTGATGCATACTGGATGAACCCCTTGAAGTACCCTGAGACCTGTAATTTGTTAGTGAATAAAACAGTTGAATTAACCTGACAATGCGGAACTCATACCTCAAGGAATCTGGAGACCGGAAATAATTTTCCAGGACAAACCAATGGACAGAGAAGATGGTCCATGGTCACCCAGTTCAAGGTTGACTCGGTGTTGAATGCAGTCCTTACTTGTCCCAGGAATCAACGTGAAAACGGCAGGGGAGTCTAGGAAAGGAAAGATAAGGAGTTGCGGAAGGTCTATAATCTTGATGCGGCCTTGAAAGCTTAGGACTCGAGATTTGGACAACAGGGAGAAATCTGGAATGGGAGAGAGTAAGAGAAAGCAATGAATCAGGCCATCATCAAATCCAGGCCTTTCATTCACATTGGTGAAGACCCGGTGATCGAGGGGCATCAGCGCATGATTGATGCGATGCCCGGCGAGAACAATGGAAGGGAACAGGGATCCGGCGGCATTGCCCAAAGGACAATGCAAGAAACAGAGACTCTGATCCGATGAACAATAAGGCTACAGAGGTACAAATACCACCACACACAAACTTGACAAAATTTTAAGAATATGAGTGATCTGCCTTCATATTGCGGGCAAGACAACATCATATTTCAGATCCCCAGGGCTTAGAGTCGCTATCTTGGTTGCAAAAAGATCGATGTCTGAAAGGAAACGATGGAACACGAACGTGTACCTCTTTCGATTATACAAACTTCGACATATTCCATGATTTTGGCGGGATTAAGCTCTACGCCCTGCAGTAACTCAAACCGGAACAGCAGGTCTTGCACTATTTGTGTTTCTTGAAATTGAAATGATATTATTGCATATCTCAACATTCTACATAAAAAAAGTCAATATCGAAACGAAGAGTGCTGACATCTAATTCTCATCCCTTCTACAGTGACCCTCGCAGGAAGCATTCCCCATTCTCCAGCGTGGCTGCACTCGAGATACAGAGGTAATATTTTCCACCTTTGTTTGCGCAGTTATGTGCCGAGAGCAGTTCCTTTTGATTGCGAAACCAGACACCTATTGGAGAGATAAGAGATTTGAGTGATTTGAGTCACTCTATGAGACATACCTTTGTTGGACAAAGTGGTGCAGTGGCTGGGATGAATGATGAGCAAGGTAACAGCAGATTGTATTGAATATGAGCTAAAGCTGGGGAATATAGGATGGATGGAGAGGGCAAAAGCTAAATTGTAACTAAGGATCAGACTGGTATAAATAATGATGGGTGACTAGATCGGAAGCAGCCAAGGACCGGGCCGTACTGTTAAACAACTTTTCAACATTGGTGGTGCTTGTCTCGCCATTGTTATAACAGGAGCGTCCTCGAGGAACCAAGCTGTGTGTCAGATCCCAGATGAACCATTCACTGCGTTAGTCCGGTTACCGACCCTCTATGAGGGAACCTCGATAGAGGGTCCGGCATCACGGCTGATGCCGATGGCTGGGATGCATTAGCGATGATGCGTCACATCAATATGTCATCGGTGAGGCATGGGAATCTGAACTGACTCACCGATTGCATGTCATCATTTTCTGCTCCTTTCACCGTAGCGTCTGTACTCAGCCGAGCGTCGCCAAATTTTCTGGTTGAAATAATATTAATATAAAGTCACCACCTGCAGTCTCGTATCTGCAATAAATGTGCTTGGAAAATGCTGACATTTAGCTCTGACGTTAGCGAATGACAGATTGATGTGACACATCGTCGCTAATGCATCCCAGCGATCGGCATCAGCCGTGACGCCAGCCTCTCTACCGAGAGGTTCCTCCCATCACCGAAAACTTCTCTAGTAGAGAGGCTGGTTACGAGCCTATCACTGCGTTTCTGCTCGATCTATTTGGAGTCGGAGCAGGTGTGAACATGTCGTGGAATACTTAGCCCTGAACAGCCGCCTGTTCTCACGTACTTATTCCAACATCAAACACGTGAGATGTTCGAGGGTCGCGTAGCTGGGTGCAGTTTCGGACAGCTCTTGAACAGATGAGTGAACAGGTATATGATAAAGAGTCCACTCAAAACCTAAAACATGTTTCAGAGCTTGAGTTACCAGGAGCTACCTGACCGTCAAAAATCTCAGTGATTTTAAGCCGAAATCAGATGTAACAGTGATGTGATCTGGTCTTGTCTGTGAACAGGCTGCGAACAGGTCCGGCCGAAACGCAGTGACTAGCCGACAGATTTCAATCAAGGACGAGACACCAGACTCTTGACTGTTCTTCCAAATTTCAATACAGAGCGGGATACCCCACTGAGGATCCCGAGAACCAGCATCCCAAACAAACCCCTGGCTGACAGATCTCAATAAAGTGTGGGATGCCGGACGTTGGGTGTTGTCATCTCACAAATTTCAATATGGAGCGGGACACTCTAATAAGGATCCCGAGACTCAGCATCCCAAACAAACCAACAGTTCACCAGTAAAGTGCGGGATGCCAGACTCTTGAATCACAAGTGTTGTCATCTCACGAACTTAAATTCAATAACAGAATGGGAAGGCTAACTCTTACCCTGAAATTTCAATATGAAGCGGGATGCTTGAAGAGATTTCCATACTACAAGGGAATTTCTGCAAGGTCTCCTGACACAGGCCCTCCGACTCGGCACTATATAACTTATTCACAGTAATCATAATCAAATGCTGAACGCCCATTACACCACATCTTAAAATGTCCCCAGCAGATATTACAGCTGAAGTCATCGTTGCCAGCACCATGGCCAATAGAATAATTTCTGATATCTTTGCCTTAGGGCTCTGGACAAGCTTTCTAATGCCGAAGAGAACCAGATCAAGGGTTCTCTGAATGCTCCCAATGGCGGTCTTGCAAGAGAAAGTTCAGCCGATGTGGACTGAATTGCATAACCTGATACCATGTTTCATCAGGGGCAGAAGCTAATGCACTCCAAAAGGGATGCCTTGAATGAATTACTTATTGATACACTTGTGATCCCGGCTGTAATCACTGTTGTTCGGCAAAAGAAATAAGCCAGCTTGATTTCGGGTCAAGTCGGCTCTGTGCGCTGTTTTCTTGAGTGCGCCATCAATCAGATTTCCCCTTTGTATGCTGAGGACTTGATCTCTTGCAGGTGAAAGGGAGGGGTAGGGGAGCAACACTGCTCTTCACAGATGGAACAGCAATCTTCGGAGGAGCGGTCGAACGACTCGGAGCTCGCATGAACATTGAGACCAGTGGTGATTGTCTCATTTACTCATGGGATGGCAGACTCTGTCGCAGATTCATAACTCGAGGCCATGGAACAAGAGTCGCCAAGCTGCTAAATGTTCGGCGCGAATCCCGACAACATCGATATCCTATGGCCCGAGTCCTTCAAGTCCCGTACTCGAGTCCTATTTGCACTAGTTTCCTCAATAGTTCTCACCGCGTTACCACTGGCCGGAGTGAAACACCAGAACTTTGTCATGACTGCCCACAGCGAACGTATACATTGCCTAAAGCGAATTTAACCCGTGAGATCCTTTGCAAAATCCTCTAGCACATACCAGGTACCTGCATCCCTCGGAATTCAATCCTAGCTTATCTGGATCCAGTGCGTTATCGTCCTCCGCAAAACCGTCAGTTTGCGTTATGTGCATTAAAAAGTTAAATAAAGCCGTACAATTGAGAATAGTTCCTTGGGCGGTAGAAATGGTCACCGGATCGCTCGAGTTCAAGAAAGTCGAATGATACCTACTAATAGCGTCACGTGACGGTTGGGGGGGGGGGGGGATTTCTGCACCGATTCGAGGTGATGATATCAAGGGAACAGTGGCAAGATTGTGGTGCACAACTTGGCCTGACTTCCTACTCGAGCTGCAATGTGACAGAAATGGAGCGGTCCATTGGCGTAAGGCTTGGTTGGGATCTGCTTTCGCAAGTCGTCGAAACGTTGACCCTGGCGGCATAACGTGTTTCGATCCTGGGCTTTCCAGAATACTGAAGAGATATCGACAGAAGCTGTGTGAGAGCGATGGCTTTCGTGACGTCGGCACCAGCGGGGGAGCTTCAGGAAGCCAAAGAAAAGTGGCAGAATTGGGTGATGGACATGGTTGCAAGGGGTGTCCGTCGGGCAGCTCGGCGAAGGTATGCCGAGGGGGGAGGGGGGGGGCCCGAGGCCTTACCGCCGAAATGGTAGGCAGTTTTGCCAAGATAATTTTGGCTCTCTGGAGCTGTTCTTGACTATTATTTTGATGGTGACTTTATGATCTGTAGAAGGTCCCATATGACCACTGCAACCATATTGGGAGAGATTTGTGACCAGAGACTGCTGAGCATGAGGTGGCAGTCTATAAAAGGTCACAGAAATACAATCTGATGCTACTATATCAACTAAATGCACTCAGCACACCAATGCAGAGATTGGGGAACAATGAGAGACGCCAGTGGTGGGCAACACTGACACACATGACACACCGACAAGGTGTCATCCATTTCCTCTTAAGGTGATTTGTCATCGTTTTGTGGGAATATAGTACTGTATAAGGCAGGAGGGTAAGAGGGAGGGGGTCTGAGCAAAGTTATTGTCAAAAACCGGCATACCTTTTGACATTTGAATTCTGGACATCCCTTGCATGGTTGGAAAGAAATTGCTGTTCACGAAGAAAGGAGGAGCATTCCGGTGAGAGAATGGAATGGCTTTGATGGTTGAGGCTTCTGAGGGAGATATTTAATAGCTGCTACCGAAGCGAGACGAGAGTAAACGCGCCTTGCTGGTGAAAAGATATCATGATGGGAAAATAGTTCGGAACCAGCCGAGTGGCAGATGGGAAATGCATCAGGTGACCTATCCCCATATATGACTTTGATCAAGGTGTACTGAGTTCTGCTCACATCCAACAATCGAGCCCACACATGGGACTCGTAAAGGTGCTGGCAGCGCTGTCATGTATCCAACATCAGGTAACATTTTCCCACCACAGCCTGAGGGTTCGAAATCGGGTGGTGCCATAGAGGTGTGCATCTCATTAATTAATCATCAGTCAGACATAAATAAAATCTATAGACAGCTATGATAGACAGTAGCACAGTGGTATTTTACATCATAGAGAAAGCTGTCCTAGCCTGTATCACCTTGAAGTAAACTACCAACGATAACATGAATGATCAACCATCCAGTGAACCGTTCTTTGAGAGACAAGACGAGAGCTTGTATGTAGCTGTAGCCAGACATACAAGCTCAGAGGAAGACTCCTTCAGCATCAGCATTGATCTCGAGATTCCATAGGCCTTGTCCATTCTTCCCAATGAGGAATAGACCAGATGTTCCTGCTCTGCCAGAATCTCTATGTCTTTTCCAATTTTTCTGAGAGTCACAGTTGGTCCGAGAGACACTCATCTACTACCATTGATTAACATGGTCAGAACAGGAGGTGTCAATCTGTGCAAAAATCGGAGCTGGGGCTCTGGAAACTGTGGCGCAATCATGTCGTGCGTCAACAAACAGACTACTAGCTGGGTACAATGTAAGCTAGAGGTCGCTGAAAAAGTCGTGGGCAATATTCTTGCTGACAGCCCAACTTTTGGCACTGTCTGCGGTGTTCCGCTTGTGGGATTTTGGACGTAAAAAGTTGTGCTTGTCAAGAACTATGTGTTTCACGTGTGTATTGTGTGTTTTCGCACATGAGCCTGGGCAGTCAGACAGGTGCAGCCGTTTGTCCGAGTCATGGAGAGTTTCTAGCGACATCATTGGAATCAATCATGGGGCAGGTCCTCTGACTCTCAACCTCAGAATGACTATTTCAAGTCGATTTCGCCCCATTTGGAAAGTCACTCATGATCACATCCACATCAGAGACAGCCGAAGATCGGATAAGTGAAGCTCTTGTGGTGACAGAAGAGAGTGGACATTAGAGATGCTAATCTAAATGATTATGGGCAAGGATCCACATAACCGATATTTTCAAGATTGGACGTCTAGATGAGCTTGATGTAGTTCAAATTTTCAGCCCGACAGTCCAAGGTGCGACCCCTTCTCCAAAACAGACAATACAAGTGTATGCGCCCCAGATTTTGAGTAACCGAGTGGAAGCCAAGAACCTCAAAATTCAAAAGACCATAGATACATTGATATACCAGACAGATATACAAGCCTATGAATGATGAATTGAGAACGGAAAAGGCCAACGGCCGTCGGCTCGGGAATATTATTTGATGTGACTTTACGTAACGGCGGCCTTAGCCGAGTTGAAAGTTATCAACTATATATGACTCTCCGAGAGGGGGCCCTGGATTGCTGGAAGTGTCACTGAAGCCAATGGACAAAGACGGCTCTTATCAGAGTCGGCAGGTCTAAATTTAGACGTCTGCACAGAAGCCTCACTATGAACGTGAGTCCAACCTGTCAATCAAGCTTGCAATGGAACAAATATGCCTCTTGTCAGTGTCAGCGGATACAAGCATTATGATCATAAATTTCTTGATGCTGCCAATCGGAGCTCCATTCTGAGTACATGTGATCAAACCAAAGTGTCGGAAGGCGGCGCGAGCGCAATCGGATAGTGAGACAACATAACCCAGTTTGCAAAGATGATCAAAGAAGACGTACAAATGGGTTACGTGTGAAAGGGTATCTGGGGACTTCCAGATCATGTATTTGAGTCAGGGGTGATTCAGAAAACCCTCAACGCCCTGACGTATCCTTGATTCACTTGCACGGATAACCTTTCATCTCACATCCCATCCATCTCAACCTTTGATTACCACCAGGTTTTTTCTGGATCGAAATATTGGCCGTAAATCAGTCGACCCTATTCCTTTCTTTTCTATATCAATCATCTTTGGGTAAATCATGAGCAACGATTTGAGCTCAGGAAATGTGCATGTAATATTCTAGGACTGGGACTTGATGGTCTAACTCCCTCAGGTTAAGCACTTGCTGCTCAGAAATAAATCTCCATTTGATGCCACTCTACAACTTGTCGACCTCTCCATACCAGGTTCTTCCTATCCTCTCGGTCCCGACCTTCGGGCTGGCGATTCCATCGTCTTCCAGCTCATAACAGTATTCGGACTCACCAATGGAATCAGTGTAAGGAAGAATTCACCAAATGCTTTTCTCATCTAATTTGAATATTAGTTCACTGTTCAGCTTGTCACCAAAGGCGTACATATAACACAAAGTACAGCAAAACTGACTTTCACCAGTGTTGCCCCACCTGTCCGCAAAGCCAAGTTTGTAGTTAGCGGCTCAAGGGATGCCCCACAGCTGGAGTACGCTGGCCTCACTGACGTCGAAATACCTGATGAGATCATCGGAGATGTCGACTTCCGAGATTACTATAAGAGGGCAAGGATTTTATTTTTCTCTATGGTTGCAAATTGATGATTACCGTGTCCCTAGGTCAAATCTGAAAAGATTCCAGATCCAGATCCTTTGTTGACGGAAAGACCATCCTGGATCCACTGTGTCGTGAAAAATCAAACACAATTTCCGATACAAGTACAAGGTCCACCATATCTCCACTCCGGCAGGTACTGGACCCCACCGACCGACATCAAACCGTTTGATCAGATGGTTTTCTCTTGCTGCAACAAAGATGAGGTCGCGGAAGGTGCTACTGGCGGAACTGCTTTCCGGATCACTCTTGATCCTGTAACGTTCTATGACTTTGCAGTGGTATGCCATCCATTGTGTCATTGGTATGATTTCTGACGAGGGTACTTATTAGGGATGGACTAATCCTTTCGCTGGTGGATTCAAGGCGTCGATAGTCAAGTCAGATAATCCCAGAACTGCGTACGAAAAAGCTACGCTCGAGGGTAATGCGCTCAGGTCGGAAGAGGTATTCCGTGGTTTTCAGAAAAATGGAAATCCAGTTGAACGGCGAATCTATATGTCGGCGGCAGCTGGTCAATACATGATCTATGTTATCACTGAGGTTTGAGGGGCTTTATTGAACTTAGCACTCAGTGTACGTTTATAGATGCATTCTCTTCATCTACCTTATCCGAGCCGCCAATTGTCCTTCAAACAGACATTCAAAATCACTCAATCCAACCCAGAGATTGATAGAACCCAGGATACTATAGTATTATTGAATACTTTGCATATTCCGGATATAGTAATCAGCCCTTATGATAGTTACATTCGAGTGTGTTAGTCTTATTGTTTTTGAGAATGTGATCAACAGCTGAGATGATGTGACTAGAGCACGCCGAGGCGGCCCAGGCGCGTCAGTGAAGCGCGTGCTGTGATAATGTCCCACGGACACCCTTGCCGGATTGGCTCTTTCAGTAGACCATGCATCTCGGTGTGCTTCCATGGCCTTATATCGCCACACCGACCAGGTTCTTGGACGCCAAAGGCGAAGCCAAGGAACAATATCAGTCTTGTTTCAAGTGGTTCCTCTCGCTTCTGCAGTCTAGGAGAGCTCTCTGGATATAAGTAATATTCCCCAGGGTTGTTACATGGCGGAAAGACCGATACGCATACATGGAAAATAATATCATCTGAAGCTTTAAAATGCAAGTGGCCAACTTCCTGGGGGTGGCTGATCAGTACTAGTAGGGTTTCCTAGATTCTGGATTAGGTGACCGTAACACACCTCCCAGCGGTTTTATACTTACACTCACTTACAGTAATAGGACCAAAGAGCAGAGAATAAGATTATCATTCTTTCAAATTCCAATAGATGGAATACAACAATGCGACCAAAGTACGATATCCTCAGATAATTGTTACAATTAGAAGCATGAACTACGCAACTCGTATTTCACTAATGGTATAAATTATAGTACTACCTGCCGCTGCCGACATGTTAAGTGTCCACGCTCCACTCTTTCCGTCGTTATCAATGCCTTTGAGCTCCAAGTCAGACTTGAGGTTATTACCCTCAGGCAAAGCGCAGTTATACCCAGCTTCCGGATCAATAGAGTTGACTATTCCTGCCTTCTTAGATCCAAGAACAGGATGGGTCCATCCCTAACGTTCCCGATTAGTTGGAAAGAAAGAACAATAGAAAAATGGCGCACAACAGCAATATTGTATGATGTCACAGGATCCAGAATGAGTCGAAAGGCAGTCCCACCAGATACGCCGAACGCTGTTTTGTCACCTTTACAGCAAGTGAAAATCATCTGGTCAAATGGTAGGATGTCTGAGGGTGGCTGCCAGTATCGACCAGAGCTAAAGTATGTATGCTTGTCCTGAAGTAAAATCCGAAACTGTGTCTTATTCTTGATAACACATAGTAGCCACCGTGATTTTTCTGTCAAGGACTCGGGTGGTGCTGGGATCACTTGATCTGCAACCTGAGGAGATGAGTACTGCGGAATATTCTCTAAATTGGCAATGCCACTACCAAGTTGCTATGATCCCTGAGTTCCTGGTCAGTGGGAAAACCAAACGGAAGTTCTTCGGCGTCGGAGGGTCCGGCATAGACTATCTCCGGCTTGTCCTTGGTACCCTGGACAAGGTACTTTGCTTTTTGAGAAGTCGCAACACTGCTGAATGTCAAGATGGATTTGGCACGCCCTGTATTGAGCTCGTATATGACTTAGGCCTGCAGCTATCATGGACAGTGTGAGCCGCATGATCTCGATCGGAATTCCGATACATACCTCTGTTCCACTGGGGATATCTTCTCTTTCCAAAGAGTACAACCAAGAATGTCCAGCCAAGAGGTCGGGACTGAGTACGTAGACTCTGCCATTCGGAGAATCCTCTACGACCTGGATTGTAGCATCAAATGGTGATTGATTTCTTACGAGCAGGTACTTGAACTAGAAACATCACAATCAGAAGAGCTCAAGCGCCCTCGAAATTCGCGAGTGCATGTACCTGGTTTTGTTGTAATGCCATGGAAACACTCTCCACTGGTACTAGAGTTGAAGATAGGAAAATGATTCCGCCAGAGAGCCAATCGATTGAGATGGATGGGGATCCCAGCGGAGAGATGAAGGGTTATCCGTGCAAGTGAACCAAAGATAAGCACGTCAAGGTGCCAATTACCCCTGGACCCAAACACACGATCTGGAAGTCCTTCAGAAACCCTTTCACACGTAATTCCGGCTCCATTTGCACATCCTCTTTCATCATCTTTGCACATTCGGTTATTGCGGTCCTCAGCGACCGGTTTCGTGCTCTTAGACCTTCTTAGACAGTCTCAAATGACTCGGAAAACCTGACCAGTTGGCCCATTGTGCTCGTGCAACCTTGCAACACTCTAGGCCCTTTGATTTAGTATGATGGACTCGGGATGGACTCCGATTGGTAGCATTGGTAGAATATCAAGAAAGTGATACTTTCATAAACATTCATAATAGAGTCTGCTGACCTGACCAGAGCTGGCTTTGTGCCACTGGCTTATTTGACAGCTCGGATTCATGTTCATACAGGGGCTTCTGTGCAGCTGACCAAGTTTAGACCTGCCAACTCTGACAAGAGCCGTCTTTATCCCATTGGCTTCATTGACAGGTCGCACATCGTCGTGGAAGAGGCTCCAAGGTTCTGGAATGGTGCCATCTCATACTGGGTGGCATATTCCGGAGTTCCAATACATTCTTCCTCGTCGGTCTTGACAGGTCTGCATATGCGCAGTCAGAAGTCAGAAGACTACAGTATAACCGACGACAGCAGATTGTAGCGGGCTATGGCCGATTTTTTTTTTTGCAGAATTTCAGATTATTTCGGACTGGAATCGATTTTTCATACCTTGTAACGCGTAAAAACAGAAGTTATTGCGTGAAATGTGTTCGACGTCGCGTGTACCTCGTGGGATATTTGCCGGTTGCCTATTTCGGAACCTTGTCACCCCAAAATTGTTTTCATCAAATACAATTGCCAGCAGGTTTAACGTGTTGAGGTAAGAAGGAAGGGGGTTTTGACGATCTTTGGTTTTTCCAATTTTTTGAATCAAGATCTATCAGCTCAGCACGTCTGCCAGCTAAAGCTGCTCGAGTTTGGTCCGCTCATGGTAAAATGGTCCCTGTGCTCACTGCGCTCACAAAATCGCACAAATTTGCCGGGAGCCGCCAACGGTGAGTCCCACGCTATCCTGAGCGATCGATGTCATCGATAAGTACGTCAAAGACCCGGGTTATGATGTCCGATCGGCGCGGCGCGGTTAAATTTTCAGCCGAGATAATATCCGTTAACCACTGGCAAAGTGATGGTGAACATCTAACAAGACCACATAGACAAATATGCAGTTCACACAACTGTAGAAAACTCTTCAAGTTGCCAGTGGATCCTCGATCCAATGAAGTAACTGGCTTCCAGTGATCTTGACAGACCGGACTGTGACAATCAAGAGTACCATGCCAATACCATACATGAGCTTTGCTGCCGCTTCCCTGATCCAAGTGCGAGAAGGTTGTTAATGGGGAAGAGGAGACTGTATGACCTGCTTCAACGGCCGAATATCACAAAGACAGAACCCGTGGATGCATTGATGTAATCTCCATTTCCGGACTCCCGCCGTCGGATATCCCGCCCTGACCTGCCCTGAAACGCAAATCAATAAACAAAACTCGGATTACAGATCCCATCACGCGGTCCACATCAATGACACAGAGTCCATCCGATTTCACCGCCACCCTTGGCGCTTGTTTGTCTTTTCCCCAACCATCATGATTCTGCATGTCCTGTAAGCAAATTCGAGGTCCTAAAGCTTCCAGCCCTAATCCATATATCTTTCCCCAGTTGTGGGCTCTTCTATGTCGGCTTCGTTGACACTTTCGACACCCTCTACTAATGCAATCGCGGGGCAAACCATGACTGTGACTGTTACACGGGTTTCCTCAGACCCGTTAGATCTAGTATTCGGGACAGCGCCTTGGGATTCTCCCGCATTGACAACCCAAATCGGAATCACGCTTAGTGGGGAGAGTCCCAACGGCCAAGTACCGGTTACATTGTCTACGCCAGGGTCGGTTCATTTCTGAGGATTATCTGGCATTGCTCTGACGATTTACAGACAGTTTTATATGGGAATTGTTAGCCATATCAGACAAAATTACAGTGGTAGCAGCGCCGGCGCGTAGTACGATGGTTCGTCCTCAACCACAACGAGAAATGAGTTAGTCGCCTTGAATGGTTTTCCTTAAGTCCAACCGCTTCGTCTTCTAAGCCCCTTAGATCCTGCGAGCAGTAATCGCCGGATGCAGCGTTGTGGCAGCTGTGATTCTCCTTCTACTTCTTACACTGGGCTTCATCTTCCACCGCTACCGTCGCCGAAAAGCACCTATCAGTCCCAGTTATCAAGTCGAGTTAGACATGTGATGGGACCCATTAATCATCTCTAACTCGAGGTGCTTTTCTTCAATTCCCTACCTATCATTAAAGTTGTGTAAAGTAAAGACCTTGACTGAATAGCGGATCAATGCTCAGATAATCCAGAGGCGTGACCAATGACGTCCTCGGCGCTGCTTCGGTGATGTTAGATCACCCGCTCATCGTTGACCGACATTTGATGGCGGCTGTATCCCGCTCCCTTCCCGCTCTTTCCTGCCGCCCTCGCGCCCATTGTCCCGCCCCGAAAAGACCAAAAGGGAAATTTTTTCAAAGTGTCATAGAATTGCATATTAACTGCTAATTTCCCACTCATGGTTAAAGGTGAATAAATATTGACCTTCAACACAAAGTCCTCCGGATGTCATCCTCAGCTATGCGGCCCATGGTTACCGCCATCACGGTAGTCGCGTGTCCGCTCACTATCGCATCAGCCGGGACTCGCTGTCCGCCGCCCGCTGTATGTCCCAAAAGGGTCATGACTCTCCATGTGCTTCGAATACGAACAGGATTGATTGGGGGATCCTATCTAAATATCTGAAACTGTGGATAGCTACCAGGCAGGTCTATCTGTACTCTAGTATAAGCTCTGTTGTCAATAGATAGAGATTTTGCTAACTTTCACGGTCAGTAGTAGCACTGGGACAAGTCTTTCCAGGCTTATACTTTTTGAACTAATTGTCACTGTACTGATGTGGTCCGCCACTAAGAAAACACTGATTCCCTTGATGTTTGCTATAATAAACACAATGTTGCACTCTACTCACCCAGACCCAATCAGCTCGAACACTCATTTCAGACACTTCATATCATGTATACAAGTACCCAGTCCTCAAAATTTTAATGACGCGACACCACCTCCGCCAGGGAGCGAGATTGCGGCTATCTGTGGCGCAGAACAAACACAGCCAAATACAATCAGATTCAGTTCCGGGATATTTGTAGCTGATGATAGGTTGCCCGGAACTGACCAGTTTTTTTCAGATAATGTTTGTATACCTCTTTAGAACTTCAATATCATGATAGCTCAACTATAGATAGCTATTGGAGCTCTCAATGACAGCAAATGTTGTAGTGAATATCTCCTCATGACGGATTGCACCATGATATGCACCATATAAAGAAATAGAAAACATCGGATATTGGACCTGCATGGTTAGAGATAATAGGAGATATGTTATCTTTTTGTGTCAGGGCCACAAAGTGAGATTAGACCGGTGGAATGTCGTATGAATCTCCGGTCAAGTTGAACAAAAACTCGAAGACACCACGTTTCACTGCTATATTCTCCAAGGGGAAAGTTACGCGAAGGCTGTTCGCAGGGTGTGACTAGACTTGGAGGAGGTTAGAGTAGATGGTCTACTCCAAGGTCTGAGAGAGCATCTACACCAAGTCAATAAATATATATATAATGCATTGTTGATCTGCAACTAGCTTGATTATTGGGCACGTTTGAGGTCGAACATAATATCACGGAAGTCATGCGTGACCGCGTGATGAGGTGACATCAATTTCAGTAACACAAGTTCAATTCAACATGAAGACAAGCTGATTTATGGAGAAAAGCAGAGATTAGGGCTCCTGCTCGCCTTGCTGGTCATCTTCATCATCAAACAGGATTATATGCTATTATTATTATAATAAAAAAATGAGGATCTCGAACCCGGAAAGTAAGTAAGGCCGCCTTACCCGAGCCATAGTGAACGAAGCAGTCATTACGTTGATCCGCATGCACGTGGCAAATCAAATTGAGCCAAAACGGGCTCAAAATGGCCACAACAGAGGGAAACCTGAGTTTAAAAAAATGAAATGATACAAAATAAATGGATGAGGGGGACCTATTTCAATGGCTGGAAGACGGGACCTACTCGCACCTACATGATTTCTAGCAAATCTACGCGAACCTCGGAGTAGATGCCGTACTCGGGGCTTAGAATAACTACCTCCGCAAACCTACACCCTCCTACACCGAGTTACCCTAATCTAGTCCATCCCCGAGAATAATTTGACCTGAAACGTGGTGAGATGAAAAAAACCACCACCAAATGGAGGATTTGATATCTGACAGAGAATAATTCGAGAATGGAAGTAAGCTTGGTTTGATCTTGTTTTAGCAAGAAGAGCACCTAATATTGATATTCCAAGTTATGCATGACAGCAAAACCACTGTCCGCCCCAGCCACGGCCATACAGTGCATGGAAAATCTGATATTCAAGTATACCAATATCCAATGAAGATATTCCGATGATAATAGAGTCACTTGGCCCTTGCATTTGACGTTCCGGAGGGACTCTGATCATATTTGGTACTGTTTGGTTTGCGCCACATATGAACGCGGGCCTCGGCCCAGGTGGCCACTGGTGTCTTTCAGGGTAAATTTGCAACATCGACGAGTTATTCAATATCACTACTACCACCTGTAACAATATTTGTGTCTCTTTGGGTCTGGGTGAACAGCTGCAGCATTGTCGGCTTTTGCAATCCAGCAAACGTTCAAGTCCTTTCCCCATTGGCGGTTGCTCTCAACCAGATACCAGACATATACACAAACATTTTAAGCCTATAAATCGGTCTCCCAGTGCCAATATAGAGAAGGAATTTAGCCAGCACAGTATTCATGGACAAAACATCATGGACTAAAGATAGACTGGTCTGATAGCTATCTGCCACATAATACATCTATGAACTAACTACTATGATGATTCCCCAACCCATGAGGTCGTATTCTAAGTGTATCCTAAAGGTGCGATTTTTTTGGGACATACAGCGGGCGGCGGACAGCGAGTCCTGGCTGATGCGATAGTGAGCGGACATGCGACTACCGTGATGGCGGTAACCATGGGCCGCATAGCTGAGGATGACATCCGGAGGACTTTGTGTTGAAGGTCAATATTTATTCACCTTTAACCATGAGTGGGAAATTAGCAGTTAATATGCAATTCTATGACACTTTGAAAAAATTTCCCTTTTGGTCTTTTCGGGGCGGGACAATGGGCGCGAGGGCGGCAGGAAAGAGCGGGAAGGGAGCGGGATACAGCCGCCATCAAATGTCGGTCAACGATGAGCGGGTGATCTAACATCACCGAAGCAGCGCCGAGGACGTCATTGGTCACGCCTCTGGATTATCTGAGCATTGATCCGCTATTCAGTCAAGGTCTTTACTTTACACAACTTTAATGATAGGTAGGGAATTGAAGAAAAGCACCTCGAGTTAGAGATGATTAATGGGTCCCATCACATGTCTAACTCGACTTGATAACTGGGACTGATAGGTGCCGAAAAACCACTGTTTCTCCCTATCATTCTGATTTGGCACCATTGGACTCGGGGATGACGAGCGTTACCGCCTCCCGGCAAACGACGATTCCCCAGTTTCCACCAGAGATACAAGGATCGAGCAGCGGTTCTGGGTCAATCCCAGGCGAACGACATGCCATGCGTCCAGCTCGACGTCCCAAATTACTTCCAGCTCGACCTCGAGAGAGCGACGAGCTCGCCATCGGGAATCCGTGGCTTCAAGAGCACCAAGTCACGCTTCTGGCTCAACAAGTCGGAGCGAGATGTCGGCAGAGGTTCTGCGACTGCGAAACGAGGTGGCTTTATTGCGTGAGCAGCAAAGGGACAGGGTGCTGGAATCGACAGAGACACAATTGCAACCGCCATCATATTATCATGTTTTGCGGCAGGATGATGGGTTAACCTCATGAAGAGGAAAAGTGGAGAAAACTGCTCGTTCGAGAGTCTTAGGAATCGCTGCAATATCCATGACTGGTTTAGCACAGCCCGCTGTGGGCCATAGACAGCCTGGCCTGCCAATCATATCTACAGAACAGTCAGAGACGAATTGGGACAACAATATGGACTGATTCACCGAGACAGATACTATTTTAGAAAAGTACATAGCTCTGTATAACCAGTGAAGCCAGTCGATGTCCTTCTGCTTCTGAATCCCCTTATCGCCTGTCGCAATGACAGAAAAAGAAGCCAGGTCGTTGGCGTTGCTCCAAAGACTACAATATAAGATTTCGCTGCGAGCCGTTTTAAGCAATAATTATGAGCAGAAAGATGGAATGATATGAACCAGATCAAAATCCGCCGCGTTGGTCCGTCTCCTATGCTCATCACAGGTCGCTTCCTTTTTCCTTCCTTTGAACCATATCTCATTCCGAGCCAATTCGACAGGAGCTTCTGAATCTCTAGCCTTCCCGACGATCCCGAGTTCTTAGTGGAATCGACAAATGGATGTGGATTTGGTTTAGACAAGCGGTTTAGCGGAAAACCAATACCGCTCGGGGAGAGGTTGTTGAGAAATTCGAATCCAGCAACAAAAGAAGACGATCCAATGATGAACCACCATTTGGTATGATTTCAAAGGGGAATTGGGAACTGGAGAGCCAGAATTGAGACAGTGAAGTCGGTATCGCGGGACGACCTCCGCTACAGCAGGCAGAATACCGAATGACGGCGCTTGGGTTGACGGGATGCTCAGAAAAAGTTGATTGAGCATCTACCCCACCATAAAAAAAGGGTGAGCATACGTCTATGGTAGAACTCGATGCTCGACAGAGGGTTGTTCGGGGTGCCAAAAAGAAAAGGCGGTCCAAGACGCAAATTGCACTCCAATTTTTTGTGGATTCTTGGGTCATACGGGAGCAAATAGCTGATTTGCTGGTGGGAATGGCAACTGGATTGCTCGAGTTCCAAAAAATTGAGCGATATCACAGGCGTCACGTGACAAAGACAGCTTGTCGAGGTGGCGGCGATATCAAGGTGAGACAGCAGCAGCGATACGTCTGGATACCCTGAGGTTCTAGGACGGTAGCTTATCCTGCTGCAGGAAGAGGAGTTACAGTGGAAATGATGATATTGGAGGTCATTTTAGCTCGCCAATGACGGACCAAAGTCGATACAGTCCAAAGCTTTGAGAGTCGTACGTGAGCGGCATGAAGACAGAACAAACAGGTCAAATACCTCGTCATATCGCTTCGCATGATGCATACGAGCGGCCTGCCACTGGTCCTGATGCTGAGCCTTCTTTGCTCGTCGATTTGCTCGTCTTCGCTGTAATATCCCTTAAATTGTGCGGATAAGCCAGAGGAAGCATGGTCCGGGTGTCCACTCTAATGTTTGCCGTCACCGCAGGAAGTAGTACCTGCAAAGCTTTCAGTCAAAATCGGAAACAGAAGAGAACGAGAAGGGAGACACGAACCAGGTTATAATCGGAATAGCGCTCATGACGTCTTGGAAGCCGGTAGAAGTAGATTGGAAATGACCAGGCCACCCAAGGCAAATTGCTGGACAAATGATGAGGATAACAATGAATGCTAAAGGCACACTGACACACTGGCACACGGGGACGCGAAATGCATCGTCGGTGCTGTTCTGGCGATACCATGATGTCGTGGCGAGCAGTGATCAAGAAATGATCAAGAAAGGCGACCCGAAAAACCTTTTTGACTGAGCTTTCGAGGCTTGTCGACCAGCCGATGTAGTTGGCAAAGGCGGACTATGATGACAATGGAATGGTCCATTGGTATCGAATGGAAGCGGGATCTGCGTCTAGAGAAGCTCGGCTCGAGTCTCCTTGATTCAACAGGCATACAGCGCTGAAGGGCATATCGTATCTCGGCCGTCTTCCGCTTTCGACGGAAGTCAGAAAGCTTCTGGGAGGGCAAAGGAAAGCTGGCAGAATCGGATTATGGAATGGAATGGCTTCGATGGTCCAATAGTCGTCGAGGCTTCTGATAGAGATATTTAACAGCTGCTACCGAAGCGAGCAGAGAGTAGACGCGCCTTGCTGGTGAAATCCCTCGTCTCCAGAAACAACAGCCGTGCAGATTCCAGCATCTTCTCTCCATGGTCTCGCGCCTCCTTCCTTGCCGCACCTCCTTCATCTCCCAACCTTGTGGTTCTCCTTGTCACAATCCAGCTTTTCCCAGGTTTCGCTCGAACGGGTGCTCTCTTCTTGCCCTTTCTCTTTCTGCCGATACCAGTCAGCGTGCCAATCGAGTTTCCTTTCTCGAAGCTTTTCTCCTTTCCGTCTCATTGACCTTCCTCCATCTTGTCAAGGCACAGCCATCGGAAGGAGCAAATGAGCAGCTGCGACCATAACATCACGGAAGATGAGGCAACGGTCCAGCAAAGCCAGCTTTTTGAACCACATCAGGAACAGAAATTCGACAAAAATGGCCAGGTCCATGGCTGGCGAAGACTGTCAGTAGACGAGAAAAACGAAGGGCAGGGATGCGTACCCTCGAAGGGCTGAGCTTTATATCGCGATAGCACCAGATGTCGTTCATCGTCGATGAAGGATGCGAGGTCGTAATCGAGACGATTACCTGGCCCCGAGATATCGAGAACCAACAATGGTCGGGTCTCACTGGTGTGCCGTCGAGGAAGCCAGCGTCGCATTTGGATCGTGCTTCTGGTACAATGCATCGTCGGGAAGCCATAGAATCATGAATTGACTCTGTTTGGGATGGCATTGGGTTCTGGACAGAATTGCGTCGTGGTTTTGGCAAAGAAATTTGCGTCACGTCACAGGCTCGTCACAGGTCTCGTGACCATTTGCTCCCTCTTCAAGCCTTCTCCTGCGAACCGATTGTCGCACTGCTCGAGAATAGTCCAAGCCTCTACTGAAGCTACATCTTACCCAAACTGTCCCGTTGGATGTCATTTACCGCTTGTTTAGCGTCAACCAGAGCCGAAACACCCCTCACACCGATTTCTTACCATTTCGCGTCGCTGCTCAACGCATCTCGATAGCTCTCAGCGTCTATATCACTCCATGGACATTCTGACTGGTTCATACGTACGACACTGGCGTCTCGAGCTCTCAATGTGAGTAACAGATTCGAACGAAATTGACCTGCAGCGGTTCGCTATGCGCCTTCGGGAGACCAGCTAACTCGGTTTAGCAGGTATTAGTATCTTCCTATGGTCCCTAGGAATCAATCACTGGCGCCAAAATGCTGCCGCTTTTGCCTCACTCGGTTTTACGACAACTCTCCTGGCCAACGATTTTTGGTGACGACCAAAGGTTCGTTTCATCATGATTTTGCGGTTGATATAGCTGTCTAAAATCATTCCGCATCGTCTGGGACCATCCGTTTTCTTGTCTGACGATGTTTTTCAAAAGGTGGATTTGGAGCGCAAAAGCGCCTTGGGTTGACCTTGGGGTCGTGTCTGCCGTTTAGGATTTGGGAGGATCATGCTTCGGACCTTCCTGGCTAAAGAACTAAGCCCTAGCTTTGGTATCTTCGAAGAAAACGCTTCCAGGTATGTCATTTGCTCCTTTTTCGCCATAGAACCAGTCTACAGCTGTCTCGGCAGATTCACCACGTTCCACCATCACTGAACATGTCCCTAAATGTTTCCTCCTGGATCCTGGCTCCAGACTGCTCCTCATCCTCCGATATCCCATAATTTGTCGATAACCCGAGTTCCAGCACGACAGCTCCATCCTCCCTGGTTCCGCCCTTATTGCAGCAAAGGGTTGCTCGTGTCGTAAGCCCTGCATCTTGGGGAGATGGCCACGTCATCGAATTCAGCCATATCGCTCTCCGGGTTGGCGAAGAGGAGGTCAATCGTCGAGCGCCGAGCGCCGTCGTCCAAGCGTCACGTGACGTCTGGAACCACTCGCATTTCCTTGAACTCGCGCTGCCTTCGATACCTCTACCAGCGAAGGAATACCTTCACTATAGTGCCGCAAAAAATTGACGGAAAGCCAGAGTGAAATTTGCGCTCTGGGGAAGGCTTTCTTTGACGCACCTTGAACAACCGTCTCCCGAGCGTCGAATTCTATCCCAGACGTGTGCTCGCTCTTTTCACCACACTGCTCAGTCGTCTGGGTAGCTCGGGATCAGGACGCGGTCGAGCGGGGCGCAGTTTGCCGATATTCTGTCTGCTACGCTAGAGGACGTCCTCCTCCCATTTGCCTCCCATGGACAACATTGCCACAATTCTTGGCGTCTGTCGTTCAAGTTCTGTTTTCCAGCGGTCCATTCGTCCTGATTTCGCGCGCTTGCGGATACAAGTTCGATGCGGGTTTATGATTACTGTACAAAGGTGACGACTCGTTATCTGTTTGCACTACCTGCAGCCAACTGATTCGTCTGACCGTGGTAGGCTCTAGAGAGTCTGCAGACCAATTGAAGACAGGTAAAGTAACCTCTCTTCCTTACCGACCGCGGATCTAACCTTGCCCTTTCTTATGATGGGGACAAGATGGGGACTGAAATGAAATGAGATTTCGCCTACTGTGTAGTATAAGGCATCTGAACCTTGACGTCTTTGTCGTCGCTGGTTGACCATGCTTTCAGGATCTTCATTCGGTCTTGTTTTCGGTGTGAAATGGATAGCATATTCGAATGAAAAAGTACAAGCATAATGGATTCGACTTTGATCGCTCGTTGATATTCAACTTCCTCCTTTCGGGACGTCAACTATCTGGTCTTGCTCTCCTCTGATTTATATATCTCCTTCACCATTCGCGATTCCGCAGCGCTTTGACGCAGTTCTCGCATCTAGCCATGGAACAGAATCGGCAAACCTATAAATTCTCAGCTGAGGAACAAGGGCTAAAGAAAGACGACCCACAAGCAGATACTTTGAATAGCGGACCCCACAATATCTACAGTTCCTTCGGCTCTCGTCTCTCGTCCAGCGATGGCGTCCGCATTCGTGGTTCTGTCGCAAATGCTCTACCCTCTGACGGACCCGACCTTCTAACTCGACTGGATTTGGCGCAGGTCTATCTTCATCTTCGACGATATCATTCTCGATATTGACAGCTTCGGTGTACAATCTCTGTTCATCCCAGACAGGACAGCCGCATGTCTTCCATTTGGCGGCGCAGGGGTAGCAGAATTGGGCTCGGCACCATCGACAAGTGATATGATTGCAGCCGTGTTCGAGTTCGACGATGGCTTTGCAGCTCGGACAGGTTTGCCAGTGCTTTTGTTTCGCGAGCGTATGGAGTTGTTGAACTGAAATGTTTTCCTGGCATTCCATGCCTGGATGCTCGACCTCCTTGCACTGTCCACAAACTTTGGTATGACAGGCTGGACACTCCGAAGCTGTCCCCGTCGAACCGAGAAAGAGGGAACAGGAAGGTTTGGGGCAATAGACGCGGTCTGCCGGTGGAACTTCCAGTTCTTTCAATTTGTCCTGGAACTGGACAAGCCGTGAATTCGGAATGAATGGGAGAACAAGGTCGGTTTGGAAGGGCTGCTTGCAGCAGCGGAGAGGAAGAAGCTCTCCATCGGTGAGACTGGCTTCGACGAGACCGACAAGACAGTCTCGGCAGTAATAATGGCGACAAGGAGCGAGCAGTCTTGAAGCTGGGTCGTTGGGAGAAACAGGATCGCTACAGGCGATGCAACTGGCTTTGATTCTGCAAGAAATACTCATCGGTGAGTCGATCTTTTTTCGCAGTAAGGACGAGAAATACTAGTACTTACCTAGAGCTTGGAGTTGGTTCCGCCGGAACTTTGAGAGCATTTTCCGGTGCCACTTTGACGCTAGGAATCTTTCAGCTCCCATACTGTATGTTTAAAACCACCCAACTTACTCGATCGATGTCTCCTTGGGTAGCAGAAGCGAATAATCAGGTGGAGTGTCGATAGACTCTTCCTCTTCGAGGACTTCACCATCGAGGCTCGATGGAACATTGCTTGCTGCTTCACCAGTCCTAGGACGCAGTCAGTACGTAGAAACCGAGCTGGTCAAAAATTCTTACTCTGCACGATAAAAGTATCGATCTTCCAGTGCTCTCTGAGAATTGGATTTGGGAGGCAGAGCTCTTCTTTCTGCCAAAGCAGCCGCGTAAACATGGTCATCCGATTCTGCTCTTTCAACGACTCTCAAAGTGTCGAGCATGCCCATGTCGGTATCGAGCGCTTGTTGAATCGATTTACTGAAAATATCATCTTGGAGGACAGATATGTATTGTTGAAGGCTCTCAGCTTGTTGCTCGAAAGCCAATTCTTCGTCGGTCAGGCCAGCGTGTTCTGGTCCTTTGCCTTTGCGACGGTCTTTGACTGCTGCGATGTCGTCCAGGGCAAAACGAGCAACGAGGATAGCTGTGGTTGTATCGATTTCAAGGGAATTTGGGGGGTCCAGGATGAATGACATTGTGAAGCTCGTGGAAGAGTGCCACAAGGAAATTTTACGATTTGTAATGTCTAGGTTCGACTACCATATTTGGTGCTGAACATATTTACCGTTATTATATCCGCTGCTTCTGGACCCTGATCTGATCTAAATTTTATACCGACGCAACGTTGGGAGTCGATTGAGTCGTACTTTCAGAACGAGGGTAGCTGGGGTCATTGAGCGTCAAGTTTCAAAGCACCACCATGACATTCAAGTGTGACTGTAAAGACACCGAATGCGGCACTGAAGCGGAGAACAATGTCGGAACCGGGTTCGTTGAAGGAAGAAACCATTATTGATAGATGGTCCACATGCTAAATGAATCGAAACTTGTAATAATACAGGCGAAGACGATCGAACCGCGTTTCATTGTATGGGTTCAAGAGCGTATATACATTGACGACAGTAGAGAAGAAATCGAGGTATAAAGAGAAACAGAGATATCGAACAAGGAATGTGGGCAGCGAGTATCGTAGTGCTACAGTATCGAAAGAAGACGAAGGATAGGAATCATAACTAGTTCAGATCGGGCTTTCAAAGCGCGCTAAGGAAAAAGTCAGTGAAGCTTCAACGGACCGAATGACAAGAAGACGTACGAGAGAATCAGGCCATAGATAGGAATAATATTAGAGTTGGTGCGGTCATGAAATGACACAGTAGCCGCCGATGGACGTTGCCCCTGGGTTGTGTTCGAAATCCAGGGGAATGTCGGAATCGGGTTGGGTAGACTGAACGGCGGGCTTTGATGTGGAAACAGCGCTGAACAGCAAGGACGAGAGAGAGATGGTCTCGAAAGAATCCATTGGAGTGATAGATATGAGAGCGAAAAGAGCAAATAAGGATATGTCGAGCTAGAGAGCGTCGATGGCTGTAGTTTCGCAGGGGGGATCGCAAGGATTAATTGAAGAAACATTTCTTTGTTCGTTGGCTTATATAGCGAGACGAACAATGGGTCGGGTCAAGGCTGCGTGGTCTCAGTAAACAATGGCTCGTCGGAGTTGAAATTGGACATTGTCCGGCATTTGCCGGACTGCCGTTGACATCGTGTGAATGTCCAATTCAACTGTGCTGCGGGCATCGCTAATATTGAAGTCACTTGGCTGGCGAGTTCTCCAGTTCTGCATTCATTGCATGATGGAGGGTGGACCAAAGAAATTCATGCATGGAAGATCCCTAGATTCCCAACATTTCTCGCCGAGGTTGTCGGCCCGAGGACAATAGTCACATCAGTCACACCGTGACATATTGTCCAAAATTCCATTGAGTCTTCCCCGATTCTACCTGAGGAATCGTGAAGAATGTCCCCTTTGCATCATTTCTCTCGCGCTGACCCTGAACGCCGCTGAGCGGGCAAGGACAGCTTGTAATTGCACAAAATGGATTCCTTCGTAGAAGCAGGTATGTAAATTCATCAAGACATAAGTGATTCGCAGGAGATACAAATACAAAATAGTGAAGGGACTGGAATCGATAGACTAGTTTCTTCCTACGGTCAACGTATAGAGGCAGGATAAGTAGGGCTACATTAGATCGGATTGCAGGACGAGGTTCGTAGAAATATCGTAAAACGAAAGAGAAGAACATTTTTGGTATGACAGGAATGCTATTGGTCGTTGTAGAACGTCGTTTTGATAATTTAAAGTGAAAAGGATGCATCAAATGGCTCGAGGCGTGTTTTCGTCGTTGTATGAAGACGAGGTTGAGACAGGACGACTGGTAGAACAATTGCTGGTTTCGTCGAAATTATGGTGATAGCTGGAATGATCGGTGATTTCTGAAAATGATACCCAAGAATGGGATGCGCGAAATGAAGGATGGTCGGACGTTGACGAGGAAGCGTGGTGCTGTCCTTCTAAATCTTCGTGGGGCCCATATAATGGAAGGACAGACGCTGGAGAAGGTAAACCAGCGAACTTCTCGACGTCCTTCTCGTGAGAGTGGAGATCCATGTCCCCAAAGGAAGAAGCAAGGGAATCCCGCGTATCTTTTGAGCGTTTCGGACCCGGAGAATACATGGGCGGTGGATCTGATGATGCCTCCGATTTAGGAGAGACCACCCAACTGGAATGAGAAAGTAATCAGAAGAGATATTGTGCATTAAAAAGGCGACATACCTAGGTAGCGACTTCGAGACAGGCTTCTTGACGGTCGGTGTATATCCAAACCATTTGGCGACCCACAGGAATGCCATTCGATAATGCTTTCTTGCTTCCGCAGCAAAACCGAAGAGGGAAAAGAAGACTACGGCGCTGAAGACCGAGATCCAGCGGGTAAGCTCGACGCCCAGTTCGGCATTGATATTGCTTCGCCACATCATTGTCGGAAACAAGCCGACGCGACCAAAGTCAAAGTGCGTATCCTCCCAGGAGATCCACGGGTTCAAAGGGAGCCCATGGGTGCCATTGTAGATGGTATAGACGCCCAGGGGTACCGTGAACATCATGTCGATGACGGCCAGCAGCATGAGGCGAAAGTATCGGCTGGGATTCATGGCTGAATTGGAGGAAACTAGTTCGCTGAATTGGGCGCGACGAATCCAGAACGACTTGAGAGTACGGACTTGTTCAAAAATCAGCAAAGGTTGTCGGTGATCGAACCTGGCAGTAACTCACATGAATATGTGAACGAAACCACCCCAATTAACACTGGCCACATAAGATAGAGGAAATAGGTCGCCAGGGTATTATAGGTAACCGGGTAGCATCCGACGTCCTCAAAAATATCGAAACGATGAGGCTGGACCGCGATGTCTAGGATCAAAAGGTCAACAAACGTCGTCTTGCGGTTTCAAAGAAGAGAGAACTCACGCATAATAAGGACCAGGATCGGAATTCCTACAGCGATGCAAAGGTCTCCAATGACCGCTCGTCTTTTCTGTGGTATTCTGGATAAGCTGGTCAAAAGGGTGAAAAAGCACACCTACGTCCTCTCGCGTCACCGTAGCAGTCCGGACGGCTGTTATGGTATACAGACGACGGCTGATGCACAAGGTCGAAGCAGGAATACCGACGGCGGCACCAAGGATGATTTGAGTGGCTGAAAGACAGGTCGCATCAAAAAAGACCAAGGAAATAGAGGTGGCGACTCACAGATGTCGCACCATACTGGCGCTACGTTGTCGACGTTTCCAGCCCAGATGAGAGAATTAACGAAGGTCACGAAGCAATAAGAGGCGGTCCAAATCATAAAGGCGCAAGTCCCAGCATTCCAGGCCTGTAGATGCCATGGTAACGGTATAAGGCTGCAGACGAAACCCAGGCACGAGAGAATGGGAAATAGAGGGTATGTTGGGTCAAGGGAGCGGAGCATTTTCGTCGTTTGAGAATCTGGGAAGGAAAACGCTCGCCATGTTCTTTATCATTTTGACGAACAAAGGGAAAGAAATGCGTGACATGTCACAATAGTCACATCTCACATTGTGCGACCGTGGGAGCCGGCTGCCAAATACGTCCAATGATGCCTACCGTCAATGTACGCGATGAAAATTGACCTGGAAGTACTTAATCTAGGATGTTACCGACGCTGCGTAGGTATGATACCATTGACTCGCCTTCCGTATACCAATGCCGGTATATATCGGTCGTTACGAGTGATTCTAGAGTGAACGCCATCCCTAGCGAGTCTAGGTATCTTGTACCGCGTGAAATCTGTCTGTTTTCATCTCTGTTGTTGTCTCAGATCTGACGGTATGTCTTGGAGACAACAGAAAACCATCATAGAAGCATACATCCAGATTCCCTGAGGCTCGACTTACTCGGGAAATCCGGCAACGTCCGTGAAATCGGCGCCGGCTGGTCTTTTGAAACTTGCTGCCTGATCGTCATGAACGGGACGTGGCCGATAATAGTTTTGGAACAAGCTTATTTGAACTGTTAGATATGTCGATTCACGAAAAGATAGCGTTTCAGGGATTCCATGGACAGACTAGCTGCCCCAAAGCATACAAGATACAATAACTCGAAGGGCTACTAACGATACAACGAGAGAGAATGAAGGAAATCGTATGGAATGAGAATAATGAAAGTGTAGAGCCCTCACGACTGTTGCGAAGCGTCTCGGAGAGAGGATGACAACCCAAGAACATCGTCGAAATGTCTGAATCGGTTGAATAATGACACTGCGACGCTAGTCAGCGAAAGAAACCAGTCGATACAGAAGAAAAGACGTACAGATTCAGAAGCAGGGAGTTGAATATGAAATAAATTAGCCCGATTTAAGCCACCACACAGTAGCCGTAGGCCGTGGTATTGCTAGACGTCGCATGCTCGAAATCGAGCAGGAGTTCGTCGGTTTCCCGCTGAATCTCGAGAGAGGATGGGGCTGGCTCCAAAGCAGCGGCTGCGAGGAGGTCGAATTGCTCGAAAGAGTCCATTTGATATATAGATAATAGATAGCACTGGGGTGCTTCGGGGTCGAAGTTACAGGACGGGGATCGAGCGAATAATGCAGGCCGGGTTCTCGAACCTCCCGTCTATATACTGTGCTCAGCCATTGTATCCAAACAGAACCACACTTTCCATTGTTTGACATGACCCGGAGAGACCCGGCGAGCCAACATGTCCTGATTTGGCAGACAATGCAATATTTTCAAACTCCGCTCAGGCGCGCTTTTTACGCGACTGACGCTCGGAACAACGTGTTTCTGGGCTGGAATGATAAGATCTAGTATTAATGATTTTTTCGATAGCAAAATTGGGGATTTACTGCGATTTTGGAGCTCCAATTGTGCATTTTCGACACGTCTCGTCCGAGAAACGAAATCAACTGACAACAGCGCATGGTCGAGATGATGGAAAAAATGGATCGAGAAGCTCTCACACCTTGTACTTGATCCTAGGAGACGTTGTTCATGAACGTAATTCAAGATGTTTCACGCCGCAAGAAGTTCGGACTCACAAGTACTTTGATGGTGAGCAAGACATTGTTGAGGAGGTCGTCTTTCTTCCCGTGTGGACCAACCGGTCTGATTCTGAGCGCACACAGCGCCTTTTAACCTGGATGTTGACAGTAAATCACGAAGAAATCGATTGACCATTCGAGCGATCGGATAATCAGATCCCGCGGGACAATAAAAAACGTGGTTCTCGATCGTGGGGTTCGGGACAATACAAAACGTGCTTGTGTGGTTCCGGACCATGTTGGATTGATGTCAGTTCCTGTCCTGTCAGAATTCCGGTCGAGGATCCGGGACATGTGAAACCGATATGGAAACGAGTATATTCAAGTATCTTGAAAATATATCGATTTGGAAGGAGAACCATCGAGGCCAAGGAAGTCTTTGGACATTATCTCGGGAAAAGAAACTCGAGAGCAAAATTCTTCAGCTCTGTCAATGCATTTGGAACTTACACGCTCAAACAACTGAGCACACCTTGAACCTGGCTCGGCCAGAGTTTAAATCGGCTCCAATTCTGGGTCTCTACGTGAAGATAATTCCGATAAGATTAGTGATCTGGAATCAGATCACGGTTGAATAGCACGAGTCTTTCCTTCTGTTTCAGATCACTGGCCGGCCGCCGCAGAACCACCAAACGACAAAGCGGTAATACGAATGTTCATGTTCAATGCTGATTGAGGGATGGGTGTGACTGACAATACATTGGCTTATGCATCTGCCTCAGAACACTGATCAGGATCTGATGAGCCTTGAAAAAGAGCCCTCTTCACCATCCATGTCCACTGCCAGGAAATAATCACCGTGTTCTGCGCTACTCGAAGACAAGGCAGGTGTGCCATCAACCTTCTCTTAAAAGACGGCACCTGCGCTGCCAGAGCCATAACACGAAACCCAGAGAGTGCTGCTGCTAAAGGTGAATGTCTCGAGTATCTTTGCGGACAACACTCCTCCAGCTCTCGCTGCCAAGGGAGTCGAGGTCTTCAGCCGATTTGAATGACAAAGCATTCGTTCACACTCTTGGCCGAAGGGAAAGAAAGAGGAGCAGCACGGTTATAATATTGTCGACGCTTCCTCACTCGGAGCTCAAGATACTTCACGAAAGCCAACGTCGATGATTATTTGAAAGCGAGTGGAACTCCTCGAATATCGTATGTTTCTCTGTCCTCTGTCCGGTTGATATCATAGATAGTATGTACTCACTGCCTCAGCCTCCCATCCAGGCGCTTGGGCTCGTAACTTGCTCTCTCCTGTCGGAGATTTAATAAAATGTACAAACACGACCACACTGAACCTTATTTGAGTTTTCGTAAGCAAGTTACTCGCTCAGCATCTGTGGTTCTTTGAAAACGTAGGAATCCCTTTCTTTGGTCAAACTCCAATACCAAACTCTTGCTCGATGTCCTGAATGCAGGTTCAATTCCCAGCATCGCGGGTCAGGAAGCCTGACTGTGGAGCAATCTGTGCTGTTGAATCCCACGAAATATATCGGTACGTCGTCCTTGTTAATATTTCAGCATACTTGACAATATTGACAATATGATCTCATGGAATAATATTTAAGCCTGTCAGAGAGATCGCCAAGGTCATGGAAGAGATCATCGGCGAAAAGATCAAGATCAAAGAAGTCTCAATGGAAGAGTTTGAGGAATCCAGAGCCACTGAGTAGCCTGAGCTCTGGCTTGACTGCAGGATATTCTTCCAAGATAATGTGTCTGTGGTGAGCCAACTCTTTCCCAGTGGTTCTATATCAACGACCTCACGGCCTATGTTCCAGGAATACTTGCGCTGCTTCCCCACACAAAAGGACTCAAGGAGCTCAAAATCTGCAGAATAGCTAAAAAGACACTCTGTCGGCCAAATTGCTTCAATTCGACTTCAAGATTATGACAGTACCAGCTTGAGGACATGAATAAGTCAGACTTCAATAGCAGCCAGGACTGGGTCTCATGTCACAACGTCTCGTTGTTTCTTTCCTACCACAATACAATCTTCCTTGGATACAAATGTAAAGGGTGAAGTTGGAAGTAGTGAAACTGGAAATAGCACAAGAATTGCGCCACACTGTGGCCCGCTCGGAAACACGGTCAGAATACAATGGCCTTGTTTTTCATTGAAAATCGTCAGCATCCAGTGGAGACCTTGTTCCAACTGAGTCAATTACGTCTCAGATTCAGCCTGAGTCCGAATCTGGCTATTTGTCTTTCCGGCTTTGATCGCGGCCGCCATCGCGTAGAGAACAAGACCGCCATCAAAGCGATGGTCCGACAATTGGATATCTTGTGCTGGTGCTATTGTCTTAGTGGCCGGTCAAAGTAAGAACCTTCAATTGTTGAGCCTTGCTTTTTCCTCACCTTGAGGCCTCTGTCGTCTTTGCCCAGGTGAGCCGCTCCCATCATCCTGTTCAATTTATAGTTGACAACCGTCTCTCGTCTTTCCCCGGTCCTCGTCAATCGAGCCATCCCTTTTTCATTTGCCCACTCCCTCGCCCCTCTTTCTTTACCTCTTTTTCAATTCAACTTATATACATCATAGTATACTCGTGGTATTCAGCCTAGTGCCGGGGATTGAACTCGGATGTATCATACAACCGTGTATCAAACATGTATCAATACATTCAAGACACGGACAGGCTGAAAGTCAGGTATTGAACCTGCATTGAACCCAATATCCGTCACAAATGTATTCAGGAGATCCATAGTACAGCGCAATGGGCTCACTGGCCACCATTTGAGTAAAATGATTCAGCTACAACATCATTGGACTTACGGACTCAACAAGCCGGAATACACCCATTCTGCCAAGCTCGACCTGCCCAGGTCAGAAAGAAAGTACGGGTCATCAAAGAGCCAACTCCGACTCAGGCTCTCGTAGACCTTGATCCGGTAGAAGATCTCCTTTTCAACCATCCGGATCCATATGGCATTGGCGCTCTGGATGACAAAGAAGCAGACAAGCCTCAAGTTGTGCGTAAAACCGGTCTCCGCTTTGAGATTGAGGATCCCATTGACTTGAGCGATGCAAATCTGCTTGCTCGTTATGACGGCAACCCGAAGGAACAGGAACTGATTCAGGTGAAGAAAAAAGCGGCTGAAGAGTCCTGGGAGCAGGACAAGTCAAACTGGGATGTGGATATGATGGTGTATTAAACATTCCAAGTCCCAGCGAGTTCAATACACGTTTAATACATGTTTCATACGTTCAATACAGAAAAGAAATTGCCTGTCGCGCCCCGGCCCGTCTGCCGATTGATACGTTCCATACCAATTGATACCAACGATACCGGATGCCTTCGGCATCATACGTTTGAGACAGCCCAAATTAGTTCAATCCCCAGCACTAAAATTTCAGCCGCGCTCGACTCTTCTCTAATACATTGCCGAGGAAACCGTCTTGATTGACGTCGACCTCGGAGTTTGCCGCTGTTGAATTACAGTATTCAGTAATTAATAATTATAGATAATTATTCATACTACAAATCAGCCTAAAATCAGCGATATGATGTCGTGCCAGGATACTTATTGATTGTATCATGACCGTGTCATCATCCAACGTGGATTGTCAAGGCAACGTCAGCAAACCAACGTGTGGATATCGTCAAGTTGTCTGATCCGCCCATGAGTCTGTCGTCGGCGGTGAACTTGTGGTCGTTTCCGGCTCACGACACAACATCTTACTCAGTAATCACACAAACTTCAAGGGAGTCAAGCTCCATCCCACTTGAATCGCGCTCCGGGTGGAGATTGAAATAAATGTGGGTTCCGGTTTTGGCAGTAAAACCGTAAACGGTAAACTCCTTATTTTTTTCGAACTGCGCCGGATCAATCCGGATCTCCGGATAGTAAGCCTCAGCGAGCGCGAGCTTCACTGCGACATTCGTATGGATCCGAGACTACTGAAGAAGGATAATGTCCTATAATTTCCTCTTATGAGATGCGCGTTGATGTCTGCCTCCTTTTGTTATCTACTATGTGCATCGATCCATCATTGACATGATGGTCAATCAAAACCATCAGATACTCATATATTTTGGTTACTGCCCGGGTCAAAATTTAGATTCCCTCTCTCGTGTTTCACGGATTTCCAGTGCCATAAAAAAGCCGCCACCCCAAATCTTGCCTTGCCGAGTGACCCTCTTCTTCCTTCTCTTCCACACGATGTGTTCCCTCAAGCTCAGAAGCTGTGTTTCTCTTCTCTTCGTCGCAAATCTCGTTGCATCTCAACAGATATTGGATATTGTGAGTGTACCAGCGTTCATGTTTATCTTCGACTCTGACGATGGTGCCAGTGGCAAACAACTTGGGACAAAACAAAGCTTCTGACCTCGCTGAAACCAGCTACTCCGATCAACTTCGTTACACCTGGAACTCGAGCGAGTGCAGATATTGTGATATCCGATTCGACCGTATTTCAAAGTATAGCCGGCTTTGGGGGAACAATGAGTGAGTTATTCTCCTTCCTTTCGTTTATCATCGACTCAGCGTCCTAGGCGATTCAGCAGCACTTACTCTGAACAATCTGAAGGTTTGTCAGGCTCCTTGCAAGTACCTTGGACTGATTCCGGCCTAGACCGCCCATCCAGACAATTATCGGGCGCTTCTAGCTTACGCGGTACGCTGGTTTCACCGACGGAGGAAATAGCTCAATATTGTCGTACAGTTCGACAAGACTGATGGAGCTAATGCCGCCGGATTGAGCTATCTCCGAGTTCCGATCGGGGCCAGCGATTTCTCGTCGCACGGTCAGTGAGCTTTATCTCTGAAGGGACATCTGACATTCAATGCCTTCCAGTGTATAGCTTGGACGATACCAGTGGCGACACATCCTTCAGTAGCTTCAACATAGATGCTGCTCCTTCGTACCTATTCAGTGTCATCAATGACATCAGGTCTATCAATAGCGATCTCAAGGTGAGCTCTTGTTCTGGTATCCAATCGCCGCTGTTGTTCTCAAAAGTGCTGCCGATAGGTTCACATCGTTCCATGGTCGCGGTGAGAACCTGATGATGTTTCCTAGTGACTTGTGTTGAACGAGCAATAGCCTGCTTGGATGAAGGATAGTGGAACCATGAATGGCGGCTCGTTAAAATCGAATCTCGTCAGCGCATGTAAGCACGTTCAACCATGATTCCAAAGTCCTAATACTAAGCCGATCAGACCCTACATATCTCCTGAAAGCTGTTCAAGGATTCGTGTCCAAAGGGATCCCAATATATGCTATCTCGATCCAGGCAAGTCTCTCAGATGTATTCTGGATCTCAACTCTAGACTCTCTGCCTCTGGTATAGAACGAACCTGAGAACAGTAACCCGACGTATCCGACATGCAGTATGACTCCAGCGGTCGAAGGCCAGATTGGCGCCGGCCTGAGGACTCTGCTAAACAACAACGGCCTGTCTAGTGTCAAGGTCGTGGGATACGAGGTTTATTGGCTGCTCTGTTTGCTGAACAACACTCATTTGCTGTTTGCAGCATAACTGGGTCGACGCAGCGACATATCCAGTGCAACTGGTAGGTTGATTTAAAATCCCTGGGTCACCAAAGCGCACTGAAATGTATCCTAGATGCAAGATGCAGGCAACTCTTTTGCTGGTGTGGCATTCCACTGTTATAAGGGCGATGTTGCGAATCAAGACTCTTTTCATAGTGCCTTTTCCTCCAAGGTACGGTACCATGTTTCATGTCAGGCGTCTCACCATTGTACAGGCGATATATTTCACCGAATGTTCCGGGACAATAGGATCGGATTTTTGGAGTGACATAAAGGTATGCCCGATGCAAGCCGTGTGACATCCCGATTCACTCGCAATATTCAGTGGTACATGGATAATATGCGCGTCGAGTCTCCATTATTTTGTCTTTACCAGGTCCCTGACGCCATCCCAGATTCATCGGAAGCCTCGAACATTTCGCGCAATCTGTATGTTTTTTCTTTCGTTTTCCTCCATAACTTTCGAGATGGCTGATCGCGAAATAGGCACTCATGTTCAACTTTGCCGCCGACGGCTCAGGTAATCCCAAACTTCCAGGGACAAGCAGCTGTAAAGACGGCTGTAGAGGCATCGTCACCGTTAACAGTGATGGAAGCTACAACTGGAATCAAGAGTTCTATGCGATGGCCCAAGCTTCCAAAGCCATTATACCAAAAGACGCAGGTGGTCCAGCTGGTCAACGCATCGGAATATCTGTCCAAGGCTCACTTGGCTCGGCGCTTAGAGTCAGTGCATTTGCGACTGGACGTGTATCATCCAGCGATTGGATCCGGTACTCAATTGTGGTTCTCAATTGTACGGCTTTGTTAAATTTTTAACGCGCATAACGCAGACTGACGGTTTTGCAGGGCACGATAGTGCATCGGATCCAGTCCCTGTGAAAGCTACGATTGAATTCCGAGGCATGCAGGTATGTACTGGAGGATTTTCGAAAGGATCTCACAGGCTAAAATCGCTTTAGGCAACGTATACGTTCCCTGTGGGGGTCACGACACTTTGGTGGTTTGCTCCGGCCAATAGTAACGCAGTGAGAGCTATTGAGGAAACCAGTGCAAATGGGATTCGAGCACGGGGCTTGAAAACCTCAGGCCATAGGATGTTGCGGCGATTCGCCCGGAACATCTAGCTGCTCAATGAGGGGCGAACATCTAACTGCTCGATAACTCTTATTATATGGCTATTTTCTCTGCAACAATTGGGTATTGTGAGGGGTATAGAATTGTGAGGGGTATAGATATATATGTTAATATCTATCCGACCCAGGAATATCACCAGCGAACTTTCTTAGAATTATGAATCCGTGACAGAGTCCACTATCTCACGTGTGACAGAATCTGCTATCCCACGAGTGAGACAATCACCACTGATCCCAATGTTCATGCGAGCTCCGAGTTGATTCGCTACTCTTTCGAGGAAGAAGATTACCGCACCATCGGACGAAGAAGATTTCACACCATCTGTGAAGGGCAGTGTCGCTCCCCAAGTCTCCGAGATCACTTGTAATCATCTTTGGATACAGATGTAAAGAGTGAAACTGGAAATACCCCAGGAATTGCGCCACACTGCGGCACGCTCGGAAACACAAGTCGGGGGGCGATGGCCTTGTTCTTTGATTGGACTTGATCAAACTACAATGTATTACAAAGTCTCAAAGTACAACACTACCTTGTTCTACCAATGCTGCGGGCCCTGTGCTACCGACGCAACGGAGACCCTGATATAACTGATCGCGGTGGTGCGGGGGCTGTGGTGTTGTTCGCGTAGATGGGATCTCCGAGTATCTGAATGATGCGGAGAGCTGACTGGTAATCCTTGTTTCTTTCCCTTTTCGTCCATTCATCCCAAAACTGACCATCCATCTATTCCTAAACTCCCTCCCGAAACTCGCCTTCAATTGAGCTTTACGCTCTGGTGTCTCTTCAGTGTATTGTCCTCGGATTGCCACAGAACGACACACATCACGAAACTCGAAGACTTTGATAAGACAAACTTGATTGAGTGGGAACTCTCTCTCGCGGTGCAAGTGTAACATGATGGGAGAACATTTACGGACTCAAGTCGGACAATATTAGTAGACTCAAGGTGGACAGGATCAATAGACTCAAGGTGAGCAGGATTAATGGACTCAAGACGTACATTGGCACCAATTTTGTAGACGGTAGCTCTCATGATGCAGCTGGAGGAGAATAGTCCTCTCCCACGATAAATCAACATTTCCGGGTCTGAGGATGAAATTGATGCAGTGACGATGGTCTTCCAGGGCCAGAGAGAGAGGTAGACGCAAGAGAGTATGAACAGCGGAATAGTGTGGCTGACCTGGAACCTACTCCAAGCATTCCGGGATTATACTGCCAGAAAGGAGCGGTACACCGACTGTACGTCCACATCAACTCGGGCTTGTAGATCGCAAATCTCTGGCTGATACTTCGCTAGTAGAGAGATTAATGAATCCTGTTCCTGATATCAGCCATATTTCATCAAGCTACGAATCCGTGACTGAGTTTGCAATGCCACGAGCGAGACTGTCACCATTGGTCGCGCATCTGCAAGCTCCGAGTCGTTTGACTGCTCCTTCAATGATTGCTGTTCCATCTGCGAAGAGCAGTTTTGCGCTCAGACCCTGGCTCCACTTGCAAGAGAAGCCTGCGGTATACTTTCCAACTGCACGCAACGCACCTCTAACCCGCTGCAAGCATGTGTATTGCTCTTAAGTGATTGAGTCGTGTATCCGCGAGGCCCTACCCACACAAACATCCACACACGCGGCCATAGTGGCATGCGGTGTATTCGGTGATTGTGGAGGAGAATGTATGATTGGCGGAGGCACAGTTGCGTAGATGCATTGTATGCGCGTTGCATTGCATCTAGTCTGGGAAAAGAGGGACAATTGAGTGTAGTGTGAGAGGGGAAACAAGATGCACTTACTAGTAAGATACCAATCCATCAGAATTTAAAAGCCCCAGATGTTACTTGGTGTTTTTCTCTGTTACTGACAAAGCTTCATTTGGTGATGGTACAAATACTACTGAAGGAAGATGAACAAAGTAAAGTGTATGATATCATAGTTAAAGCACAGAATTATTTAATAAAGCAATCCTATCATGGCATAACCGCACTTGGTCCCGTTGGAGAGAAATCTCAAATAATGGAATTGCCTGGTCAAGATATTCCTTTGCTTGATCAGCTTCACCACGTATGGCCAAAATCTCAGCCAGGCGGACCATACAATGCCCTCTGGACATGTGGATGTCTCGAACTGTGTATGCCTCCAGCATCATCTCAAATAGGCTGAACACAGTCAATTCATCTTTGTCTCTAATCCAGTAAACATTCCCAAGCCGGTGCAGAGCATCAAGCATCTGAGTGGCCCTTGACATAAGCCCTGAGCATGCAAGTACCACTATGTAGTGTCGTTCTGCCACTGTAGGAGAATTCTGGATTATTTCTATATCTCCAAGGAATCGCATGCAAATAGCTCGGGCGTAGAGTGTATTGGGATCAAGTAGCAGACATCTGGTGCAGTGATACTTGACTTGAGCAAAGTCTTTCACTCTGTGGAAATAGTATGATGCCCAAGCTCGATGGATAAGAGTCCTCTCGTTATCATTTTGTGGGCTAGGCATGTTAATGATCTCTTGGTGGATTGTCTCTGATGAGATATCAGGCACTCTGATGTTGAAGATGATTTTATCAAAACATTGTCCTATCATCTCCCTTTGTCCTCTGATTGTGGCCACTAGTCTACTCGATTCAAGTCTACTCGATGCAAGAAACTCTGTCCTTTGAAAATGAAGAGATGCACGAAGGTAAAGGTGATGAGCACCTTTATCAGTTTGACTGAGATTCAGACAATGGATGAAGACATCTGCCTCATGAATCAAATGAGCAGCATATGTAAGGTTTCCCAGGTCAATATGGGCCTCTATTTGCCCAGTTATGCCTGCAAACTCCAAAAATATATCACCCAGTGTATGTGCTTCCATCTGGCTGATCTGCAAGCTTTTGAGTGCACCTTTTGGCTGAAATAGCTCTTTTTGGGCTACTGCAAGACGGTAGAATCCCCAGGCTATGCAACTTGAATCCTGGGTCTCATATGCCTTTTCAATTGACATCTGAGCATATTCAAGGCATTTCTGATAATCTCCTTGTAAATAGTAATGATGGGAGGTCAACTGGTATGCTCGAACTAATGCTGTCAAGTGAGATTTTGGATCTCAATATTTCTTGACTATCACTCACCAAGGTTAATTCCATCATTTGCGTCTGTAAGACAATTGATGCATTTAAAGCAAACTTCTTCTGCATCCCTTGCCTCATGACGTGGAATTGTCCAGTATATTGTCATATAATAGTGACCAAGAAGTTGAGAGTTGTCTGGCAGTGCTTCTATAATTTTGAAGCAGGATTGGATCAGATCAAATGATCCAATATTGGCAACATAATAGAGGTGTGAGAGACCAAACAGCAGGTCTAAGACCGGCCTAATGGTTGCCAGGTCAGGATTGATAAGAGCCATTCTTAAGGTGAACTGAATGTTTCCAATGTTGGATGTGAATTTATGAAGCAGTGCAGGTGTTTTGTATATTTCCGCAGCCACCTTGATCATATCAAAAAAGTAGGTGCGGATGGAAATAATCGAGGCTGCAGGTGGTGGATATGTTTTTTGGATATACTCCTTGACAGGTGCAAGGAGCTTGAGGCGGTCATCAGCTGTTATATATGCCAATGATGTACGGTGAAGGGTGGATCGACAATGGCTGAAGTCAGAGAACGAGAGGCGGATTTGTTCAAAATCCACCAATGTTATTCCATCTGGAAGGTAAGACAGAATGCTGAGAAGATGCTGAGCATTTGGGACAGATTTGAAGCGAGCACTGTGTAGGGATATCTCAATGGACTTTTCCAAGTTGCTCTGCTTGTTGAATCCATCTGATAGAAGAGAAGTGGTTTCACTCATCCATCTAATCAGAGTTGTAGCACACCCTTCAGATCCAGCAACACTTCCGAGTAGCGAAACCACAAGAGGCATGTTGTCAGTGAACGATAGTAGTTCACCAACTTGTGGATCTTCCTCATCTGCATCAGAAATATCCAAAAAAGTTTGCCGAGCTGCCTCGGTACTGATGGGTCCAAGAGGAGGAAGAAATGGTCTGGTCCATTGTACTTGGGCTGGTCGCTCTGATCCACGCATTGTGACCTGTAAATCAGTTTGGATAACACTTTCAATGAACTTTTTCTGACATACCACCACACTCAAGTTATCTAGCTCAGTCAAATGTGACAACATCTCTTCCACCTCTTGCTGTTTTCCTCTTTGCTCCCATGGTGTTTCCAGATTATCCAAAATCAGAAGTACAGGTCTAGCTATTTCCCTTATGCATGTCAGAATAGCATGCAATCTATTCTGTGCATTGATGCCAAAATAAGTTGAGATTATGACTATCAAGTCACTGGCAGACTCTGAAGAGTCACAAGCAATCCAGTAACAATAAGGTCCAAATTTCTCCATGATTTGGGAATGATGAAGGGTTGCATGGGCAAGACTAGTCTTTCCGATCCCCCCAGGGCCTAAAATGGCAACTTGGGCAGTCTCATTCTGGGTGAGAACATTGATGATATGCTCAAGCTCATTTTGACGGCCATGAAAAATCTTTGGAGCTGCAGGAAGAAGCACAGAGACACTGCTAGAGCTGAAATACAGCAGTCAGTCACCAATGGGAGTTTTTCAAAAGAGTTTATACCTTTGTCTCAGCTCATGTAGCATATCAAGCTCACTGGGTTGATTAATGATATCTAGCAGTTCTTGATGTCTCTTTGTTGCAATGGTCTGCATTTCTGCCATTCTTGCAGCAGTCATGATATTTGATTGGACTTTAAACAGGGTCAATGCATGCTCTAGGCTAGACATGCAATCTTCCATCAGGATTGCTGCTTGTGGGTGGTGAAGCAACCTTTTGACAAGACTGCCACCAGTATGATCTCGCATGAATGACACTACTTTCTGAAAGGTCCTAGTTGTGTGTCAGTACTGATTGACATATAATAATAGATGACATACGATGTGAGAATTGAAAGGCTGTGCAGGAATGCTGGAGCGAGTTGTATAGCATCCTCACAGCAGTTGATAACAGCACAAATGAGCTCATAAGCTTGCTCAGTCATGATCAGACACTTGTCCCTGTTGGACTTGACATTCTACATATGTTGGATTATGCATAAACTACATTTTCACAAAAGCACACTGACCTCAATTGTATCAAAGATCATAGAGGCAATCCCAGCTAGACCTTGCAGATACGAGGACTTGGTGGTATCCGCAATGTCCTTCAGAATTCTGGCTGAGTTTCTTCCAGACTGAGCAATTTGTTCGACTTTGGATGATCCTTGCAGAAGTGGCTGATGAGGCATCGTGAATCAGGCTAGAGGGATGTCAGTGACTCACTCTATAAGAACCCAACTGAAAGCACTTAGCAGATATCTGTGCTTGCTTGTCAAATGTCAAATATTACCCTATATAGATATAAATATAATACCAGTCCATTATGAGTCCCATTTATGGGCTTATTTGATGGAATGGACCGATTTTCAGGAACTCTGCATCTAAGTCCCCAAAGGGGATAGGCATGTGACCGAGTTTCTCACAGTAGCACGGTGTAAACACGGAAAGTTGGGCGTCACATCTCTGCATGTCACACCGCCAACATCCCCGCCGCCACTGCATAACTGACATGCTTGCAATCAACATTTCCACCTACAGCATCTCTGGGATGCATCTCGGCATACCTCAGCAAATGGCATGTTGAAGATGTCCCACCTCCGAGTAGTCTGTTCATGGTCCGGTTCAGAACTGATTGAACCCGGACCGAACCCGAACCTGAACCTGAACCTCAGGTTCGGTTCAGGTTTAGACGATGTTGAGGAGTTCTGAACCGGGTTCGGACCTGAACCTGTTCATATGTGGCGCAGAGGTAGGCCAGCCTCGGAATGAGGTCCGGGCGTCAATAAAACTATCATCAACCTGATCTCACGGCCTCTGCCGTCAAGAAATGTCATCAAGTTTGCAAATTAACATGTAATCTGGCTGACAGATTTTCTTCGGCGCATTCCCGATGATTCAATCTCCGCCTGAAGCCGTTCTCATGACTCAACATGGCAACATTTGGCGATTTGCAGCTCTGTTCAGCTCAGTGGATTTATTACTGTACAAAGAAATAAAATCTAACATGTATTATACCTCTTGAGTAGAAAATGCACTTTGAGACTTCCTCACTCAGAACAGGTTCGAACCTGAACCGAACCTGAACCGGACCTTGACCGGACCTGAACCTGAGGTTCGGCCACGTGCCGAACCCGAACCCGCGGATCAGCAAAAAGGTGCCCGAACCGGACCGCGGACAGACTACCTCCGAGTCTACCGAGAAGTACAGTATCCTTCTGATGTGAGAAACATGTTCCTGTGGATCCCCCTTACACTGCCGCAACGCCCACTACATGGTGCTGTGCTCACTGCTAAGGCTCACTGCATGAGGCTTCTTTTTTGCTACTACTACAAGCTTGTCATTGATTTCTGATTGAAGGTAACTTGATGAGAGTACAAGGCGATGTGAGACAGATACACTTGCTGTAGATAGAGATAAAATATGGACATATAGAGATACCCACAAATGCCGTGGCTGCAGCATCTCTGCTTCTCATCTCTAACCCTCCCCCCGCACATCCCCTACCAAAACATCTCTGGGTGAGTTCACTTTCCCTACTGGCACGGCAACTGCCGGGGCATAGATTTTTTAAAATGTCGCCTGAGGTGTGCGAAGAAAATCAAAGATCATTAACTCGGCAGTTGCCCCAGATATCCCGGCTGTCACTTCGACATTTTGGGGTTCAACAAGGAAAGTGCAAAGGGTGTCTGATGGTCAATTTATTTACTACCAGTGACGGTCAGGATATCCGGGGCCACTTCAGAGTTAATGATCAGATTAAGGCCAACTTGAAACTGGTCAACTTCTTGAGGGAGTGAACTTGAAACCAGGCAATTTCGGATTCGGGCAACTTCGATCAACTCAAATTTGGTGAACTTCAGCGGGGGGAAGGATCAATACTGTCCGAAATTGCTGGCAGGTCATCTGACTTTATGACATCATGCTTCCTTCTTGCCTCTTTCCATGGCTGTCGGGTATCATTTTTGGTTGGCTTCTCTGCATCCACTGATTTGAGGGAATGGAGCTGCATCCTGGTGTTTTGCTAGTGATACTTACTGGTCCGCGGCAAAGTCTGTGGTTTTGACGTGAGAGCCAAATTTCTCCTGCGATGCCACGGTCATGCATCGGGCTTCTAGAGTGGCGTATATGTAGAACACATGTCAACTAATAGCGCAACAAGTACAAGGAGACGTCAAAAACAAGAGGCATTGAAATAAGCAAAATAAGATACATTGAAAAAACAGGTGTTGTTCAGACTAAACAAGGCTGGAGACTCCAACCCAAGAAAGTTTATCACTACTGGATTTTCATTTTGTGAATTGACGCTGAAGCATCATCAGCCCTCAAGTTATACGGCTGGTCGACTCATCACCATTTCTGTCGCTGAAAGGCTAATCTTTGCATTCTACATGACAGGTTTCAACCCAGAGTTTTCAGGGGATGTCAGTAACTTGGCGGTAACTAGTTGAAGATTACATCAGGGGCAGAAGCCAACGCACTCCAAAAGGAGTGCCTTGAACAAATTGTTGATGCACTTGTGATCCCGGCTATGACCACTGCCGTTTGACAGACGAAATCAGCTGTCACAGCCGGCCATCAAGAGTGCATCAATATTTCGTTTAAGGCACTCCTTTTGGAGTGCATTGGCTTCTGCCCCCGGTGTTAGCACCAAAGAAAGTAATACTTACACCCGAAAGGTGATACAAGGTTCCTCAAGAGTTATATGTTTCGCAAACTGAGAACCCTTCTTTCATCCGCGCTTTTTGCGGCGATAAGTAAAATGCTTTGGATCTACTGACTTGAGTCTATCATTCAAACTGTCATTCAGTGCCAGACAGGTGTCAGGAATTGAACAGTATATTCAAGTTTCTGGCCCTGGCGAGGAATAAAAGCACAGTGCTCGAGCACCTTCATCTTCAGCTTGCCCCTGCAGCCTAGTCAGGTTTAACATTGCAACGTTTATCCTCGCCGCTTTCTCCACTTTTGTCGCTGCCTCAGCTGCTCCCTGCACGTGTTGAATCGTTGGAGACAAGTCCCCGGGTAACGAAGCGATACCTGGATGGACGGTTCATGTCCATCAAAATCAACGTCTTGTGGTTTCTGAGGAAGAGTCTCTTTCCCAAGCCATCAAAGGTGAGGAGCAGCAATACATCAGTTCATTGGTGCTGGTGATTGATGAATCTAGGCTCGAATGGACGCTGCCCTGCTCTTGGAGATGATGAGTGAGTCTAGGCCATTCAAAGTGAAGTAGGTCCCTTGTCTTCCTAATCACCTTTGTCACTCACAATTCTTGATAGCAAGCCTCTGTAGCCATGGCTTTTTGGAGCGGCATCAGCCTAGGCCTGAGTTGTGTTAATCTCCCAATTGTCCGAAATTGTTTTGTTGAGGAAGTGAGCGCTCCTGTAAGGTTTATGATCAAGGATCTACTTCACCTCGATGGGCTAGACCACTAGTAGCTCCATCAGTGGCTGAGACAGCGACAAAGGTGGAGAAAGCGGGGAGGATGAACTTTGCAGAGCCCATGTTAAAGCTAAGTAGGTTGCAGGAACAAACCAAAGATGAAGGTACTTGACCATTGTGCATTTATACCTCGCCCGAGCCGAAAATTTGAATATCAAGTTCGATTCTTAAAGCCTGTCCTGTGCTGGATGACAGTTTGAACGATAGACTGGAGAAGAGGGAAAACTCTAGTGTTCAATAAGAGTTCAAAAGTCAGTAGAAACAAAGCTGTTCCATTTATCGCTGCAAAAAGCGTGCATGAAAGAAGGATTCTCAGTCTGCAAAATATATAACTCTTCAAGCTTCGACTAGTTATTGTCAAGTCACCGACATCCCCTGAAAACTCTGGGTTGAAAACTGTCATTTGGAATGCAAAGAATAGCCTTTCGGAGATAGAAATAGTGATGGGCCAGGCAGGGCAGGCACTGGAAGGCTATCATCCAGATCAGTACTCGAGCCCTAGGCTCTCAAAGCAGGAAGGGCAGAACTCTTTGTTCCTTGTCAGGTTAGTGGAAAGATGACCTGAAACACAATTGCAAATGGATAGGCATTATGGGCGAAAGCCCTCTGAACTTTCGGAAGGACATTCCAGCCACCACGTCGGACTCCAGCTTCGAGGGTGATTTCGAGAGCTGAAGCTAGGAGGTCGGTTTATAGAGCGGCGACTCGGGTAGATCTAAGAGACAACGAGTAAGTTAAGCTATGAGTGTATCAGTAAGGTATACGAGAGGAGAAGAAAAAGGAAATAATCACCTCAGTCAGAAAGGAAAGACTGAGGTGAAACAATGTACTACGAGGCTTATATAGGACTTGTAATGTGAAATAGGTGAAACGTTAAACAATGTCCAAATAGAAACAATAAAGGAAAAGGAGAGATAAGATAAGATGATGTCCAGAGGTCACTGTCTAACAAGGTGACCAATATCTGTTAAATATTTCAGTAGACTCTAGGTGCAGGAAGAAATTGTGCTTATGCAAAGAGTACTGGAATCCCCACACCACGTTTCACGGCAATATCCTCACAGGGGTTTCTTCGCAAAGTCTAATCAGATGTGGGAGCAGACTGGGAAGCGGTGGGAAAAGGTCATGTGCTCCAAGGGTTGGAATAGATCCTAGGCCTGATTTAGTAATTTTACATCTATTCTAGGGTCGGAGCAGGTGACCTCTTGACATGTGCCCCATTTCTAGCAAATCTCGACTCATCTACTCCAACCCTGGGAATAGATGACGTGTCCGGCCCCAGAATACCCACCTCTCTAAATATATTCAGATTCATTCCAATCCGCTCCACTCTGCGAATATTTCAGCCTGAGACGTGGTGCCAGAGACTAGTGGAGGAATTGAGACTTGTCAGTCCTCTAGCGCTTATGGAAATTGAGATAAGACTCACATCCAGCACGCAGATAAGTAAGTTTTTGCTTTGATTGACAAGTGGACTATTTTTCATCTCATCACTCCTTTACAAACTTTCTGCACCCTTTTTTTTATATTGAACTGGACATACAGTAATGATATATGTTGCCTGGCAGTCTTTTGCTTCCTTCGAAGATTGTAGCTCCATCCGTCAAGAACAGTATAGCACCCCTAACCTTCGGAGGATCACTCAATCCACTCAATCCACTCGCAAGAGATCGAGTCGTGCATCCACGACACCCTACCCACCCAAACACCCACACGCGCGGGCATACCCTCTCCGCTGTTGCGGCGTGCGGAGGCGCTGTTGTGTAGATGTGTTGCATGCGAGTAGCTCCCTGTGTGTTATTGGGACTGGCATCGCATGTGGTCGAAGATGGGAAAAGATACACGATTGAGTGTAGTGTGAGATAATCGCGATGCTCAGGCCTGAGAGTGACTTTTGAGGCCTGAAACCGACTTGTAGGCTACACGCGTCGTGCATGTCCTGAGATGATATCATGTCAGCAGTGCCGAAAGACTGATCTCCAAGTCTATATCTTGATTTTTCCACGATATTCCCCAGGCCTCTCACAGTTCCTTCCTACTTGTACACATGAATCCAAACCCCAATTGATTGTCTTGCAGATGTTGGTTCATGAATCTGCTGCTCGCTGGATACTCTCATAACCCAATGAGAACCCGTAACTGCCACGGGGGACCTCTATCCCACTGGTTACTATTTCTGTCTCTGAGAGCTGGTCCCACATGACAGTTTTCAAGCCAGAGTTTTCCGTGGATGTTGCAACTTGGTGGTAACTAATTGAATTTTACAAGAATTTTTGCACCAAACAAAGTAATATTTTCATCTGAAAGGTCAGTGAAGGTTGCTCAAGAGTGATATATTTTGCAGACTAAAGACCCGTCTTTTGTTCGCTGGTTCTGGGGCAATAAGTGAACTGGTTTGGATCCACTGACTTCGGATAGACACCGGAGTTTTTACTCTTCTCCAGTCCATCATTCAAGCTGTCATTCAGTGCACGACAGGCGGTCTCTGAGAGTTGGTCCCACATGACAGTTTTCAACCTAGAGTTTTCCGCGGATGTCGCAACTTGGTGGTAACTAATTGAATTTTTCAAGAATTTTTGCGCCAAAAAAAGTAATATTTTCATCTGAAAGGTCAGTCAAGGTTCCTCAAGAGTGATATATTTTGCAGACTGAAGACCCTTCTTTGGTCGCTGGTTCTGGGGCGATAAGTGAACTGGTTTGGATCCACTGACTTCGGACAACCAGAGTTTTCACTCTTCTCCAGTCCATCATTCAAGCTGTCATTCAGTGCACGACACGCGTCAGGAATCGAACTTTGCACCCAGGTTTTTCGGCCCGAGTGAGGCATAAAAGCACAGTGGTCAGTACTTTCATCTGCTCCTGTGATCTACTTAGCTTTAACATGCTCTCTGCAAAGTTCATCCTTGCTGCTTTCTCCACCTTTGTCATTGTCTCAGCCGCTCCCAGAGCTGGAGCTGCAGGTGCTCTAGGCCATAGAAGTGAAGTAGCTCCTGATCTTCTTGATCAGCTTTGTCATTCACAATTCTCGATAGCAAGTCGTTTCAGACATAACTATTTGCATCGACCTCCCATCCAACAATTGTATTACCTTCCCGATGGTCGATGATCAATGTGTCAACCTTACAGGAGGGTTCACTCCGTGGAACAAAGCAATTTCATTCGCCCAAATTCCTCAAGAATTCGTTTGCACATTCTTCGAGTATGTGTAGCTGAGGACTGATATTCCTGGTGTATCTTTAGCTGACTATTTCAAGGAACTCTGACTGTGTCGACGGTGGAGTTGTTGGCCAAGATATTGCTGTACTCCCTCCAGGAACTTGGGACTTGACTCAAGTTCAAGGCCTTGCAGGAACTCAGATTATGTCCACCCGCACCCATGCCAAAAGCAGGTCGCGTGATCCTGGGACTGTCCCAGGATCACATGTGTGATGGATCGTGTATTTCTTCCAAGTTCGTTCCGTGAAATATGAGGTCGGTTTCTGAAGAGACAACCATATAAGTCTCTATTGTGTAGCTGTTCCCAAGTATTTGTGTAGTGTCAAAGAAGTTGGAAGATCAGCCTTGCCACACAGCGTGACATTGCGACATCCCGAAAGCCAAGTCTTTTCCAGCTAATCAGGAACAAAGTATTCTCATTGCTGTCTTCCTGTGTTCGTGGCATCGTTCGTCACCTCTCATGTCTCCCAATATCACCTCCAACTTTCTCTAACGGCCTAAAGACTTTCTCGAGCACCTTGGCCATTTTTGGATGTACACCGCCGGGTGCGGCCGCCGTCTCCATCACATCGAAGCAACGTTTCGCGTCTCGGCATATTTCGAATCGGTGGGCCGGCAGGGGCCGGCTCGCGTCTTCTTCCCGACGTCGGCATTTTCTTTGTCAGCTTTGTGGCTCGTTTTCCCGCGCGGTATCCAGCGGACTTGGTTTGGCATTGGAAGCACTCCCTGATAAATATGAGGTTGGGCTTGCGAGAAAAAGTGTGCTGAGGCCCTTTATAAGAGCAACGCGAGGATTTTGTGATTTTTTCGAGGTCTAATGGCCGAATCTGAGTCGGGTATCTTTGACTTTGATGACATACTTACCAGGAACATTTGTATCCATAACGCCACAAAAGGATCAATGGCGCGTAAATACTTATTATAGATGGCACATCAAAAAGCGGGGTACACTGTAAAAACTGACAGCGGTGGGAGCGGGATATAGTCAAGAAAGTTTGAAGAAAGTACACGAAAATCCATCACGCATGTGATCCTGGGACTGTCCCAGGATCACGCGACCTGCTTTTGGCATGGGTGCGGGTGGACATAATGGAACTCAGAGCTTCAATGACTTGACAAGCTCGATCATCTGCTCGGTTTTCTAGTTTAGTTCTGCCGAATCAACTTGATTGGGATTCCAGTTGAGAATACTGTATAGGAATATTTGATTGTCGCTAGGGTCACCTGATGGAACAGATTGTGTAACAGTGTTTAGACCGGTCTGTGATGCGTTACAAGTTCTGGAAATGTTCAGTTCACAGGCCTCCATTATACCTTACTAGACATTTGATCGAAAAACTGCACTATTCTTGTTGAATGACCCTGGTATTGGAATGGACCGGCGGTCGCCAGAAAGAAAGGTCTCTTGACTTAGCATCTGGATACGTGAAAGGCCACAATTTGGGTGGTAGTCTACTTTTTCTTTCATGAGTTTCAACCTTGTCAGTCCTACTTTAGTCTGGTCGGAAAAATCTGATCAGCCTCATGAGAGTTTCTGTCTCATCAGCCTCGCGAAGTGTGTCAAGGTGTTTCATGAAGTTTCAAAAAGATAATTTTTGGATTCAACTAGAGTATCCCATACCTCATAATGCTTAATGAGACAGGCTGAAAACTCTTGGTGCCTCAAGAGGCCTCATGAGGCTATTTTTATTTTTCGGATACTGTCTCCCTAGGCAAACTACATGCATGATGATCAAGATAGTACTAACATCTAGTGCCACTTTCCCGCTCTCCGACAATCTCAACTTGGCATAATTAGTAATTACGTGACGTCAGGTCTGGAAGTGTCCGAGGATTAAAAGGCTCATGTACCCCGCTTGTTCTTGACAGTTGTACCAATGTTGAGAACATCCAAAAGGGGAAACAATCATTGATCCAGTCATTTTCAGTGATCCTGCAGTGTCTGGTGCGCTGCTTCTTCCATTCGAGCTCTATTACCACTGTTGCCGCAAGCTTGCTGGCTGGAGCCATCAAAATTTCAAAAGATTTCCAGATGTTCTGAGGGCCAAGACTGGGCTAAAAAATGTGTAGATATATAGTATAAATGTTTTTGTGTGCATGGCTAATCAACCAGGCTGCCGACACCGCGAGCACAAATGATTTCAACCGTGAGAGCATGCTGCTTGACCGAACAAATAAATTCCATGCTCAGAGCCGTGAAGGTGGCACTGCTGCATTTGCAGTGTACACTCGAATAGGTTAGCCTACAGACTTGAATTATGTTAGGTAGTCTAGTCATTGAATAAAATATATTCAGACTGCTGAGTCTGTGGCATAGCGTGTGAGTTATTAAGGGTTGGTTTTTGTAATATAGATGTCCATATAAGTACATCTCAGGCCCTTAGATGGAATAGGTAGATAGTGCATGTGTTTATCCCTCAGTAAAGGCCAGCCAATGTAATGAGTTCAAGTTCATAGGCATACCAATAATCTTAAGTACATTGATACTCAAAAAAAGGGACTCGTAACTGCCACTGGAATGGTTGGCCTCTCCACCACTGGTAAAGTTATGAAAGCTTGATGACATGAATAAGTCATGAAGTAGGAACTAGCACAGGAATTACTGATTGGAAACATGAGTCGGGGACAATGGCCTTGGTCATCATTGGAATTAATCAAATGACAATGCAGGTCCCAAGGACCAAGGTACAACAGTACATTGTTCTACCAACCCAACAGAGAACTTGCCCATGGACTAAGTATGACTGTGCGCAGTGGCACAGGGGCCGTAAATGAGATTTCCGAGTATAAGTATATAAATGATGTGAAGGAATGCCCAATAATCCTTGTTGATTTTTCTTTTTCGTCCACTCATCCCTAAACTCCACTTCAGTTGAGTTTCAGGTGCCCTCTGAGCATGGCCCTCTGACGTCTCCTCAAAATTTCACTCTCTGATGGCCACAGCACGACACAGGCCACGAAACTGGACGACCTCGATGCCAAGAAATCCGACGTCTTCGATGCGACGGACTTCATGGAGCTGGAGAAAGATCGACAAGTGGCCATAGATGTGATCGACTGGGGCTCTCTCTCGCGCGATGCAAGTGCAACATGATTGGAGAACATCAATGGACTCGAGACAGACAATATTTATAGACTCAAACTCGCGTCGCCCAAACCGTCTGATGGCCACCAAATTAATGGACGAGGAACCGGCTCTCATGATGCAGCTGGAGGAGTACTGCCAGAAGGGAGCCATACGCCAACTGTATGCCCAGATCAACTCGGGCGTGCAGATGTCGACTCTTGGTTGCCCATCCGCGAGGCACTCCTACGCGCGCATACCCTGTCGTGGCGTGTGGTGTATTTGATGATCGTGGAGGAGGTTGTGAGGATGGACGAGGCGCTGTTGCGTAGGCGCGTTGCATGCGCGTAGCTCCCAGTGTGTTACTGTAGTTTCGCGACCAGAAGTTCGTCACAGGTCACAGCTGGCTTTGAACTGAACTAAAAACAGCGTGACATCACGGCGATTCTGGAGCTTTGAACTGGAGGCCGTGACTTCCCACGATCCCAAAAAAGGAAATTGACACAGGAAAACGCTCCTGGGCTCCTAAAAATCCGATTTTTGCGTTCTTTTGTAGATAAACATATGAGAATCTACATTTTAAATAGTTGGAACAGGCTTAATACCCATAAACATTCCTCAGATCGGACTTCTGCGCCACAATGAACTGAGGTGTCATGGCCGCGCCGAAGGTCTGAACCCGGAGATAAGTGTGACATGTGACATCACGCTCGTGGGAATGAACTTCTGGTCGCGAAACTACAGTATTCGGACCGACATTGCATGTAGTCAAAAATGGAAACCGGCGCACAAGTGTGTAAAGGATAGCTGACGTTACGAGTCCCACTTGTTGGGCTCGTTTGTTGGGTGCAGCGATTTTTGGCCCACTTTGATGATGGAGCCCAATGGGGATAGTCACGTGCAGCACCGCCTTTGCCTCGCTGGCTAGCGGCCGCTTCGAGCTTGCCCTCGCCTTGCTCAAGCTACCTTGCTCTTGACCGACCTCCCAATGAATGGAGGTCTTTTGTACAGGGAAGCAAGAGCTCTTTGGGTGTAGGGAACCAAGTCATAGAGGGAAGCAAGAGATTGTACTGGTGTCACGTAGAGCCTTCGTACGTCCCTTGCCTTTGTCTTCATGGCACATGCATCGCTGATTTAATTGGCAGAATATTTACCTTCCTCAAGTACCCTGTGTCCGGCGAGTCCCATCAATACCCTGCATCCACGATTTCTGTCGCCATCGCCTTCGGGTACGTCTGCTGCCTTTCCTGTCTTGTTGTCACTGAAATGCTTCATTTTTCAGGTTGATCATCACGTGGCCTTCAACCACTGATACCCTATAGTGCTTTCCACACTCGCTCTTCGTCGTCGACAGCGGCGTTAACGACGCCTCTTTGCCGTCGCGCTTTGATATCACTGTCGTAAGCCCTTAGCCAAGGTTTTTTTGTCATATCTCAAAGTTTCGTCTGTCGTATCCTAGATCCTTTCATGGATATGGCAAGCTTTCTTCCCTTGTCATCGTGGCCACTGTATAACAATCTCCAACAGCAATAGACCTGAAGACAGATGAGATATCGGAAATTAGACATCAGGGTCACGGTGATTTGGCCGAGGTACGTGTATATCTTTTATCTTTCTCGCACTAGCTGGATGAATTTCTTATATGGCTTGCTCGCTCGAAACCGATCCAATGCCATCTTTACAGCTCTCATCTTGATCTGTGAGGCTATTGCTTGTGCCCGATCACAAGCCTCTGCATGTCAATCTCTTCTTCGATGCTGTAATTTTGACGGACTATGGCAAAGGTGGAGAATACGTCAGCAGAATGACACTGCGATCTTTATTTAACATCTTCGCTCTGAAGTTTCTCATGTCATTGTTTAGTACGTTCTTGTAGCAAACTATTGGCAATGCAATATCGGCCACTGTGGCGCTTTGGTTGTCATCTCATTCAATGTTCATACCTCAGTCGCTCTTTTTGTTTTCATACTTAACATTTATTAGACCTCAAAATGACCCCTCGTGTCGCGGTCGAATGTGCCATCATTGAATCAATCTATGTTCTACCAGATTTTTAGAGTTGACCTGATTTGTAGGCTGCTGCCTTTGCTATCATTTCATGGTCGATATTGCGAACCGAAGATGCTGACGGACGTCTCTTCACTTGGTTTTTGACACTTAAATTGACATGCTCACCTCTTTCAGACTGCACCTTGAGTTACAGGATATACCCCGGAACTGAAGAGAGAGGCGACGGGAGATGTGACTGCGACCAAGCCAGGGAGTGGGGTATCGACGGCTGGACGGGTTGCATTGATGCTGGATGAGGTTATGCATTCTGATCTAGTTGTAAGAAAGTCCTTGATTGATACGGTCTATCCAGGAGGGAGCATGCCCTAGAGTCTACAGCTATGGACCTTAAGCTTCTCTCTTTCCCAACTCTTTCCAGCCTCAAAAAGCTCAGACCAGACATGTCTCAAATCGGTCTCAAATTCATTTTGAGCTCTCTGAATGCACTGTACTTAGTTTCTTGGATGTTCCGGTACTCACTAATCAGGCTATCTTGGGCATAGCGACCGCACCGAAAAGAAAAAGACAACCCTGAAGGAATCACGACAGAACAACAAAATGATCATTCTCAGACCATGATTCTTTGACAACTCCCGGATATCCTTCAAACTCCCAGGTAGATGTCTTGTTCCTTCCATGAATCCTTGGTAACAACTTGAACATTCATTCATTTGACTTGAAGACTGTTCCAACTGCAAGACCCTGGCTATGATGGGTCTTGAGCATCGGCAGAGGAGCCTAGTCTCAAGTAATATTCTTGTCGGGGTTTAGCCTTGTATTGGGCCTGATATGTTTGGAAGAAGTCACAAGGTGCTAGGGAGACATTGAAGATGGAGCCTATACATATCCTGGACCTCAAGTTCTGAAAGCAGCCAAGTACATTCATTCATCGTGGCTGCATCGCCAGTGACCACTTTTTTTCCTTACCGGTTCAATGTAAGCCTGGATATTGGTGCTGTCTAGGCTTGAAGACCACAACTGGCAAGACATCTATAGCTCCCAGGTGGTCAACTCACCGTGATTTACGGCGAAGCTCGTTGATTCTGATGTAAGCAGGCAGGATGTAACAATAACATTTCGGAACCAGACAATCTCTGGAGTGAGTTATTCGTCACTTTTACGCGCCGTCGCACATTCAGGCAGCGTAACAAAATCTAAGTGAGCCATTATTATCATGGATGTCCAAACTGTGAATGAACATGATCTTTTTCTTTCCTCGGAGGGAGCTCCCAAGACCCGTTGCATACCTGAAGTTGTGGCAGTGGAAAGTGAATGGGTATATAGTGGTAGCGATTTGAGATGTATGCTTTCCCCCTGAGGTGGTCCTCGAAAATTGGAGGGAGAATGTCATTCACATGGTACAGGTATCCGGAACGCGCCAAATCCGAGATGAACTCAAAAAGAAGTGAAACTGTTTACAAATGGCAAACACCTGCTAGCTCTTTCAATGGACAACACATGTCACTAAGATTGATAGCTGACGTTGTGAATCAGGATATTCTGGAGATGCTATCTATCATGGGTGGTTAACACTTTCTCAACTGAGCTCAACACTGGACTCGTATCTGCCACCGGAACGGTTGGCCTCTATCCCACTGGTTGTACTATTGGATGTAATGTAAGGTAGGCCTGAGGCTTAAACCTGACAGTGACTGTTGACTTTCCGTATGAGTCATAGTATGAGGCCCTGAAACCGAACGTCGACTAGACGCACGTGTTTGGAAGATATCACATTAGCGGGGCCGAAAGACTGATCTGCGAGTGTATATCCTGATTTGTTCCACGACATTCTCCAGACCTCTATGACGTTTGAAGGCAAAACCAGACCCCACAAATCCATGCTGCATTTTAGAAGATGGTGCTCTCGAGAGTGAAATGAGGGTTGATACATCGAGAGTGACGCCGAGGGTTCATGCATTCCACGAGGATTGTTTGACGCAAATAAAATTCAATTCAGATGGATTAACGGTATATTGGAGTGACTTAGCAGAGCACTGAGCGTAGAGCACCAGGGTTCTGTAGAGCACTGGGGATTGTTGTTGGCAGGTTAACTCTAAAGCATGATGGTTACTCCATCTTTTTAGTACGCCTCATCCTGGAGATGACAAGTGAAGCGACTTTGATGCGCCGATTACTCTCCATCAGCGGAAACCGACGTTCAGGTTAGACGTTCGTACCACATGCAGCGTTGTATATTGGGGCTCAGAAACGCTTCTCTGTGTCTTTTTGGCTGGATTACATACATGGCTTGATAGAGATTTGGGTACCCAATTAATGATAAATAAAATAAAAATGCAAAAAAGGAAAGAGAGGGAAATCCGCTCTGCTATGTAGCAAGCCCATCTATGCATTTCTTCAGACACAGACATGTAAAGTGTCTCGCGAGTTGCTCAAGGGATCTGAATTGACAAATGTTCATGAAAGCCTTGTGGGCCTGTGGCGCAATGATCGAGAAAGACACCGTGATTATGAGACCCCTTCATGGGCTCATTTGTTGGGAAGGAGCAAAAAATCTGAACCTTTCACAGCAAATAGGGCCATGTGCAGGATACATGGGTACTTATCAATTTATTGCTTTGTTTTTCGATGTTTTCTGATGATCAAGTAGCTGCCATGGTCGACAGTATGTCAGCCCATTCTCAGGGGAGCTAAGCTGGGCGCAAGTGGTGATATTTGACCGTCAGAGCTGGAGAAATTCGAAAATGCTGCATTCAATGGTCAGTTTAAACATTTCTAGCTTGTACCCATTGCTTACAACGTGCCCAAAAGAGGTTTTTCAGCTTCCCCACCTCACTAAATGCAAGTTGAACAAGTGACATTGTGGGACTAATCTTGGATCAGGATCCATATATGGATAGTACCTCCGTTAACAGGCGTCGCTAAACTGGTCTTCACCTGTGCCATGAAAAGCCAAACAGTATGCACAGGACCTATTATATAACCTTGAGTTAACAGACACAGTGCACATTCCTAAATTAACTGTTGTGATGTTCAGGCTGTTGATCATCCTGTTTGTGATATAATACAGTGCCCATTTGATTCTGGGGTCTCAGATGTGCCACCACAGGACAGCCTAACCCGCTGGTTCTGAAATTGACAGCTTAGCGGGATTTAATGACATCCGGATAACCTCATTTGGGGTTTCTGCAGTGAGATCTATTGTCTACTTAGTAACCATGATTTCATCATTTCCCCACCAAAACATGACGTTTGGGTCTCAATTTCTCACTCAAAAATGGCTCTATTGACTTGAACTGAGATGGAAAAAAGCAACATCTTTCCACTCCTTGAATCATATTTGCTCTGTGATACCTGTATTTCAAGTTGTAAATTTCCCATTTTGTGGAACTCTATAATTCAGAAGGCAAGTAAGGCCTTCTCACAGGGTCAAAATGTTTCACTTTTTGTGCGCAGTGGGCCGATCAGATTTCGGAACCGAAAGTTCTACAGCTATTTTTTTCTCATTCTACACTCAACGCTTCTAGACTGTGCACTCAAATCGTCGGTACTCAATTCAAAAAATGCGAAAATTAAACTCCTCACAGCTACTCTACACAAGCACAAGAACAGAACCTCAATGTATTACAACCTGCATGCCAGCTATTGATAGCAAAGTTTTTATTAATGACATACTTCTCACCGGTCCTGAGCGTCATCTTCCTGTAGCGATCCTGGTACATGTGATGTCAGGAGATCATTGCAGTCAAATGAGCCCAGAAGCCAAATAGGTCCTCATCCAGTCACCTACCAAGAAACATACCAGACCAGTGGAATAGAGACCAACTATTCTGGTGGCAGATATGAGTCCCCTAATTCTTTTTCAGTTCAATAGAATACCTCTAAGGAGAATAACTGAAGAAATGGGTTAGCTGAATTCAGCAAAGCAGTATTGTTCCTCCAATGAAAGGTCATGCAGACCATAGCAAGTATGGGAAAAACAATTTCACCATATCCTATGTAAAAGTGTGAGCCTTTCTGATAGTAAAACTACCACCTACCAATCTACCGATCAAGTACAAAAGTACCCAATGAACCTTCTGAATTGCCACTCAGTTGTCCCTTAAAGAGCTTCAATGTGTTTTATGCTTTCGAACAGCTTACCTCTTGGCGTGGAACTCAGCCAACATGTGTGGTGCAAGGAAAAAGTTACCAAATCGGAACTTTGAATGACTTGAAACATCAGGACATACAATATTCTGTCAGTATTGATAAGTTAGCATTTCTTCAATGAAACTGATACACCAAAGCTTCCAGCAGACAAACTAGGACCAAAGCTATGGTGTCGACACCAAAGTTCAAAGTATCCCACTGGATCCACTTTCACCCCTCAATGGCAGCAACAATGAACCTCTGAGCAAGGTCTGTCTGCTGACATGTTGCCAAGAAGGCAAAGTCAGTGGTAAGTGGTAGTTTCCGAGCCAGAAATATTTTGGTAAAAGTAGAGTTAGCAACACTCTAATCCACAATATGTCAACTAATATTCAGTGAGACTTGGATTGTTCTGAACATTATTTTGAACCAATGTCCGGCCTAAGAGATGAAGGCTTAACAGGGCTTCAAGCCCTGAGGTAACAGCTATATGTCAGCACCTGACAAGGCGGGATTATTCCACCTGGTCCCGCCTCCCTGACCGTCGACACCAGTCTGAGAACCTATGACGTGCGTGCGGTCCGTCAAATCATTAGCAGAGCAGCTGGCAGAGGAAAAGGTCAGAAGCCTTTTTTCAACAATGGCCCCAAGAACTCTAGATCCGTCATGGACATTTGTCAACAACACCAGCTGGGAGCATATTTTACAGCTAAGACATGGCAAGAAAGTTGTTGGTTTGATTTGCAATTTGCCTGACATTTTGGTATGGATTTGGCAGGAGAAAGGACCCAAAGTTGAGAAATGTCTTGGACTGTCACATAATGGGGATGAAATACCATTTGCATTGACTCTAGTAAATCAGATTTGGGTGCCTGAGTGACTATTCTGACCGTGAACAATGGTCAAGTGTAAAAAGAGAGGAAGAAATGACTGAAGAGCATTCAACTTGACTCAGGCAACGAACTAAAACAAAGCCGATCCGCTAGAAGTTGACACAGCCAAATCATTCATATCATGCCAATGGATCCCCAAAGTTGATAATAATATGGATATGTACTTTTCCTGCAGCCGGAAAAATCAGGGAAATGACTGGATGATTCTCGAGTAAAGCTGCGATCAAAACATGATAATGGAGACCTTATTCAGGTACTTTTAGGACATGGAAAGGTATATTTTACTCCTAGAGCCATATCCCTCAGCGACAATAATAGGGAATGCGGCACGTATGGCCCAGAATATGCGAAAACCAGGACTTCGCAAAATTTGGTGCAGAATAAACAACTGTCAACAAGCCGGTTCGGCTCGCTGTGAGGCCCACCCCCATTGACTGGGCTAAATGCCTAATAATTTTCGGAACTGCAATCAAGGGCTTAAACACGAACACTTTCAATGACATTTTCTGCTCAAATTCAGAGCTCAATGGTGAGTCGTGACGCTGCTCGCTGTATCCGTTCATCAATGACAGCCGTGGGAAGGGCACCATGGCGATGGCGATGTTGGCCCAAGTTGAATTTTTGCTAGCTCATAGGGCCTGGATAGACACTTAGGAAGTATTGTTTTATTGTTTTCCACATAGAATCACCAGACTGACATTGAGAGCAATACCAGACTCGGTGATGGGCACGTCCCCGGGCGAGGCAGTGTTGCGCATATACTTTGAGGACTTTGATGGCAGTGGGCCAAAACTTGCTCTCGCCCAATAAACAAGCCCAAGAAATGGGACTCGTAACCAGACAGAGATACAGCAGCCAATGAGACAATGAGACGTGGACTGAATGTTCATGGGCGACGAACACAAGCTGTCGTTACCAGCAAAACGGTGGCTGTGCGACCACGAGGCTATCCCCTTTGGGCTCTTTGATGATCGTTGGCCGAATTTTGCTCTTGCCTAACAAACGAGCCCCATAAATGGGGACTCGTAATTCTAATCATATTGTCAATTACTTTTCCAAACAGAATCAGAAACTTGATCCCTTCTCAAATCCACTCAAACTAGACTGTGTGTACTAGTGCCAATGAATAACTACAAGATAAATTCTTTGATGACCAGTGGGGTAGAGGCCGTCCTGCGGCGGCATATACGAGACCCCAGGAAACCCCAGTAACTGCCAGACTGCAGTCTGTTGTGTAAAAACTACTACAAGTTTCATTAACACTATAGCAGTCGACTTGACTATCAGTCCGGCCAATTGAATTCATCAGGGCAATGTCGCTTACCATCCTACATGGAGAGGTGACATCGTGACACATGAAATTTGGAAGCAGGTCCGGGCAGAAGGGTTTATTGATGGTACTACTGGGTTATTTTCCTTGTGTCTGTCACAGACTTGACAAGGCTTTTTGCAGGGAACTGAGCACAAGTCAATATTTGCGTTGGCTGGGCAAGTTTCCTGTTTGCATCGACAACAATATTTCCTTACGGTTTGCTGGGTACAGGTTTCAGGTGCATTTGGCGACTCTCCCATCAACTCTGTTCCCAAATTGCTTGTCAGATGAAGGATTCACTGTAGTGCTGCTATTTTGACTGGTTAGTAGTAATAGAAATGCTGAAAATCAGGTATAGTTCCACTGGAAGTCTGATACCGACATGTCACTTGATGCTAGCGGTACTGTCTGTGAAGCGTCTCTAGAACCGGGAATGCAGGCTCTTTGGACAGCTGGTTCCATTTGCTGTTTGTCCAATTTGTGGCCAACGGGCGACAGAAGTCGAATAATTAGCTGTGAAATGGATGGATGTGTTAAAAGTGACTTTGGAGCTGCCATTTCATCATTCAAGAGATTGACAATCCTACTTCTTGGCTGGATTGATCCAGCATTTCCAACAAGGTAAGACGAGACGCGGATCACAAGGTGTGACCCTGACAGTTCATCTGCCAAGGGTTGCTTGGGACCTCTGCAGTCCAAAAGGGTTAAAAATCACTGGATATTGCTCAAGACATCTAATAGTGCTCTCTGGATATTTCGGGATTTTTCCTGTACTGGGATAACAGCTGAATTAGCACCAGACGATAACTAGTTATCTGGCGTGGGAACCCAGAAGCGAAACCGAGACGCGTGATCATGCCCCGGCTTGTCGGCAGACCATTGTGAGAGAGAATGACGAGAATGATAGCCCCTTTGGGCTCTTTGATGATGGTGGCCAGAATTTCGGTCCCTCCCAACAAACAAACCCATAAATGGGTCTCGCAACAATAAGATTCAGTCAATTGAGCATGAGTCCAAGTGTCCTGTCAATTGCAAGTTACCAGTGTCTGATCAGATAAGACCAGGAATTCTCTTCAAGTCTTTCTCTTCCACACACACCCCAAACCTCTGGGAGCATCAGCTCTTTGTGACACCAAGCAAGGTGTTGTGTCAGGAGCTGCCCACCTTCCCTGGTTAGCCGAGTCCATTTCAATTTGAACCACGGTCATCCCACCCACCCTGCAACAATTGGTACCTTTTATTGCTTACATAGATTGATCTCTTGATATTTATACATTTTGGTTTCACTCGACCTCATCTAGCTGCTGGTTTGGATGCCTGTCAAGTGTGTTAATCATATTTATTTCCAATCTAGTCTGAGAAGCCCACACTTTTTGCACATAGATAGCAACCATCACAGATCCATCTGAATTCAAATTGTTCTGGAATGACCAGAGTGGATCAGACTAACTGAACCAGTAGAACAGCGGGCAGACAGACCTTGGAATTTCACTGCAATTGGGTGAGTCATTTCAAGTGATCTCCGGGCTGGAAGATGATATTTCATGGAACAAATCAAGAACTTACACAATATTTGCCAGGCACACCACATAAAAATTGCTCTTTTGATCATTTGCAGGGAAATATCTAATATTTGGGGAGATCCAATTCTCAATCTTTCAAGTATACCTGACTGCCACCATATTTGACCTCACAAATGACATAGAAGTGGTAAATTTGGCTTGATAAACTGTGTTTTCAATGCTAGTTATACAGGGTGCACCTGTGTGCTACTGGCCATATTGAGAATCAATACACGTCCATCACTGTAGCCAAAACAGGCAGTAGAACTGGAGAATGATGATGTTGAAAAGTTACGATAGACTGAGGGGATCCAGCAGTGGGTCATTGCACCAAAAATGGCCTCATGACTTTTGGACACTGAAAGCATCTGTGCCTGTGCTGTGTCATCATCTGATCCAGAGACCGCTTGGGTGCCATCAGATGAGAGTGCAACAGGGTTGACCCAGTCAGTGTGACCAGTCAACTCTGATTCCTGCTGCCCTGTTGCCACATTCCAGATCCGCACTGTTTTATCATCTGATCCAGAGACCACTCGGGTGCCATCAGATGAGAATGCAACAGAGTTCACAGAGTCAGTGTGGCCAGTCAACTCTGATTCTTGCTGCCCTGTTGCCACATTCCAGATCCGGACTGTTCGATCATCTGATCCAGAGACCACTCGGGTGCCATCAGATAAGAATGCAACAGAGTTCACCAACTGGGTGTGGCCAGTCAACTCTGATTCCTGTTGCCCGGTCACTACATTCCAGATCCGGACTGTTTTATCATCTGATCCAGAGACCACTCGGGTGCCATCAGATGAGAATGCAACAGAATTCACCCAGTGAGTGTGGCCAGTCAACTCTGATTCCTGCTGCCCTGTTGCCACATTCCAGATCCGGACTGTTTTATCACGTGATCCAGAGACCACTCGGGTGCCATCAGATGAGAATGCAACAGAGTTCACCCAGTGAGTATGGCCAGTGGACTCTGATTCCTGCTGCACTGTTGCCACATTCCAGATCCGGACTGTTCCATCACGTGATCCAGAGACCACTCGGGTGCCATCAGATGAAAATGCAACAGAGTTCACATAGTCAGTGTGGCCAGTCAACTCTGATTCCTGCTGCCCTGTTGCCACATTCCAGATCCGCACTGTTGCATGATGTGATCCAGAGACCACTTGAGTGCCATCAGATGAGAATGCAACAGAGTTCACATAGTCAGTGTGGCCAGTCAACTCTGATTCCTGCTGCCCTGTTGCCACATTCCAGATCTGGACTGTTTTATCATTTGATCCAGAGACCACTTGGGTACCATCAGATGAGAATGCAACAGAGTTCACATAGTCAGTGTGGCCAGTCAACTCTGATTCCTGCTGCCCTGTTGCCACATTCCAGATCTGGACTGTTTTATCATTTGATCCAGAGACCACTTGGGTACCATCAGATGAGAATGCAACAGAGTTCACATAGTCAGTGTGGCCAGTCAACTCTGATTCCTGCTGCCCTGTTGCCACATTCCAGATCCGCACTGTTTTATCACGTGATCCAGAGACCACTTGGGTGCCATCAGATGAGAATGCAACAGAGTTCACCCAGTGAGTATGGCCAGTCAACTCTGATTTCTGCTGCCCTGTTGCTACATTCCAGATCCGGACTGTGCAATCATCTGATCCGGAGACCACTTGGGTGCCATCAGATGAGAATGCAACAGAGTTCACCCAGTCAGTGTGGCCAGTCAACTCTGATTCCTGCTGCCCTGTTGCCACATTCCAGATCCGGACTTTTCGATCATGTGATCCAGAGACCACTCGGGTGCTATCAGATGAGAATGCAACAGAGTTCACTGAGCGAGTGTGGCCAGTCAACTCTGACTCCTGCTGCCCTGTTGCAACATTCCAGATCCGGACTGTTCGATCATCTGATCCAGAGACCACTCGGGTGCCATCAGATGAGAATGCAACAGACCTCACAATATCCCCAATGGGAATCAGGAGCTGCTCTGGACCCCACTGCCTTGGTAGTCCTACCACAACATGAGGTACTTGAGCAACTTCTGTCGCATAACTGGTATATATCACAGATGTCTCTGGAACCCAAACCAGTGCTGAGTGATAAGCCTCTGAAGCATGCTGTTTGACAATAGCAAAGCTTTGTTCTAGATATTGACTAGCATCCTGCATTAGGTGGTGGCTATCTTCAAGCATTGGCACTGTCTAAAGTCCTTTCAAAATTGAATTTCTATGTAAGAAGAATGAATACATACCGATGCAATCCCTATTGCAGCTTTCAGGGAATCTATTCCAGACTCTAGTCTGTTGAGAAGACTGAGACATTCTATCCAATGAAGCAGATGACTTTGGAGAAATTTCTGAAGAGATTCCTGCAGACCAGATAGTAAATCTGCTGATTGAATATCTCCTTGTTGGATATGAGATGCCCAGTAAAGACAGGAATATTCCAGTGCTGCAGAGATTTTCGTGCGATCATATCCAGCATTAGTGCTGTCTGGGCAACAAACTGTCACTTCTGGAGGAGCATCACAAATGTTTTTCTTGAGAGAACTGTTCATAAAGTCCAGACACTTGAGAGCCAGTAGGGTGTGGCCTTCTGAGGGGACCAGACGGTGGAAAGATACCGGGGGAGTCAGTTGTTGCCAATCATCAAATTGGGTCATGAAATCGTAGAAGGAGGCATGGAAGACTGTTGCCAGGCGGGTGGGGTCATCTGGGACATGAATGACAGATCTGAGTGTGTCCAGGCTGGCCTGGACATCCCCATGATTCAAGGCTAGCAGTGATGTAATGGCATTGATAGATAATGGATCAAGGAGGAAGAGTATTGCAGACAGGAGCTGCTCCATTGCTGGGAGCTCATACTTGTTGTCCAGTCCTTCTTTAGCTTGTCCAATAATTTGGCCATACAGAGCATTGAGATGTCCTATTTTTGAGTCTGAATTGGTCATCCTAGTAAGACGTTGGCGGAAGTTGAGGCCTTGGATGGTACGAAGGGCTGTTGCAGCATAAATGAAAAGTAGGCCAGAGTGTTGGACAAGCACTGAGACCTCAGAAGCTGGAGGCCAGCCATCCAAATTGGTGTCACTTTCACCCAATTCCATTGCTTGTTTGAGCAGAGACTGTCGAATATACAGTTTAATATCTGCCTCCACCATATCACGTTCCACATCATGGAGATGTAGAATGCTCAAGGGTTGTTTATCCAGAGCCTGGCGAATGGCATGTACATGACGACTTGTGATGAGTAGCTTGAAATGAATCTTGTTGGCTGAATAAAGGATAGCCCTGATGAACTGAATGACCACCTGCAGGTTGGTACACTCATCAAGTGCATCTATGACAATGATTTTACATATTTTTGTCTTCTGGTCAATGCATAGCTCCATTGGACCCAGGAGGAGTTTCTGGATTTGTTTCTGCAATTGACCATAGGTTGGCTCTGCCAGTGCGCTGTTTGCTTCAATAGCCTCAACGACTTTAGCTTTGAGGGAAGGTGAAGTGCAGACTAGCCCATAGGCAATGGTAGGAATGATGAGATGTGCATTACTGGCTGTAGCTGAGCCCCGAGAACAGAAGAAGCTTGCACCAAGCATTTGCTGCTCATCAAGATGCTCACAGAACATCTGAGCTATTGTGGACTTCCCAGTTCCAGCCATTCCTTCAAGCCAGTATACCTTGGCTCCATCACCATTGAGGGCCCATGTTTCCAAGTCTCTCAGTATATGGACACGTGTTCCTGCAAGGCATCCAGTGGGATTCCCATATGATGAGCGCCGAGTTTGATATGATACTTCATTATGGTGCAGCTTCTCAATGACCTCTTTAGACATGTGAACACAAATCCATATAAATTGGGTAGAGAATCTCACCAGACTTTAGGTGCTAGAAAGTAGTATGAGTTCTGACCAAGAGCTCCAAGATACCATCATACCTGAAGGATTCCTTGTACACCTTGGTCAATGTTGAGCTGAGTGTCCATCTGCATATGAAAATCAATATTCAGCTGGTAGATCAAGATATAGCACTGAATACTCACTTGGAAAAGATCGCACACATTGCTCATGTTGCGGAAGACTTTTGATATCTTCTCAGCATCTGTCATACTCGCTGCATACCGTGCCCACAATGAATGGGTATTCAAATCCTGAACAGCTCTCATCTGCCATTGAATAGCTCTGAATAGGTCAGAAGTTGAAGGGAAACTGAATATCTTTTCAACTTACTCGCAAAATGCTCTCACTCGTTCTTTCAGGACATTGACAGCAGCATCGCTTTCTGCATATTTGCTGACGATGGATTGAATAGCTGTGAGTTTGCAGCCAAGGTCATTGAGATCCTCCTGATTATCTGACACCCTCTGTAAGGCAAATAAGCTAAGCAAAGACCAAGATGCAGTGTTGCATACCTGGATAACCTTGTCAATGGTCAGCAGCGCAGAAGTCACAGTCTTCAGTGGTGGAAAAATCTCCGAACATTCAGAAAGGCTTTGCACCACTGTTTTGAAACCATCATAGGCAGTACCAATGGCTTCTCTTTTCTTGCTGGGAACCGGGGCGGCACTCCCAACGACTGCCGTATAAGGGTTCTCCGGTCCGACCGAAGTCTGGGAAGTCTGGCTGCCAGTAGCAATTGCAGCAGGGGATTGTGAGAGAACAGCTCCAGGGATGGGAGATGGAGGCCGACTATGAGTGAACAGTTTTTTGACAGGACTCAGGAACTTGTCTCGTTTCCGTGGCTTGTTCTCTGCTGGTGAGCTCAACATTGCCTGAGGGAAGAAGAAGAGGCAGAAGAGGACAACATCTGAGCTGTCTTTTCTATGTGTCGCCTGTCAATGACTGGCCAATCAGAAGCTACTGAGCCAGCGAAGCAGATCCGGCATCACCACTGCCGTGACCATGTGATGGATCCTAAATAAGACTAACGCCGCAAACAAAGCGCAATTCTCACGTTACGCGGTTCATAATTCCAACTGTCAAGGAGTTGTGAATATTCAACATGTCAGGCATGAAGAAAAGAGACATTTAATCCGAACACCATTTTTGCCTGCGCTGCCCGGACCGGTCTCGTCCAATACCATACGCATTGGTACCAATGATACCGGATGCCGATTTTGAGACATTCCACCGATATCTCCGGCTGATTTATGCATCCAAGACAGTCTGCCATGCCACAACTGAGAGTCCCAATGTTCACGTGGGCACCAAGTCGTTGATTGCACCCTCCGACGAAGACTGCTGCGCCGTCCTTGTTCCGCACCGCCGACGCAAACGTTTGCATCCCCTCTCCGCCTGTGCGATATATTCGGTGATCGTGAGAATGCCGGTATGGCCAAGGCGCTGTTGCGATGCGCGTGCGTTATTCGGACCGGTATTGCATACGGTCGAGATTGAAAACTGGCGCACAACTTTAAAGATAGATGGCTAATGTTGTATTACAATCTCAATATCGTGCAAGATATTCGCGATGCTCAAGCCTGACAGTGACTGTTGACGCTCATTAGTGTCTCTCTTCTCTTCATTGCAAATCTCATTATATCTCAACAGATATTAGATATTGTGAGTGTATCAGCGTTCATGTTCACCTTCGACTCTGACGATGGTGTCAGTGGCAAACAACTTGGGACAAAACAAAGCTTCTGACCTCGCTGAAACCAGCTACTCCGATCAACTTCGTTACACCTGGAACTCGAGCGAGTGCAGATATTGTGATATCCGATTCGACCGTATTCCAAAGTATAGCTGGCTTTGGGGGAACAATGAGTGAGTTATTCTCCTCCCTTTCGTTTATCATCGACTCAGCATCCTATATTGGGGTAATACACTGCCCAAATCCAAATTTGTGCTAGGTTCAGCTATCCTTGAAAATGTGTGCTAGGTTTCAATAAGACAGAAATTGATGCTAGGTTTGTGATCTGGAAAAATGTGCAAGGTTTTGTTCCCATCATTTTGTGAGGTTTGAAATATGTGCAAGGTTTTGTTCTCATTTTTGTGCAAGGTTTGCAATATGTGCGAGGTTTTACCCCCATCTTTGTGCAAGGTTTGAGATACATGCGAGGTTCTTGGTGCGAGGTTTGTAAGGCTCAAGATGACCTCAGCAAAGCCCTGCGTGTCAGCAATATGACATAATACAGACAGATGATATTGCAACTGCTTCCCATGTTGACTATGGCAGGGAGTCTGAAAATAAGCCAATGCCTCCTCTCGATGAGCTACAGGATGATCTGGTTCATCCTATTTGTGCTGATTACACTTCTGTTGATGAGGAGCGCAATGACGGAGTTTTCTTAAATGATGATGATGAGATTGCAACTGGTAGACATCTTCTCGAGGGCCTTGATCTCATTGCAGAGGACCAAAACTGGGGTATTAATCTATATTGTGAAGTTGTCCTTTTGATGGAGTCCCGCCTTGGCTTGTATGATGAATAGATGCTTTGCTTTGTTTTCTTTAATAGATATCTTTGTGCTTGTGAATTGAATTTGAATCTGACATTTGGGAAAGCTGACCAATCCAACAAGTTTTTATGACCGAGTCCACTGAGCAAGCCTGATATGATGTTGAACCTAGCACAATTTAGAAAACCTTGCAAACCTAGCATGATTTTGAAACCTAACATCATTTTGACGACAATACTGAACCTAGCACAATTTAGACACCATTGCAAACCTAGCATGATTTCGAAACCTAGCATCAATTTGCGGACAATATTGAACATAGCACGATTTAGACAACCTTGCAAACCTAGCATGATTTTAAACCTAGCACAATTTAGACAACCTTGCAAACCTAGCATGATTTTAAACCTCGCACCAACCTAACCTAGCACAATTTAAACGTGAAAAATGGCAATAATTTCGGCAGTCTATTACCCCCATATAGGTTTCACTTTTTACAGGTTAAATCGTGCTAGGTTCAGCTATCCTTGAAAATGTGTGCTAGGTTGCAATAAGACAGAAATTGATGCTAGGTTTGTGATCTGGAAAAATGTGCGAGGTTTTGCTCCCATTTTTGTGCAAGGTTTGAAACATGTGCGAGGTTTTGTTCCCATCATTTTGCGAGGTTTGAAATATGTGCGAGGTTTTGTTATCATTTTTGTGCAAGGTTTGCAATATGTGCGAGGTTTTACCCCCATCTTTGTGCAAGGTTTGAGATACATGCGAGGTTCTTGGTGCGAGGTTTGTAAGGCTCAAGATGACCTCAGCAAAGCCCTGCATGTCAGCAATATGACATAATACAGGCACAAAGTCATTGGCCTGAATTCAACCGATTTGGAAGCACACTACCAGTTATGAAATGGTCTGAATGACTTGTCATAGATTTTGACACTCAGTTGACATTCAGAAACATCCTGAAAGTAGTCAAGGGACAAAGACAGATGTCTATTGAAGGTGCGACCCGTTGACTTTGGTTCTGATGCACCACTAAGATTCTATAATCTCAACTGTTTCCAGTTAAAAAAGCAACTTTGGGTGTCCAGATAAATCTCCAGACTGCCTAGGACAAATTGAGAACGCAAGATGAAGCGAAGTGCAAAGTACCGGGTCTGTTTTGTCTGGATTCCGAGCAATCAGCCAAACTGTCACAAGGTTTCGGAGCCACCTTGCCGGCCACTTCAAGATTTTCAATGTTCAGAAGTCTTTGGCGATCGTGGCCGCACTGTAATCTGTAGATCTCGATACCGTCATCAGGGTCTGAAGCCTCGCACCGGCCAATTGCGGTGTCATATCAGTCGCGACAAAGTTATTGATCGATCAAGTCCTCTCGAATATTGAAATGTCAGACTTCTCCGACAGTTACTGTACAGTTGATTTTGCTTCCGCTGAGTTTCAACCTGAAACCTCACAAAGAATCATCGAACCTCATCCACAGTTTTTTTCCGCATCCAACCTTTCCTGTGGATAATATCCCCCCATGACTTCTTCTGAGCCGTCTCGCATTCAGCTGGGGAGATGTCTCTTCGCAAAATGCAAATGGGAAGGATCCTGCGGTCTCTACATCGCTTCTGAGGATCTACCTGGATTTCCACCACAGCAGATCGGTTATGTCATCGTCTATGGTGCTCAATATCGTCGCATTCTCTGCTTGTGCGAATGTATGGGTATCCAGCATGCCGGTTCCACGGTATGCCCTGTTTTTTTTCTACGCTGAATCGTAAGGCTGATTCTGTAATTCTGTAGGATGGTACGCCGTTTGCGCTTCAAGGGCCTGCTCCATCTGTCCCAGCACCAACTCCAGCTGCTGCTTCATCCGCGTCTCGAGCCTCGACATTTAACACATTTGAGGGTGGAGCAGGTCATCGAAAACGTCGTGCCAACGATGCATTTCAAGCAGAGGTACATCCCGGGCACACGATCAATATCCCAGTCGAGCCTCTTTCATCTCGCGTCTTTCCTGAGAGCTCTGAGCCGCCTGAGCGCTTTGAGCCATCGACCCCTGTGCGTTATACCTATTCTATTATGAATGTAAATTGACTTTCGCACAGATGCACAAGGAGACGCAGCAAAATGGCAGTTCACGGCTTCCGCCGGTAAAGCCAAAGAAGAAAGCAACGGCAAGTGCCTTGTCTCGAACATCTTGACTCGCTTTCCACATCCTGTTAAGACTATTTCAGTCTCAGATGTCCTTCGTAGGCCGTTCAAGGCACAGTTGAAACAGCTGACAGTCGTAAGGCACAATTATGGTTGATCGATCATGTCTGATTTTCCGCAGCACTACCATCCGGATCAAGCGTTGGGAGTTACGAAAGAGCAGAAAGAGAAGATTTTAGCTGTCAGCCAGCTTCTGGGAATGCTAAAGGCTCACAATAAGTTTTTCGGTAGTAGCACTAGAAAACTCCTCCACTGGCAAACGAGTCTCCAATGGCTCGTCCTTCTTCGTCCTCAGATCCAGTGCACGATTTCTTGCTAGAAACCCATACCATTGTCCAGGATGCCAAATTCATCGTCCAGTCATTACCCAATGTCGAACCTTTCTCAGTACAGCGCCCATTACGCCTCTTGCATGCTGCAGATCATATCCTTGTCAACTTCTCCGATCCCTATACCTCTTCCGAGGACATAGACAGGTATCGAGCCATTCTCGCTGATGTCACTCTACCTCTCTCGAATTTCCAGGCTCAGCCTGAACCGCCGCGTAACATCGGCACAGAACGTATTAGAACAGGACGTGCGGGACGGCCTCGATACAACGTCAACATTGAGCGAGCTTTGCAGCTTCACAACAATGGTAGTAGCTGGGAAAGCATCGCTGATGCCTTGGGTATCGGCGAACGGACGCTGTACACCCATCTCAAGAAGGCTGGTGTCTTCTCTACAGAACGGCCTGCTTACACAGATATCGCCGATGACGACCTCGATGAACTTGTTGCCGAACTCTCTTTGCGACATCCTCTTGCTGGTGGAAATATTATGAAGGGGCACTTAAAGGCTCGGAACGTAGATCTCCCGATACGTCGTGTTCAGGAGAGCTTGCGTCGAGTTGATGTAGTTGGAACACTGTTTCGGTACGCTCTACCTCTGCATTATCATTATTACTGACCTTTTCATCTCCAGATGGGGTGCTATCGTCAAACAGAGAGTTTATCGTGTCAGAGGAGCGAACTCACTTTGGCACATGAACGGAAACGAAAAGCTGCGACCATGGGGCTTCTATGTCCATGGCTGTGTCGATGGCTTTTCGAGACTCATCATTTACCTCGAATGTCGCAATAATAAACGTTCTGTGACTGTGGAAGGAATATTCATGGAAAAAGGTGTGGCAGTCTATGGATGGCCTAGTCGGATTCGGAGAGACTTTGGTCGAGAGAATAATGGTGTTGAGCGGAGAATCATCAGTCATCGAGGAGAACGACATCGAGCCTTTTTACGTGGACGGTAAGAGGTCAGCAGCTTATGTGCACATTTGATTCATAATCTGCAGGTCAATGCACAATATACGTATGGAACGAAATTGGCGTGACGTTCGCAAGGACACTCTCGAGTTCTTCCGACAGATATTCAAGCATCTCGAGGAGTTGGATCTCTTTGACTTGGAGAATGACGTTCATCGTATCTGTTTGTACATCATCTTCCAACCTCGGATCCAGGCATCACTCCAGCGCACTATCAGCTCTTGGAACCTCCACCGGATGCGTACCGAGCATTACAAAACACCGATATCGATATACGAGCTCAGCAGGGAAAAAGCCATTGTCCGGGGTTATTGGAGTGGAGACCCTGGAGACGATATTGCAATTGCTTCCCATGTTGACTATGGCAGGGAGTCCGAAAATGAGCCAATGCCTCCTCTCGATGAGCTACAGGATGATCCGGTTCGTCCTATTCGTGCTGATTACACTTCTGTTGATGAGGAGCGCAATGACGGGGTTTTCTTAAACGATGATGACGAGATTGCAACCGGTAGACATCTTCTCGAGGGCCTTGATCTCATTGCAGAGGACCAAAACTGGGGTATTAATCTATATTGTGAAGCTGTCCTTTTGATGGAGTCCCGCCTTGGCTTATATGATGAATAGATGCTTTGCTTTGTTTTCTTTAATAGATATCTTTGGGCTTGTGAATTGAATTTGAATCTGACATTTGGGAGAGCTGACCAATCCAACAAGTTTTTATGAACGAGTCCACTGAGCAAGCCTGATATGATGTTGAACCTAGCACAATTTAGAAAACCTTGCAAACCTAGCATGATTTTGAAACCTAACATCATTTTGAGGACAATACTGAACCTAGCACAATTTAGACAACCTTGCAAACCTAGCATGATTTTGAAACCTGGCATCAATTTGTGGACAATATTGAACCTAGCACGATTTAGACAACCTTGCAAACCTAGCATGATTTTAAACCTAGCATCAATTTGCGAACAATATTGAACCTATTTGGCCATAATAGTGTGTCATAATTAAAATTTAGCTAACTTTGCATAAAATCCTGATTTTCCATCTAACTTGAGAAATCCTCCATGTTTGACGCAGATCCGTGAACTTTGAAAAGTTTGATCCGGACCTTGGGACAAACCCGCAAACTTCAGAAACATTCCATGTTCAGCATCGACATCCCATGTTTGAGATAGATCAGCAAACTTCTAAAAAATCTGATGCGAACTTCAGAAATTCCCCATGTTTGGTATTGACATCCTACGTTTGACTTAGATCAGCAAACTTCAAAAATCTGATGCGAACTTTCAGACCGACTCTGCGAACTTCATATTGAGGCAAGAAAAAGATATGGTCTATTGATCAATCTTGTGGGCATGTGAGGTAGTCTTTGACTTTTTGCCCGTCCACATGATTCCCAAAAAGGAAACACAACACATGACCTCACAAACCACAAACCAGTTTGATGACATGTCAGGTTCTCATCAGCCGAAATGCCTCGTGTGACTCACATAACCTGGTAAAGTTGACAGCTGAGTATGCCCCAATGGCTCAGTTGTAATAACAGCTGGATAGTACTGTAATACTAGCTTGAGTGGTGCTGGTTCAAGCCTGGATAAGTGTTTTCTTTTTGAAGCTCTCGTCACTGAATAGATCTGACCTTGGAGATTCTCCATATCTGTTGAAAGCAGGGACAAGTCTTTAGCATGCCCATCTGAGACTCCCGCAGCTTGGGGGACCCCCCAAGCTTGCGAGGGTGGGGAGGGGGAGCGAGTGATGGATACTCTTCCCGCAACTTCGGAAAGACCTGACCTGGCAAATAAATAGTCACAAGATATGATATTCTTGAACAGGATGGATTATACACAGGGAGAAAACCCTTTGAGCAAATAATTTCAAATACCTTCGGTTATGAACTGGTTCATACCTCACATGTTGAGTTTCCTTTTTGGGAATCACGTGGATGGGCGAAAAACCGCCAAGTGTATGTGAGGTAATAATCATCTAATTCAGACTAAGATGCCCAAGTCTGTAGTGAAGATGGAACCCGAAGGCAAGGTTTGAACTCAGTTCATGGCAGTTGATTGCTCATAATTATGAGTTCACAGCAATGAGACAGCCAGTTGGATTCTTGAGACCCAAACATGGAAACTGACAATCTGAATATGACATGGAAACTCTGAACATTACAAACTTTGAACATGACATGGAAACTCTGAACATGACATGGAAAATCTGAACATTACATGGAAACTTCAAACATCACATGGAAACTAATCTGAACATGGACACTTTGGATCTGAAGTTGGAAAATTTCAATGCCAAGTATGACTCATTTTCTCTGAAGTTCAATAAAAAACTGACCCTGAAGTTGGAAATTTTGACCTCAAGTTCGCATTTTTCACCCCAAAATCAGGTCCAAGTATGCTGAAAAAGTCACTTTTTGAGCCCAAGTATGCTGAAAATGCCTAAAAAGTGGGTTAATTTTGACACACTATTATGGCCATAAACCTAGCACGGTTTAGACAACCTTGCAAACCTAGCATGATTTTAAACCTCGCACCAACCCAACCTAGTACAATTTAAACGTGAAAAATGGCAATAATTTCGGCAGTCTATTACCCCCATAATCCTAGCCAATTCAGCAGCACTTACTCTGAGCAATCTGAAGGTTTGTCAGGCTCCTTGCAAGTACCTTGGACTGATTCCGGCCTAGACCGCCCATCCAGACAATTATCGGGCGCTTCTAGCTTACACGGTACGCTGGTTTCACCGACGGAGGAGATATGTATCAGCTCAATATTGTCGTACAGTTCGACATGACTGATGGAGCTAATGCCGCCGGATTGAGCTATCTCCGAGTTCCAATCGGGGCCAGCAATTCCTCGTCGCAGGGTCAGTGAGCTTTATCTCCGAAGGGACATCTGACATTCAACGCCTCCCAGGGTATAGCTCGGACGATACCAGTGGCGACACGTCCTTCAGTAGCTTCAACATAGATGCTGCTCCTTCGTACCTATTCAGTGTCATCAATGTCATCAGGTCTATCAAGAGCGATCTCGAGGTGAGCTCTTGTTCTGGGATCCAATCGCCGCTGTTGTTCTCAAGAGTGCTGCCGATAGGTTCACATTGTTCCATGGTCGCCGGTGAGAATCTGATGATGTTTCCTTGTGACTTGTATTGCACGAGCAATAGCCCGCCTGGATGAAGGATAGTGGAATAATGAATGGCGGCTCGTTGAAATCGAATCTCATCAGCGCATGTAAGCACGTTCAACCATGATTCCAAAGTCCAAATACTAAGCCGATCAGACCCTACATATCTCCTGAAAGCTGTTCAAGGATTCGTGTCCAAAGGGATCCCAATATATGCTATCTCGATCCAGACAAGTCTCTCAGATGCATTCTGGATCTCAAGTCTAGGCTCTCCTCCTCTGGTATAGAACGAACCTAAGAACAGTAGCCCGACGTATCCGACATGCAGTATGACTCCAGCGGTCGAAGGCCAGATTGGCGCCGGCCTGAGGACTCTGCGAAACAACAACGGCCTGTCTAGTGCCAAGGTCGTGGGATATGAGGTTCGTTGGCTGCTCTGTTTGCTGAACAACATTCATTTTCTCTTTGCAGCATAACTAGGTCGACGCAGCGACATATCCAGTACGACTGGTAGATTGATTCAAAATCCCTGGGTCACCAAAGCACATTGAAATGTATCCTAGATCCAAGATGCAGGCAACTCCTTTGCTAGTGTGGCATTCCACTGTTATAAGGGCAGTGTTGCAAATCAAGACTCTTTTCATAGTGCCTTTTCCTCCAAGGTACTGTACCATGTTTCTATTTCCATGTCAGGAATCTCACCATTGTACAGGCGATATATTTCACCGAATGCGGCGGGACAATAGGATCGGATTTTGGAGCAACATAAAGCTATGCCCGATGTAAGCTGTATGGCATCCTGAGTAACTCGCAATATTCAGTGGTACACGGATAATATGCACATCAAGTCTCCATTATTTTGTCTTTACCAGGTCCCTGAGTCGGATCTGACGCCATCCCAGATTCATCGGAAGCCTTGAACATTTCGCGCAATCTGCAAGTGTTTTTCCTTCACAACTTTCGATAATGATTAGCAGTGTAAAGACAGCCGTCGAGGTATAGTCAACGTTAGCAGTGATGGAAGCTACAGGTGGAATCAACCGGTCAACGGATCGGCATATCTGTCCAAGGATCACTTGGCTGAGCGCTTAGAGTCAATGCATTTGCGACTGGACGTGTATCATCCAGTGACTGGATCCGGTACTCAGTCGTGGTTCTCAATTGTACGGCTTTGTTTTTATGCCCAAACGCAAACTCCTGACGGTTCGCAGGGCACGATAGCGCATTGGATTCGGTCCCCGTGGAAGCTACGATTGAATTCCGAGGCATGCAGGTATGTCGAGGAGGATTTTTTCGAAAGGATCTGACAGGTTAAATTCACTGCAGGCAATGTATACGTTCCCCGTGGGCGTCACAACACTCTGGTGGTTTGCTCCGGTCAATGTTAACGTGGTGAGAGCAAATGGGACTCGAGTATGGGGCTTAAAGAACTCGGGCCATAAGATCTTGCTGCGAGTCGCCTGGAACATCTAGCGGCTCAACGACTTTTGCTCCATGGCCATCCTTTGCAAGAATTGGGTATTGTGACGGGTATAGATGTATATGTTAATATTTATCCGACTGAGGAATCCCAGTGTTCCTGGTATCATCAGCCATCTTTCGTCTTATCATTAATAAACTTTCTTCGAGTTATGAATCCGTGACAGTCTCCTTATTTCACGAGTGACAGATATGCTTATTCCACGAGTGAGACAATCCCCACTGGTCCCAACGTTCACGCGAGCTCCGAGTCGTTTTGCTGCTCCTTCGACGAGGAAGATTAATGTACCATCCGTGAAGAGCAGTGTCGCTCCCTAAAACTCGGCGAGTCAAGTCCCGGTCAGTTGAGCCAAAGAGATTGCGTCACACTGTGGCCTGCTCAGAAACACGAGTCCGGTGTACCTTCATTAAAATCCTTGTTCATCATTAAAATCAGAGAGCAAGCAGAACCTTTTCTGCTACCAACGCAGCGGGACCTTGTCATCACTGATCGCGGTAGCGCAGTACAGTCGGCCGATTGGACGAGGTTGATTTTGTGATTTTGATCTCGGATATCGGATATGTCCGGAGCCGGATTCGGCATGGCATCGACTTCTCAAAGTGATTCAACTCAACGATGCAGTACTTCAGATATATTTCATGAGGTCTCTGCAAATTACTTGGCCGGCCAGAGCTTGGAGGTGCAAGTTCCTTTATGTAGCTTAGGTATTGAGTCCGTACTGATCACGTGTGATCCTGGGAGTTATGTATCTCACGACTCGCCTCTGCACCTCAAGTCATTCAGCATTAAAAGCTACCTTTGGTGCTATGTGAGTTGCATCTTGTCATTACTTTACTTGATATATATGCATGTCAGCTCTTCATTTTACTACCCAAAGTGGGCCCCGGCATACACAAATTGAGTAATGTGGCGCAGACACAAATATTCAACAATATAGTGAGATAAAAATCATTTGGACACTACACATGGGCTTCTATCCTTCATCTTCTTCAGGATCACTGTCAATATCAGCATCCAAGGCAGGAAGGGACAACTGCTGACAGCGCTGAACACAGGTATGACCTTGTACCCACTTCTCAATTCCTTCAGGCCCAAAGTCCCCAACACCACTATCACTGGGAAAATAAGGTATGTGGTCAGTCATAGGCAAATTCTGAGATATATATTTACCTTTTGATGCTGTGCGTCATGACATCAAATAGGACAGGTGCACGATTCTCTGGGTCCCAACTCTCGGAAGCTATGAATTGATCAGTTATCCAGATAACAAGAAAATGAATATCTCACATTGGAGATCTGCAAAGACCATTTGCTTTCGTGAATAGACATATGCAAAGTGCTCAAAGGCATTAATGGTTGTTCCAGCTTTATCCTGGTGAGTTTTGGTCTCCATAGTTCCAGTCCAACGTTTAAAGTCTGAATTCCCGCGCTCCGGTTCAATCAGCCAGGTGATCCATGAGACTCTGCCCTCTGTCAGAACAAGCTCATCTTCACTCAATGATGTGTATTCTGTGATGCCAGATGCTGGAGATGGGCCGGTACCAGCATCCACCAGTACCTCGCGAGCGAGGGCAAATCGAGTGACTTGAAATTCTGCAGTGTAATGTGAGTGAAACGATGAGTAATGATTGATTGTCACTTACTTGCAATGTCGCATTTCTGTGACTTGGCATGTTTTTCGAAGGCCTTCCAAAAAGCAGTCAGACTCTGCAGTCGTACAGCTTCCTTTGTCAGCTCTTCAGAGTTCTCGACGATGCCGATATCACTGCCATGACCAGTTTCAAAGTATGCTTTACCGACGTATCTTTTGTTGGAAGATATGAGCTAAAATATAACAAAACAAGAGTCAGTTTTCTGATAATATAAATCATATTGAATAACAGACCTTGAAAACTTTCTTTGTATCACCCTGACTAAACGCCTCCTGCTCAATGAGACCCTTTATCAACATAGCATCAGGATCAAAATCTTTGGGCCACGCCACATTGATCTCGAAGGTTTCCGGATTGGTTGAGAGTGTGGCGATACACAAGGTAATTGCGGAGCTGGTGGGGGTGACAATTTTCCTGATGGTACTAGGACGAAATGCTGATCGGAGAGTATCAGGTAGTGCTGTTGACAAAATTCAGACACAAATGAAACCTTGGGAGCAAAGACTCACCTGATCTGTTTCGCTTTACAGCGGAACCATTCTCTGCAACATATTCCGACTGACGTTTACCGGAAGAGGTCATAGGTGTATTAAACAATTTCGATGCTGATATTCCGGTTTGCCTTTACAGGGCCTGAGCCAGAGGTTCTCTCAGCAGCGCTCCATGATTATGCCCGAAGACGCCTTCCTGCAGCAACACGACTCTTGTACCTCGAGCGCGACTATGGCTTAATCATCAAAGGAACGCGTTTGAAACTACTCAATGCTGAATATGATGTTCCTAGTGTCCGGAAACCTGTTGCGATGGAAGTAGCAACTAGTATTGTCTCGGAGATTGTCACTCGCGATGTTCGGCAAGGTCAGGGCCCGACAACAGTTCAACGATTGGCTGCTCTTCAGCATAATGCTTTGCTTCCCCGGTTTGCTCAGATCTATGGCTTGTATCAATCACTATGGCTTACATCCAAATAGATCTATGGTTCGAGAGGTCATGCAAGCCATCGCACCCGGTGGTGCTGATATACGTAGGCCAGGAAAGCGACGCGCACTCAAACCTCGTGGCGCTCTCAACGGTATAGGGATATTTCAAGAGATTCATGCTGATGGACACGAAAAGCTTTCAGAAAAGGCACTTAAGATGGGCGCGGGAATTGGCATCGATGTATATGGCATGCGCGACCATATTGGGAAGGTTTTGATGATGAAGGTTGTTCCCAATGCTCGATGCTCAACAACAGTGGGCCATTTATATCTGGATATGGTCGAAGAACTAGGCAGTATGTCTTCAACTTTCAGTTTCACAATATGCGCTGAAGATTGATCAGTCATTCCTATCCAAATGACGGTTGATGGCGGCTCAGAAGTAGGCTGGATGCATTCAGCCCAAACAACTCTTAGGTACGTGACAAAAAACATATCTTCCAGCTCATGGTATTTATTTCCGGTGTTTAGAGAGGTGTATATGCCAGAACTGTCACCGGATGCATGGAAACCGATGGTCTCCCTGCCCAGTACTTCGAACGTCTCAATCGAGGCGACTTGGTGGTTTGAGAGACGCTTTGATGGATTGAGTCTCCGTGATATCCTTGAGCAAGGTCGAGCACATCTCCGCACTGGCGATGAAATTCATCAGTGGGTTTCATGGTCATCTTAGTTTCCCTTGTTCACTGTGTGTCAGGCAATTATTCCGGTGGCTTTGGCCTAAGATTGTCCAGAACAGCCTGGACCTCTTCATGGACTATTTTAACAACAACAAGACAAAGAAGCAAAAGGGGAAGCTTCTACCATCTGGTGTTGCCCCCAATGTCGTCTATGATTTTCCTAAAGAATATGGGCTTGAGAATGTAGGACAGCCAGTTGATATTGCAGCCATCCAGATCCTGCGGGCAGAGATTCCAGTTTCTCGTACTGAATCTTACCGATGGGTCACTGACGAGTTTGATGCCATCGCACAAGCAGTGTATGATGCTTTGCTGGATCGCTCCATGGCTGCCATTGATGGATGGAGGGTATTCAATCAGATGGCTCCTATTGTTCGTCGTTTATGTATGCAAGACCATCTCTAGTACTTCAAAATACAGACATCCTTCGTGTGATGCTATAGTCGCGTCGCGCAAACGTGATGGGAATCATCACGTGTGTAGCTCGGACCATAAATCTTATCAGATTTCAAGCCTTACATTTTTGACTCCTTTACATAGATATCCAAGCTGTAGTATCTAAGCTATAGTATCGGTAACGGAGATGGTTGACGGTCCTTGGAACCTTCCTCAAGGGTCCCAGTACCTGACTCCGGCCCCGGACATATCCGATATCCGAGATCAAAATCACAAAATCAACCTCGTCCAATCCGCCGACTCTAAGCGCAGGGACTATGGCTGAACGCGTGCGCGGGGCCACGAATGGCAGTGGTCCGCATAAATGGGATTTCCGAGTGTATACATATATAAATGATGTAGAGAACTGCTTGATAATCCTTGTTCTCTTTTCGCCCATTCGTCTCTTCAAAGCGTTGCCCCCTCATCGGTCACAATGACGAACCACAGAAAGACACAAGCCGCCAAACCCGACGAGTTCAATGCGACGAAATCCGGCGACTCCAATCCGATAAACTCAAGGACCTGATTGACCGGCGCAACATGATCGGAGAACACCAATGGACTCAAGTAGGGACAGGAGTAGACTCGAGGCGGAAAGGATTAGCAGACTCAAGACGTACATTGGCCACCGTGAGGAACCATCTCCCATGATTGATGCAGCTAGAAGCAAATACTGGCAATGGTCCACCAGAATCATGTCGATGCAACAGTTGAAGTGTGCCTGACCCAGAACCTACTCCAAGCTAGTATTATCAGCCATCTTTTGTCGAGTTATGAATTTGTGAGAGATTCTGCTATCCACGAGTGAGACAATCACCCCTGATCTCAATAGCTCCCAGTGTGTTATTCAGAGCCTGCGTTTGGTCGAAGATAGAAACCGGCGCACAAGTGTGTAAAGGATAGCTGATGTTGTAGTATTGGATGTAATGTAGGATAGTCACGAGGCTCAAGCCTGATAGAGACTTTTGACGTTCCCTACGAGTCATGAAGTCCTGTAGCCGAACGTTGACTAGACGCGTCATGCACGTGCTGGGAAGATATCACGTCAGCGGGGCCGAAGGACTGATCTGCGAGTCTATATCTTGACCTGTTCAGACGTCTATGACGTTCGAAGGGCAAAATGGGACCCCACAAATTGACATTTTGGAAGATGGTGCCCTCGAGACTGAAATGAGATATCATACATTGAAAGTGACACCGAGGCCCCATACATTCCACCAGGAGGGTTGTTTGAGGGAAATAAAAATCCATTCAGATGGAATAAAGGGATATTGGAGGGATTTGGTAGAGCAATGGGATTGCATAGAGCAGTGGGATCATTGTTCGCAAGTTACCTCTATAGCGTGATGGCTCCTAGTCCATCTTTTTAGTATGCCTCACCCTGGAGATGACAAGTGAAGCGACTTTGATGCACCGATTACTCTCGATCAGCGGGAACCGACGATCAGATTAGAAGTTCGCGCCACATGCAACATTGTATATTGGCGCTCAGAATTGCTTCTCTGTGTCTTTTCGGCTGATTTACATGGCTCGATAGAGATTTGTGTACCCAATTAATGATAAATAAAATAAAAATGCAAAAAAAGGAAGAGAGGGAAATCCTCTCTGCTATGTAATAAGCCCATCTATGCCTTTCTCTAGACACAGACATGTAAAATGTCTCGCGAGTTGCTCAAGGGATCCGATTCAACAAACTTTCATGCAAGTTTTCTGGGCCTGCGGCGCAATGATCGAGAAAGGCACGGTCACTGACTTTATCCGTTGTGATTTTGATATATATATAGATGTTCGGGAGTCTTGAGCACTTGGACAGCCGGGGTATACTGGGGTGATTATTCCACTCATTGAATAAGCTACTTTCGGAATGTTTCATCCCAGAATGGGTATATATATATGGCTCCATCTCACTATGTTCATCATCGGGACTGACTGCATCTACCCGCTCTTGATGTTCAAATGGAGCATTGAGATCCAACCCGGGCGCATGATCAGGTATGAACCCGGTCATCTGTTCGAGCGAACGTAGTCGCGGGATTCTTGCCGACTCGGAGGTAAGTTAAAAGAAACTGGTTTGATCTAGGGATCATTTCTCCTGGCATTGGACAGGAAATAGCTGTAGTATGAGAAAGCTCCATCCGGGACCAATGTATTCAAAGCTCAAGTTCTCTTATTCTGTGACCTTTTGGCTCTGTGCTCGCTGTCTGGCAAGGAAACAAAGATGACATTGCTGGTGGTGTCCAAGAACACTGAACTTGACAGTTGATCACAAGGTTGGATGATTGACAGAAGGGATTGTATCGAAAAGATCTAATATGGAGAGGCAACATAACTTGCGGAATTGCTTCGCAGAGATGAACAGACAGCTTGTGAGCGTGAATACGCGCTTTCAGATAGATCAATCTGATTGGGCTCTTGGACTCTCTGATGTTCCGCTGTCTTCGTATCCTCACAGTCGGTCATCCAGCTTGTGATTTCCACATGTATATAGTCGTCCATGACATTGTGACGACATGTTCTGGGTACGTGATGAGAAAGCCAATGGGAATTTTTGATTTGTGTATGAGTACAGTAACTCGAATCACAGAGATGGATTTCTGTGATGCATCACCACGTTTCAGGCCAAAATATTCACAGGGTGGAGCAGATTGGGGTGAATCTGAATATATTTAGAGAGGTAGCTATTCCGGGGCCGGACACGTCATCTATTCCCAGGCTTGGAGTAGATGAGTCTAGATTTGCTAGAAATGGGGCACATGTCAAGAGGTCACCTGCTCCAACCCTGGAATAAACGTAAAATTACTAAATCAGGCCTGGGATCTATTCTAACACATGATCCTTTCCCACCACTTCTAGGTCTGCTCCCACATCTGATTAGACTTCGCAAAGAAACCCCTGAGAGGATATTGCAGTGAAACGTGGTTCATGGGAGAGCTTGAGATGCAGGTTAGTGGAAGTCCGATGGTTTGCTAGAGGAGAAGCATCTTTGTAAATGGTCTGAACAATGACAACCATCGGACCACAAACACGAACACCCGGAAATGTCAGATTCGGCTGCTTTATTCCCCTCCCGCTGTCAGAAGGATCAAAAAAATTTCACCATCAGTGGATCATCCCGGGTTTGCATGATTGATAGATGGTAGTATTAATTGTTGAAATGTATCGCTGCATCCACTGATCTTCCATTCATTGATCGTAAGCTGGGGAAAAGATGTGATATGGGAATACCATTTCTCGTTCTATGTTGTCCTTGATAATATTAATATACGATGGCCCTGAGTCCAACAGCAAGCTGGAGTTGTTCTGTCTAACCTAGCCTGAAAGTTTACACTGAAGTTGAACAGGAATCACTCAGTAATAGGAGAATATTTGTGAGTCAGAGAATTGCAATACCAAAGATAGATTATAACGGGATTCAATTTGATACAATAGCTTCCACCCTGATGACTGAACAGCACCATCTTCACCCTCTGCTATAGATCAAACAACCTGGGTTGTCGCGGAGATGACTTCAGGATGAACACATATTGGCCCCTTTCACACCCATCGTTCGTTCAACGGTTACCTCTCTCTTTCCTCAGTATGCGTAAAGCTTCCATCATCTCCCTTGCACTCATGTAAGTCCAAGTCATGAAATCTATTCTACTTTCATGTAACTATTGTCAGATTCGGGCTACCATCCTTGACGAAAGGGCTTATAATCTCTGTCGACGACCCTCTAGTCCTCAACTCCCTGCTTATTTGCCATTGGAAAGCCAACAGCAGCGATCCAGACTCATTTGTCATATCTTGGGCACCATTGACACTAATTGCAGTGTCGCAGCTGGTGCAAAGAGAAGGCAAAGGAAGTGGAGACCAAACCCTGCTACCTGTGTCAATTCTCGGGTTTGTTGCTCCTTGTCAGGCAGATCAGACTGATGTAACTGATGCTTTTTCAAAGTCCTCATACAATGGCAGCGAATAGCTCCAGGTATTTTCGTCGCACTCGGAATGATATGCGACTGATTTGCAAGTAGCGATACCCCAGGGATACTGGACCATATTCAATTTAATGTCATCGCGGCAACGTTATCGTGGGTCATGTCATTTAAATAATGGCTCGTAGATCCCAGACTAAGTCCCGTATAGAACAACATCAGTTTCCAACCTCGGGAGACCACCCACAAGCTCCATGTGAATATTTTGGATTCTCTCCTTTGTTTTGTGGCTCAATGGACGTGCAGATCACACAATCATGAAGCAACTGCTGGGGCCATCCCAATAACACTAGGCCTGGCAACTCCCACTGACATAACGAGTAGCATCAGCCCCACGGAGTCATCACCAAGTTCCCATAGGACCAAATCCAAAGTGCACGTTTCGACACTAGTGGGAGGGACCATTGGTGCATTGCTTGGTTTGGGATTGGTAACTCTGTGGATCTTTTGGATTCGTCTGAGAAGGCGACGCCGATGCCAAGAGCTCAATCTTGCAGCTACTCCATATAAATCTACATCGCCGAATAGGATCGTTGGTCGGTCACTGCTTAGCACACTACTTGCTTTTAGCGAAAACTCATGATTCATAGAAAAGTCCGGACAGGAAGGTAGAACTTTGGACGCAATAGTAACAACGGAGGGGCAGCGGAGCTTACAGGCCAGAGTCAGGGAAATTGAGAGACAGCTTGAGGAATCACAAGCTGCACTGCAGAACATGCGTGACGCGTCTCCAGAGTCAACGAGAGCACTAATTGCCGAGAATACACGCTTGCAAATCGAAAATGAAGTCCTCCGTGACTGGAACCGCTCCGATTGGGCGCTTGGACTCACGGATGTTCTACCGTCGTCTTATCCTCACAGTCAGGCATCGAGCCAGTGATTAAACAATAAATACTGTACCTAGTTGTAGAATCCAGGTGGATATCTACTCATGTTTTGGACAAGTATTTGGCATTTTCCTTCGTTTATTTAGCATTGAACAATAAAAATGACATTTACATTCAAGATTGAACTTGGTCAAACTGGAAAGGTGACAGAGTCAGGCTTGCAATCAAGGCGAAACCGTTGAGCTGGGCAGAGTTGGAATCAGCTTCAATTACGTGCCTCTACGTGAAGATAACTTCCGATAAGATTAGTGATCTGGAATCAGATCACGGTTGAATAGCACGAGTCTTTTTTTCTTTTGAATATCCAGTGGGATCAGGCTAGGCTTAGTATTCAAAAGTTGGAAACCAGGAAGTTTTCAAGCAGCAGGTCACTGGTCGTTCAATGCTTGAAACTGACGGGTGTGATCAATGCTGGCTTATACATGTGCACCTGCCTCAAAACATTGATCAGGATCTGGATTATGATGAGCCGTATAAAGAGCTCTCTTCACCATCCATGTCCACTGCCAGGAAAATCATCAGCGAGATGCATTCAACATCATTTATTCCTCTCTGTTCACAATGTCCACTGAACATTATTTTCTCTACACTACCGAGAAAATCATCACCGTGTTCTGTGCTACTGGAAGACAAGAAGGGGATGCTATCAACCTTCTCTTAAAAGACGGGACCTGGCTCCGGAACACGGCACCCAGAGAGTGCTACTGCTAAAGGTATATCTCTTGAGTATGTCTGCGTTCAATGAATGACAACATCTCTTCAGCTCTTGCTGCCAAGGGTGCCAAGGTCGTCAAGGCTGATTCAAATGACCGAGACTCTGATTTTGCCGTCGTCAAAGGCTCTTATGGCATGCGCCTCGAACGGCAAACTCTTGCTCGATGTCCTGAACAAAATGTTGCTCGAGATTATGAATGCAGGTCCGATTCCCAGCATCATCGGTCAGGAAGGACTGTGCACAATCTGTGTTGATGAATCCTACGAAATATATCGGTACGTCCTTGATCAATAATCGCATTTTAGCATACTTGTCAATCTAAGCGCGAAAGGATATTCAAGCTGTCACAAGGGTCACGACTCCTAGAGAGATCGTCAAGGTCATGGATCCAGCTTGAGAGAGATCGGCGGGTAGCCTCAGACGTGATTGACTGGGATGCAAGCGCGACATGATCGGACAAGATTATTGGACTCGGGTCGGACAAAATTAATAGGCTCAAGTAAGACAGGATTAGTAGACTCAATGCGGACAGGATTAAAGGAATCAAGATGTACATTGGCCACCATGAGGAACTGCCTCTCATGCTGTAGCTGGAGAAGAATAGTCCCCTCCCGCGATACCTCAGCATCTCCGAGTCTAAGGATGAAATTGTTGGGGCGGTCACTGGCGATCGCACACCAGAGAGTCATGCTTTCGTCGAGATGGTATTCGGTGATCGTGGAGTGCGCAGGCGCTGTTGCGTAGATGCGTTGCATGCGCGTAGCTGCCAGGATTGCGTGTAGTGTGAGATAATCGCGATGCAGGTACTTAGACGCATCATACACGTGATGGAAGATATCAGGTCAGCAGCGCCGAAAGACCGATCTCCGAGTCTATATCTTGACGGCATTCTCCAGGCGTCTCACGTTTCCTTCGGAATTCAAACCCCCAATTGATTGTTCTTCAGATGACAGTTCAGGTCGGAAGTACCCTCAGGCGGATTCGAGACTTCTCAGTCCTCCAGCGCTTACCGAAATCGAGATAAAACTCATGCGGTGGAACATCCGACTGCAGCAATGCAGAGCTGTCCTAGCACCTATTCGCCGAATACTAACAATTCGGTCCTCCATGCTTCGGCTGAGTATACACCTCCCCAAGCTGTGGTCTTGTATTCGGTGTGGCGACAGAGACATACCTCATGGGCTCGCAGGACCGCGGGAGTGGGCATCACCAGTCTTCTCCGACATGTGTCCCGATTCAGGAGTATTGATCTCGGGGTCTGGGACTTGAAATGTGAGATTTTCGCATCTGTCGTCGCGTTTCTTGCGCTGGACAAGCCGTAAATTTATGTACATCCGGAGTCATTAAACATCAAAACTAACCCGACTCTTGCGCAAATTTCATACTGGTTGCCAGATTTGGAATATGTTTTGATCCTAATTTGCAGATGGGTTTACAAAGATAAGATAGAGTATGTTGTGAGGCTAAGCATGTCTCTGCAATGTGATGGAGTCCCTGTAAAATACAGAGAGCTAATCATTGTTCTGAATGGGTTCACTAATAGAGTAGTAGTGTGGTAAGGTGATATGTAAGATGCAATGAAGGTTCTGTCAAGCAGTCAAGATGTGGTAAATTGCGCCTTCGAGTGACCGGAAAATGTGATTCTGAGTCAAAGCTCGTGTATTGGGGTTCTCTAGTGGGGTCCAGTTTCATAGATACAGCCTTGCTTCTACTGCTAGTTAGACTGCCCAGGGATATTATGTCATCTATCTGCATCATAGCATATCTCATTCTTGTACCATTCCCTTCCCTCTATGGCACTCACACTGCTTCTTGCTGCCATTCACTTTTATTGTCTATTCTGGTCTGTTCTGGTAAACTGCGCCACAATTCGGCTGACTCGGGATCCGCGCTCTAGCTTTTTGTATGCAACCAGCACTATTCGGGTTGTCACATCAGGAATAATCATAAGAGAAAGAAGACTTCAACAAGCACTCTACATCAATGGGAGCTGAAATCACCGGTCAATGTCATCACCTCCACGATTCCACAATTCTACAAAATTGCATCAGGTGTCTGTGCTCTGGCCGAGGTCCAGCTAATATGGAGAAAGAAGATGCACTTACTAGTAAGATGCTAATCCATCAGAATTTTGTCAGAATGCATCTAGTCCCTCAATGCAAGTATCCCGGTGAAGAAAAGAATGGTAAAGATAATATTGCGCGAGGTCAAAAGGGTAAGGGAAAATACACGTGGGACCGCCTTATATACCGAAGACCGTGGTAAATAACTACGGGCAAATGTCCAAGGAAACCCGAAGCTCGAGCTTGCTCTGGAAACAAGGTACAAACAAATGTTCGTCTTGACAAATTTAAAAGCTCCAAAAGTTACTTGGTGTTTTGCTCTGTTACTGACAAAGCTTCATTTGGTGATGGTACAAATACTACTGAAGGAAGATGACCAAAGTAAAGTGTATGTATGATCCATACTAGAAAAGAGCTCAGACACGTGAGCTGACAAATTATTTGAAATCATTTGAAACCATTACAAATGATGATTAATGATGACAAATTATTTTAACTGACATAAGCCTTGCGAGCGCCCAAGATTTAGCGCCGAATCACGCGTGGTTCAAATTGGCAGCAAGCGCTGAATCAGCGCCCACTGCGGGACTGCTCAATTGTCCAAAACCTGTTCCTTCTCTGTGCAATAATGTGTTTGCAGTGTCAGCTACTGCTTTTCTGTTGACTATTAGCTATATAATATTTACTTTTGTACCTCTGCTGTGCTCTTTATGGATCTCTTCTCTCAACGGTGCCTGCTTAGCTAATCTGGATCACGTGAGACGTAGCTGTACGTTGGACCCAAGTAAGTTACAGTGAATTGGCGCTGGCATGGCACGGAAACTTCCGGACAGGCCATGAGGCCTGTCCTTCAAGCTTTTATGTCCGTATTTCCTTCTCCAGCCATCCAGCCATCTGAAATTGTCCCTTTATTAACAGCTACCAGCTCTGCATAGGTTCATCTTTGCAGTCCTATTTCTTTTAGCTGTTCTATCCACTGTGGCCAGCTTATTGGCTGTCTGTGAAGACCTACTGCTTATCTGATTTCGCTTTTTTGGGCTTAGATCTGTTCTCTTTCTGTGGGCAATAGCAATCCAGAGTTGTACTTTGGATCGCTGTTGCTGTTTCTTCTTCTGATCTTCTGATTTCCTGGATATTAGGAAATCTGCCCTGTACAAGCTGTTTGGAGGTATGTTCTTTGTCTGATTTCGATTTTTGAAGCTTATGTAAGACATCATTCCTACTCAGAAACTGTGAAATTCAGCAGTTTTTTCACTCTGAATTGACATTTCTATATTCAATCACTGGGTTTTGACAAGTCTACCCTTTTGAGCATCTTTTTGAGGTATGAATTCTTCTTTCATTTCGCTTTCTGAAGCTCATACAATGCAGGATCTCAATGACACCTTCTGTTCATATTGCAAGGTCAATTTCTTAGCAGTAAATGACATGTATGTGACAATTTTATTTGTTATATTAGATTTGTTCACTGATTTTGATGTCTAATATTTTAGGGAGACTCCTCCAACAACACCACAGTGCCAGCACAATGTGGAACATCAAAATGAGCGAAATAACCATGTTATGAGTACTCCACAGCATCACCAGGCCCAGCTTCCTCAGCCAGTCCCTGATATAAGTTTTGCTCCCCAGGGTCCAGGGGCGATGATCCATTTATGGATGTGGATGCTGATGGACAAGCTCTTTGCCTGAGCCAGGGAATAGATGCAGCTGTCCAGGCCCTTCCCCCTTTGCCAGTTATCACAACATGAAACCCACCAGTATGTAATGATATATTTTCAAATCCAGGATCAACAGATCAAGGTATTGGTCAAAGAGAGTCTTAGAGAGGATTTTAAACCACCAAATATTGTATTGTATTTCCAGAGGTATTACTGAATTAAAATATATTAAGCTCTCTTTTTTCTCCAGTCCCTCATAATAAGCAAAAAAAAGCTGTGGTTTCTCCTGGAGGTAGGTGGCAAGCAGAGGTGCATATTCCAAAGCCATTGCTTTGACTGTAGATACTTTGATTATTGAACTTTTAACCAAACTGACCATCTAATCATTTTAGGGAGACTCCACTAACAGCTTCACAGCACCAAACCAACTTGGAACACTGTCAGATTGAGAGAGACAATCATGTCATCACTACCCTTCAGTACCAACATATTCCCCAGCCAGTTCCAGAGATAAATCCTACTGTTCCTCAATGTCCTCAGGGTGAAGATCCTTTCATGGATGTGGATTCAGATGGTTGAGCTCTTCCACCATCATTCCCAACAAGGGGCCATGGTGTCATTGTGGTATGTCTTCTTTGATTGATAATCTTTGTATAACATAGCCAATAATGCTCCAGCTGGCATGATATACATCCAGTCAATGGATCAAGGTATTGGTCAAAGCAAGCCTTAGAGAGAGGATTCTAAAACACACAATATTGTATTTCCAAAGGTATTGCTAAATTGAAATATATTAGGCTCTTTTTCTATCCAGTCCCTCATAATAAGCAAAAACAAGCTGTGGTTCCTCCCGGAGGAACCTAAAGCTTGTATCAATACATATAAAACACCTCGGTCAGGTGATGCTAATTAATTCATGACAAATCAATGACAAATTATTTTACTGACATAATCAAGTTAAGCGCCGAAGGCGCAGACGCCGCCCGAGGCTGCCCGCAGGGCGGCGGCACAACGTTTGGCTGAAAACAAGCTGTGGTTCCTCCCGGAGGAACCTAAAGCTTGTCTATACTTAAAAATACACTTGAGATGGTTGTGTTTGGTTTGCTGATTAATTCATGACAAATTATTTGATCTGACATAATAAACCTGGGTCCAAGTTAAGCGCGGAAGGCGCAGATGCCGCCCGCAGGGCGGCGGCACAGCAATTGAGGCTGAAAACAAGCTGTGGTTCCTCCCGGAGGAACCTAAAGCTTGTCATAGTGAAAGTACAGAATTATCTAATAAAGCAATCCTATCATGGCATAACTGCACTTGGTCCCATTGGAGAGAAATCTCAAATAATGGAATTGCCTGCTCAAGATATTCCTTTGCTTGATCAGCTTCACCACGTATTTCCAAAATCTCAGCCAGGCGGACCATGCAATGTCCTCTGGACATGTGGATGTCTCGAACTGTGTATGCCTCTAGTATCATCTCAAATAGGCTGAACACAGTCAATTCATCTTTGTCTCTAATCCAGTAAACATTCCCAAGCCAGTGCAGAGCATCGAGCATCTGAATGGCCCTTGATCTGAGTGTTGAGCATGCGAGTACCACTATGTAGTGTTGTTCTGGATCATTTCTACATCTCCAAGGAATTGCATGCAAATAGCTCGGGTGTAGAGTGTATTGGGATCGAGTAGCAGACCAGTGGGGTATAGGCCAACGGTCCCCGTGGCAAATACGAGTCCCTAACCTTTTTGTTTGATTTTTAAGCTGTGCGATAATCCTCTGCCAATTAATGATAGGTTATCCAGATGAAAGAAAAGCCTGAGCATCAATATAACTCTGTTACACATTGTCAAGACCAAGAAAGTCAAAATCAAAGAGATAAAAGAAAAGCATCCAGCTCTCGAGAGGTCATGTATGCACGGCTCAGTGCTATGACCGTAAGATACTATCTTGGGACTGGATATGCAAATGTTCATTTTTTGAGTGCTTGCGGTCCTTCGACCGCTCCAGAAAAATCAGTCACTGTGGATAACCCATAAAGAATTAGCCATGTAAATCTTTGGAGAAATCTAGTGAGGGACTGTCAACAGTCAGATTAAAAATACAATAGTTCTGAGAAACAGTGTCGCAAAACCAATACCTTGGGATGGACACCGTTTGGGGCTGTTTTTTGGTCAGGATTATCAAGACATGGGTTTTGAAAGACCCAAGAATTTCTTGAACACTTGAACAAGGGCTGTGATCGGCATCCTGTCGGAGTCTCAATATTATGTGATTTGCAAAATTTGCAAGGGCAGTACTGCATGATGGCATTTACATATCCTAGTCCTGATGTCTCCAGGCAGTTAGAACACTCAAAAAAAAAATAACTGACCTCATATTCAATGTTTATTCTTTGCATATTTTATGTATCCCAAGTTTTATGGTGCCAGCTAATGCAGTTCAAGAGTTCCAGGGTCATTTGCATATCGAGTAGTGATAACAAAGGCAGGTTGAGTTAGTCTCGTGTAAAGCCGAGAGCTGTGAAAAGGATCATGGGACTACATATCCCCTTTGGGGACTTTGATGGCGGATATCTCTTTTTCGCTCACATCCAACAAACGATTCCCACGGGTGGGACTCGTAACATCTGGTACAGTGATACTTGACTTGAGCAAAGTCTTTCACTCTGTGGAAATAGTATGATGCCCAAGCTCGATGGATAACACTGTTCTCTTTATCATTTTGTGGGCTAGGCATGTCAATGATCTCTTGATAGATTGTCTCTGATGAGATATCAGGCACTCTGATGTTGAAGATGATTTTATTGAAACATTGTGCTATCATGTGACTTTGATCGCTTCTTGCGGCCACTGGTCTCCGCAATTCAAGTCTCCCCGATGCAAAAAACTGCGTCTTTACAAAATGAAGAGATGCACGAAGGTAAAGGTGATGAGTACCTTTATCAGTTTGACTGAGATTCAGACAATGGATGAAGACATCTGCCTCATCAATTAAATGAGCAGCATATGTAGGGTTTCCCAGGTCAATATGGGTCTCTATTTGCCCAGTTATGCTCGCAAACTCCAAAAATATATCACCCAGTGTATGTGCTTCCATCTGGCTGATCTCCAAGCTTTGAGTGCACCTTTTGGCTAATCTAGCTCTTTTTGGGCTACTGCAAGACGGTAGAATCCCCAGGCTATGCAACTTGAATCCTGGATCTCATATGCCTTTTCAATTGACATCTGAGCATATTCAAGGCATTTCTGATAATCTCGTTGTAAATAGTAATGATAGGAGGTCAACTGGTATGCTCGAACTAATGCTGTCAAGTGAGATTTTGGACATTCCATCATTTGCTTCTGTAAGACACTTGATGCATTCAAAGCACACTGCTTCTGCACGCCTTGTCTCATGATGTGGAATTGTCCAGTATATTGTCATATAATAGTGACCAAGAAGTTGAGAGTTGTCTGGCAGTGCTTCTATAATTTTGAAGCAGGATTGGATCAGATCAAATGATCCAATATTGGCAACATAATAGAGGTGTGAGAGACCAAACAGCAGGTCTAAGACCGGCCTAATGGTTGCTAGGTCTGGATCAATAAGAGCCATTCTTAGGGTGAACTGAATGTTTCCAATGTTGGATGTGAATTTATGAAGCAGTGCAGCTGTCTTGTATATTTCTTCAGCCAATTTGATCATATCAAAAAAATAGGTGCGGATGGAAATAATAGAGGCTGCAGGTGGTGGATACATTTTTTGAATATACTCCTTGACAGGTGCAAGGAGCTTGAAACGGTCATCAGCTGTTATATATGCCAATGATGTACGTTGAAGGGTTGATCGACAATGGCTAAAATCAGAGAAGGAGAGGTGGATTTGGTCAAACTCCACCAATGTTATCCCATCTGGAAGATAAGACAGAATGCTGAGAAGATGCTGAGCATTTGGGACAGATTTGAAACGAGCACTGTGTAGGGAGATCTCAATGGACTTTGCCATGTTGCTCTGCTTGTTGACTCCATCTGACAGAAGAGAAGTGGTTTCACTCATCCATCTAGTCAGAGTTGTAGCACAGCCTTCAGATCCAGCAATACTTGCAAGTAGCGAAACCATAAGAGGCATGTTGTCAGTGAATGATAGTAGTTCACCAACTTGTGGATCTTCCTCGTCTGCATCAGAAATATCCAAAAAGGTTTGCCGAGCTGCATCAGTGCTGATGGGTCCAAGAGGAGGAAGAAATGGTCTGGTCCATTGTATTTGAGCTGGTCGCTCTGATCCACGCATTGTGACCTGTAAATGAGTTTGGATAGCAGTTTCAATGAACCTTGTGTGACATACCACCACACTCAAGTTATCTAGTCCAGTCAGATGTGACAACATGTCTTCAACCTCCCTCTGCTTTCCTCTTTGTTCCCATGGTGTTTCCAGATTATCCAGAATCAGAAGTACAGGTCTAGCCATCTCCCTTATGCATGTCAGAATAGCATGCAATCTATTCTGTCCATTGATGCCAAAATGAGTTGAGATCATGACTATCAAGTCACTGGCAGACTTTGAAGAGTCACAAGCAATCCAGTAGCAACAAGGTCCAAATTTGTCGATGATTTGGGAATGATGAAGGGTTGCATGGGCAAGACTAGTTTTTCCAATCCCTCCAGGGCCTAAAATGGCAACTTGAGCAGTGTCATTCAGGGTGAGAACATTGATGATATGCTCAAGCTCATGTTGACGGCCATGAAAAATCTTTGGAGCTGCAGGAAGAAGCACAGAGACACTGCTAGAGCTGGAATACAGCAGTCAGTCACCACTGGGAGTTTTTCAAAAGACTTTATACCTTTGTCTCAGCTCATGTAGCATATCAAGCTCACTGGGTTGATTAATGATATCTAGCAGTTCTTGATGCCTCTTTGTTGCAATGGTCTGCATTTCTGCCATTCTTGCAGCAGTCATGATATTTGATTGGACCTTAAACAGGGTCAATGCATGCTCTAGGCTGGAAATGCAATCTTCCATCAGGATTGCTGCTTGTGGGTGGTGAAGCAACCTTTTGACAAGACTGCCCCCAGTGTGATCTCGCATGAATGAAACTACTTTCTGAAAGGTCCTAGTTGTGTGTCAGTGCTGATTGGCATATAATAATAGATGAAATACGATGTGAGAATTAAAATGCTATGCAGGAATGCTGGAGCAAGTTTTATAGCATCTTCACAGCAGTTGATAACAGCACAAATGAGCTCATAGACTTGCTCAGTCATGATCAGACACTTTTCCTTGTTGGACTTGACATTCTACATATGTTGGATTATGCATGGATCACATTTTCACAAAAACACACTGACCTCAATTGTCTCAAAGATCATAGAGGTAATCCCAGCTAGACCTTGTAGATATGAGGACTTTGTAGTATCTGCAATGTCCTTCAGAATTCTGGCTGAGTTTCTTCCAGACTGAGCAATTTGTTCGACTTTGGATGATCCTTGTGGAAGTGGCTGATGAGGCATAATGAATCAGGCTAGAGGAATGTCAGTGAATCACTCTATAAGAACCCAACTGAAAGCACTTAGCAGATATCTCCACGTGCTTGGCAAATGTCAAATATTACTCTATATAGATATAAATATAATACCATTCATTCATTCATGATCAGTCCCATTTATAGGCTCATTTGTTGGAAGGGACCGAGTTTCTCACAGTAGCACGGCGTGTAAACATGAAGATGTTGGACATCACATCTCCGCATGCCACACCTCCAACATCTCCGCTGCCACTCTAGACCTGGGACATGTCCCTCGAACTCATCAGTGTCCTCATCAGAGGGACCTGTAAATCTGAGTTTAAAATTGGCTGTGATGAATCTTGATCAGTTTTAGCCAGATATATTATGAAATACACTAGTGTTGCCGCGGCTAAGGCTAATAGTCGGTTATAAGCCTTATTTTCCCGAGCCAAAATTCAGCTTAGCTGGAGCCAATTTAAGCCGCAGCTACAATGGCTTCTCAGCCGGTTCAGTTGAATTGACATATTTGGAGCTCTGTGGTCTCCTGCAATAGGTTCTGCGCCATTTCCTAATGTGCGAGAGGCTGTGTCCATTTAGCCAATTAACGGCTCAGCTACAGCTTAAGCTGAATTTTAGCCATTCCAACCTCACAGGGAAAGTATCTGGGATGTCTCTTTGACTTTTCAAATACACCTCATTCTTGGCAGGGCCCATTCCACTCAAGTATATGTGAGTCAACTCTTGTATGGGTCTTGCCTAGATACAAGACCAGATAATCCTTTCATTACCCAGTGCGACATGTTTCAGAACTCACACGCTGTCATCAGGCGCAGTCTCGGTCTAGGTCCTTGAGGCCGCAGTGCCTCCATCGACTCCGTAATAAGCCGTGATCGCACTTAAGAAGACTTACAGCTTAATTTCACAGTTGGTCTTTTTCAGGATCGTCATGGCCCCCCAATCCACAACATTGCAATACAATGTTGATCATTATTCCCTGTAGATCCAGTGTACATTCCTTTCCACAACCTGAAAGCATCAGATTTCATCATGCAATGTTTCCACAAACAAGAGACTTGCATTCCTGTTTCTGGAATTGGCAACACTTATATATCATGGGAATGATTGCTGAAGGGTATACATGTTTCACTGAGCTTTGTCGCGCAGTCGTGCCCTTACCACCTTACAAAGGCTTAATAGATGACTGAAATATCATAAAGATTGCTTATTTTAGCCCTGAAGATATGTACTTTGCGAATAGCTAAGAACCCATGTGTATTCCGACATAAGTATCCGAGACATATTCTGAGGGTCAGAATATGCCGAGAATATTTCACATGAGCTAGGTTCAGAGTAGATCCAGCAGATGCCAGAAATGCAGTGCATGCTCCATTGGAACAGACATGATGACATGTTGGGGAGCAGATTCAAGGGAAAAGAAGTGTCCTGAATGATTCTCATCACTTCTTGTGGCTTTTCTGCAGTGCATGCTGTGCTCAGAGATGTCTGGCTTGGCTGGAAATTAGCCAGTGTCCTTTTTGTTGGAATTTTCAGTCTGGTGAATACTCACCGCAAGACCAAAGACCAATTATTACTTCAAACAAGTGAAACTCTGCGCAACAACAGAGGAAAGCAATTCTCAGTCAAGTTCCAAATGCAACATAAAGCTAAATCGGGAGTATTTCAGAAGCAAATTCGATCAAAATTGATCACAGCCATTTTCAAAGTCTGCTGTATCAGGCTCCTCTGTTGGAATTTATCTTGTTCTTTCAGAGAGCCTGATGTTGATGCTTCCATCACTCCATAACTGACATCCCTGCACTCAACATCTCAGCATGCCTCAGCAAATGGCATGTTGAAGATGTCCCACCTCTGCCAAGAAGTACAGTCTCTGCTTTTGTCAAAGACAAAATTTGAATCAATGATTGACAAGGATTTTTGAAGGAAAGGGGTTAACTTATGCAGGGGAGACCCTGCAGACCCCTCTTAGGCTTGCCGCAGGGCCCACTGCATGGTCCGGCGCTCGCTGCTAATGCTTCTTTTTTCTACTACTGCAAGCTTGCCATTTATTTCTAACATAGCAACTGCCACCTAGCTGGCCTGAACATTCTCAATGGCCTCCAGAACAGCAATGTTTTGGGGAGCTCTGAAAATCCAGGGTACACTCAAGACAGTCTGATAGTTGGGACTTGTAATTGCCACTAGGTGGTCTTTATCCCCTGATCTAGATACTAGAAATCTGACAAAGAGAAGAATCCAAGTACTTATGTTAGTAGTGGTGAAAGCTTTCACAACGAGGGCACTGCTTCTCTCCAGTTGTATTCAGACGCACGTCACCGCTGGCAGAAAATTCAAAAGATGCAAAAATGCTCCTGCTGTCAAACAGTTGCCTACTGTTCAGAATCAGCACACCTTGCGAAGATCATGGGGGACATAGCATGGGAAGCTAAGCTCTGGATTTACTACACAGTATGTCTCCAAGATGATATGTCTGGCGAGATAACTCTTTCCCGGTGGTTCTATGTCAATGACTTTGCGGCCTATGTTCCAGGAATTGTCCCCAACTCAAAGGGACTCAAGGAAATCAGAATCTGCAGAGTGGCGGAAAAGACGCTCTTGTGGCCAATAGCTAATGCGGAACCCTGTTGTCCAAATAGCCGGTGCAACGGTGGTTCAACCATATTTGATGACTCGACTTCTTCAAGAGTATGACAGTACCAAGCTTGAGGACAAATATTGAGGTTGAGGAGATGAAGCTGTGACAGTACCGGGTCGACGACATAAAGTTATGAAGGCTTGAGGACATGAATAGGCCATGAAGTAGGAAGCAGCTAATTGAACTACAATGCATCCAAGACCCCAAGGTACAACAGTACCTTGTTCTACCAATGCTGCGGGCCCTGTGCTACCAACCTAGCGGAGACCTTGTTATAACCGATCGCGGTGCACAGGTTCCCGTAAATGGGATTTCCGAGTATATACATATATAAATGATGTAGAGGAATGTCTGATAATCCTTGTTCCTTTTCCTTGTTTGTCTTGTCCATCCATCCCTGTTCTATCCCCGTTTGTCCACTCATCCATAAACTTCACTTCAGTTAAGTTTCAAGTGCCCTCTGAGCGTTGCCCTCTGACGTAAGAACTACCATGCCGTCGGATCAATCAATTATGGGCGCTCCCAAAGGATGGATCAATCATTGGATCAAACCTGGGCTAGTGTCGCTTATCTCTTTGATATCTCCATGGGCGTGTTGGTAGGCTGGTGTAGACCTTTGTGATATGCCTCTTAGTGACCTATTATTGTTCAAACAGTGATCAATAGTTGTTGGAACAGCAGCTTCTGTGGTACTCTTTACAGCCAGTGTCCTTTTGTTCATGTGGAGATTGAACAGTTGCTGTTCAATCCAGTTCAATCACTCTGGAGCTTGTGCACGTGCTGCATGTGGCTGCCCTGGTAGTACTCTTGGCCACAAGGTTCTTCTGTTCCTTTGAAGATTGAACATGTGCTGTTCAATCCGGTTCAATCAGTTCAATGATGACTGCTAGATCATTTATTTTGTGGAGTAGAAATTATATTAGGACTGTACATCATAGAAGTAATTCTCGCTCTGCGGCCCGCTGCTGGTTGATATATTCCAGAATTCCAGGCGCATCATCTTCTAGTAAGACTCCGTATCCTGCAGCCCCAAACTGGTCACGACATTGTCGCTCCATCTGGGAATACATGGCCGACTTCTGACGAGCATATGCACGAGCACCGCGCTCGCTATGTTCTGCAATCAAATTCCAATTCCTGCTCATCATTTTGAAACTGTCAATGCACCGAAGGAACTCGGCCTGCTTGATTTCCAGCTGTTCCTGCCAGCGTTCCATTTCTGCTTCAGCTCTGAACCATTGAACACTGTCACCTGATGTTAAATTAGTCCAAGCCTAGTGTAGCGAGTCAGTCATTCCAAACCTTCATCTTGCCAGTCAATATATTCCTGTTCAGTCATCTTTCCTGTTGCTGCCATATTCCATATCCAACCATCCTCTGTGATGGGGTTGGGTCCCGCTGTATTTTTTGATGACAGATCTGAGGGAAGGTGTTCTAGTTTCTGCCGCTTTCCTCCTGTAAAGGGATGGATTAGACCACTAACTCCAAACTTGGGACTTGAATATTACCTGTCTTTCGCTGCGAGACCTGTGTTCCAACAGCTGAATACAGTCAATTAGTCGCAGAGAAAGATCCTGAAGATACTTACTTGCATCAACATCCATATTGTCATTGACTGTGATTGGGGATATTGAGAGAATTGGTGCAGCTCGAGCTCGGAGACCAGTGGACCCCATGTGATAGAGTGCACCGTCTGAACGTCGAGAATCACCCATGCTGCGCTTTTCCATAACTGGTTTCCGGTATGTGTCCTGTATTGTCAGTTTTGGGAATGATGAGTTCATATCTGTCACAGAAAGAACATGAAGCTTGATGAGATAGCCTCGTGCAACATTGTAGTCATCAATAGCAAGATGCTGACGGTACTCAAGATCTCTGATCTTGTCTCCTGACCGCATGTTGGGAATCTGACCACTTTCCTGCTTCTTCTTATCAGCCTGTAGAACAGAGAGAGCTTTTGACAATGATTGAATGACCCGTATGGAGTCAAAAGCCTGGCCCTCCCGAAATTTAACCTCGACTTTAGCCATGTTATCAAGACCAAGGCTAATGCGGCTGTCATGGTCAAAGTCAGATGGTAAACAGAGGTTCTCATCTTCAGGAAGATGGCTGAATCTGCTTGCTTCGAGGACAGCATCTCCAACAGTGGGCATGACTTCTTTTTGGTCACGTCGAAGCTTGAGAAGTCGGACCTGAATATTTGCCCGTTGCTTCTCAACTTCTGGTTGGGTTATCAGCCCAAGGTCACTTTGGATGCACTTTTTAAGGTGTCTCCTAGCAGACCAATCAAGTAAAAGTCAAGCACTTGATAATAAATGACATACTGTGATGCTTGCAAATCAAGTGCCTCATGCAGGAAAACTGATATCCAGTTGCCACTTGGTTTAGATTGTGACTGCTGCATTTTCACCTCCTGCGCTAGTGTCTCTTGGTATATTGTATTTTGTGAAGGCACTATAGCTCTATAAGCATTGTGTAGAAAATATTGAGATGTGAACATACATTTAGATCGGCGATAGTGGTAAACACTCTCAATCTCGCTACCAGAGTGCAATCGGGGTTCTCTTGAGTGTTGGGTCCATGTTGGAATCCGGGACTCAAATAGCTTTGAGAGACTCAAGAAATGATCCCGCTTCTGAATGTAAAGGGACTTGGCAAGGGTAATCTCATCGTAGAGTGTATTGTCTGTACATTTTTGTTAGTCTGAGAACATTCACTCAACATGCACTTACACATCTGCATCATCTTTTTCCAATTCCAATCACTATGATGATCAATAATTGTGTCCTGACGGTGTCCACCGTTCATCTGTTTGACATGAGGACCGAGCTGGTTGAACTCAGGCCAGTAATGCTCAGCTGTCTCGCCATGAAAATGTCCAACATATTTCATATAGGCTGCGGCAAACAGATACATGCATGCATCCTTGTGGTTCTGGACATGAAGTGCAGGAATGCACCATCGCATACAATTGATGACTTCAACAAGGTCCTTGAACTTGTCTCCAAATCGAGTGCAAACATGGACACAGAATTGACAGACGCAGTCATAGCTGGTTACCTCGTCACTGCCTGATTGCCAAGATATTGGGCGATTGTATCGACGACGGCATATTGCATGCTTGAGAGCAAAGTCTGAGTTGGTAAATCTGAATCCAAGATTAGATGCTTAATCTTAAATGTCAATAAATCACATACCTTTCTCCATACTGCAAATCTACTGTGGATAGAACAAAAACATGTGCGCACTGGCAATTGACCACACCGGTGATTGTGCGGCCACAGGACGGCCTCTAACCCACTGCTTCTGTTATTGACAGCCTAGCGGGATTTTAATATCATCCGGAATGACCTCACTTGGGGTTTCTGCAGTGAGATCTATTGTCTACCATTCAGATTAGCAAGAGCACATTTAGAAGCATCTTGCACATACAATTGTTCACAATGAATATTCTCACAAAACAGCCAAAATACCTGCGCCAGCTGTTCCATATTCCACAGAATGTATATTTGTCATCAGATGAGCAACAAGATGAGCATAAAGGTTATGACATACCCTCAGTCAGCGGAACCTCCAGACCTGGACTACTTAATACAACCATAAGCTGCAGCAGTCTTGACGAAAGTTGGACTGTCATTCTATTTAAACTGTGTTGCAGTCCCAATTCTCGAAGAAATACCATCGTCGTTGCAATGTACGATAGTCGCGAGGCTCAAGCCTGACAGCTTTGACTTCGCCCTATGAGGCCCTGAAACCAAACGTCGACTAGACGCGTCAAGTGAAATGAGAAGTCATAGAGTGATGCCAAGGGCTCATGTATTCCACGAGGAGGATTGTTTGAAACAAATAAAAATCAATTAAGCTGGATTAATGGTATATTGGAGGAACTTAGTAGAGTACTAGGATTGCGTGGAGTAGTGGGGATCGCTGTTCGCAAGTCAACTCTACAGCATGATGGTTACTCCATCTTTTTAGTACGCCTCAACTTGGAGATGAGCAATGAAGCGACTTTGATGTGCCGATTACTCTCGATCAGCGCGCATCACCGATCACATTAGAAGTTCGCGCCACATGGCTCGATAGCGATTTGTGTACCCAATTAATTATAAATAAAATAAAAATGAAAAAAAAAGACAGAGAGGGAAATCCGCTCTGCTATAAGACATACCACAGATCCATGAAAGCTCTGAAACGGGTCTTCAGCCCTTTGTTCCTGCGGCTCATACACAAGCAGCAACATATATGATTACAGTGCCGCTGGATCAGATCTGATCAAGGAAAATTGGGGATTGTAGTAATCTATTTGATTATATTGAAGTGATTTACTATCTATTGTGGTTGAGCTGGTGCGCGATCTCTTTACTCTGCAGCGATTCGTGGAGATACTACAGCCGCCGAGTCGTGATCTTGATGAGACATCGGCTAGCTTTGACCTTAGTGAAGTCCGCATCCACTTTTGTCGTTTCATGAATTCCTCGAATCCTCGATCAGATGACATCATGACGCGGTACCTGAAAATTAAATTGACGGGAAAGGTCTCGTGATGCGAAATCGCACATGACTCCTACTGACAGTTACAGTTACTACTGATAAGATACGCTGGGAGCTGTGTATGTAGTCATTCTCTGGCCTGAAAGATGCTGGGGACCTGTTCAGACCGATTGCAATACTTTCCCCCGCGCATCCGGCAATGAAACGCGGAATTCTAGGTCCAGAAACACCCTCCTTGAAAGCGATTCAAATCAGAAGCATGTTAAGAAGCGGCCAAAAGCAGGACCCTTGACAATGTGGATTTTTGGGTGATCCGGAATCCGGACAAAATCAGGCCTCGAATTGAGGCACCTTGATCTAAATCCGGACAAATCTTGGCAGACGAGCCAAAATTTGGCCTTCCGGAGGCGCGAGAAGATTTTTCAGCTTACTAACCATCCAAAAAGGGAAATTTACGGTCTGCAAGGCTTGATTTTTGTCCGGACAAAATCTCCCTAAACGCCGATTTTCGGTCCGGACAAAAATCGACAAAAAATGGGAAAACGGATCATGCCTTTAGCCGCATTGTCGAGGGTCCTCCAAAAGCGCACCTTTGTGGACGCCCTTGATTTACTTCGCCCAGAGATGTCAGAGATGTCGAACCGAGAAGCCGGCCGACCTGCCACGGTGCTAAAAATAGCCTCACGTGATATCACCTCATCTCACGTCATCGATGACAGGATAATCGCCAGTTACGGGTTTTTCTTCCCAACCACCATGAGTCTGCCGAAAAAAAGTTATGCCGCTGCAATTTCATCGCCTTTACCAGTTTCTTCTTCTTCTTCTTCTTCTTCTTTCATACACTCTGTCCCTTCTTCTCAGTCGCTACCTGCGCGCCGCGATTCCCAAAGCCAACCCAATACCGATGGGCTTTGTCTCTCCAGCATGACGACTCGTTTGTCAATTCTATCTCATCAACCCATCGATACTCCAACAAACCCTCGTGCGCCAGCACAGCCTGTCATTCCTGTCCTCTCCTCTGTGCCTGCAATCGTTATTCCGACAGCGTCACATATGCTTCCTCATAGCCTTATTTTTTCTCGGAACGGTGTCCACGACAAAAGCGTCCGGCTTCCAGCCTCCGGACAATTCATCTGGATGCATCTGCCGGGGGAGCTCAAGGATTTATCCGATGGGACTGAGCTGTTGCTCGATGTGAAGCCACTGTCAGGGAAACAACCTGGCTCACGGACTCTGCATCTCGCCCTGGTCCTCTATTCACAAATCAACGAGCTGGCAAAAACATGGCAAATAAGCATTGCTTTGTGTCGCTCATTTTCCCAATTCGCTTCTCAGCCTCCTAATACGCCCATTGAGCACCTACTCGAACTACAACCGACTCTTGGAAATGCATGCCTCCCTCTGCCATTCTCCCAAGGCCCAAGCCTTCTGACCCCGACCAGCTTTGGCGGCCCGCTCCAAACCACCAGCATTGAAGCAAGTCTTATCAGACAGACATTTCTTGTCGCTAAGCCATTGATGGGCCTGAATATGGGTCGTCATTTTGTAAGTTCTGACATGTTCAAGTCTTGTTTCCGTCTCAAGCCTTTTCAGTTTGTGCCGACAGTCCCACCTGCGAGCGTTGCAGACGCGGACATTTTACGCATTCTGCGCTATGGTCAGGCTCTTCCCGACATGTTTCGCATTGTCATTCCACCGAATGCATCTTCGACGATTAGCTCACATTCCTTACATTCTTTTAATTCGCGAAGTGAGACTGGACGACATCACGGCGGTCACGGAGGTGCACCTGGACCTTCGTCTGAACCTAGGAGAAGCTGTCAGTCGAGTGCTGGCCAAGGTGATGGAAACCGGGGTTTGGGTGGCCATGGTGTCGCGCTGTGCAACTAATCGTCGTCTGCGTGTGAAATGATCCCACAATGCACTGGGATATTCCGACAAATGTTCTGGAGAGGTTCCGTCTCGAAGACTCACGTGAATGGACGGAAGGGCGCGCTTATCTAAGAAGGCGGAATGACACTTAAGTAACTCCAAGGCGGAGTCGGACTTTAAGCGGAAATGAAGTCAGAAGCCTTTGTAGAACATTGTGACACTAGACGCCGCCGTCATAGAGCGACGTAGTAATAGAACTACTAGATTTGAAGACCTTTTGACACTAATATGTAAGAGCAGAGGTTCAAGATGCAAGAAGTTTGTATTTAAACTGGGTACAGTGCAGTGAGCTGTGAGCTCCCGTAGTGGGGGATTTCTAACTAAGTACTTCAGACTGCCCTCCTTTTATACTCTTTTCCCCTCAGATCCCGTGACCTTCCTTTCCCTAAAACCAGATCGTGCGACTCTCTCCAATGCGGAAGGTGTGAATAATCATTTTAAGGAATGTGCGAAATAACCCAAAATGGAACCAAAGTCATCTGAATTCAGACCGTGTGAGTGACTCAATCGGGAACAGTGAGAAACTTTGTAAAATGAAAAGATCCCTTTCCAAAGACAGAACATGTGAGGTTCCGTATTTGAATTGTGTGAACTTTGTTGAACCCAAGCAGTTTTGCCTGCATTGGTAACGTGTGAGTTTCTCAATATATCTGGTACTTTGAAGTTCCGCTTTTGGACTGTGAGAACCTTCTGCTGGACACCTTCCGCCCTCTGCTTGAAATATACCAAGTCCCTCTTGTACTCAGTCTTTCGTCCCTATCGTTCCACCTTATTGATTCCTCTCTATCACTTATGTCTCCTTATGCGAGCTCAGCCATTGCTGAAGCTCGACAAGTCCCCCTAACTGAAAAATCGACAGTCCCCTGTCAACAATTCCGCCAATTTAGTCTCTTTGTGTCTTTGTAAGCAACCCAAGTCTCCGATCAGCTTCGTTCCCTTTTTGGATCTTGCCCATTTTCTCGAGTTTCGCCAAATCTTGGGCCTTTATGTACTTGATTTCTTCTTCTATATTCCCTATTAGGCCATATTGCCAACCCTCATCATATAAAAGGCAGGAGTTTCTTGCTCCCTAGGTCCCCAGAGACCTTTCATCGATCTCTACCCTAATTCAGCCTCTTATACCTCTGTTATATTTTCTTTTTCAAAATGACTTTTACTGCCCATACCGCTGCCTTTCCTGCTGATAGCGAGCTCGCTGCCGCTTGGAAGCTTCAGCACGTCGCTTCCCTCGCTTCCCACCTTCGCACTACATCCTTGCGCCTTCCCTCTATCAAGGCCCACAAGGCGGTTATCGCCGATTTTGGCCGTACATTGGTTGGATTTGAGGTACTGTTACTTTCCTAGTACTATTTCGCTTTTCTTTAACTCTTTTTGATCAGAATGACCTCATGCATATCGACTCCGCCAGCCACTATAATCGTCCCAACACTCTTACTATGCATCTTGACTTCCAAACTTGCGCAAACCATCTCTTGTCTATTCGTCATCATTCCAGCGTTATCCATGGAGATCCCGCTGTTCTTCAACTCATAGAGCGTTTCGAACAGTTTCCGCTAGGTGGATATTTTAGTTATCACCAAAGAGTTCATGCTCCTTGTTTCCGCTTTTTAAACTGTTTTTGATGCTTTCTTATTTAGCTCTGGTTTGATCATATTGCTCGCGAGCAAACTCTTTCCGCTGGGACACTTCCTGCAGTGAATCCTTCCGCCTCTATCGTCGCTCCCCCGGCCAGTCCTCCATCTTATATTCCAGTCTCTCCCCCTGAGATTCCTAGTAATTGGATTGAATGGGTCCCAGCACCGGCACCTGTTAAACCAGAGATTCTGGATACCCCAGTGGTTCCGCCTTCCTCCCCAGTGCCCGTTGCCACGTTCCAGTCAATATCAGGTCTAGGATATCCAGAACCTATCTTGGGTGCTGTATCTGGAACCCTATCTCCCGCTTCATCTGCCGCTGCTCATGCCCAGCATGCCCTTTTTTATGCTGATGACTCGACTATGGCTCATCCTCAACCAGTCATCGCCTCCAGCCAGAGCCACAATTTCCCCAGTGTCGATGGATGGGAAGAGTTGATCTTCGGGGGTTCAGTCAGTCCTATAACTGATCCTGACATGCCAGCTCTGGTCACTGCCCCAGTTTCCCCGGTTAGCCTGTTAGTCCAATATTCCCAATTCCTTAGTTCTTTGTGCTAAACCTATTTGTTTAGTCCTAGTTCAGAGCCTTTTATGATGCAAGTTGACACTTCCGCTTGTGCCCTCGGAATTGAGCTCGGAAATCGTGTAGTTCCGCCTCCTACTCAGTAAGTTCCTTTCCTTTAGTTCCTTTCCCTTTGGGTTCTGTTCCCATTTAGTGGTACCAATCCATACTCTTTTCAATTCTGATTATTTGTTCCAGACCATTTGCTAGTTCCCCTCATCCCAAAGTTTCTCAGTCTCCTGTTCTGGAATTCAACTTCGATGAAGTCTCTGTCAACGCCAATTTTCATGGCCATGTGTACGTCCAACCTCTTGGCTTTCGAATGGTCCCTATTCATTTCCAATCATCTCTCCTTTATCAGCGGTTCCTCCAATCAACGCTCTAGACGTCGTTGCGGTCGTGGTGGTCGAGGCTGTAACCGTAACAATCAGCCCAACCATCATAATAACCGTCCTCAAACTTATGGTTCCGCCAACACGTCCCATGACCAGCGTTATGTCTATGATCGTCGCAGGGCCATTGAGTTGGTTAATCAGTGCCGTGCTGATATTCGGGTCGCTACTTTCTTGGAGGATACTTTTGTTACCTCTTTTGACATCCACGAACATGAGCTCTTGCCTCGTGATTTCTTTGCTTCCAATTGAACTTGTTACTAAAGCTTCCCTCCCTCTAAATGTACCCATTCTTATTTTCGCTTTCCTGCTATTTTCTTTTCTCCTAGCCAGAGATGTACTTGAATATTTTGTTGACTACTTTAGCCAGTAGTCTTCATATAATCCAAAATGCGGCTTTCTTGTTGATATATTGTCCCTTTCAACCTTGAGTGACAGACTTTCATCTTATATGTCGGAAAAAAAAAAAAAGCCTCATGAGGCCTCATGAGGCCTCGTGAGGCATCTGAGGCAGGGCCGGTTTCACGAGGGATCAAGAGACAGGCTGTACGATCACGAGATGATGTGAGATCAGGGGAATTCTCACGAGGTAATGTGAGATTGGCCGGTCTCATGATACTGCCGATTCTCACGAGATGACGTGAGAATAGCCGGTCTCAGGACGCTCCCGATTCTCGCGAGATGATGTGAGAATAGCCGGACTCATGACGCTGCTAATTCTCACGAGATGCGGTTGGTCTCATGACGCTGCCGATTCTCACGAGGTAATTGTGAGATCGACTCTAGTCTCATGACGCTGCCGATGCTCACGAGCTGACCTGCGTACTGGCGATTCCTCGAACCATCACATACCTCAACGGAATAAAAAGCATTTATGTCTTGGTACTTCTATTACTTGTCGTATTTGACTTGGTCTTACTGTGATGCTATCTTTTATCTTATTTGATCTTCGCGGTTATTGTTATATCTTATCTTCTAATGTTTTTTTTTCTTGTCATGTTATCTTATTATATCTTATCTTGTTATATCTTATCCTGGTTGGCATATCTTTTTTAAGGATTAGTTTTCCTTCAGTGGGATTCGAAACTTGGAGCTTACTTTTTGTCTTAGCTTATGTAAAATGGGTTAGGGTATATTAAGGAGTCGATTAAGACCCCTAAGCCAAGCTGGCTTATGATAATATTGCTCACAGCTTGCCAAGACAGGCTCCGGGCCTGCCTCGACAATAGACCAGCCCACTCGCCCCAAGGTAATGTGTTTAGATATGTGATTCAATATCGAGCATATGGACCTGGTGCCAAGTTGGTGAGTGAACTTATGGATGTAATAATTCTACTCACCTCATCGATGAAGACAACACCAGGGACCACCTCGGCTACTCCTTGGTCAACGTAGCTTTTGACGACCTTATTGACCTCTCTCCGAAGCTTGTCCGTGACTTCTGTACGACCAGTCTCAAGACTACCCATGACGCTCATGATGTCCTGGCCACCTTGTGGTCGAGCATTGGCAGCGTTGAGATCGCCCAAAGTCACGTCTTGGACAAGCTCTTTTTGCTTATGTACCTCTCCTTTCGGTAATGGGACGTAGGTTTCTGATTCGAGGTCATATGAAGAGGCATATGCATCAGAGCGACCAACACACTGTAATGGCATTCAGCAAGTTGGGACAAGGTTCAAAGAAATCGCACCTTGACAGCACCTGTATTCGCCTCCATGTAAATCACGTCTACGATTTTCTCCTTCAGAATCGCCTCGTAGATGCTGGGGTCCAATCTGAGTTGCTTGGTTCCCTTGACCGTTTTGAGGCCGACCACAGCATGAGAAACAGTTTTCCCATAGCCGCTCAAAGGATTTTCCGATTCTGTTGGCGTCAACTCTGTCACTTCGCCCTCGTATACGTCTTTTGTTTCTTTTATTCGAAGACCTGTACGGTTTAAATCATGCTGTGTTGGATTAGAATGCCAATTGCTCACCAATTGCTCTTCGAAAGGCCTCTGCGAGAACCTCAGTTTTTTTCACCTCTGCGCTGTAGACCTCAGACCCAACCATAGGACAAAAGGGAATTTTTGACCCAAGCTCATGCGCGACGGCCAATGCTAGAGCCGTCTTTCCAGTTCCTGGTGCTCCAACCAAAAGAAGCGCTCTACCCGAGAATTTGCGGGATTTAATGAGATCTACAACGATACCACACGCCTGAGTGAACGGTTAAAGAAGTACCGAAGGAAGAAATAGAAGCTCACTTCACGAGCCTTATTTTGGCTGACAAAACCAGCACCATCGAGGGCAGCAAGGCCTTCTGGGTTCAAACCGAGACCTTTGATATGGGAATGGGGTGCTATACGTGAGGTTCAACCAGAAGAGGTCGATGGTGGTGGTACTGCATTGTGCGCTGGGGCCCCGACGTGGATGCGGTCGACGGTTTCATCAAAGAGCCGAAAAGTTGCGGGAGGACACCGACTTAGCGAGTCACGTTGTTCAATAATTTTCTTTCAAAGTTTCATCCCCGACCATGGCGTCCGACATCAAGTCGGTCATTCACTTCAAGAATAAAAGGATGCCAGGATATGAGAAATTTATCTACATGCAACACTGGAATAACAATCTGGTTGAATTTGAGTAGGCTGCCGTTGTTGGTACATGCCAGAAATCGGATAGACTCGTCTCTCGACCCCCACAGAGAGACATTGCCTCTCTTCCTGAGCCTTTAGTGACGCGTCATGGGATTCCATGGCTTCCAGTATAGCTCTGACTCGAATTGCCTCATCCTCTGATTGTTCCGCCTGTTTCCGTGCCTTCTCCCACCTCTTGACGTCCTTCTTGTAAATCCGGGACCATTCCGCTCTATGCTCCAATGTTATCGGTAGAACCACTAGGGTCCATGGTCGCAGTTGCAGCTCAAATCTGCAATTTTCTCTGTACTGCTCAAGCTCCTGCCAATCCATCTCTAGCCATCTTGCTTGGGCCTCTTCTGTGCTAACAATGCCCAGCTCCTTCACAATATAAGAAACCCTGCCAGGAATAGGGAAAGTCCTAGGCTGAGACAAGATGTGATCATGGTCGGTGCTGGCGAGTTCATGGTTGATAATATGGACGGAAGACAACTGTGGGGCTTCAGCAAAGTCTCGAACGCAGATCCCCATAGCCTGTAAAATGGCGACTCGCTTTTCATGCGTCATGAGGTCGGGATCATTGTCATCGATGATGACAGTCGGAACTGGTGAAGGACAGCGCTAGAACAGAAACGGAATGATGAGCAAGAGAAGTTCGCAGTGGCTCTGAAAAATATACTTGCTGAAGATTCTTCGTTCTGAGTGGATCCAAGATACGGAGCCACTTTGTTCATCGTTTGACTCAACAAGTAAAAGGGCACGTGCCAGAAATATTCGTTGGATCTGATTCACTTGACCTGCGAGAAAGGAAAAACATATTCTACCTGTACGCTGCAAACTACTGAACGGACACAAAGTTCTGAGAAAATATGTGAGATCCAATATATTGTTGTTGACAGTGTCTTCCATAGATCCGGATTAGCAGAGAGATAGCGTTGAATGAGATCTCTGGCCTCTTCAGCAGTGAAGCGGAAGAGAATATGGACTCGGTCGACATACCGGGAATAGAGTCGAATGGGATTGGACATCTCGGTTTGGTCTCGATATTGAAGGAAGTTGTTTGGCATTTGGGGAGGTTCCGCCATCGCACTCGCTCGGGGAAGAGTGAGGATCACAAGGTCCAGAATGAGACTGGAAGACGAAGCTGAGAATTGAAGTCCACGAATCAGACCATAAACATTCATGTGGGCCATGTCTTTATAGGTCAAGACTACAATGATCTCATCAGCAAAGGAGTAACCAGGGAATAGTAAATGTCGGACTGGTGTTGTTCTTCGTTGTAATGTAGTCGACCAAATTGTGATCGAGAATGGGACGCAGAAGACGATTGAGCAAGGTCAAATCGATCTTCTCGTACACTTTGGACAGCACGGTTTCCATTAGGACGTTGCATTTGCCCTCGCTTGTCTCCCAGATATCGGTCAAATTGTTGATGCCTTGACACCACTGCAAAAGTTGTTAGAAAAGAATGGACAGAGGCGATCGACGAACCTTGTAGACCAGTCATGGAGGAGGCTCGGTGTCCTGCAGAGGATATCAGGGTCATGTCAGAAGTATCAGGAGATTAACTTGCCGCAGGCTTAATCCACGCCGGGAATAATCCTCGCTTGTCCGCCCTGCACCAAAGGTTAAATAAAGATACTACCACCCGACAAAACCAAACAACTTACTCGAAGAAGAGGAATTGATCAAGATACTGGGACAAAGTTAGAAAGAAAGCAACAGAGAAGAAATTCATGAACTCACAGCATCCGTAATCTTCTCAACTGGTTCAATGTCATAGCACGGAATGAGTTTATCATAAGTGTCAAAAAACTCGATTCCCGATTCCTTGAATGCTCGCTGGATGAGAAGAAGTCGCTTGATGCGAGACAAGCATTCGTGAGGGTTGTCGTAGGCTTGTTCGATTAACGCCAATTCCCCAAGCTGCGACTGATCGAGACGACCTAATCTCGGTGTCAGTATATCGGCTCGGAATCACGACAGAATACTTGCCCTTGACGGAATAGGCCTCCTTCAATTTTTCCAAAGCCAGGACCAGCAGTTTGGTGTCGTGCTTTTATGACAGAGGGCTTGAGGAACATTAGCAACAGCTCTCAAAAAGCAGCATGACTGCTTACGGGAATGGAATAGCTGCAAATTTGCGACTTTCGAGCCAGTGGACAGTGCTCGAATAGATAGCAACAGCCTCTTCTGTCGTGATGTAGTCCATCCTTGAGGTATCCATTCTGTCGCTCTTGTTCAGCCTTGAGATAGAGCCCTGTCAAACTATTGAATGTGGGTGTTAGAGCTCTGTTAAATCTACGACCGCTTTATTGACCGTTGCACCACGCCTGATACGGTCTTGATTGTAGTGAGCGACACTAGAAAAACGTTAGATCATTCGGAAACGAAAGACGGTTGACTTACGAGCACCACCAGTCGGCTTTGCTCTTGATATATCGAAGGATGATGTTTTCAATCGCAGTCGGCATACCAGGGACCTTCCATGGAACTGAACGATTGTATCAGGATAAGATCCAGAGCGATGGACCATGTAACTCACTGTTCGCCTTCCAGCATTGCCAGGCCTCGGACAAGTGCTGCAAAATAGTCTTCGGCCTGTTCTGCTTGATGGACTCTGACATCGTGTCTAGGATATCGTGCATAACAGGAGCACGAAGCTCAAGATCATAATGCGATTCCACACGCTGCTTGGTGACCGTCTTGGCTATCCCTTTGCTATTTCGACCTTCAAACTGTCGCGCCAAAAGATTGCCGAGCCTAAGAAACCGATAATGTTAGATCTTGAACCACGGGGCCCTAAAAGAGACATGCCAGCATTCCAAAAGAGGCATAATACCCCGCATAAAAAAGAGCCAGACCCGCCATCCAGGGGCCCAGAATCCGCAGCCAGGACCTTTGCCAGTGTTGAATCGATAGTAGATCAAGTCCTTCAAGTCCTTCGTCATATGGACTTGCCTCATCAACTAGAAGAAGCCCGATAAACAATTTTAGTTTGGAGGTTGGAAATGTTTCTCACCTTGTATTTGTATCGATAAATTCCAGTCTGCGCGCCAATGTGGGCAAAGATGTACTGCAATGCGTCAGCGAGCTGGAATGCATCGACATTGCCAAGGCGGAACTGGACATGTGCGTCGATGACAAGTTTGGTGAGACGAAGGATCTCGCGACAAAGATGGAATGCATTTCCGAAACGGGGCTTTTTACGCTCCTTGGTGGTCAGCGTCCTGTTACGAGCATTAGGAGGTGAGAAGATCAGAAAACACAGAAAACACACTTGACGGGCTTCAGATTCATGTTGTAATCGAGATGGAGATAATTGAGATTCTGTGATAAAAATCGTGTTAGTTTGTAGATAGAAACAAAACGGAAAAACTCGCCTTTCGGTGTATCAACAAGTTCAGCATGTTGTAGCCTTGTCGACAGACCTGCAGTCCAGCCTCCACCCAATCAAGCTTTCTCGTTTGGAAGAACTTTGTCGCCTTGAGTTGACGGAAAAGATTCTTTTTGGTCATAGCTTTCTCGGGTCTTGTCCTCAACTCGTTCAGTACGTAGCATTTGAGAGGTCGAAATAAAACGCAGGAAGGTCGGGGTCGTCTGTACGAATATAGACATTTTTGGGTGTATGGTAGGGAGAAATGCGAATGGAGCGAGGAAGGGAGTTGTACAAATGAGGGAATGCTACTTTGTATTCCGTTCGGATCTGTTGACGAATAATGACCTTGTTAATGTTGTTGAATTCGTTCCAGTCCTCGTCCTCGTCAAATGTTTCCATGTCGCGATACAAAGGTTCGAATTTGGGACCACCTGGAATGGCCATGTTGAGAGCCTTGGCGGTGAAAAAAGCCTTTCTGTCAAACAAGTAGCTGTCATTACGGCCAGGCTGATCAGACAACAAAGTCCTGCCTAGACGGTAGAGATTGGCCATGACGGTATGATGGTCCATTGATCGAGGAAGTTAAAATCTGCGATCCGTTAAATAAATGATGATCTAGGAGTAAAAGGGGTTGAACGTACCCGTATTGTTGGGAATACAAGACTTGTGTACCAGCTAAAGGCGGGAGGTTCATATACTGAAGCACTATCAGTTTCAACATCGAAGAAAGAGATTGGACTTACGTTCGTGGTGGTCAATGTGGCGTCAGTGAACGACGAATCATCGAACATCGGATCGATTTCTGGTAAACTTCCAGCAGCTTTCCAATCCCCCAGAACCGGGAGAGTCGGGACGAACGATGTCGCTTGAAGCGACGCAGTGAACGATCCGCGATTGGTTTTTGTCGCAGAAATCGCCTGGCCGTTCTATGTGAAATGCGACACAGCGGCTGGCGCAATAATCTCGATCGGTGTGGTTCCATTCAAGTCTCCGACAAAATTCAAGGTGCTCCCTTGGATCTGAGCGGTCCGCAAGACGTATGGTCCAGAAACTAGGACACTATATATATATATGTTAGGTTTTATTTGATAAGAGGATAGATAGAGACCTTTGATTCGTTCCAATGCCGAAGAAATTTCCAAAGGGAGCTGTTGAAGGGATAACTGGAGCATGCCACTGTAGCGCCGTTGGTTTGTCGAGGATCAGTGCGACGATTTTGGTCCTTCCAGATTGAATTGTGATAAACTGGGTACCTTGGAGCGTGTAGCTCAACGTTAGGAGTCCTGAGGAATGATTGGAGGATGTCATGGGTGCGATGGTGAGATCTACTGTGGGAGCTGACGAGAAGACAAAGGAGGTTTCGCCGGTTTCTCCAGCTGCGGCGTAGAGAACTACATAATCTGTGGTGTCGATACTTTGGTAAATGGTCAGACATGGACGAGAGACGAAGATGAGAGCACATACGTCATCCAGGTCATGATTCTACAGCGAATGAGAAATGTAGAAAGGAAGGACAGGAAAGACGGACTCGGCAGTAGAATATAATATCCTCGTGTTGCTCAAGCCAAAGACATAGTCAGTGACGATAATCTTGCTATTACGTCCATTGAATGTAATGACTCCACTCTGCGGAATAATCAAGGACCCTTGAGATGTCGTTACATTGATTTGCGTTGTAGTCAGTGCCGTCGATCTACCCCGAGAATGAATCACAGCTCAAATTCAACGTGAATATGGACCTACGTAAGGCTCCAACCATATTGTATGTATACCATATAAATACAGTATATACCGTATGTGTATGTGTATATGTATGTGACTTTTGAAAAAAAGTATACAGACAATTAACATACAGTATATATGGTTCATACAGTTCCCACGCACCCAGGACAGAATTCTGTCGAGAACCAGGAGATATATAGGCAATATGGCTCAACTACGATGCCACATATGGTTGCTGACCGTTCTGTCATTAAGAATGTCAAATTCATGACGAATTTGCTATTTGATGATGTGAGTTCAATCTCCGCGATCAAACTCCGCTCAGCCCCGCTGCCGAGGCCTGGCCCAACATGGCCAATCTCACTTTAGAGGACTAGTATTCCATTTTTCAACCAGTTTAAGGGGAAAAACTCAAAATAAGGATCATTTCCCTTCAAATTCAGCACAATGTAGATGGTACTGAATAACCCTCTGTATACCCTATATATACAGTATATTATATGGTTATACTGTATACTGTATGTATGAGCAATTCTGGACATACACATATAATATGGTTGGAGCCTTAGACCTACGTTGATGCGTCATGTCGAGTAACATAGAATCCCGCTCCAGTGTCTGGGTTTCTCAGTTCGGCAGCATGGATCAATGCCGACGTGGTATAGTTGGTCCCATTGGCAAGGAGGTCTGCTCCCAATAGATCTCGCGAGATGCGCAGGAAAAGCCCTACATCTCCTTTCGTAAAGCGTCCTGGATGCGGTAAAATGACCAACCTTGCAATCTCATCTCGTTCATTTTCGAGTTGGCGACTCGATTTTCGTTGATGCCTGTTTCGCATCATCAAGAAACAGTGTTACTCGTCGGAGGGTACGCACCTCCGCCATAATCTGCGAAGGAGTCAGATATAAATCACGCTTCAAGGATAATACCGACCATATGAGCTGTACGAAACAGGTGCTGCTGTTTGTCCCCAGTTTGTACCACCGAAGAGCACTGTCAAAGATTGGCCTTCAACTTTATCAGGAGCAAGTATAAGACGGACTGTAGATGCTCAGTATCGTAGTCCTTTGCGCACTGAGTCGCATTGAGTACAGGCTCGAGAAGTCACCGAACTTGACTCACTAATTCTCCTTGTAGAAAACATTCTCTGTCGATCAATCAGATATTGCACCCGAGTGATACTCTCGCGTACCATAAGTAGCATCAGTCAAGCCGTTCGCTGGAACCTGGTCAGCTTTGTTCATCGAACAAGATTGAAAACCTTACGCCCAGAGTACTTTTCGTATCCTGTTCCACCTCTCGGTGTCACAGATCCCCATTGCAAGAGGAAACCACCACCAAACTGCGAGTCACATTCAGCTTGAGCCACTGAGACAAATGCGAGAGAGCTAACCTCGGCAAGACAAACCGGATTGCTCGGCGCCACAGCCTGATGTGCAGAGTAATATATAGATTGCACCTGTGCCCAGCTATTCGCTCCTTGTGGGTACGAGTCTCCCTTTCAACCCTTTAGCCCCCCTTCACGGTTTCAAAGGTTGCGACTTACACAATAAATATTGACCGCGCCAATACCAGGCAGTCGACGAGCGGCTTAACATTGTAAAACCAGTTGATAATGGCCCCATCTTCCTCGGCGTCCAAGTCGAGCTGAATAGCCTCGAACGGGTCAATGTTGAGAACATTGTCGCCATAGTCCAAAGGAGGCTCTTCGTCGTCAAATGGAGGAATCCGCATGCGCTTGAAATGTCTACGGTCACGCTTCTCCCTTCGCATAGCCAGCCACATTGTGCTTGGCCAAAGATGGCTTCTGCTAGATGCGCTGGATGCTGGTGACAGCCAATGTTCTGGGTTTGTGTCCTTAGTGGTCCTGTTATGCGATAATTGAGGCGTCGAAGGACCGTCAAATGCCATATTATCTAGAGAGATATTGATTAGCCCAAGAGAATCAGTTAATTGTGTACAAACCAAGGTCTTTTGAATGGTCCAAGCCATGACCGTCGATTTGGATGCCCGTAGCAAGGTTGAGGGTCGAGTTCAAGAGTATTAGGTAAACATGCCAAATAATGGCCTCGATATTTTACTTGCAATACAAAAAAAAACGACATCTGACGAACAAGAGATTCCGAGGTACTGATGATGCCAGCTTGCTTCCTATGCCCCCTTACTCGGCCATTCTTTCGAGCGCTCCATCAGGCAAATTCCTTTTGACTGAGTCACTAGCTTCACTGCTTGCGATAGAAACGGCCGGCGAAATTCTTCCTCGCTCAATTTCCCCGAGCTTGGATCTCTCGACTCGGGGTTGGTAGCTGTCGCAAGCTTCCTGGATCAACCCCTTCAGTCTCTTTGCCAACTCTGATAGAAAGTTGGGATCCAAGGCATGTAAAGCGGCAGGAGGAGAGGTGGCGTAGTAGATGGAATGATATCCAGTCACCTTGATCCCGAATGTATTCAGGGTCATTGCACAGATGGGACAGGCATGTTTTGAGGCGGCAACGATGAGGGATTCTAGAAAGGAAGCTGGTATGTTCTTGATTGTTGCGAGATTGAGATATTCAAGAAGTTGAAAGAAAATCTCCGCGACGACCAGTATCTCGGCATGTTTCGTGCCACTCCACATCCTGACCTTGTGAAGGTCGCGACTGTTCTCGGATGTCGTTTGTGAGTCAAGCAGGCCAGTAGTGAAGCAGTGCTTTATGAGCTCGGGAAGCATCGTGGCTCGATTGTCCTTGTCCGGTACTATCTCGAAGAGCTGAGTAGCAACGGTGGTTGCTCCGGAACCACCTCTCCATTCTGCATCGACGTAATCGAATCTGATCTCAAGCCTAGACCGCGCCCGCTCAAAGTGGTCGAAATGGTATGCAATGAGGTCGACATCGCTCAGGGTGGCTGCATACCGGAGATAGGCTGCCAGCTTGGCCGTCTTTTCTGGCATCGGGTTAGACGGTTCCAAATCTCGCAATTCCGCTTCTGCTTCTGCTTCCGCAGCGAGATATTCCCGCGCTGCTTCAATTTTCGCCTCGCCCTTCAATCCACCCTCACTCCGAGCTTCGCTAATCACGACCTGGATGTCCCGAGTTTTGGTAAGAGCTGCGCCCTGTTCCTCTATGTTGATCAGTGGCGACCAATGATCAGCCCACGTCCGAAACATCGTGGTTCGGACAAAATTTGTGATAATCGTCGAAGAGACTGCGCAAAGATTTGAGAGAGCGCTGTGCCAAAGAGAATTGTTGGGGAAGCGTTCGACGACATCCTGTGCCATTTCGACACAGGCGGCCATGCATTTGATAGCATAGATGATGATTTCATGGTATTGTTCCCAATTTTCCTCGTTATATGGTCCTTTGGGGATTCGGAAGGCAGGGTCAAAGTTGAACGTTTTGAAAGGAAGTCCCTTTATAAAGGACTTCTTGTCCCAATCTTGTCTGTACCCTTGAATCGGACGTAGCATCAGAATGATGCATTCAATGCTGGCTGATCTCGAACTGGTTGCAGCGAAAGTAGAACTGATCAGTTTCAGGTAGCGGGCATCTGCATTGGTCTGAGGTTCAGGCTTTCCTAGTTTATGCTGCAAGGGGATTTCAGTTGATTTATATAGCAGATTCAATGCCACATACCAGGCGTGGGAAATGTATCGTAGACCAATCCGCATCAGATCTTTTAGCATCGGCTCTCAGGATACCTGCGAACATGCTGGGGCCAAATATACGCGAATTTGTCTTGTCATGGGAGGAGAAAAGTATGAATTTTTTGAACCGCGCGAGATAAAGCAGTCTTTGCTCTGGCTCGGGGTGATTCTGGACTTGGTTCATGTAGAAAGTGATTTGGTTCAGTCGCCACGGAAAAGGCATCCTGCAGGAGCTATAATCAGCTTGGCCACAAGTAAAAACTATATGACTTACTTCGCCCATTCCTGAATCGGAACTTGTTTTAGCGCCTTGCCTGAACACTGGATAATGTTGTCACGGACAGGGAGATCGTGAAATTTTGGTCTGTCCAGATGGGCTGTGATCTGGTCGTAATAATCGGCGACCTGTTCGTGTGTTGGGTCCGAAATTCCAATGCTTTTGAAGTGCTTTTGTGCAGCCACCGTCGGAGGCCCGTATTCCGGGTTCTTTGCGACAACGACACTGACGATGCTCCCTTCAACATCGGACGTGATTATTCCAAAATCACTTGTCTTGGGAATGCTGAAGCCAACGGCGACCACGTCTGCCTTCGTCACGCACATTACTTGAGCCAGGGTGGAGGCAAAAACCTGAGATGCGTCGGAGACATCGCAGTTTTTCGGAATGTGTTGAGCGCCAATTGAAGCAGGTAGCAAGCCACCCTGGTTGAGTCCCCGCAGGAAGTTGGCGTGATCTCGCAAGTTTTGGAGGTTTTTTGCGAGCTGCGCATCAAGCTCATTTGTGGAGTTGGTGGGCCGATGGTGAGAAACGTGGATAAGGACCGGTTCCGATTGAGCTTTGTTCGCTTCAGCTTCGATCAAAGCGGACGCTGGCTCGTCCAAGGAGCGTATCATTGCCTCCATTATCGATGGGTCTCTGAGACCAGAAACGAATAGGGAGTAATCTGGATCGTCCCTTGGCCAAGGTACTTCTTCCATATTCGGACAATTGGGCTCGTCAGAATCACGAGCACGACGACGGGCCGGCGATTCATGCGAAATCACAGTTTTGCTTTGTGAAAGTGGAAGACGCTTTGAACCTTTCGAGGCTTTTTTACTTTTGTTATCGCGATCCATCGTTGGTCGATGGAGGTGTACTGGATCGATGAAAGGTGCTGAGGATGCGTGCAGGGTCCTTGAACACCCTGAGGCCGTTGGCCGTCAATGCGGCAGCGTCGGCCATCAATGCGGCACGTCTGATTCTTCAGCACGAATGAATACAAGTTTGTATTGAAATAACTCTAGTAATACATCTTCAGGAGTTCTGCCTTGGCGCGTCCAACGCCACATTATACATGACATCCAGAAAAAAAAGACGCAATGATGAGAAATGGCGAATATTCGCCCAGTGACAAGATGAGCACGAAGGCTGACAAATCGAGATGTACATCGGCCAAGTTTCTGCTCGAGGTCATCGATTCAGATAGTGAACAAATAAAAAACAAAAGACGAACCCGTGAACATGTATTGGAGCTTGTTTGCAGTAACATAGTCTCCATCTGATGCAACCAGCTGCATCAGGCGCTCTTCAGCAGTGCCGCCGTTATAGGCCGGAAGACTTGAGCTGGGGGAATTCAGGGTCGCTCGTACGGACTGGAAAACCGGGATCGCCCAGACGGATTTGCACTTGCATCGAAGGACTTGGCTCTTGAAACGAAGCCCATTGACGTCCTGATCGGATTGCTTCTCCGGAAAAGGCACCCATCCCCCAGAGCCCCGCCTTCATGCACCCACAGAAACGTAAAGACGATATGGCGAGAAGATTGCCGGTGTGGTATTCCATAAAAGGAGTGAGACCAAGTTATCACGAGGGGAAGGGGAAGCGGGAAGCGAGAGAAAAGAATGGAGACAAGACAGAATGGAAAAGGGAGAGAGGAAATGAATAAAAGCCACGAGAGAGAGAAATGAAGGAAAAAAGAGGACACAAAACGCATCTCCATTGACAGCCCCAAACCCGATCCAATATCCAACATATCTCTTCTGGCAGCAGCGGGGTGTGTATCATCGAGCTGGGAGACAAATTCGAGCTTGTTGAAGCCGAGCCTATTGTTGAAAGCGAGCCTATTGTTGCAGCAAGGCCTGTTGATTGTAGAGTAGGCCGCAAATATCCAGCCTCGGTTCTCCGATCTGCAAGGGGTCAGTGAAACGTCGGATCGACACAATGGAATAGAAGGAAAGACAGAATAGGCGACACGACGAGACGGAATAGAAGCGACGAGGTGCAAAGAAAACGAAATAAGGACAAGGCAAGATGGACAAGATGGACAGAAAAAAGAAACGAAACAAGAACGAAAATCCTCCTCAAAAACACACGTTGACGAGGTGAATCGGATGAACTAGATTGAGACGGGTGGACCAGAGATGAACGAGAAACGTGAACCAGTGGTAAATGAGCAGAGAATAGACGAGCCAGCAATGAAAAACAATTTCCAACCCCAAAAAATGAGCTCACTCACCGCGCGCCCCTTTGACGAAAATGTCCGTAATGTCGTATGTGAATCCCCCAGTCGATTCTTTATCGCCATATCCCTCATCGCCGTCGTCATAGCCCAAACCCGTCGTACATGTAGACCTGAGAAAGGGTATGAGCGGAACGTCAAGGGGAAGAAGAAGAATCGTCAAGGGGAAGAAAAAGAACCATCAAGGGGAAGAAGAAGAATGACCAAGGGAATGACGAAGGAGAAGGCGACATATTGAAGACGAAGGAAGGAAAGAAGAAGCCAAGATCGACGTACCGTCTTATCCGTGACCTTCTGCCTCAGCGACGCCGCAATATTCTCCGGCTCGATAGACAATTCCAAAGCCCCGAAAGATCCTCGACCGCCTTCTCCAGGCCCCGCTGGTTGTCTTCGAAGAGGTCCTTGTGGTTCGATTTGGCGCGGTAATGAACAGGTAATAGGCCATGCATGCGGCATTTGTCGACCTCTTCTACGGTTCTTTCATGAATTGGACCTGGGAGCGAGCGTCACCGAAGGAACACGATGAAAACGAGGAAGAGGGACCCAGTAGCATTGTTCCGGCTTGGCCTCCGGTAAGGACTGGTGAAGAAAAAGTCAGTGCCGATCCAATAAGGCCATACATAATGCAGGAAATCGAGATGGGAGAAGCGGAATCGCTTCGACAATGAAAACGACTGAGTCAAGCAGGGCGAGGACAAAGCTACACAAGGACGAGCGGGAAGAAAGCGACATGGACGAGCGAGGAAGACGAGCGAGGGAATGTAAGGACGAGGGCAAGACCAAAAAGTGCGAATGAAGTCTTACCTACTTAGTCTTAAACTACAGACTTATTCAATTGACGGAAGAGGCCTGACTCGAGATTGATCATTATATGGTTGAGGAAGGTCAACGCTTATTCCCATGGGTAGAAGACTGACGCTAAGAGATGAGTAGGTCGGGGACATTGTCGAGGTAGAATGATCTCGTGATCATCACGTCTTATTGTCCGCGCTATTATGGTTCGCGGAGAAAGATCAGCTCTTTCTGTCCCCTGCACCTTCTGTGGTGCCCATCTGGATCCTCGGGGCATCAAGAACCACCAATCTTCCTGCAAGCATGCTCGACAGATGAAACAAAATGTAGAGGATTTCCTAGCGATGCAACAGTCAATACCTCCAAGTCAGAACACAGGCTATTTCTCTGCCCCAGGTATGCATTAACGGTGAACCCATTTTTATCAAGTTGGAAGGCCGTTCCAGGATCCCCCCCGGCGCATATTCAACATTTCCATCCCAATTTACCAGATGGCACGTATGATGATTATGACGATCCTGGTCTGTCCCTTCTTATCAAGCAAACTATAGCTACTCATGAATGATAGCTCTCGATGATCCTCATGGCGACACAGGTCTTATTTCTTTTGTTCTTCCTTTACTTACAAGCATTGTTGATGGAATTCACAGGTCCGAATCTTGATTCACAGTCCGAATCGGATGATGGACTGCAGATCGACGATATAAAGATCGTTTTTCATCCCTCGAGTGGAGAAAAGACCAAGATTTCTCATTTCCATGAGTATGATATTGATGGATATCCTGAACCTCCTCTTCCAGACCGGCCATGGACACCCTTCCGAAATCGTTTGGATTTTGAGGTGGCAGAGCTGGCTCTGCTTTGTCGGATGGACAAATCCAAGACAGCGAGACTGATCTCGCTCTTCGAACGTGCATCGGCTGGCCGGGAAGAATTCACCATCAAGAGTGAGTCCGAACTGCAGAAGCTTTGGGATCTTGCGGGGAAGAGAAAAGCCAATGTAAGTGCCCTGAAATAGTTTGACCGCCGAAATCTGACCAATAACTCACCCAGTTCAAAAATTCTGTCGTTCGTGTAAAATACAACAAGGAGGATCGAGAGTACAACTTCCTGCATCGCGACTTGTGGGACTGGTCGATGGACCTTGTTAAAGACCCTAGGCTAGCATATGCTTTCCACTGGGACGCTTGCCGACTATACAAATACAATGGTGACCAATTTGTACGATTTCTAGATGAACCTTGGACCGCCGACAATTTTTGGGATATTCAGGTAAGCGGTATTCGAACTCATTTTGGACTTCTCTGAGGCTCTTTTCTTTACAATAGTCAAAGCTCCCTCCAGGCGCTAAACCTCTACTGTTCATTTTCTATGCCGACAAGAATAAGCTGTCCACTTTTGGAACAGAAAAGGGCTACCCTGTAGTCGCACGTCTCGGCAACCTGCTCGGAGATGTACGCAATGGAGCAGGCATTGGTAAGGGCGAAGTCGTCGGGTGGCTCCCAGTCGTAAGCATCAATCTTCGTCCATCTATCAACTGACATTGATTTCGATAGGTTGCCAAAGAGGCAAGCGAGGCGGGGAAGCAGAAAATGGCCAATCTGAAGAGCATCGTTTGGCATGAATCCATAGACCTGCTTTTCATCAAGATCGCTGAATATTCTGAGAGCGGTAATTTTGTCCAATGTGGCGACGCTCTCCTCCGCCAGTTATTCCCATTCGTGGGGATCATCTCCGCTGACTGCGAAGAAATGTACGTAATATAGCTTTGAGCTCTCCAATTTTGCTATAATTGATCTACAGGTTTATCGTAAATCTCGTCCGGGGAACAGCAAGTCGACACTCATATTATAAGTGTCTTGTTCCCCGTGAGGAGCTCTGCGATCTGTCCAAGAGCTTCGTCCCGAGAACAGTCGAAGATATGTTTCAGGTCCTGCAACAAGTTGACAAACTCAAGTTGAAGGGCGAGAAGGAAGACCTTCTCAAAGAATACAGCATCCGCCCGTTCATGGTAAAGTCAATATCCATTGCTCTAATTTATCTCACACTGAGCCCACTCCAGAATGCATTTGCCCGGGTTGCCAATACAGATCCTCACGCAGCCTCATCTTTTGACGAATTACACACGGATGACTCGGGGCTGTGGGGAAAACATCTATTCTCCCAGTTCAAGTTGCACATTGATGCATTAGGACGATCTGCAGCAACCGAAATCGACAACAGGTCTGGATTCATTCTTGAAATTACCTGTAAAAGTTGATGTTTTGTCACAGAGTTAATTCCTTTCCTCGCTGGAGGAACCTGAATCATTTTTCAGCAATCACAACACTCAGTTTCAATGATGGCCACAAGCATTTTGATATTTCCAAAGTAAAGTCGGGAAGCTCAATCCGTACCCGTGATTTGACCACATATCAGATATTCCTTTATGTGGCGCAGTCAGTGATCACTCGCGAAAAGGATGAAGCAGGTTATCAGTTGCTCAAGGCCCTTCGCGCCTATATGAATGAGACAATGTACACGCGACTGTCTTTGCAGACTACTGACACTATCCAGTATGGGCGTCAAGAAATTCTAAATTTTGGGAAACTCATCGAGGTATAGTCAGGCTAATATCAATAGCCCTCAATCTGATCGATTTAACACAGGAATATGATACCATGACCGCGAACACCGATTTTCAGAAATCGTGGAATTTTCCCAAGTTTCATCTACGCCAGCACGCTTTTGACGATATCATGCAAAAAGGGACAATACGACATTTGAGCACACGAACTAGCGAGAAACTGCATGGTCCGCTGCGAAAGATATATCATGAGCAGACTAATTTCAAGGATGTTGGTGCACAGGTATCGTATCGATGAATGTGCCACTCTGAAACCCTTCGCTGATGCACTTTTTTCTAGATTCTCAAAATCGAGCATCGGTTGGCTGTAGCACTCAGTATTCGCGAAGACCTTGGAGCCATTGATGACGCCGCGTCTAAACGACTTCGGCTCTTACTTGAGGAGCTCGATGATGAAAATGTGAGCCCGCACCCAGAAGATAAGGAGGATATCTTCGAACGTGTCACCATCGGTTCCAAGGACAAGAGGATTTCCTTTGCAGAGCTAGAGGAGCTTCGTAGCTCCGATGCCGCTTTCTCTCGACTTCATATCCGTCTGGGGGAGTTCTTCACAAAGGTGTTTCAAGCCCTCTCAATCCCGCTTCCGCAAAACAGAGCGGTCCAAATCTCAAAGCATGACACGGTACTGTACTTGCATCCAGATCCAGATTGATATTTTCTTCTTATTGTTCGAAACAGATAATCCCCTTCAAATTCATGTCTGTTGCCTTCCAGTCGACCGTCAATTGGAAACTTGCAGACAATTATCTGCACTGCCACCCTAATTTCCACGGTCGTGCCCGCTACGACTTCGTTTTGGTTAAAACCTTGGGGACTCCCTTCTTCGGCGAGCTAGTGTATATGTTCTCATCCATCGTGGATGAGAAGTCCTATCATCTGGCCTTGATCTGGCCTTATGAAGTCGTGAAACACCGCAGTCACAAAGACAGAGACTTGGGACTGCTCAGGGTACGTCGGCGGGCAGGTGTTGCATCCGAGATCATTTCTGTCGACACAGTCATTCGAGGAGCAGTCGCGGTCTCCACTGGTGAAAATGACCATCACCGTGATCGATTCATCATGGATCTCCTTGACGAGGACCTTTTTTTACGCATAAAGCAGCTTTATCCTGGACATACCGATAGCTTTGTAGGTTGATTTATTTCGTATCTTCGTCCGGATTGTAATATCCCTAATATTAATATGTCGCCAAAAGTCAGATGTCATATCAATGACTGTGGCGTAGTTGGGCCTTTTATCTTGCAGCGCAGGGATTTTTCATTGCCACTGAAAATTGGTTTGAATCGTGTCTGATCGGATTCAAACGTGGATCTTTGTGCTCGATTGCGATAATAGAGTCCAAAAATAGCGATCTTTGCCACATTTATGTTTCCAGGGTCCATTATGACATCTCGGGCATCCTCATTCTCAACCACGATCTCGACAGCCTCGCTATGGCTCACCGTGTCAATGACTCGAATGGCAATCCCATGCGATTGCCTCCCCGTCTTCCCAACTCAAGCGCAAGTCAGCCGGTAATAGAGAATTCATTTTCGAATGCCAAGCTGTGATTTGAAAAAAATATCAGAGACTTTCGATGTTACAAGATGCCCAGCAGCGACTGGATGAGGCTGACAGCCGAGAGCGAGCCTTGGAAACTGAGCTCGCTAATCTGAAAGCCCTTCTCCAGCAACAGCAACAAGGCCCGAGGAAGAAGAAACATAACCCGATGGCCAATGTCTCTAAATCAGTGGACACCTTTTTGAAAGAAGCACCTAAAAAGTTCTGCGTCTTAATCAATCCATTTCCTCCTACGGACATTGGTCAACAAGCACTCCCAGATGTTCCAATCTCCGAAGACGAACGCTTCGATGACCGCCTCTATCCTTATTACCTCGATGAACAATATCGAACGTTCATAGTCGGTGAGACTGGCAACCTCCCAGAGGTACTCGATTTGGCACATTTACCCGAATTCTGCCACCAGGTGTGTTAAAATTCTCTCTCGACTATAACGCGCACTAAAATCCTTGAACAGTTCGTCAAAAATGTAGGCGTTCAGCGTTCATACGCAGTTTCTGCTGCTAGAAGCCTTGGTCCACTCGTATTCGGGACCTTTTTCCGTGGACATTATCCTGAAGGAATCTTCGAAGCCAAGAGTGGCAGTCAGATGGGAGCAGACTGTGAACTGTTCAAGAAGTTGTTGGGATACAAGTGGGATGCCAAGAAGAATGGCTACATCTACGCACAGTTTCCCCCGCTTCTCCATGCCGATCCAGATAACCCGAGTGTCTCTAATCTTTGGAAAGTAGAGGCAATAGCGCAGGTACGACTAAACAGCCTTCCAAGATCTGAATTTGACCAAGTACTGATATTCTATTATTCCCAGATTACTCGTAAAGTCGTGTTCGCCGAGAAAGGATCAGCCAAGTCCAATGGTCACAAATGGGGGGTCGTGACTTGCACTCTTCCCATAATCGCATTCAGCGCTGTACTTGTAGGTCTTTCCTTCAGTCTCAGCTTTTATCCTAATCGGAACCGTTCAACAGTATGTGTTTCTGGCTTCCCCAGACACTGAATTGTCTGCAAAAGGAGACAGATCTCGTATCGATTATCGTGGGCGATTCATCGCGTATTGTCGAATGTTGCATCGATCCCGCGAGTCAAGGGCAACAAAATCAGTGGTCGACTTTTTCAACAAACAAGTTTTCGCAAGACTGCAAAAACCAGTCAGACGCATTGACTCTGATGTCAACAAGGGCCTCGATGAGGTCGATGGGCTGCTTCGTGAATTGGCGGTCCTTGAAGGTGGCGCGGAAGATGCTCGCCAGGATGATGATGGCGCTAGCGACGAGCCGCAGTATGGACGACCTAGCGATGACGACGAGCCGCAGTATGAACAATCTAGCGATAACGACGATCTGCAGCACGAACCAGCTGGTGATACCGATAATCCAGAGCATGGACAAACTAGTGCCAGCAATGAGCGCCGCGACAACTGGTACAACGCTGACCAAGACCCTGGAGCTGTCCAGGACTGTGGGTCTGACTTAGACCAGCCACAGCATGAGCGAGACGCTCAAGATCTTAGTCCTCTAACCAGTCAAAGTGAATTGTCGGATGCAGAAGTGCCTCCTCCTCGTCAATTTTCGCGAAAAGTCATTCACTTGGACCAAGATAGTGATGCCGAAGAAGGTATGTATGCTGGTTATCCGAAAGTAACCCGAATAAAAATCGTCGACAGAAGCGGATGATCCACCACCCAGACCGACAGTTCAGGTCGAGCGGAGGTTGCAACGTCATGTTCCAGCTGTTAATGCTACCTTGGAAACTCTTCCAAAGAACAAAGGTTCAGCAAAGACATCGACGATGTTAACCTCAACGGCTCCGCCGACAAGGCAGCATGCTAAAGCCCAGAGAGGAAAGAGTCAACAAGATGATTCAACCGCCAAGACCAAATTGTTGAAGTCGGTCAAGTCAAAGTCGTCGAAGAAAGCTGATGATGTAGTGATCGAGCCGGCAGAAATCCCAGAGCTTGAGACGAGCAAGCCGCGGCGAGGAGCACGAAAGACCACTAAATAGACAACAATTTTATATTATCTCTTCATGGCGCTGAATTAATGATAGTACGTCGCAGCGGGCACAAAACTTGTCAATAAATAATGATAATGGACCTGACAACAATGCTTGGTAATAATAATATTTATAATTGGTTCAGCTGTCACGATGAGCCCTCTTTTCACTGATATTCCACCCGAGATTATTCTCCATATTCTCTCTCTTTCTAGCCCTTCTACTCAATGTTCCCTCTGCCGGGTATGCAAATACCTCAGAACGTTGGTCCTGTTTTCGCCAGAAATCTTTCGGACTGTCGTCATCCTCACGGTTCGAGCAAAATCTTTTGCCAACATTCTGGCTGCCAGCCCAGAACGTGGTCCTTGGGTCAAAGACTTGACCTTTGTTGGTTTCCTGTGAGTCGCAATAATACCTGCTCAGCTGCCTAGGTTACTCATCTTGGGTGTTACAGTATACTGTCAAATTCCATTGACCGTATAGTAGGTTTTGCAATCAACCTGGTCCGACTTGAGATGCCAGATTGGGCATCGGCGGGCTTTGGTGACTGGTTATTGCCTAGGCTTCGAATCCTAAAAATCACACCTTTCTCGGGCAGTGTCGATTCCATTCCGATTGGCGTCCTGGAATCCTTCTTGAATCGCCACAGGGCCATTACTCATCTTGATCTGGGCTCACGACGCCGTGGCTTGACCTCGAAAATTGATCTCCCCAATCTCATGGTTATCCAATGCTCTGATAGAGTGAATCTATTTCACTTCCTCGAACCCACCGCCAAAACAAATTCTATTCACATATACCTGACGACGGTTGACCAATTAGAACCTATCCTTGTGCGCCATTCATCGTGTCAACACTTGCTATTGACACTACTGTGTGACATTGGGTATTCCGTCGAGAAGCTTCGCAATATCTTTCGAGTTGTAAGGGGCTCTCTCTCTGAGATCAGGTCTCTAGGATTCATGGTTGCAACAGGGAGTATCTCCCTCGAGGCAAGTCACTATAGATATATCCCTTTTCACATTGCAGACTTATTGACATGCTGCGCTACAGAGCTTCACATCGCTGGCACTGGAGGAGCTTGACAGGTTTCAGAACCTGAGAGCTTTCGGATTGAGCTCGCCTCACGTTTATGACCCTGGACAGCAGCAGTCACTGGTGGCTTCTTACCTTCATTGCTGCCCCACTCTAACCGACTGTTTTTTTTTTCGTAAGTGGTATATTCGTCAGTTCTGATTATTATTTATTGCTGGCGCGCAGGATCTCGATTTCAAAAAAGCACGACTGATGGCAGGTATAAGGTGTTAGATGGAGGAAAGATCCAGTCGGTACGATCGTCTTGGGCGGAGTACACCTTTTCGTTGTGAGCATGTGTCAGTCGAGGCCTTTGTTACATCTTTCTTTTCTTTCTTTCTATGTCTTTCACCAAGCAATTGATCCATGTAGGTCTTTTCATCATTTCAACGATCGTCTACTCAAATCTCTACAGGTATTACCTTTTATATAACTCTCCAATCGTACGCCAAGTGGGTGCTACTCTTCCTGCTCTTTCGGCTGCAAATTTAATGTCCCTGTAGGTCCTGTAGGTTTATTCAGACATTCTGGCAGTCCATGTCGAGTCAGGTGCCCGCTATTGCTAGTCGGTTTCGGGCTGTGCAACGACGTCATGCCGGTCAAGTCGGTGTCCGTTCTATCCGGTGGCTGTACTGTGATCAAGGGTCACGTCGGTCACAAAGGCATGTCGAATGGCCGACGAAAAGAAATAGTCTGTCGACCGAAAACAGTCGGATGCGCAGGAGCGCAGGAGAGGGTCCTCTGTCCATTCCGTTCATGGTGAGTCTATCCGTATCTAGTCGTGCCCTGATCATCAAATTTTAACTCAGATTTTTCTCGCATTTGTAACTCTATCCTGGACCACCACCAGCCCAATGTCTTCAGCTGCTGCACCATTCTTCTGTTCTGTGAGTGTCATTCTTGTTCTGTGATTGTATATGCTACCTACAGGGTCTGACTGGAAGCTGCAGGACTGTTGCGAACGAAAATCCGGCCATTGTTGTGTTTTTTGCCTGAGAAATAAAGGCGACAGAAAACTGGTGAGTATCTATTCTCTTACTCTGTGTATACCTTGCTCACTCGCCAGCATGATTCGTTTGTCCCTGCCCTGGTCTTGTTTCGCCATTGGGAGAAGCTCTGCACTTGGTAAGTCTTTTAGTGAATTAGCGCGCACCACTGACATTCAATAGTGGCGCCTTATTCTTGTGCCTCGACTGCTTCAAGTTTCTCGACGTCGTCCGGAAAGCCGATATAATCGTCGACGAAGATGTGGTCATGGAGGGCGCCGATAGCGCGATCGATGATTTGGATGTGGTGATGGGCGAAATCGAAAACTGAGGTGATCTTGCCTTGGTCTCAAAGTCTACGCACTAATTGGGGATTTTTAGCGGTCATTCTACTCTCAATCGCGCTACGCGTGTGGTTCTGTTGAAAATTCCATCTTATATTTGTGCTGTGCTACTTTCGTGCTCTCGATGTTTTTTTTCTGCTCGTTGTGGTTCGTAATCGAAAGAAATACATTTTACTTTGTCATGTCGATCCTTGTGGACAGTTGTGGACGACGAGGGCTCGCAAGACAGGCGAACTCGCTGACAAGGGCTCACGAGCCCTGCGGAATCTCATGGTGCCTCGCGGTACTCGGCCCGGTCTCGCTTCGATATCACGAGACTCTCACGAGACTCTCACGAGGCGAACTGCCTCATGAGACGGCTTGCGTTTTTCCGACATACATCTCTATCTGAATGTGTTGTACGCCACTTTGTCATGTTCCTGAGCGGGAATGACTTTTTCGTCCATTTTACCATGATGCCGCTGACTAAATTCCTTGCCGGGCGTGAATCAATCTTCTCCACCGTGATTTCCGTGATTTCCCATATAATTAGACTTGAATTCCCACCAAACGCGACCCTGACTCCCATTGTTGCTCTTCCCCGTCATGCCTCTCAACATGTCCAACACTCGCACCGCACGCAACCATCTAAGCATTCAGACAGATGTCGTTGATAAAATCACTCGTAATCATCTTATTGCTGAACTAATGTCTTTCCGCCTTGTCACGTTGTCGCCTTTCATGACCCTTCGGCGGGCCGCAGAATATTTGGCGGCATTATTGTCCTATTTGGTGAGCCCGGCTACGTTTCTAGTCCCATTTCTCTAAATCTTTCTCATTCACAGCATTTATTCCGCCAACTCCCAAACCACCGTACCATAGGCGCTGTCAGTGGCGAAAGCACCGCCTTGGAGCTTGATTCCGATGTAAACATTCTTATCCTAGAATGTCTAACAACATGGGATGACTGGTATCGCTACTGTTGGAAGAACCCGGTTTCCCAGCAGCTTTCATCGTGGATCATATCAGGCCTTTGCTGTGATGCCGTATTGTCTGGCGGGATCCCTTCTCCTTCCTATCACCGTGATTCCTACCCTCAACGCATGTGCGAGTTTCGCTATGCTAGAGATGAAATGCATCTTTCCTCATTATTTTCACCAATGCTCCATTCTCTGGCAGAACTTCGGCATTCTCTCGACTGTTCCGCTCCTAGCTTTGTTCCTGTTGCTCCGCCGATTCTGAGCCCAGGAAGCACCAATTCTTCCACTATTTTTCAACCCTCATATCCCTTAAGTCACTATGACTTTCGTTCCGCCCGAATATTTCCACCGACCCACAAGCTGGACTTACTACCCGATCCGATAGTTGTGACTATCGATGTTCCTTCTTCGGTCCCATTTGTAGTTGTTGATGTCAATACTTCCTTGTTCCAGAAGGTGCCGACTATTGAAGAGGCAGGGGCTACAGGCATTCCGAACGTCAACGATTTCCGCTATGCCATTGGTGTTCAGCATAGTTTCGTTGAATTATTTCATGGATTTCCCAATACTTCCGCCCCAGTAGAAGAAATGTTGAAATGGATAACCCGCTTTCGTAATACCACTGTGAGTTTCCGCTTATGAAAACTTATTATCTGTTATTTCTAAAATTAGTTCTCTTATGCAGTACTCCCTCCGAACTGTCATCTCCATGCCAGTTACGCCTTTTTGGTTCTTCGGCAACTTGGGCCTTCGGTGCCAATCCCTTTATGACCAGCTTTGGTTCCTTTATGAGGGTTGGGGAGCCGAGTGCGACCCTCTTGCCGATACCCTTGCGCCTCGTTTCTTTGGTCGTGTTCTGCGATCTGGACGCCGCCCTAACCATGTCCTTGGTTCTGGTTGGCCTTCTGCCTCTATTTTCCACCAATCCTTGTTCAGTCGGCAATCATATGAACTTGCCAATGAAGAGTTCTTTCATAGTCTTCATGATGCGTCAGTTTCTCCCGCCATTTGGTATCTCTATGGCTCCATGGAGAATATATGGGAATTAGTTCCTCTGGCCAAGGATTCTGACCCTTTCTGGATTCATACCCCATTTCCCCAGGGCCAGATCGCTTTCTCATCCTCCATTATTCACCGAATTGCTCCAGAACCTCACTTATCCGATAATCTTGGGTGGGATAGAGTTGACGATTTCACAAGTCCCGATTTGGATATTGCTCTGGGTCCTAGTCCACCCAGTCCCTTCGTCTTTCCTCCAGCCCATAGCCCTTCCTATTCCGCCCTTATTCCGCCTCCCGTTCCCACGATCCTTGATAGCCCTCCAAGTCCTTCGCCTTCCGCTCCTGACCCCATTCAGTTGCCTGAAACTAAATATGTTTCAAAATCTGCTGACGTTCTGCAGCGAGCTTCTGCCTTGTGTCAGGAGATCAACTTTCTCTTCACAAATAACTTCGATTCTCCTTCCGCATCAGATGCTGGCTTTGATCTAGTCACGGATCACCTTCCTGTCCCGCCTTCAGGTACTTCCGCCGGTTCTGAGCCTGTCATCATTACACCTGATGCCATCAGTGATGCTCAAGGTGTCGCTCCTCAAGTTGACACAGAGCCCCAGATCCACCTTTCTCCAAAACGTCTACTCCCTCCAGTTTCCCCTAAACCATATGCGGGTTATCATTTCTCTCCTGAGCCTGATATTCCCTTCGAAGGTCCGGTCATCACAGCTGCTAAATTGAAGTCACCAAAGAAACGTTCCGCTTCCACTGGTACTTCTCAGTCCGCTTCCGCTGACGTCCGGAAGCCTTCGAAACGTCCCAAATTGGAAGATTCCGACAAACCGGCCGCTTCATCTGCTGGGACTACCAAATCTAAGTCCTCTCGCGAAGGAATTTCTGGAGCAGATGCTCCAACAAAATCCACTCGTAAACGTGGTCCCCCAGTTCACACTTCTCCTGACATACCAACTGGAGAGGTGTTCTGTATCTGCACGGGGCCGACTAAAGGTTGTACTTTGAATCCTGATGCCTACCCAGATGAAGTTCTCCGTCCGCTGGATAAAATGGTGAGTTCCCCTTTTTATTCCTGCACTTTTTCTTCTCGCTAAACAAGCTTCTGTTATCAAGGATTGGTCAGCTTTGGGTCATTCCTGCGGCCCTTGTCGTGCCAAAAACACCGCTTGCTCGGGTCATCGCTATTATGCATGTGATTCTTGTACTGCCCGTAGCAAGGCTCGGTGTTGCTATGTCCGTTCTGGACAAATGGTTGCCAGCAAAAAGGCGTTTCCTCAGTCTATACCAGTACGGCCAAAAAAGACTATCAGCACTTCCATTTCCCTCTTATCGCCTACTCCTCCAGTCCGGTCTCTTCCTAGAAAGGCCGAAAACAACTCGGGTGCTTCTGTTGCATCTTCCTCTATTCTTCCCAAATCTCCTTCACCTTCTCCACAGCCTGAACAGCATCCTGGTGAGTCCATGCTGGTCTTTTCCCAACGCTTGACTGACTGGCATGACCGCCAGGACGCTTGTAATCAGGGACAAGCACTGCATGAATTCTTCCTCCAAAATCAGGGTCCTAATGTTACATCTAATTTGCCCCGTAATTCTTGCTAGATCCTCTTCTTGTTTGCTTATATTCCTTCCATCCTGTATTTACTTGCGTTCTATTTGATAAATTTTACTTAGCCTCTGGTTGCAGTCTTAATAAAAGCTTTTGTGTTGCTTCTGATTTCTGCTATATGTGATTCCGCCATGTATACTTCCGCATATAGACTTCCGCCATATATACTTCTGCCATATTGTCTTCCGCCATATCCACGTGACAGTTGTCTTTCTTTTGTTGACTTTCATGTCACTTTCAGGTGGTCCTGGTCCCTCATGGTCTTCCCATTTTCCTCACACTGATCCTCCCCTTGTTCAACTCCATTATGCTGGCCCAGCCGCCCAATTATCTCCAATAATGAATATTTCCCTGCCTCCACTTCCTGTTGGAAAGAGCTCTACTTTTGAAGTAATTCCTCATCTAGGACATTTTCACAACCGTCTGGTGACCTTGTGGGAGCACCGTCCTTTTGTTGACCAACCATTGTCCATTGTAAACATCTGGCTTGAAAGTTTCGCCAATGTCCTTGTACGTCCATTTGCTTTCCGTATTATATTCCATGCTCATTCTTTTTCTAGTATGATGGTAGCCGAATTCCTCGCAATGAGTTCCTTGTGCCTTTCAGTCCTTTGCTTCTCCAAGCCACTTTTCGTGTCCTTGAAGCTTGTGCCCATTTCCTTCGGAATTGGATTGCAAATACCGTTAGGCCAGATACCCTTCACCCATTGATGTTCCACCGCCATCTGTTCAATTCAGCTTCTATTGACACCATTCTGTACCATGATCGTCCTTTCAAAGACCTCGCTACCCATTTCGGAACTCGCTGCGCTGCTGTTTGGTGCAATCTGGTGGCGGAAGCTCAAAATCAACCCTCCAGTTTGACTTGGGCATTGCTGGGTGACATCGCTGCATATTTTCGGGTTAGCAGTGTCCAAGGACCCACTGGATTCTTGTTCGCTGTTCATCAACATGCTTCTCCTAAGGGAGAAGAGCGCCGACTTCGAGTTTGTTTTGGTACTTTTCTTTTCTTTGCTCTCTCTCTTTTCACTCAAGGATATTATTCAGCTGAGCCCCATCATCCTCTGCTCCGCTTTGGGCAACAGCAAACCCTTCCATCTCGTTTTGCCCCATATCTTCTCAACCCATCCCCTTTTCCCATTCTTGAACAATTCTGTCCCCATATCAACAGAATATCATGTGGCCTGCCTTCCGGGTTTCATGATGAGATTGAGCCTCGTACACGGGATTGGGTGGTATGCATTCTTGTTGCTTTACTCTCTCTCTTCTGATTCCCTTTCAGAATTGGACTGCATATGGCGCTCCCTGCCTCAAATGCAAATCTCTTGGTGTTGAATGTGGCGGCCTTCGCTATGGTCCATGCAAATCTTGTCAATCCATAGGCACCTCCTGCTGCTATTCCCGCCCTATCTGCTGGGCTGATTCTACTACTCCTGTAGTTGGTGATGCTGCGCTTACTTCCTCTTTTGCCGACTGCTCTGGAGGATGGCAAGCTTATGAGCAACAAATTAAACATGTAGCATCTCTTATTCCGCCTATCTTGCGAGATGTAATTCCTTCTTCATTCAAGATCGTCACTGATCACAATTCTCTTTCTTCTAGTTTCCATTTTGACTAGATTTTCTGTGTAATTAATACTGGATACCTCTCTATTGGCAATGAAACTTTGGACTTTCCACAGTTAAATCTCATGTTCTAAGTCACTTTCCTCATCGCTACTGTCAAATCTCCCGTTCCAGTCTGGCGGAACCTGCGGCACTTCCTCATTCCCTTTGTATGCATCAAGATCTCTATGCACTATGCTTGTCTTGGTCAACTCATTAAACTCTTTGGGTGTTAGATCAATAAATTCTTCTAGTGGCAGAAGCGGAATGCTTGCACGTGCAAAGTAAGGTATGGTGCGGAAACCTCCAATTGGCCTCCGCAAAATGGTACCATCCATTATGATCCTCCCAAGTTCTTTGTGAGAACTATCAATGGTCCCAAGTATCGGGGCCATTGTTTGCGACTGTGGGAGTCTTCCACCCTTGTATTTCGTATCAAGACTAAATCTCCTAGTTTGAAATTGTAGTCCACAATCCTATTCTTATGGATTTCGGCAAATCTGGCTATAGCTGCTTGTCTGAATTTATAAACTTTGGTCCTCATTTCCTCTAGCATAGCTGTACGCTTCTGTAATTCTTTAGACCTTCTCACAATGAGATCTAAAGTGCTCATAACGGCTTCAGGTGGTGGAAGAAGGTATGTTGCCTCGTCAATGTCCAAGGGTAATATTGGATGTACTCCATGGGCTGCATAAAATGGGCTACAACCCATCGATTTTCTCGTTGTTACTCTTTCAGCCCAGAACACAGTGCAGTGCACTGGATACCAATCCTTGGCCTCTCCGTCGCACAATTTGATCAAGGCTTCTCGCACATCAAAGTGCTTTTTCTCAATCAAACCATTTGCTTTACTATTGTACCCTGAAATCCGAATGTGTCGGATCCCATATCTTTTGTCCAGAATTGCCAAAGCTTTCAGATATGGTGGTCCATTATCCATCACAATTTCATAGAGTCCACTCCATCTGCAAATAATGTCTTGAAATATCCAGTCTGCTATAGCCAAAGCATTTTCGTTCCTCGATGCTCTGAACTCTGGATATGATGTAAGAGAACATCGTCCATGAACTATCATTTTGTATTTGTGTGACGGTGGAAGGAACATTGTGTCCATGTATACTTTGCCAAAGAGCGGAAGCGGCATTGCGACTACCGGCGGAATTACGATTTTGAGTGTTTGTCTGACTTGACACTGATGACAAGTTTTCAGGTACCAGGTTATGTCCTTCTTCATCTGAGGCCACCAAAATCTATCTCTGATATTCATTGAGGTGACATATATTCCCTTGTGGCTCATTGCATCATGACATCTCTGTAGGATCCTTATTCTCTCTTCAGGCAGAATGACTATCCGATGTTTCCCTGCAGGGTCTTTCCGCCAGAGCTTTCCTTCCATCATGAAGTATCCAGCCACCAGTCTCGCAAAACCCCTGAGTTGTGTTTCATCCATCCCTTCCGGCTTTTCAAGCTTGTCGAGAAAAGCCTTAACTTGTCTAATCTTCTCATCGGCCTTGTCCGCTTTCTTCGAACGCGGAATCTTTACCAGTAGCTGTTCCTCTTTTGAAATCGGGTCCATCACTTTGTCAAAAGTTGCTTGGAAAACTTCATATGCACGGGAAACTGATTTCAGCTGTGATACTGGATTCAAGAAATGTAGAAAGTTGTATCGCTCATCAATCCATGAGTCGTAGTCATCTTCCGGTTCCTCCTCATCATCTGGTTGCGGAACTCTCCTCGACAGTCCATCTGGTGCATGGGTCTCCCCAGGTACATGTCGTAGTTGGAAGCTGAATAGTAGGATCCCCGCTACCCAACGATTGATGCTAGCTGTTGGCTGGATGTCAGGGTTATTCAACATTCCCTTAATATATGCCGCATCAACTTCAACTGTGAAGTTCACTAGTCCAATTGTGTGTAAACGAGTCTGTCGCAGGGCGCGGAACAAGCCATATAGTTCCAATTTCGCTTGTGAGTACCTCGCTTCCCTATCATTGAGCGGAATCGATCCAAATCGGTTATAGTGCCGAATCTTCCCTGTCTCGTCTAATTGGCACAGCACATATCCTATGGCTGTTGGTGACGTATCTACTCCCAATATCACTTCCCTTCCACATTTGTAGTCTATGGGCTTGAGTGCTGGTGAGTTGACAATGGCCGATTTCAGCAAGGCTTGTGACTTTTGCTGAGGTTCCGCCCATACAAAGGGAACATCTTTCCTGGTTAGGTCCACTAAAGGTCGCGCTATTGTAGCAAATCCTTTAATGGATCTTCTCATTAGACCGGCTGTACCAAGAAAGGCTCTGACATCCGTCAGATTTAGACATGGGCCCCAATTCTTGATTTTGGCGACTTTAGTTTCATCAGGCAGGCGTCCTGCATATGTGCAGCGATGTCCTACAATCGTGATTTCTGGGACACAAAGATAGGCTTTCTTTCCAGAGAAGGTGCACCCTACATATTTGACTCTTTGCACCACTCGATTCATATTGTTGAAGTGTTCCCAGACAAACCGCCTTATCCCAGGATTCTCTTTCAATACCTCATATCCTACCTACTCCATCCACTAATTCGTACCGAGTTCTCGGTCCTAGTATGGGTGCATCATCTATAAATGGGATGGTGACATCTGGTATCTCATCTTGGAGAGTGTAGTTAACATCTCCTTGAAAACCGGGACTGAATTAGTCCAGCCCATCGGAAGTCGTGTTAATCGGAGAGTCCCGAGCGGAGTTTGAAAAGTGGTGTAATCCCTTGATGATTCCGCCAGCTCTCTCTCGTCAAATCCGACAAACCAGTCCAACAATCCATAACATGCTCTTGCACCACAACTTTCTCCCAATGTCTCTACATATGGGGGCATTCCACAGTCCTGTATTGTGACCGCATTTAATAGCTGCAGATCATGTACCAGTCGTACGGCAGAAGCATCTTTCTTCGCTACTGCAAACCATTTTGACCGGTATGATGAGGTACTTGATTCATAGGTTCCTGTTTTGATCTTTGCCTTTACTGTGTCTATTATTTTATCAAATAGACCCGGTGGAATCGGTATGTTTTTCATCTGCCATGGTACATGTGGCATTACTGTCATATCCACTGGCGGAAAGAAATCCGTGTTGAATGCTCCCTTCTCTGTCTCATCCCATGCAAATCCATTGTTTTGGAGCATCATAAAATGGTGCATCAGCTTTCTTTCTTCAGGCCATAGGAAATCCCCTGGGTGTACCGAGTCAATTATATTTCTCCGCTCCTCTGTATATCTCCCAGTTGGTGAGAAGTCAGGTGGACAAGGGTTCAGAACTGGTAGAGTCGCTAGAGGGTCTCCGGTAATCTTCCTGATCACGCGGAACTCTTTAGGCATGGTTCCCAGTACCGGTTTCACTTTCTTGTCAACCGGTTTATACTTTTTCTTTGACTGCAGAAATACGTCCACTCTATCCAATCCTGTCTGCTCGCTGATTCTCTGTTGTCTTTCCATCCTTTTGCGGTCTTCAGATCTATCTGGCTCTGAATCCTTTTGATGATTCCCCCTAACTGATAATTTCAAGTCCACGGTCTGCCTGTAAGCTTCTGTGGCGCAGAGAAACGCTGCTTGCTCCCATGTAGGTTTCACTTTTCCTCATTCTGTCTCGATTTGTACATCATGTACAACATCAATACAAAATAAAAATCCAGGTATACTCGTGTTATCTTGCAATATCGGGGTTACCGATGTGAATTGAGGTGTCCTATGCGAATGACCATGACCATGTTTATAAACTGATATTATTAAAGCTAAATCTCCCTGTTCTGATTTCAGTTCATCAATTATGGAAAACCTGAATGGTTCTGTCTCTTCACTGAATTTCTAGCTATTGAATCCATTACATACCGCGGCTTTCCTCGTGGTGAAGTGGGGAACAGTAACTTCTTCTTTGTCTGCGGGTCATGCAATTGAATGTGGGTATCCTCACTGCTGTAATTGAACAGAATGCTTTCTGACAGGCAGTCAAAAGGTCTCCCTAGCAAGATATCATAGGCTGCTTGTCTGACAACATGAGCCTGAAGGAAGAAGTGGATTCCGCCAAAGTCAAATTTGAGGTTCCGTACTATTCCCAGGGTATGATCTATTTCCCCATTTGCTAAGCGCATTGGAATTATGCAAGATGCATCTAGTGGGATTCCCAAATAGTTCCATACTGCCTCTGAGATTGCCACAACTTGGCATCCTTGGTCCAAGATGCACTCTATGCTCTCTGCATTGGGTCCTACAAGCGGAGTAATGCACCTTAGTGAAGCGGATTCCTTTGCCACTATCAATTCTTCTGGTAATGGCTCATCGGGGTACGCCATCATATAGTTCTCAACTATATCTTCTGGTCCATATACCACATGGTACACCTCCTTGGGTACTGCCCCTGCCTCTTGTCCCTTCGCAACTGTAATTCTTCGGTTTCGGACATCATCATTGAGGAGCTTTCTCAATGGAGGGCTTATTGCTAGTGCATCACGAAGATCTAGCTGGATCTTTGTTTCTCTGAGGAATTTCTTGTAGATTTCCTCATCACTAACTGTACCCTGAATGTTTGTCGTATTCCGATAGGCCGGTTCCGCTGGGGCTGTGCCAACTACTGGTTGTGATTCTGATTCCGCTGTACGATATATTCTTTCACTATTTTGGCCAGCCTTTGGTTTGACTGCCTTGTCCTGAGGTACTAGCAAATCCTTATGTGGCATGCCATGGATTGGTTCTGTGGGCTTCTTTAATATTTTTGCCAATGGATCTGGGATCTTGGATTTTGTTGCCAATGGTGCTGTAGTTTTTGGTACCTCTGTCGACTTGGCTACCTTTCCTTTGCTAGGTTTCAGAGTTTCTCCTGTTCCCTCATTCTCCCGCTTTCGCTCAGCCTCTTCTCTCTGCTTCTGTCTTCTAGTTTGCAAGAATATATCCTGCGTACTGCTTTCACGACTCTGGTCTTTGAGATCCGCCAGAGTTCTTTCAAGGACCATAATATCCCGCTCTGTGGCATTGAATACCTCAAATTCACTCTCAGCTGTCAATTCCGCCTCTTCCAATACTATTTCCAGAATCCCTATGTCCTTAGGTGCTCCCTGCGCCATATGAGGTGGAGGATCTCGCTTCATTCCTATCTGCGGTGCATCTCTTGTTACTCCATTCTTAATAACCCAGTCAACCCTGTCAAGAAATAGCTCTCCGCCAGGGTATCCTGCTGGATTAAGACCATCTGGCATCATGACCTTTCCTGTCTGGTCTCGGATTACCTTTCCTTCTGTCACGTATTGGGCCAATTTTGCACAATTATCATAATTCCTACAAGTACCCTCCGCAGAGGCGACATGACTTTCTAGCTGGCAACGGCTGTCTTTGGGTGCTATTGGCTGATGCCTGAGACGGAACTGTCTCATTCCTTGAGGTCGGTACCGTAACATTCCAGTTTTCCCTGGACTGATATTGTTGATTCCGCGATGGTCCTTGCGGAACCTGGTTCTGGGTCTGTACTTGATTTGTGACTATTTGCATCAATATGGTCATGTTTGCAGTCAAGCCGGCCATCAGAGAGCTCATGTCCTCCATTTTAGACCTTTCCGCCGCTGGAAGATTGACATTCCTTTGCGCCACTTCTCCAGTATAGGGAGCAGTCGTAGTACCCTTGAGAATGTACTCTCCAGCCTCCATTAATTCTTCTAGGGTGAATGGATCATCTGGGAACCGATCAGGGAACTTTATAGAGAGTCTAGTCTTTATTTTCTCGCGGAACCTGTCATCCAGTCCCCGGAAGAAAGCTCTTGACTTCTCATTGGGAGACATAATGTTTTTGTCTTCCAAATAATTGGTTATGACTGTAAACTCCCTGACGAAGTCACCCCATTCTGATCGATTATGGATTCCGACCTTAGCCGTGCTTGACGTGAGCTGATCTACATCTTCCAGTGTGTAGCGTCTATCTGCTTCAGAGCCCGGATACAGTTTGAGGACTGCCTCTTGAAACATTTCCCATGTTCCGCCTGCAGTAACCACTCCATTAACAGTAACTGGCTTCTTATATTCCTTCAAGCTCATCCACAGGTCACTAGTTTCTATGTCGACATATCGACAAGTTCTTTCTTTCAATGCCTCAAGCAAAATAGCTGGATCACAGAGTCCATTCAATGTGCTTACATCCTGGAGAAACCTACGCAATGAGCGTGGATTTCTGTCAAATGCTGGTGCAGCCCGATCTCCAGGCAGAGGCATAGTTACATCCTTCTTGCTAGACATGTTAGAAGATGATTGATTAGATGAATTTGAAGTAGCAGGAGGAGTAGGAGGGCTAGAACCCGGCCTGGCGGAAGTCTGATTAGGAAATGGAGGTGGCGGTGGTTGCAACTGAGCAGTAGAGTTGCTAGGAGCAGAGTTATGACTAGTGTTAGGAGCGGAATGATTGATTGGTCTCGAAGACCCTTGAGATGCTTCTTTGGGTGTGTCCTGAAGCTCTAATTGAGACCAGGTCGCTGGTCTTAAAGTTGGAGCTGAGGAATGAAAGGGTTCGTTTTCAGATTCTGAGTTGTCTGTGGAAGCGTCTGAATGTACAGGTAAAGGCCTGTACCGGTGTATGTTGGATTGAAGAAACTCGTGAGTACCGGACTCCGAGTTCAAAGGGTTATAGAGTGCTCGAAAAAGTTCCTGTTCAAAAGTTAGTAGTGGAATGAGAAAATGTTTCTTCTAAAAGAAGATTTGTGGTTGTCTGGGCGTGAGTTTGAGAGCTAAAACCCCTCGCAGTGGGCTCCAAAATATGTGCGACTAATCGTCGTCTGCGTGTGAAATGATCCCACAATGCACTGGGATATTCCGACAAATGTTCTGGAGAGGTTCCGTCTCGAAGACTCACGTGAATGGGCGGAAGGGCGCGCTTATCTAAGAAGGCGGAATGACACTTAAGTAACTCCAAGGCGGAGTCGGACTTTAAGCGGAAATGAAGTCAGAAGCCTTTGTAGAACGTTGTGACACTAGACGCCGCCGTCGTAGAGCGACGTAGTAATAGAACTACTAGATTTGAAGACCTTTTGACACTAATATGTAAGAGCAGAGGTTCAAGATGCAAGAAGTTTGTATTTAAACTGGGTACAGTGCAGTGAGCTGTGAGCTCCCATAGTGGGGGATTTCTAACTAAGTACTTCAGACTGCCCTCCTTTTATACTCTTTTCCCCTCAGATCCCGTGACCTTCCTTTCCCTAAAACCAGATCGTGCGACTCTCTCCAATGCGGAAGGTGTGAATAATCATTTTAAGGAATGTGCGAAATAACCCAAAATGGAACCAAAGTCATCTGAATTCAGACCGTGTGAGTGACTCAATCGGGAACAGTGAGAAACTTTGTAAAATGAAAAGATCCCTTTCCAAAGACAGAACATGTGAGGTTCCGTATTTGAATTGTGTGAACTTTGTTGAACCCAAGCAGTTTTGCCTGCATTGGTAACGTGTGAGTTTCTCAATATATCTGGTACTTTGAAGTTCCGCTTTTGGACTGTGAGAACCTTCTGCTGGACACCTTCCGCCCTCTGCTTGAAATATACCAAGTCCCTCTTGTACTCAGTCTTTCGTCCCTATCGTTCCACCTTATTGATTCCTCTCTATCACTTATGTCTCCTTATGCGAGCTCAGCCATTGCTGAAGCTTGACAGCGCTTTATGCAGCGTTGACCGCGGTGGATAGACACCTCTTTGGTCAGTTGTTCGTGAGGGGTTTCGGGACAGCTCGGACTCGTATCTGTAGACTGATGACCAGAAAGGAACTAGAAGGACTATGGTGAAAGCAATGTATTGTGTAGCTTGAAAGGAATAGTAAAAGTGATAATATAAGGAAAGGGAAACATAATAGTCAACAGGGGAACTGGGGAACTAGAGTTCAAATCCTGGTGCTTTTATACCTGCTGTGGCTGTAACTATGACCTAATGGACGCGCATTCAAATGCTTCTTTTCCGCAGCGCTCATATATCTCAAAGCTTCTTTTCCAGCGCCCATATATCAAGCAGTGCCTCCAGGTCCAGATCAGGCCCTGATCGTCATGGAAGCATCTTCTCTAATAGCTGTTTCCGTGCTCAGCCACTGCTGAAGCGCTACATCTCCCCCCAACTTTGAAATATCGACTTCCCAGTCGATTGACTTGAATTAGAACCAGGCTTTTGAGTTCTGAAGGCCTTTTTGTCTGAAAAAATATATTCTGTGGCGCAGATTCCTTGGTGGCAAGATCCTGAATTGAACCTCCAGCAGTGCCACAGAATCAAGATGAGTCAATGAGGCATCTAATTATTGAGTTGTTTGGAAGATTATGGCAATGATCACAGCAATGAAGTCAAGGAAATCATGCTGGTTGTGAAATGTGACTGATTAAGCACTGTTCTATCTGTTTCGGTCACAGATATCAACCTGCTGGTAAAGGCCAAAGAGAGCTGGAAGACAATATCTGACCGTCCATCTCAAGGTTTCAATGAAGAAATAGAATGGAATAAAAGCTCTGTGCTTGCTGAATCTCGATAAAATGCTGAATAATTGCTGCTGTAACAAAGTCCCCACCAACCAGAACCGATGAGGAGCTTTCCGCATGGTAAAGCTGGCTCTGTCATTGATCGGTACCTGCCCTTGGTCTCAAGGTACTTGTGTTGTTGGTAGTGAAAAATCCACATGAATTATCCTGGCAACAGGTGCCTTTGTTAAAACTTGAGACTTGATGACATAAGAAAACAGCCGCGGCGGCTACTTTCTTAGTCATCCCTGTTGAGTAGTCACAGTGTGACAGTGTGCGAGTGATCCTGGGGGATTACAAATCTGCCAACGCAGTTTGAGTTTGGCTCTGTTGTTGTCCTGCATTATCTGCTGGCCATATTTCAGTCTTGCTCTATATTCTGCTCTATTCTGTCCATATCCAATCCTGCCATTCCTGGCCATATGTATTGTGATGTCTGTCACCGAGTCTAGAGCCAATGAAGAGTTGTGGAATTTCTGAATTTGAAAGGGGAAGATGAAAAAGCTGGCCAGCTAGACAAGAAACCTTGAGGTTTGCTGACATAATAAAACAGCCGGGTCGGCCGCTTTCTCCTTGTTCATTCCAAACCTCTCTTTTCCTTATTTCCTGTCCATTCTCAGCTGCAATCCACTGGCCCCTCTTCCAGTTCATGAAAATGTTTGCTTGTGGGTTAGACTGATCAAAGCCACGTAAAAACACGGAATGACACATCGAGACACATGAAAAGATTATTGAGACGCGCCAGGAAAATCGCCCGGCGAGCGACTTGCTGACTAATCCGATCGCCTCGGTTTTTATATTGACGCAGCCACCTGCGGAGCCCTCCATATCACATGATGTGTTGCCTTTCATGTTTGTTTCGCATTTTTCTAGGTGAGCTTTCACCATCCAGTCTTCAATTCCAGTTGCTTCTCAATCATGCTCTGATTCCCTGTTCTTCCAGTCCTTTGCATGTGAACTCATGCCAGTTTGTCAAAAGCTCATGAATCTCCTTCCAGTCATGAATATGCAGATAAAATAAATAAAATGCTGAACCATGGCGAGTTCTTGGTTGATTTGAGGTTGAAAATAATGAATCAATGTACCGGGACACAGTTTAATTATCTGTGGCGCATTTGCTGCGACGAAAGCATCTGAGTTGATATTCTCTCGGATGGCGATGCAGAAATGTTTTGGAGTCAATAGAAGGAACAGAGTTTGATTATCTCTGTTGGTCCTGAGTCATAGAAGTTGTTTAATTGAAAAGAACGCTGAGTCAATATGAATAGATGTCCGAATCGGGTGTCCTATGCGAGTTGCCGGTGGTGTAAACTGAAAAGACTCTCTTTATGCAATGATTGTCCAACCTGCGAGTCATTTCGGCTATGATAACCTCCTATCCGATACTGGTGTGCCACGTGGAAAGGTTATCAAAGTTGACTGTGCTCCAGTATTTGGGTCAAAGAGAGTAATATGCTGGTCACCATTTCGGAAGTTCCGGACATGGCTCTCTGTAAGAATATCAAATGGCCTCCCCAGAAGCACTTCATAAGGCGGATTACGAATGACATGGACCTGTAGATGAACATGGACTTCATCAAACTCGAATGGAATGTCCCACGCAGTGCCAAGTGAATAATCAAGGTCACCGTTGGCAGAGCGAATGGAGATGACATTATTCTCGTCGAGAGGAGCACCGAGGCGCTGCCAGACTGACTCGGACATGGCAACAACTTGGCAGCCAGGATCCAGGACACATTCGACATCTGCGAGTCTTCCAGCAATCACGGGACAAACTGCTCGGAGAGCCGAGCTTTCTTCAGCTACAACTATCAGGGAAATTGAAGGTTGATCCGAGTTATTGCAAAATTCTTCTTCATGCTGTGTATTGGACGAGCATGAACTGGAAACCTGAACATCCTTTAGTTGCTGAATCTTCATGTCATGAGACAGATTTGCTGATGAAAGCGCTGTCAAATCACTATGATGTGATTCTAGAGCGGTGATCTGTTGGCCTGTGATATTACATTTCTCGAAGGACTCGAAGCTTTCCGCTGTGGCATTATTAATCTCGCCACAAAACATGTCAACAGGCACAGCATAATTCCGGTGCCAATCATCTATCCTGTCCAGTATCCAGCATCCTCGCAATGTTTTAGGAAGTTCCGAGCCATCCGGAAGGAAGATGCGGTCAGAATTATCATGCTTGGATATCATGCGACGATGGAGATAATCTTCAGTTCGCGCACATGATCCATTTCGGACGCATTCGTCTCCTCCACAAGCGATACATCGCTTGGAACGAGGTACATGGAAATGAACATTGGAAGATCTTGGCGAGTGCTTCCGGTTTGACTGTCTCCGTGACCCAAAACTGCTACACTTTTCTTTCCTCCCAATGTCAGAGATGCCGCAATGTGAGTATTTGATACTGTTTGAATCTCTAGACCAAGGCTCTGGTTGTGAACAAGGTGTGAATTTGTCTCATGTCCTTTGAGAAACCGCTATATCTGGTTGAGCTTCAATTGATAGTTGCTCAGTTTGTTCCCTGATGTCCGGATAAGTCTCGGGTTCTGGCGAGATGTGGGTGGTTCCAATCAAGCCTTGCTCTCTATCCCAAATGAACTCAACGGCACTCAAGATATCGTTCATCTCGTACGGGTCACGCTCGTGATGATCCGGGAGCTTTAGAGCTAATCTCTCTTTCAAACATTTTGCAAGATCACCAGTGATTCCTGCCAGGAATCCGCGGCAAATCTCCAACTGAGAAATCCTTCCTTTGGAGAATAAATGGTTCACGATGACCGTATAATCTCGGAGATATCTTCCCCAATCTTTGCGGCTATGGATACCGGTTTTGGCGGCCCGGCCAATGACGTACTCGAGATCTTTGAGCTCATACAGTCGATTTGGGCAGAACCAGGGTACAACCTGAGGATCGCAAGCTTGAACTCTTCCCAGCTCTTTGTCAAAGCAAACTCTGGAATACCTTCCCACAAGTCACAACATGAAATATCAACATAACGAGTCGCATGAATTTTCAATTCCTGATCTGAAAGTGCTGAGCTATTTTTGGCACAGAGCTCGCGAAGGCGATCCATATCTTGGAAGAATCGGACCAGAGTCCTTGGACATGTTTCATCGAAAATAGGGGCCGAATGATGCCTGGGGGATGGCATGGAAATGTGAGGCATGGAATTGATCGTAGTCATGGTCATGAAAGAAAAGCTGAGTCAAGCTGGATCCCAGGCTCAGGGATTGACAGCGGCTACAGTTCCTGGTCTGAAAAGACCTCAAATGGTTTGGCAAAGTGTTAAACACACTTCGCCCAGGCAGACAGTGAGTCCTGGATGAGCTGGATGCCAAGATTCCCCTCGCAGTGGGCTCCAGTTGTCGCGCTTTATGCAGCGTTGACCGCGGTGGATAGACACCTCTTTGGTCAGTTGTTCGTGAGGGGTTTCGGGACAGCTCGGACTCGTATCTGTAGACTGATGACCAGAAAGGAACTAGAAGGACTATGGTGAAAGCAATGTATTGTGTAGCTTGAAAGGAATAGTAAAAGTGATAATATAAGGAAAGGGAAACATAATAGTCAACAGGGGAACTGGGGAACTAGAGTTCAAATCCTGGTGCTTTTATACCTGCTGTGGCTGTAACTATGACCTAATGGACACGCGTTCAAATGCTTCTTTTCCGCAGCGCTCATATATCTCAAAGCTTCTTTTCCAGCGCCCATATATCAAGCAGTGCCTCCAGGTCCAGATCAGGCCCTGATCGTCATGGAAGCATCTTCTCTAATAGCTGTTTCCGCGCTCAGCCACTGCTGAAGCGCTACAACGGTCAACAAAGAGTGACAGGTGAGCATAATGCTACGCTTCTGGCTATTGAAGTTAGCTTAATCTACTGTTGTAGAAGGGGGACTTGTCGACAAGACGCAAACACTAAATATACATCTCAAACGGCACCAGCAAGTCCAAATTTTTGACAGCACCGACAGGATTGAAGCATGGTTGAGGGCTGGTCGCTGTGAGTCAGTTCCACGATGATTTTATCTTGACTGACCGTTGAATTAGTTGTGGGTCAGACCGACGAGTATGAAGACAGCGCACCTTACCTGGAGCTGTGAAGGACTTCACTTTTTTAGTTCGCCGTTGATAGAGATACGTCACATACACTTCTCTCGGTGGTACCTATATATATTGTAAGGGTCAGATAATCAAATGTTAATTGATGTGCAGCGTCTTGAATGTCTTCAATACTTCTCAGGTTGTCTTTTTCGATTTATTCTGGGATCCATCGATTAATTCTGTCCGTACACGAGTACAGGTCGTCTTCGTCGCCAGTGATACCTTTGTTCGTGTGTGTTGCAGAGCTTGCGTGGATCCGAGGAAACGGACCACCAAATCCGCTTCACGCTATGCCGTCTCATGAATATCATGATCTGAGGCAATCAACGAAAAAACCGATCTGGGTTCCGAGAAGTTCGCCAATTCCATCATAGTTTGCCAGAGCGTAGACACTGGAAACAGCTCCAGAGAGCAAATTCATTGAGAAAGAAGGCTGGTGACCGTAGGGTTAGTTAGCGTTCACAGCTGTGAGGGACCATCAAACGCCATACAGAGCTAATTAATAAATTACCGACATCTGCTAGATCTCAGAATGATCGGCGAGAAAACGATGGAAGACATATGCCCAAGTCAAACTCCTTCGTAAAATAGGCTAGAATGAGAGTTGACGCGTTTGTCCATGTGATATTACACGTGCTGGGAATCCATGGTGCTTCTCTTTGACGAACTTTTTTTGTAAGCTTTCTTCCTGCCGTCATCCTCTCTGTTCGTCGAAATTTCGTCGCTGGCGCAAAAATGGATCCAACCATCGACATAGGCCTCTGGCAAACCAAGTGCGTTCTATCCCACAATGTTTTTCATATGGACTTGCCGTTAACAGCCCTGCAGCACTACCTATGAAGAATTGACTGTGAGCGATAAAGAGGTAATTCCCGTCCTTCTGAAGCCACATGGAATTCACGACGTATTTCAGCTCCTGAAAGGCGCCAAACATGGCTGCTTGAACTCCTTTATAAACCTCTATAATAGAATGGGCGCCGATGTAAGGGCAAGCTTGACCTGGAAACACCTTTGATCTGATTCCATCTAGAAATTCAATCTCGACAAACGAATCACTCACGCCGAGGTTGCTGATGCCCTATTTCTCAACCTTGGCTCGAAGGGCGTCCCGAGCCTTCAACAGACGGACTCTAGCGCCGTATCCAAAGCGCAAATGGCCATTCATTGCCTGCTGAATCATCTTAGAGGCGAAGGCATCAATGTAGATGCATTAGTGCCTGTTCTCCAATGCTCGTTTGGTGGCGTCATCACATGGCTGGACTTCTTCCTCAGTAAGCACAAAACAATGCAGTCTTACGTCCATTTCTTCGGCGCCAGCAGATTAAGTAATCCACACTCGAGCGGACGTTCGCCACACGACCGCATTGCTCTATTTCATCGTCAATTCCGCTTCACGCTATGGCGTCTCATGAATCTCATGACCCCGAACAATGAGCCAGTGGCGAAAAAGGCAAGTCGTGGTGCCCAAGGCTTGATTGATGCAACCGATCTGGGTTCGAAAAAGTTCGCGAAGCTCATCATACAGAAATTGCGCTCCCTGACGCCGACACAAACTCCTGATATCATTCTTTTCCTCCACAACTTCATAATTCTTCTGAAGGTTCCAACAAAGGATCATCCGTTCATCACAGTCTGTTTCGAAGAGGGTATCATTCAACTCATCGTGGAAAATCTTGTCCAGATGGCGAAACAAACGACTTCAATGTTGAACCGGGATTCACGGGAACACGAGTCCATCATCACCTCCTTTCAATTCATATCAGCCCACATCGCAACAGGTGTAGTCGTATCCTGGATCATCCAAGCCATCAAGAGTGGTATTCTCTCAGTCGATCTGACCGGCTTCCCGGAATGCGGTGCAGATTTCCTCCGCGCGACACTTCCAAAGTACCTTGCACATCGTCCAGTTGTCAAGGCAGCGATGGAAGCTTTGGCAACTATGCGAGCAGACCCCAAGATGTCTGTCATGCTGGCCCGAATTGCGAGGGAATCATCTTCGGCCGCGGACGCGTGGGGTATTTTCGAGGATCTTGTTGCTCATCGGAGTGTACAATTGCCCATGGTATTCGTAGAGCCTGCAGTATGTGGAAATATTCAGGTATCTTGTCCTCTTCTTCGCCTCATAGGTTACCAGGAGTTCTTGACAAAGCATTCTGAGAGACATTGCGGGATGGATAGAGATGATATGCGAGCTCGACCTCACAAATACACAATCACGACTGGGCTCTTTGAAATCGCAGAAGGGCAGGTCCGGTCTTTCATTTCCGACTTTTTCCTATCGTTGTCGACTTGTGCCTATCGCTCTTCGTCCCGTCTTTTCTATTTCCAATCGACTCAACATACCGGCTCGACTCGACCTTTGTCGTCTAGGCTCACACGTGTCTTCATTCTTCGTGGAAACCTGTCATCGATGGAATCATTTGTCCGATTTGGGATATACCACGAATAACAGCCTTCCTCACTGGCTCGCGCCACTAGATTCTGAGTCCGATTGTAACAAGTGGAAATACGGAAAAGCGGACAAGTGAAGTGCAATTTTGCTGATGTATGATCTTTGTGCCAGTTCATTTTCCACTGAAACTTTGCTTGCAGCCAACGAGAGGAAGCTCTCCGTCAAAAGAGTTGCTTTCCCAGGATATCTCGGTGACTGTTCTGCTCAACGACAACTGACTGATTCCAACCACCATGACCATTTTCTAGCCTTCCTCAAAACTCATTCCACGTTGTTCTGTCACCTACCAAACCTTGGAGACTCGTATTGTCTTGTCGTAACACAAACCTCGAGGTGGCTCACTAGCATAATCGACCCGAATGGTCAATTTTGACAGATAGATCACCCACAAATCCTTGCCCAGTCAACCTAGACTATAGATTAATTCTCAGACAATAATGTTACCTCGAGCTTGCAAGCTGTAGATATTCAATGATGCCGTGGCCCATGGAATGACTCGCGTCATATTTCTTGCATTCACATCGACCAAAGCATGGAGATTTAGACTTTCCGGCTGCTCATGGAGCAGCTACCTCGCTGGGAAGGAGACGGGGATACCCGAGACCCAGGAATCCAGACCCTGATATCATGAGGGAACTTTGCTCGAATCACGAATCTGTGACAGAGTCTGCTATCGCACGAGTCAGACAATCACCATTGGTCGCGCATCCGCGAGTACTGAGTCGGTTCGCTGGAGCAGTGTCATTCCCCAGACCCTCCGGGCATAGCTCACTCCATCTGCAAGAGATTGAGTCGCGTATCCGTGAGGGACTACCCGCTCAAACATCCATGCGCGCGCGCATACCCCTACGCTGTTGTGCGGTGGATTTGGTGATCGCGGAGGGAGATGCGGGGATGGCCGAGGCGCGCTCCTAATGTGTTATTCGGACCTGCATTGCATGCGGTCGAGAATGGTAATGTTGTATTACCAATGAAATGCAGTGTAAAATACTCGTAATGCTCAAGCCTGCGCGTCATGCATGTGCTGGGAAAATATCATGTCAGCAGCACCGAAAGATACATACTTGTACGTGTCAGTCCTGCAGCGCTTATGGAAATCGAGATAAAACATAGGCAGCGACACATCGGACTGCAGCAATATCGAGCTGTCCTGGCATCAACTAGCCTCTCTGACGCGGCAAGAGGCAAACCTCTCGTCAGAGAGGCTGGGATCACTGTAACTGCCGTAGCAGGTTGTCTTTGGCATGATTGATATGACTCATGGTTTGACTGGTTTCAATGACCACATCATCAATGGCAGAGATCCTGTAATTTAATGAAGTGGTATTCCATAAATAGCTTGCAAGTGAGTTGGGTCGGTGTTCAAGTAATCCAGCCCCACATTAGGCCACATGACTTGGACAAGCCCCATAGCCTTGAATTTTAATGTTTTGTTCCTCTTGAGATCAGTCTGGGGGAGAATAAACAGGCATGTATATCCTTATCCACTATCTACACCTCTGTGTGTTCGCCTTCTATGCCTCCATTATTCACGCGCCGCATCTGTCACCTCCACATCCCAACCTCCATCTACGCAGCGTCCTCCACCTCGGCATCACCGGCATTACATCTCCGCACACGCCTGTCGCTTGGCTCACTGCGCGGAGGTGGCCTTAAAATAGACTCAAATGCAATGTATACAAAATATATTCTCAACTGTTGATACCTACCTTTGGTGCTCTGAGGAAAATTCCTAGAAGAGTACAACTTCCTAGATAGCTGGTTGTACATCCATATTATCTGCTGAAAATGGGCCCCTTGAATCAAAAATTCACAATTAAAAGGTATTATGCTTATGTCAAAATCACAGCAGTTTGAGTTGTCTTACGCTCGGGAGACCCCCGCGTACCCCTCTTACGCTCGCCGCTGGGCCCAACACTTGCCGCTAGGCAAACTGTGTTAAGCTTTTTTGCAAAATCAATGGGCTGAAAGACTTCATTGAACATTTTGCAATCGACTTGATACTACAACAAGAGTCAACTGATATAAAGATACTAGTGAATACCATGAGATGCTTTGTGCAGCTCCAGAGTCTGCTTTGGCAATGGAAGAAGCCTTTGTTGAGCAGCCATATCTGGTTTACCTGTTTCCATCTGTCCTCATTCAACCATCATGACACGGCGACTCGGATGCTGAATTGAGTCAGCAAATAGCTGACGATGAGCTTCTCGATTAATCCCATTGACAGCTGGAATTTGAAAGGACAGCGCCAGTGAGAATTTAGAGCTTGTTGAGGGAACAAAAGGAGGAAGAAGCTGATTGTATTCTCCTGTGACAAAAGGCTCTGGATCGGTCATTTCATCGCTGAATATTCGAGCTCGTAGATATTTCAGAGTGTACTGCTTGAGAGTGTCTTTGGACAAACCAGAGAGAGACAGCATTTACGCAATGCAGCAGCAAGGGAATCTTGGATTACAAGCATTTCCTGCATATTAACAGCTTGTTGCTGAAGATGAGTCAGTGAGATGGAATTAGATGCAGCGTCCATGTTGTCAGTGATGTGAAGACCATTCAGTTCCATTTGGATGTTGCCCGAGTCAATAGCATCATCATGCCATAGATAACTGTCTCCAGTAGGTTCTAGAGGCAAGGTATTCTCGGTGGAGATTTCAGAAATGTCATAGATGAGAAGCATGCGGATGTAGGAAGGAGTACTGGGAGGAATGTTGTGCAGAATATTCATCTCATTCTCCTCAGATATTGATACATTTTGGTTTCACTCAACCTCATCTAGCTGCTGGTTCAGATGCCTGTCAAATGTGTTAACCATATTGATTCCTGATCTAGTCTGAGAAGCCCATGCTTTTTGCACATGAATGGCAACCAACACAGATCCATCTGAATCCACATTGTTCTGGAATGACCAGAGTGAATCGGACCGGCTGAACCAGTAGAACAGCAGACAGACAGACTTTGGAATTTTCATTGCAATTGGGTGAGTCATTTCAAGTGATCTCCGGGCTGGAAGCTGATATTTCATGGGACGATTCAAGAACTTACATAATATTTGCCAGACACACCACATATGAATTGCTCTTTTGATCATTTGCGGGGGAATATCTAATATTTGGGGAAGTTCTGATTCTCAATCTTTCAGGCATGCCTGGTCTGCTGCCATATTCAACCTCATAAATGACATAGAAGTGGTAAATTTGGCTCCATAAACTGTGTTTTCAATGCTAGTTATACATTGTGCACCTGTGTGCTACTGGCCATATTGAGAATCAATACACGTCCATCACCGTAGCCAAAACAGGCAGTAGAACTGGAGAATGATGATGTTGAAAAGTTACGATAGACTGAGGGGATCCAGCAGTGGGTCATTGCACCAAAAATGGCCTCATGACTTTTGGACACTGAAAGCATCTGGGCCTGTGCTGTGTCATCATCTGATCCAGAGACCACTCGGGTGCCATCAGATGAGAATGCAACAGAGTTCACCCAGTCAGTGTGCCCAGTCAACTCTGATTCCTGCTGCCCTGTTGCCACATTCCAGATCCGGACTGTTTCATCATCTGATCCAGAGACTACTCGGGTGCCATCAGATGAGAATGCAACAGACCTCACCCAATCAGTGTGGCCAGTCAACTCTGATTCCTGCTGCCCTGTTGCCACATTCCAGATCCGGACTGTTTTATCATTTGATCCAGAGACCACTTGGGTGCCATCAGATGAGAATGCAACAGAGTTTACCCAGCCAGTATGGCCAGTCAACTCTGATTCCTGCTGCCCTGTTGCTACATTCCAGATCCGGACTGTTTGATCACGTGATCCAGATACCACTCGGGTGCCATCAGATGAGAATGCAACAGAGTTCACATAGTCAGTGTGACCAGTCAACTCTGATTCCTGCTGCCCTGTTGCCACATTCCAGATCCGGACTGTTTCATCATGTGATCCAGAGACCACTCGGGTGCCATCAGATGAGAATGCAACAGAGTTCACCCCGTAAATGTGGCCAGTCAACTCTGATTCCTGCTGCCCTGTTGCCACATTCCAGATCCGGACTGTTTTATCATCTGATCCAGAGACCACTCGGGTGCCATCAGATGAGAATGCAACAGAGTTCACCCAGTCAGTGTGGCCAGTCAACTCTGATTCCTGCTGCCCTGTTGCCACATTCCAGATCCGGACTGTTTCATCACCTGATCCAGAGACCACTCGGGTGCCATCAGATGAGAATGCAACAGAGTTCACCGAGTCAGTGTGGCCAGTCAACTCTGATTCCTGCTGCCCTGTTGCCACATTCCAGATCCGGACTGTTTCATCACCTGATCCAGAGACCACTTGGGTGCCATCAGATGAGAATGCAACAGAGTACACTGAGCGAGTGTGGCCAGTCAACTCTGATTCCTGCTGCCCTGTTGCCACATTCCAGATCCGGACTGTTTGATCATGTGATCCAGAGACCACTTGGGTGCCATCAGATGAGAATGCAACAGAGTACACTGAGCGAGTGTGGCCAGTCAACTTTGATTCCTGCTGCCCTGTTGCCACATTCCAGATCTGGACTGTTTTATCTTCTGATCCAGAGACCACTCGGGTGCCATCAGATGAGAATGCAACAGAGTTCACCAAGTCAGTGTGGCCAGTCAACTCTGATTCCTGCTGCCCTGTTGTCACATTCCAGATCCGGACTGTTTGATCATCTGATCCAGAGACCACTCGGGTGCCATCAGATGAGAATGCAACAGAGTTCACCCAGTGAGTGTGGCCAGTCAACTCTGATTCCTGCTGCCCTGTTCCCACATTCCAGATCCGGACTGTTTGATCTCTTGATCCAGAGACCACTCGGGTGCCATCAGATGAGAATGCAACAGAGTTCACCAAGTCAGTGTGGCCAGTCAACTCTGATTCCTGCTGCCCTGTTGTCACATTCCAGATCCGGACTGTTTGATCATCTGATCCAGAGACCACTCGGGTGCCATCAGATGAGAATGCAACAGAGTTCACCATATCCCCAATGGGAATCCGAAGCTGCTCTGGGCCCCAGTACCTTCGTAGTCCTACCACAACATGAGGCACTTGAGCAACTTCTGCTGCATAACTGGTACATATCACAGATGTCTCTGGAACCCAAACCAGTGCTGAGTGATAAGCTTCCAAAGCATGCTGTTTGATAATAGCAAAGCTTTGTTCTAGATATCGGCTAGCATCCTGCATGAAGTGGTGGCTATCTTCAAGCATTGAGACTGCCTAAAGTCCTTTCAAAATTGAATTTCTATGTGAGAAGAATGAATACATACTGATGTAATTCCTATTGCAGCTTTCAGGGAATTTAGTCCAGACTCTAGTCTGTTGAGAAGACTGAGACATTCTATCCAATGAAGCAGATGACTTTGGAGAAATTTCTGGAGAGATTTCTGAAGAGCAGATAGTGAATCAGTCGATTGAATATCTGCTTGTTGGATATGGGATGCCCAGTAAAGACAGGAATATTCCAGTGCTGCAGAGATTTTGGTGTGATCATATCGAGCATTAGTGCCGTCTGGGCGACAAACTGTCACTTCTGGAGGAGCATCACAAATGTTTTTCTTGAGAGAACTGTTCATAAGGTCCAAACACTTGAGAGCCAGTAGAGTATGGCCTTCTGAGGGGACCAGACGGTGGAAAGATACCGGGGGAGTCAGTTGTTGCCAATCATCAAATTGGGTCATGAAATCATAGAAGGAGGCATGGAAGACTGTTATCTGGCAGGTGGGGTCATCCGGGACATGAACGACAGATCTGAGTGCCTCCAGGCTTGCCTGAACATGTTCAGCATTCAGGGCTAGCAATGATGTAATGGCATTGATGGGTAATGGATCAAGGAGAAAGATTATTGCAAACAAGACCTGCTGCATCACTGGGAGCTCATGCTTTTGTAGTCTCCCTTGAGCTTGTCCAATAATTTGGCCATACAGACCATTGAGGTCCTCCATTGTTGAGTCTGAATGAGTTAACCAAGTCAGACGGCTCCGGAAGCTGGGACCTCTAATGGTACGGAGGGCAGTTGCAGCATAAATGAAAAGTTGGCCAGAGCGTTGGACAAGCACTGAGACCTCAGAAACTGGAGGCCAGCCATTCAAGGTGGTGTCATTTTCACCCTCTTCCAGGGCTCGAGTATGAAGATACTGTGAAATATACAGTTGAATATCTGACTTCACTATATCATGTTCCACATCATGGAGATATAGAATGCTTGACAAGAGTTGTTTCTCCAGAGCCTTGCGAATGGAGTGCTCACCACGACTTGTGATGAGCAGCTTGAAATGAATCTTGTTGGCTGAATCAAAGACAGCCCTGATGAACTGAGTGGCCACCTGTTGGTCGGCACACTCATCAAGTGCATCTATGACAATGATTTTACATATTTTTGTCTTCTGGTCAATGCATAGCTCCATTGGACCAAGGAGGAGTTTCTGGATTTGTTTCTGCAATTGACCATAGGTTGGCTCTGCCAGTGTGCTGTTTGCTTCAATAGCCTCAATAACTTTGGCTTTGAGGGAAGGTGAAGTGCAGACTAGTCCATAGGCAATGGTAGGAATGATGAGATGTGCATTACTGGCTGTAGCTGAACCCCGAGAACAGAAGAAGCTTGCACCAAGCATTTGCTGCTCATCAAGATGCTCACAGAAAGTCTGAGCTATTGTGGACTTCCCAGTTCCAGCCATTCCTTCGAGCCAGTATACCTTGGCTCCATCACCATTGAGGGCCCAGGCTTCCAAGTCTCTCAGGATTTGAACACGTGTACCTGGGAGGCATCCAGTGGGATTTCCGTATGATGAGCGCCGAGTTTGATATGATACTTCATTATAGCGCAGCTTCTCAATGACCTCTTTAGATATGTGAACACAAATCCATATAAATTGGGTAGAGAATCTCACCAGACTTTAGGTGCTAGAAAGTAGTATGAGTTCTGACCAAGAGCTCCAAGATACCATCATACCTGAAGGATTCCTTGTACACCTTGGTCAATGTTGAGCTGAGTGTCCATCTGCATATGAAAATCAATATTCAGCTGGTAGGTCAAGATATAGCACTGAATACTCACTTGGAAAAGATCGCACACATTGCTCATGTTGCGGAAGACTTTTGATATCTTCTCAGCATCTGTCATACTCGCTGCATACCGTGCCCACAATGAATGGGTATGCAAGTCCTGAACAGCGCTCATCTGCCATTCAATAGCTCTGGATAGGTCAGAAGTCGAAGGGAAATTGAATATCTTTTCAACTTACTCGCAAAATGCTCTCACTCGTTCTTTCAGGACATTGACAGCAGCATCACTTTCTGCATATTTGCTGATGATGGATTGAATAGCTGCGAGTTTGCAGCCAAGGTCATTGAGATCCTCCTGATTATCTGACACCCTCTGTAAGGCAAATAAGCTATGCAAAGATCAAATAGGCAGTGTTGCGTACCTGGATAACTTTGTCAATGGCCAGCAGCGCAGAAGTCGCAGTCTTCAGTGGCAGAAAAATATCTGAACATTCAGAAAGGCTTTGCACCACCATTTTAAAACCATCATAGGCGGTACTGATGGCTTCTCTTTTCTTGCTGGGAACTGGGGCGGCACTCCCGACGACTGCCGTATAAGGGTTCTCCGGTCCGACCGAAGTCTGGGAAGTCTGGCTGCCGGTAGGAATTGCGGCAGACAATTGCGAGGAAACAGCTCCAGGACTAGGAGTTGTAGGCCGACTACGAGTGAACGGTTTTTTGACAAAACTCAGCATCTTGTCTCGTTTCCGTGGCTTGTTCTCTGCTGGTGAGCTCGACATTGCCTGCAGAGGGAAGAAGAAGAGGCAGAAGAGGACAACATCTGACATCCCTTTTCTATGTGCCGCCTGTCAATGACTGACCAATCGGAAGCCATTGAGCCAAAGAAGCCGATTGGACATCACCACTGCCACAACCATGTGATGTATCCCAATTAAGACTAACACCGCAGACAAAGCGCAATTCTCACGTTACACAGTTAATAATAATTCACACTGTCAAGGGGTTGTGAATTAGTCCGAACTCGCCTGCGCCGCCCGGCCCGGCTCCTGATACGCATTGATACCACCGATTGTACATCCACATCGACTCATCTCCGGCTGATTTATGAATCCATGACAGAGTATACCATGCCACGACTGAGACTCCCAATGTTCACGCCGGCGCCGAGTCGTTGATTGCACCCTCCGACGAAGACTGCTGTGCCGTCCTTGTTCCGCACCGCCGACGCAAACGTTGGCTGATCATAACGGATTACCCAAACTTTCACACGCGCGGCATCCCCTCTCCGCCACTGTGCGATGTATTCGGTGATCCTGGAGGAGAATGCCGGTATGGCCGAGGTGCTGTTGCGTGCGTTATTCGGAGTAGCATTGCATACAGTCGAGATCGGAAACCGGCGCACAACTGTAAAGATACGTAGATGGCTAATGTTGTATTACAATCTCAATATCATGAGACCCTGAAACCGAAATGTCGGTTAGGTGCATGTGCTGGGAAAATGTCATGTCAGTAGCACCGAAAGACTAATCTCCGAGTCTATATCTTGATTTGTTGTTCCACGACATTCTCGAGGCTCCATGTGATTCTCCAGGTCTTCAAAGGTTTCTTCCTGCTTGTACACATGAATCTAACCTGACTCTCAGTGAAAACCCCATCGAGCCCTACAAAGCCTCATCGGGCCAACGCCTTCCTACCTAACAGCTCTGGGAGGCTCAGTCGACGATACTCACAAAATGTTTGTATTATTCAAATAAATAGGACAAGTCGGTACACCTCAGAAAAGCTCCAAGTCCGCCACCCAGCCCATCCCCAAAGTACTCTGTTGTCGTAGTCAATGATATGGCACTAAAAATCAAGTCAGACGGGCATAGCAGGAAACAAAAGATGAGCTTACCAAGAACATCATGTTCGAGAGAAGGGCGCTGATCAACGAGATCCTGCGACGATAAGATTTTGTGATTCTGGCATACTAGAAGCGAATATCAGACTGACCAAAAGAGATGAGGTATTCACGGCATACCTTAGTAAAATGACATCGTAGCGTCCACCAGAATTTCGTCGTTAGAAAAGGGTCTGCTTGGATGACCTGACAATGGGGGAATCAGGTGGTTCAAGAACAAGAGAGAGCTGATGAGACCAGTCAGTGAATGCTGAAGGAAAATGGTCACAGATCTTGGGCGATCCAGGCCGCTGAATCCGGTGAAATTGCGCTGAAAGGTAAATGGATCATGATACCATTACATCCTGCCACAATCATCCAGAAAACCATCCAACAATCTTCAAAGAGCCCTGGGCATGCAATGGGCGTGTAAAGAATGCCGCAGAGGAAAAATCAGGAATCAGATAGGCCATCTGATAAGAGAGCAAGACTTTACCTTCTTTTCAGCACGATTCTGCTGCACCGGGTCTATAGCAGGCCTAATTGATGACTATGGGTGAAGAAATCGAAGGAATCGGGCAATTATTGACCGAGCAAGCTCGAAAATGGTGAAAAATCATCACCAAGCTGTTGGTCGGCGCAAAACAAGGTCAGTGCGATTTTTCTTAGAAATTAGGTGAGGACTGACCAATGCGGAGCTCATATTGTAAGAGCTAGGGAAAAGCTTGAGGAGGGACAGCGGAATGAAAGAGGCGCCAGTTACATGCTTGAATTGGGGCAAAGGGGATGTCGTGAGAATTTGATCTAGGATTTTATTTTGTGAAGTCCGTCGTCAGCTGGTACAGCCACATGTTCGGTGCTGCCTGTCCCAGACTCCCAGCTGATTTACATCAAAAAAGCCTCACGTGTATTGTCCCGATTTGGATAATAATAGTAAATAAATCATTATTATATGACTCGGGCCGTTTTCGGGAAATATTTGCAAGGGATCTGGTACTCAATCGTGGTTCTCAATTGTACGGCTTTGTTAACTGTTTAATGTGCATAACGTGGACTGACGGTTTTGCGGGGGACAATAGCGCATCGGATCCGGTCACCATAAAAGCTACGATTGAATTCCGAGGGATGCAGGTATTTCCTGGAGAATTTTGCAAAGATCTCACGGTTCAAGTTAACCTGTACGTTCCCTGTGGGTGTCGCGACACTCTGGTGGTCTGCTCCGGCCGATGGTAACACGGTGAGAGCTAATGAGGAAACTCAGTTGAGCAATCACAGTGCAAAAGGGACTCAAGTAGGGGGTTTGAAGGGGTCGGGCCATAAGGTCATGCCGTGATTCCGCCGGGACATCTAGCTGCTCGATGACTCTTGTTCTATGGACATCTTTTTGCAACAATTGGGTATAAGTATTATGATGGGTATAGAATCATGACAGTATAGATGTATATATTAATATCTATCTGACCCAGGAATATCACTAGCGAACTTCCTTCGAATTCTGAAAATCTGTGATAGAGTCTGCTTAATATCTCATGAGTGGGAGAATCACCATTGGTCCCAATGTTCACGCGAGCTCTGAGTCATTTCACTGCTCTACCATCCGTGAAGAGCAGTGTCACTCCCCAAAGCTCGGTGAGTCAAATCCCGTGGATCACTTGCAATCCTCTTTGGATGGAGATGACAATACAATATTTCTCAGATACAGATGTAAAGGGTGAAATCAAAGAGTGAAGTACGAAGTACTTCGCACAAGAATCGCGCCACATGATGGCCCACTCGGAAACACGGTCAGGACACATTGGCGTTGTTCTTTCATTAAATTAGTTATAAGACGCTGCATTATCAGGTCCCAAGGTACAACATTCTACCAACCTATCAGAGACATTGTTATAACTGATCACGGTGTCATGACTGATCGCAGTTCCGCGGGGCTGTGGTTCGCGTAAATGAGATTTCGGTGTATATAAACGGTGTAGAGGACTGACTGATACTCTTTGTTCCCTTTTCATCCATTGATCCCGAAACTGACCATTCATCCATGCCTAAGCTCCCTCTCCAAACTCCCCTTCAGTTGAGCGTTGCCTTCTGAGGTCTCTTCGAAGTGTCACGCTCTGATTGCCACAGAGCGACAGAAGCCAGCAAATCTGAAGACTTCGATGCGAAAAACTCCGAGGACCTGATTGGCTGAGAGCTTTCCCAGGCGATCCAGCTGCAGAAAGATCGATGGGTGGTCACGGAGCTGGAGAGAGATCGACGGATATCCACAGACATGATCGACTGGGAGCTAAATTTATCTGAGGGAAACCAGCAATCAAAAAAAAAAACCCGGTCAGGTTCATCATGTATCATAGAAAAATGATGGCGAAAGTGTGACACAATGGACTGGAATGAAAAAAGGCCTTGCAGGCCGGGTGTTGCAGCATCTAAAAAGGAAGCAAAAGACACAGCACAAAGCATGAACTCTGCAAATCTTATGGACTCAAACTCCAGGTCCTGAGTAATTATTGCAGGTTCATGTTGGACATCCCTGATTTTTATCAAATAAAGAAACATATAACTCAAGACAAGTCTCAAAACAAGATTCTGTCCCCTGAATCAAACATCCACGCGCGCATACCCCTACGCTGTTGTGCGGTGGATCTGGTGATCGTGGAGGGAGATTCGGGGATGGCCGAGGCGTTGTGAAGTAGATGCGTCGCATACGCGCAGCTCCTAGTGTGTTATTCGGACCTGCATTGCATGCGGTCAAGAATGGTAATGTTGTATTACCATTGAAATGTAGTGTAAAATACTCGTGATGCTCAAGCCTGACAGTCACTTTGACGCTCCCTATGAGGCGCCGAAACGACTAGACGCGTCGTGCATGTGCTGAGAAACTATCATGTCAGCAGCACCGAAAGATTGATCTCCGAGTCTATATCTTGATTTTTCCCACGACATTCTCCAGGCGTCTCACGGTGCCTTCCTACATGCTTCTACGTGTCAGTCCTGCAGCGCTTATGGAAATCGAGATAAAACATAGGCGGCGAAACATCGGACTGCAGCAATATCGAGCTTACTAGCCTCTCTGATGCGGGAAGAGGCAAACCTCTCGTCAGAGAGGCTGAGATCACTGCAACTGCTGTGGCATGATTGATATGACTCATGGCTGGCGCATAGGAATCTCAGGATGACATGATCATCCTGACACAACAGAGCATTGCACCTTGTAAAAGCACAACCTGGGAGTTCAGGATGGTACAAATTGTCAAAAAGGCCATGAAATGACATCTAAAATATAGTTAATGCATGACAGACAGATCCTTGCATTACTGCCAAGTACTCGGAACAATGTGGCCAATTACTGCATGTCATTGGATGAATCCTATGGCCAAAAATGTTCAGATGTAGGATGAAATCCTATCCCATCCTCTAGTGCCCATGTGGTGACTAGGCTTACCACAGCTGGTGCACAATCCTATCCTATCCTATCCATTCTATCCTATCTGACTAATCCTATCCATATCCCATCTTCAACTGAAGCATCTTACTTGTCAATTCATCTGATGCCATTCTATCCTATCTGCCAATTCATCCCATCATATCATATCCTACTTTTGTGGCAGACCAGTGCCTATGATTGTCCGATGAATGACAGTTATAACCTAGCATACCAGGATAATGAGCGAGAGGAAATGACACAGAAGATATAGACATACCCCAAATTTCAAGTATTCCAACAGCAAGGCAGGTTGAGGAGGGTCAGTCATGGCAGAGGCTGGACATGGATTCATCATCATGGGAGTTGAGGACAAGTCGAACAGAGTAACGTGACTTCCAGGCCCGGATGTTGACAAGCCAAACAATGGAGCCAGACTTTACCGGACTCTGTGATTGTGCACAATGGACATCAAGTTGAGACGCCGGTTTCACGAGACCGGGGAAGTAGCACTACTATCTTTATTTTCATGCATGTAGTCTGTCTAGGGGAGACTAAGGTACATTGACAAGGTTCAAACTCACGAAAAGGGACTAGAGTACTACTCAGATCAAGGCCTTTCATGTGTCCAGATGTTAGTCGAGAGACCTTTCTTTCTGGCAACCTCTGATCCATTCCGATACCAGGTTCATCCAACAAGAATATCCTGAACTTGGAACAAATATCGAGCGTCCCTAATACATGCTACAAGTTTCACTATCTAATACCATCAGCACAAATCTCAAATTGACCTGATTCAGCAGAACTCAACTAGACATGCGAATACTTGCAATTGATTGAGCTCGTCAAATCATTGAAGCTTTGAGTCCCAGCATTGCCTTGAACATTAAACAAGCTCCAAGTTCCTCCAGTGAGCACTGCGACATCGTGGTTTTCGACTCCACCGTCGAGGCAGCCAAAATCCCTTGAAATAGTGAGCTACAGACAGACCGGTAATTTCACTCTGAAATTACACGTACTCGAAGAATCTGCAAACGAGTTCTGCGGGAATACTGGCCTCCGAAATTTCTTTGTTGAAGAAAGTGAGCCCTCCTATAAGGTTTACACAGCTGTCAGAGACAATCGGGATGGTAGCACAACCGTCGGCTGGGCTGATACTGGTGCTGCAAACGGTTATGTTCGGAGAGGGTTGCGCTCGAGATTCGTCAGTGACGAAGGCAATTACAAAGACTAAGGACTTACTTCACTTTGACGGTCTAGAGCTCCTGCAGCTCCAGCTCCAGGAGCGGCTGAGACAGCAACAAAGGTGGAGAAAGCGGCGAGGATGAACTTTGCAGAGAGCATGTTAAAGCTAAGTAGACTGCAGGAACCGATGATGAAGGTCCTCGATCACTGTGTTTTTATACCTTGCTCAGGCCGAAGAACTTGGACACGAAGTTCGATTCCGTGACCTCCATCTTGCACTGAATGACAGCTTGAACAATGGACTGGAGAAGAGTGAAAACTCCGGTGTCTATTCGAAAGTCAGTGGATCCAAAACGGATCACTTCTCGCCCCAACAAGCGTGAACAAAAGAGTCTTCATCGCAAACTGGTCCCTCTCGAGACGTCTTGACTCACCCTTTCGGATGTACTACTTTGTTTGGTGCGAGACTTACCTAGTTACCGAAAAGTTACAGATATCCGTGGAAAACTCTGGGTCGAAACTGTCATGTGGAATGCAATGATCAACCTCTCGGAGAAAGAAAACACCGGAATCCAGGGAAAAGAACAAAAGGCTTGCTGCAACAGGCATCTTCATAAAATGGAATATCAGTGGATATAACCTTCCTCTGCCATGTTGAATTGAGGAACAGCCGATGAAAGGCCAAAATGCAATAGAAAGAGCATTATAATTGCCCGAGAGTAGAGATTGATCTCCACAAATTGATGGTAGCCACATGGTAGCGACAAGCGACCCCACAGTTAGGACTACCATCCGATCTGTCATCGTGTATTTTGTATTGGCAAAGACTCGCCATCTTTTCAAGATTTAGGGTTTAGAAGAAACTGAATATGTCCCCAAAACATGATGAAATCATGATTATAGTTTGCTTGCCTGGATGGACCATTCCCGCTACCTTGTAGTAGGTTTTGGACCCCCCCCCCCTAATTTTATCACCTGCCAAAAGTACTTTTTTTGCAGCGTGGCTGTACTATGTTGCGTGTCATGTTGCTCCACCCAAAATGAGTCAACTGCGGTCCGATCGCGACATCAGTATGCGAAGAACAGTTATAACTAGCTCAGCAAACCAGCAACCTTTGCCAGATTCAACTTTACGGTCAACTTCACGGGAAGTTGGTGCTTCCTGGTTTAAGCGGGAATGAGACATGTCAGATGACAGATACTCGGTCAAATTTGAGAGGCAAGCGACCTGCGACCTAATAGTAATATTGGGAAGCAGTGTGAAAGCGACATGAAAGCTAAACAAAAGACGGGATCTGTGACCATCTGTGACTGTGTGACTTGAAGACAACTGGACTTATGCCGAGATTCTTATACGCCCCATCCGTGAGCTGCTACACTTTGTGATTTTCTCTGGTTTGCCCAACCTGCGCCTTCACTTCGCCTTGGTTCCCCAGTCGGGGCAAACCGCGTAGGGATAAGGCTATAATAGTTGCATGAATCCGTAACAATAAAACCAATTCCAACCGGGCACAGCCCAGGTAGCGGGCCTTGCCGCTCGCGGCCTCAACTCACTTTATTCCATACTGCCACATGCTCCTTCATCATCCGGGAATGCAATGCTCATTTATGTATTGACCCCGAAGCAGTCCGCAGGCTGCTCTTCCAGATCCACAAGCCTTGATGGACGCTTTCGCCACTCTCAACAAACGGATCAAACTCCGATATTGTCTCCTGTAGTTCCAGGTCGGTGAAGTCCAAGAAAATGTCGATATTATCATCGTCAGACTGGACACTAGAATGTTTGGTCACCGTCTTGTTGGGAAGATGGAATTCATTAATCAGAAGCCAAAAAATAATGGAGAGGGATTCCAACCGTATTGCTTTCAGGAGATCGAGTCGGGCATCCGCGACGCCCTACCCACACAAACATCCACGCGCACGGGTTACTTACCCCACTGTTGTTGCGTGCAGGGTATTCGGTGATCGTGGAGGGGGATGTGGGGGTGGCTGATGTTGTTGGGGCTCGGTTATAGACCATATATACCTTCTATTCATACTCGATTTATTTAGCATCTTCCTTGAGTTATGAATTTGTGAGAGATTCTGCTATCCACGAGTGAGACAATCACCCTTGATCCCAATTTTCATGCGGGCTCCGCTGCTGTAAGCATGTGTATTGCTTTCGTCGAGATCGAGTCACGCATCCGCGAGGCCTACCCATTCAAACATTCACACGTGCGCGCGTGCGTGCGGTGTATTCGGTGATCGTGGAGTGCGGAGGTGCCGTTGCGTAGATGCGTTGCATGCGCGTAGCTCCCAGGATTGCGTGTAGTGTGACATAATCGCGATGATCAAGCCTGACAGCGACTTTTGACGCGTCAAATGAGGCGGTATCGAGTGCTGACAAGTGGTATTGCCGGAGTGCGCCGTCTGACTACAGCAATATTGAGCGCCCTTGTACTGAGGCAATATCGAACTCCGAGCTGTCCTGGTGGCTATTCATCGAATACAGCACCCAACGAGATTCTCAGACGAATATTTCTAGATTTCATTTTCTGATTTGAAGCTTGGTTGTCCATTCTGCGTCTCCCATGGACCTGTTCGCCACAGATGTCATAGGCTCAGTATCGGGCTCCTGGAACTGTGGTCTTGTATTCGGTGAGAGACGTACCTCAATGATCCTCGAAACGTACCTGATAGGCTCGCAGGACCATGGAAATCGCGGGCGTGGGGTATGGAGGTCGATTCACCAGATGTCTTTGCATGGGTCTCGATTGAGGAGTGTTGATCTCGCGGTCTGCAACTTTGAATATGGGGTTCTCTCGGGCTACGACTTTCGATACCAGTGGGGTAGAGGCTGTCCTCCGGCGGCATCCACGACTCCCCAATCCCTACTTTTCAACTTTGATTCACATTCTATATATATATCAGAGACACGTTTCACGCAACCAAGGAGCGGGTCAATTATCTTCACACACTGAAATACGGCTTGTAGATCATGATTCCGACTAGCAAGACATGAACATGATGTTGAGATGAGATCGATGTAGATCGTAACAGGTCTGTCTAGGAGAGAACACCCAAACGTCTACATGCGCGTGCATACCCTCTCCGCTGTTCTGGAATGCGGTGTACTCGGTGATCGTGGAGGAGAATGCTGGTATGGCTGAGGCATTGTTGGCTAGATGCGTTGATGTGCATAGCTCCCAGTCTGTTATTTGCACCTGCATTGCATGCGGTCGAAGATGAAATTCGGGGCGAAAGTGTAAACATAGAGATAGTATGATTGGGTGCAGTGTAAGACCAGTGGGATAAAGGCCATCCTCCGGTGGCAGATACGAGACCAAAAAGTCCACCAGTCACTGTCATGTATTGTTTACAAAGAAATGACAGCCAGCACCTGGCCAGCACTAGTGCAAGTTCCATCCATAAGCGACTGGATTTTGATGTGTATGAGTCATGACAGCTAACTGCAAATTCGGGGTCACTTTAAAGAAACTCGGATGTTCGGCAGGGCTCGGCAGCGGTCACATTGGGTCACATATTGCCTCGACAAGCTCTTGTCCAATGTCAACAGACCATCTTGCGACCTATGGTTAATATGTAACACTATTCATACCGACTTCATTGTGCCACCGGCGACCTGAATGAAAAGAAATGGACATGAGGACAAACACGGTGATAATGGCGAGTAGCGCTTAAAATGGCCGGAGCATGTGCCAAGCCGCCCATCGGCACCGGTTACTTTTAAACCCCGAGTCAATACATCACACGTAATGAGATAGATGGATAGATAAATAGATTACACGGTATCGTCCCTAGTAGAAACACCGGATTTCTGAAATTCTCCCGATGGGGCGAGTGCGGACATTCAAGGTCCCCAATCATTGTTCCAGCGCAATTAGACCCAATCACAACTTGTCGGCGGATGACTGTGAGAGGAGATAACGAGAATGATATCCCCTTTGGGCTCTTTGATGATCCCATCCTGAAACTGGTCCGTCCCAACAAACGAGCCCCATAGGTGGGTCTCGTAATAATAGCATAAGTCAATGTCAACCTGATAATGACTTTCAATGCTCATTATGAGGTCCTGAGACTGAAATGTCGAGTAGACGCGTCGTGCACGTGCTGGGAGGATATCATGCCAGCGGCGCTGAAGACTAAATGTCATCGTCTATCTTGATTTGTTCCACGACAGTCACCAGCCATCTCACGGTTCCCTTCCTTGCTACTTCTGTGCATGAATCCGAACCCTGACTGATTGCTCTCCAGATGATTGTGCTATCACGTAGAGACTCGTGGAGTAATCAGGACGTCTCAGTCCTCCAGCGCTGATGGAAATCGAGATAAGACTCACATCCAGCACACAAATGAGCTTTTTTCCCCAATCCACAAGCCGCATCGTCGGAGTGCGCCGGTTGATTGCAGCAATACCGAGTGTCCTGGTGCCTACTTGTTCGTCGAATACCCAACAAGATTCCCAGATGAATCCTCAGACCTTGCACAGCACTTCCATATTGGGATGTTCTTTCGCAGGAGAACTTTTAGCTCCCTGGAGGCTATGTGTGAGTTTGATGGAATTCATAAGAGAAAAAGGACTTCAACAAGTGCTCTTCATCAATGGGGAGTTGGGTTCACTGGTCAATGTCACCAGCTCCATGGCACCACAATTGTACAAAATTGCACCAGGTGTCTGTGCTCTGGCCAAGGTCCGACTGACATGGAGAAACAAGATGCACTTACCAGTAAGATACTAACACATCAAAAATCAAAAGCTCTAGAAGTTGCTTGGTGTTTTGTTTTGTTATTGACAAAGTTTTATTTGGTGATGGTACAAATACTACTGAAGGAAGATGAACAAAGTAAAGTGTATGATATTGTAGTTAAAGCCCAGAATTATTTAATAAAGCAATCCTATCATGGCATAACCGTACTTGGTCCTGTTGAAGGGAAATCTCAAACAATGGAATTGCCTGGTTGAGATATTCCTTTGCATGATCAGCTTCACCACGTATTTCCAAAATCTCAGCCAGGCGGACCATGCAATGCCCTCTGGACATGTGGATGTCTCGAACTGTGTAAGCCTCTAGTATCATCTCAAATAGGCTGAACACAGTCAATTCATCCTTGTCTCTAATCCAGTAAACATTCCCAAGCTGGCGCAGAGCATCAAGTATCATAACAGCCCTTGATCTGAGTGTGGAAAATGCAAGCACCACTATGTAGTGTTTTTCTGCCACTGTAGGGAAATTCTGGATCATTTCTACATCTCCAAGGAATTGCATGCAAATAGCTCGGACATAGAGTGTATTGGGATCAAGTAGCAGACATCTGGTGCAGTGATACTTGACTTGAGCAAAGTCTTTCACTCTGTGGAAATAGTATGATGCCCAGGCTCGATGGATAACACTCCTCTCTTTATCATTTTGTGGGCTAGGCATGTTAATGATCTCTTGGTAGATTGTCTCTGATGAGATATCAGGCACTCTGATGTTGAAGATGATTTTATCAAAACATTGGTCTATCATGCTCTTGTGTGGGATGATTCTGCACACTAGTCTACTCAATTCAGCTCTACTCAATGCAAGAAACTCTGTCTTTTCAAAATGAAGCCATGCACGACGCTGAAGTTGATCAGTACCTTTGTTGGTTTGACTGAGATTCAGACAACGAATGAGGACATCTGCCTCATCAATCAAATGAGCAGCATATGTAAAGTTTCCCAGGTAAACATGAGCCTCTATTTGACCAGTTATGTTGGCAAGCTCCAAAAATATATCACCCAGTGTATGTGCTTCCATCTGGCTGATCTGCAAGCTTTTGAGTGCACCTTTTGGCTGATCTAGCTCTATTTGGGCTACTGCAAGACGGTAGAATCCCCAGGCTATGCAACTTGAATCCTGGATCTCATATGCCTTTTCAATTGACATCTGAGCATATTCAAGGCATTTCTGATAATCTCCTTGTAAATGGTAATGATGGGAGGTCAACTGGTATGCTCGAACTAATGCTGCCAAGTGAGATTTTGGATCTCAATATTTCTTGATTATCACTCACCAAGATTAATTCCATCATTTGCTTCTGTAAGACAATTAATGCATTTAAAGCAAACTTCTTCTGCATGCCGTGCCTCATCATGCGGAATCGTCCAGTATATTGTCATATAATAGTGACCAAGAAGTTGAGAATTGTCTGGCAGTGCTTCTATAATTTTGAAGCAGGATTGGATCAGATCAAATGATCCAATATTGGCAACATAATAGAGGTGTGAGAGACCAAATAGCAGGTTTAAGACTGGCCTAATGATTGCCAGGTCAGGATTGATAAGAGCCATTCGTAGGGTGAGCTGAATGTTACCAATGTTGGATGTGAATTTATGAAGCAGTGCAGGTGTTTTGTATATTTCCGCAGCCAACTTGATCATATCAAAAAAGTAGGTGCGGATGGAGATAATAGAGGCTGCAGGTGGTGGATATGTTTTTTGGATATACTCCTTGACAGGTGCAAGAAGCTTGAGGCGGTCATCAGCTGTTATATATGCTAATGATGTATGGTGAAGGGTTGATCGACAATGGCTAAAGTCAGAGAAGGTGAAGCTGATTTGCTTGAACTCCACCAATGTTATTCCATCTGGAAGGTAAGACAGAATGCTGAGAAGATGCTGAGCATTTGGGACAGATTTGAAGCGAGCACTGTGTAGGGAGATCTCAATGGACTTTTCCAAGTTACTCTGCTTGTTGAATCCATCTGATAGAAGAGAAGTGGTTTCACTCATCCATCTAGTCAGAGTTGTAGCACAGCCTTCAGATCCAGCAATACTTACGAGTAACAAAACCACAAGAGGCATGTTGTCAGTGAATGATAGTAGTTCACCGAGTTGGGGATCTTCCTCATCTGCATCAGAAATATCCAAGAAGGTTTGCCGAGCTGCCTCAGCACTGATGGGTCCAAGAGGAGGAAGAAATGGTCTGGTCCATTGTACTTGGGCTGGTCGCTCTGATCCACGCATTGTGACCTGTAAATCAGTTTGGATAACAGTTTCAATGAACCTTGTGTGACATACCATCACAGTCAAGTTATCTAGTCCAGTCAGGTGTGACAACATGTCTTCAACCTCCCTCTGTTTTCCTCTTTGTTCCCAGGGTGTTTCCAGATTATCCAGAATCATAATTACAGGTCTAGCCATCTCCCTTATGCATGTCAGAATAGCATGCAATCTATTTTGTCCATTGATGCCAAAATGAGTTGAGATCATGGCTATCAAGTCATTGGCAGACTCTGAAGAGTCACAAGCAATCCAGTAGCAACAAGGTCCAAATTTCTCCATGATTTGGGGATGATGAAGGGTGGCATGGGCAAGACTAGTCTTTCCAATTCCCCCAGGGCCTAAAATGGCAACTTGAGCAGTCTCATTCTGGGTGAGAACATTGATGATATGCTCAAGCTCATGTTGACGGCCATGAAAAATCTTTGGAGCTGCAGGAAGAAGCACAGAGACACTGCTAGAGCTGGAATACAGCAGTCAGTCACCAATGGGAGCTTTTCAAAAGACTTTATACCTTTGTCTCAGCTCATGTAGCATATCAAGCTCACTGGGTTGATTAATGATATCTAGCAGTTCTTGATGCCTCTTTGTTGCAATGGTCTGCATTTCTGCCATTCTTGCAGCAGTCATGATATTTGATTGGACTTTAAACAGGGTCAATGCATGCTCTAGGCTGGAAATGCAATCTTCCATCAGCATTGCTGCTTGTGGGTGGTGAAGCAACCTTTTCACAAGACTGCCCCCAGTGTGATCTCGCATGAATGACACTACTTTCTGAAAGGTCCTAGTTGTGTGTCAGTACTGATTGTCATATAATAATAGATGACATACGATGTGAGAATTAAAATGCTATGCAGGAATGCTGGAGCAAGTTTTATAGCATCTTCACAGCAATTGATGACAGCACAAATGAGCTCATAAGCTTGCTCTGTCATGATCAGACACTTTTCCTTGTTGGACTTGACATTCTACATATGTTGGATTGTGCATAAATCACATTTTCACAAAAGCACACTCACCTCAATTGTCTCAAAGATCATAGAGGCAATCCCAGCTAGACCTTGCAGATATGAGGACTTTGTGGTATCCGCAATGTCCTTCAGAATTCTGACTGAGTTTCTTCCAGACTGAGCAATTTGTTCAACTTTGGATGATCCTTGCGGAAGTGGCTGATGAGGCATAATGAATTAGGCTAGAGGGATGTCATTGAATCACTCTATAAGAACCCGACTGAAAGCACTTAGCAGATAACTGCACTTGCTTGGCAAATGTCAAATATTACTCTATATACAGATGAATTGCTCATACGGAATATGGTAATATGGAATATATCTCATAATTCATAGCTTTTTCTGAGAACAAGCATTGTCCCAGCTTAAAATTTTCGGAATGGAATACGGAATAATTCATGTGATTTTCGGTGAGGTATGAATTATGACATGGTCCAAAAAGGGCATATCTGCTTGATCCGCACCACCAATCACCAGGAATTGCTCATTTCCGACACAATGAAGGACAATGTAAGGATTTGAGACTCTGACAATGACCATTGTTTAAGTACTCAGCCTTAGTACTGTAGCCTCTGTTCATGAATTCTTTGTACCATTTGATCCATGTCTACCTCTGCAGAGCCTAAAAGAAAGCCTCGAAACAATTCCAAGCCTTATACACGACCACAGAAGGCTTCAAAGACTGATGCGCCAACTTATACATCATCAGCCAAGCCTCTGGTAATGACACGGCGGACTAATCTTGTGTTTGGCGATTAGTTGATGGTTTTCAACTGGAATGGAGGAACATCTGGGAGTTAAACGACTGAGTCACACTTTGTCACAAATGCCTGACAAAACTGCTATGGAATAAATCTGCTATGGAATAACTTTTGCAGGGGACCGACCATATTCCGTATGAGCAATTCATCTGTAGATATAAATATAATACCATTCACTTGTTCATTATGAATCCCATTTATGGACTAATTTGTTGGAAGGAACCGAGTTTCTCACAGTGGCACGGCATGTAAACATGAAGATGTTGGACATCACATCTCCGCATGTCACACCTCCAACATCTCCGCCGCCATGGACATGTCCCTCGGTTGTCAGAATCCTCATCAGCAGGACCTGTAAATCTGAGTTCAAAATTGGCTGTGATAAATCTTGATCAGTTTTAGCCAGATACATTATGAAATACACTAGTGTTTCCATGGCTAAGGCTAATAGTCGGCTATAAGCCTTATTTTCCCGAGTCAAAATTCAGCTTAGCTGGAGCCAATTTAAGCCGCAGCTACAACGGCTTCTCGGCCGGTTCAGTTGAATTGACATATTTGGACCTCTGTGGTCTCCTGCAATAGGTTCTGCACCATTTCCTAATGTGCAAGAGGCTGTGTTCATTTAGCCAATTAATGGCTCAGCTACGGCTTAAGCTGACTTTTAGCCATTCCAGCCTCACAGGGAAAATATCCGAGATGTCTCTTTGACTTTTCAAATACACTTCATTCTTGGCAGGAAATTTTCCAGCCCTCTCAAGTTTAGCCAAAGCATTGTTTTGGGACATTGACAGAGTCACTTAGCGTGAATTTTGACAAATCATTGAATAAGACCACCAATGTTGCAGTGGTGTTTTAGAATGTTCTAACAGGTTCTAAGAAGCAAATACAACATTCTCTGAAAAATTAAGTCAGCTTAGCCCGCTGGAGCCGCTAAGCCGATGATCAGTTATGGCTTACGAGCCGAAGCTGACCCTTAGCCGCGGCGACGCTAAAATACACCAAATTTGGCTTTATGCTCCATTGGAACAGACATGTTGGGGAGCAGATTCAAGGGAAAAGCAGTGTCCTGAATGTTTCTCATCACTTTTCTAGCTTTTCTGCAGTGCATGCTGTGCTCAGAGATGTCCGACTTGGCCGCTAACTCAGTTTTGAGATTAGCCAGTGTCAGTGTCTTTTTTGGTGGAATTTTCAGTCTGGTTAATACTCACTGCAAGACCAAAGTTCAATGATTACTTCAAACAAGTGAAACTCTGAGCAACAACAGAGGACAGCAATTCTCGGTCAAGTTCCAAATCCAACATAACGTTAAATTGGGAGTATTTCAGAAGCAAATTCAATCAAAATTCATCACAGCCATTTTCAAAGTGCATCAGGCTCCTCTGTTGAGATTTATCTTGTTCTTTCAGAGAGCCTGATGTTGATGCTACCATCACTCCATAACTGACATCCCTGCACTCAACATCTCGGCATGCCTCAGAAAATGGCATATTGAAGATGTCCCACCTCTGCCGAGAAGTACAGTATCCATCTGTCTTCAGTCAATAGTATTATCGAGGTTATAATGAGGATACTAGTTTACCTTGCTTTTGTCAAAGACAAAATTTGAATCAATGTTCGACAAGGATTTTTGAAGGAACGGGGTTATCTTATACAGGGGAGTCCCTGCGGACCCCCTTAGACTTGCCGCAGGGCCCACTGCATGGTCCAGCGCTCGCTGCTAAGACTCATTGCATGAGGTTTCTTTTTCTACTACTGCAAGCTTGCCATTGATTTCTGACACAGCACCTGCCGCCTAGCTGGCCTGAACATTCTCAATGGTCTCCAGCACAGCAATGTTTTAGGGAGCTCTGAAAAGCCAGGTACACTCAAGACAGTCTGATAGTTGGGACTCATGATCGCCACTAGGTGGTCTTTACCCCACTGATCTAGGGTCATGCCTTTTCGCTGTGCCACCGACTGTGCGCCTGTGCCGTGCGCGCCTGTGCCATGACTGTGCCACGACTGTGCCTTGAGTACATTTCATGAATTATTATCATTTTTGAAGGTTCCTTCATGCATAATTCATGCTATATTCTGGTATTCATCATGATTTAGTCCTCTTAAATGACCGTGAAGCTGTAATTAATGGGCCAGCCAAGTCGAATGATGTCTTGAAGGCTGTCAGAGTCCAATGAACCATGTATTCATGCAAATAGTGTTGAAAACAATGGCAAGAACCACGCGGATACCTGAAAATAAGACGATAAATCACTTGCAATTATGTCTCTGACACAGTCGCACAGTCATGGCACAGGCGGATGACGAACGTGACTGTGCCACAAAGTGCTGATGCACAGGCGGCACAGTCGTAAAATATAGGGGGCACAGTCGGTACAGTCGTGACACAGCCGCCTGTGCTTGGCCTGTGCTATGACTGTGCTTCATATCAAGTGACTTCAAATCTTTATTTGACTTGGTATCTCAAGTAATGTACTCAATCGTGCATTTCATCCATTATACTGTGAATAATGAGTTGACTGTGAAGGTTTTCTCAGTCATCAATCTTTACTCATCACCTCATCGCGTACGGCCACCGTACGCTATGACGTATTTGGGGATCACAATCTCCTTACGAGTCTCGCCTCGACTCCTCCTTGAATGAACCAGACTCATCTAGTACTTCCTTGTTTCACTCCTTTTATTTCTCCTACTTATGTTGGTAGTGTTGAAAGCTTTTGCAATGAAGGCACTGCTTCTCTCCAGCTGTATTCAGACACATGTCACCGCTGGCAGGAAATTCAAAAGATGCAGGAAATTTGAAAACTGCAAAAATGCTCCGGCTGTCAAACAGTTGCCTACTGTTCGGAATCTCATGCCAGTGCACCTCACAAGTGCACATGTTGCATCAAGAATCTTCATATCTAGTTGTTTCAGAATTAGCATACCTTGCAAAGATCATGGGGGACATAGCTGAAGAGCCACTGCGTTTCACAGCCGCCTAATCCAACCTGTCACATCATCACACCGGTCCGATCAGGTCCGACTAGGTTCGACTAGGTGGATGTTCACACGTTGGACTAGGTCTGACTAGGTTCACGTAGGCTACTTGATATTGTCATTGTGTTTATATATCATTTTCTTATAAAAGTGGCCTGTGAGAGCTCAGACTTGGCTCTGACAGGACTGTGAGACAATGTTTGACTTTACTGGCAGGGTCACACCAGTCACATCGGCCAAAATGCCCTAGATACCCGAATTACATGATCCATAAATTCACACCGTCAGTGGAATTCTGTGAAGACGGTTTGATCATGGTTCTGATTGTGACTGTCACACGGTGTTCGACCGAGAAACCCACTAAAACGGGACATGGAATGTGGCTGGCAGTAAATAGCCAATGGTCAATATATTATCTCAGAAATTATATATTTCATTGAGGACCTAGTCAGACTTGGAATAGGGGACCTATGCGGACCTATCCCAACCTGGTCCGACTCGCGTCCACCTATTCTGACTTGGACCCAGGTAACCTAATCAGGGTCTGACTAGGCACATAGACACACGTGGTCAGACCTAGACCGACCCAAACAGGGCTGGCCCCGGGTTGGATTAGGCGGCTGTGAAACGCAGTGAGCACGGGAGGCTGAGCTCTGGCTTAACTACATGGTATTTCTCCAAGATAATGTGTCTGTGGCCAGCTAACTCATTCCTGGTGACTCTATGTCAACAACTTTGCGGCCTATGTTCCAGAGACCTTCCCGACTCAAAGGGACTCAAGGATTAACAATCTGCAGAATGGCAGAAAAGATGCCGTTGTAGCCAATAGCTAATGCGGAACCCTGTTGCCCAAATCGCCGGTGCAACAGTGGTTCAACGAGATTTGACGACTCGACTTCTTCGAGAGTATGACAGTGCCAAGCTTGAGGACATATATCGAGGTTGAGGAGATGAAGGTATGACAGTACCGGGTTGAGGATGTAAAGTTATGAAAGCTTGGGGACATGAATAAGTCGTGAAGTAGGAAGTAGCACATGAATTACCGAGTGGAAACATGAGTCGGGGACGATGGCTTTGGTCGTCGTTGGAATTAATCAAACGACAATACATTAAGGTCCCACGGTACAGCAGTACATTCTTCTATCAACCCAGCGGAGACCTTCGTATGACTGCGTACGGACTAAGTATGACTGTGCGCAGTGGCTCAGGGGTCATAAATGAGATTTCCGAGTATAAGTATATAAATGATGTAGAGGAATGCCTGATAATCCTTGTTGCTTTTTCTTTTTCATCCACTCGTCTCTAAGCTCCACTTCAGTTGAGTTTCAGGTGCCCTCTGAGCGTCGCCCTCTGACGTCCCCTCAAAGTGTTGCTCTCTGATGGCCACATAATGACACAAGTCATGAAACAGGACGACCTTAATGCGATGAACTCGGACAACCTCGATGCCAAGAAATCCTACGGCTTCGATGTGACGAACTCCACGGAGCTGGAGAAAGATCGACATGTGGCCATAGACATGATCAACTGGGAGCACTCTCTCGCGCGATGCAAGTGCAACATAATCAGAGAACATCAATGGACTCGAGGCAGACAATATTAATAGACTCAAACCCGCGTCGCCCAAACCGTCTGATGGCCACCAAATTGATGGATGAGGAACTAGATCTCATGATGCAGCTGGAGGAGCACTGCCGGAAAGGAGCCATACACCGACTGTACATCCACATCGAGTCGGGCATGCAGATGTTGACTCCCTGGCTGCGCGCGGACCAGAAATTTCAGTGGCCTGGAGACAGGGATATCCCAGACCCAGTAACCCAGTTCCTGATATTATCACCGATGTGACAGAGTCTGCTATCCCACGAGTGAGACAATCATCATTGGTCTCAATGTTCAGGCGAGCTCTGGGTCGTTTCACTGCTCCTTCGACGAAGAGCAATGACACACCCCCATAACCCTCCCGGGGATAGCTCGCTCCACCTGAAAGAGATAGTCGCGCATCCGCCAGGCACTACCTGCTCAAACAAACATCCACGCGCGCGGACATCCCCTCTCCGCTGTTGTGGCGACGGGCGTGCGGTGTATTGGGTGATCGGAGAATGTGACGATGGACGAGACGCTATTGCGTAGATGCGCTGCATGCACGTAGCTTCCAGTGTGTTATTCGAACCTTGCGTGCGATCGAAGATGAAAACCGGCGCACAAGTGTAAAGCAAAGTTTGTGTTGTATTACCATTGAATGTGGTGTAATATATTCATGATGCTCAAGCCTGATAGTGACTTTTGACGTTCCTTATGACTCATGAGGTCCTGTAACCGAACGTCGACTAGACGCGTCATGCACGTGCTGCGAAAATATCACGTCAGTAGCGCCGAAAGACTGATCTGCGAATCTATATCTTGATTTGTTCCACAACATTCCCCAGATGTCTATGACGTTTGAAGGGCAAAACGAGACCCCAAAAATCCATGCTGCATTTTAGAAGATGCTGCTCTCGAGAGTGAAATGAGGGTTGATACATCGAGAGTGACGCCGAGGGTTCATGCATTCCACGAGGAGGATTGTTTGACGCAAATAAAATTCAATTAGATGGATCAACGTTATATTGGAGTGACTTAGCAGAGCACTGAGCGTAGAGCACCAGGGTTCTGTAGAGCACTGGGGATTGATGTTCGCAAGTTAACTCTAAAGCATGATGGTTACACCATCTTTTTAGTACGCCTCACCCTGGAGATGACATTCGCACCACATGCAGCATTGTATATAGGGGTCAGAAACACTTCTCTGTGTCTTTTCGGCTGATTTACATGGCTTGATAGAGATTTGGGTACCCAATTAATGATAAATAAAATAAAAATGCAAAAAAGGAAAGAGAGGGAAATCCGCTCTGCTATGTAGCAAGCCCATCTATGCATTTCTTCAGACACAGACATGTAAAGTGTCTCGCGAGTTGCTCAAGGGATCCGAATTGACGAATGTTCATGGAAGTTTTCTGGGCCTGCGGCGCAATGATCGAGAAAGGCACCGTAATTATGAGACCCCTTCATAGGCTCATTTGTTGGGAAGGAGCAAATTCAGGGTGGGATCATCAAAGAGCCTAAAGGGACTCTCATTCTTGGAATTCTCCCACACAGCCACCCATGCTGACAAGCCCCTTTCCATGGCCCACAAGTCATTGTCTTCCTGGTTCCAGGTTGCCTGCCAATCCCAAATCTGAACCTTTCACAGCAAATAGGGCCATGTGCAGGATACATGGATACTTATCAATCTATTGCTTTGTTTTTCAATGTTTTCTGATGATCAAATAGCTGCCATGGTCGACAGTATGTCAGCCCATTCTGAGGAGAGCTAAGCTGGGCACTAGTGGTGGTATTCGACCATCAGAGCTAGAGAAAGTCGAAAATGCTGCCTTCAATGGTCAGTTTAAACATTTCTAGCTTGTACCCATTGCTTACAACTTGCACACGGATCAGGATCCATATATGGATAGCACCTCCGTTAACGGGCGTCGCTAAACCGGTCTTCACCTGTACCATGAAAAGCCAAACGGTATGCACAAGACCTATTAAACTGTACCATATAAGTAACCTTGAGTTAACTGACACAGTGCACATTCCTAGATTAACTGTTGTGATGTTCAGGCTGTTGATCATCCTGTTTGTAATATAATACAGTGCCCATTTGATTCTGGGGTTTCAGATGTGCCACCACAGGACGGCCTCTGACCCGCTGGTTCTGTTATTGACAGCCTAGCGGATTTAATGTCATCTGGATAACCTCATTTGGGGTTGTCCTAATTCTTGAATACCATCGTTGTTGACATGCTTCCGCTGCCGAAAATAATCAAGGAGGTGAAGAAAGGGAAAATCAGGGCTCACCAAAGCTACCAACGCTTAGATCATATAATGTGATGACAACCGGACACATAATAGCAGTGGTGTACCTACCTTGGCCCTGGCAACCGATATTGCCTTGCTTGCAGGGCCTTCTCACAGGGTCAAAATGTTCACTTTTCGTGCACAGTCAGCCGATCAGATTTCGGAACCGAAAGTTCTACAGCTATTTTTTTCTCATTCTACTCTCAATGCTTCTAGACTGTGTGCTCAAATCATCAGTATTCAATTCAAAAAATGCGAAAATTCAACTCCTCACAGCTACTCTACACAAGCACAAGAACAGAACCTCAATCTATGACAATCTGCATCCCAGCTATTGATAGCAAAGTTTTGATCACAATGACATACTCCTCATCGGTCCTGACCATCATCCTGTAGCAATTCTGGTACATGCGATGTCAGGAAATCATTTCAGTCAAATGAGCGCTAATAGGGCACCTTTCGGTGGGGCTGTCAATGCAAATGGAGTCTTCAAAACAGATCTATAAAGATCTATAACTAATAATCCAAATACACACTAACTCTCTTCTAACACCCTAAGTAATTCGGGCAGCTATTAAGAAAGAGAAAGCCTTTCAACGAAGTTGTAAGGTTTTGATTGCGCACTACTGGTCTCTTGCAGACAGAAACTTAACTCAGTTCACTTTGACGGTGAACCTTGCACGGTTTTTGTAATGGTTTTGATTTGCAAGGAATATAAAGGGGATAGTTTGCAGGGCTATGACTTCAATATGTCTTTTCAGACAAACACAATTTTATTGCACCTCGGAGCACCACGTCCTCGCATACCACAATAAAATGAGATAAAATGTTCCACTCAGACTCTGCTTGTAGGCTGAGCTTTGTGGGGTACAATTCACTGGCTACTAAAGATACAAATGCTCTAACTTTATAGTAATTCTACATTATTTCCAAGTCTGCTGTGTTGATAATACAAGTCCTGTTTGGGACCTCGCCATATGCAAGGCTTCCCTTTCAGGCACAATTCCATCATCTGCCAAGACTAGGTTGTCCCTATCAGGCTCGCTGCTTTGTAGCTCTTCCCGATCAGGCCAATCCCTAGTCATCCTCGTCCTAATCTGGCTACCTTGGGTAAAGCTGATTCATTGCTGACTTCTAGGCTTTACTCGTGGTAGCACACTGCTTTCCTTGTACTCAACTTTACTCGCATGGCACAGGCTCGAACATGTATTTATAACAATTATTTGTTTGCTTTATCTGCGTTGAGACTTCATATGAAACAGTGTTTTTGTACTGTCTGGCTTTCACCAAGTCACCCGATCACATGTGGACGCATTGTTGTTTGTTGTTTTGGCTCCTTGACTCTGTGCGTCCCATTGAGGTTCGCTCACAGAGTAAGTTACCGGGTTTCTCAAGCATCAAGTCTTTTATCCTATGTTTCAACCAAGTAGTGCAGCCCGCTTACAGATGGTTTACTAGTAGAACCACTGCATTCATTGTTACTTTTCCCATCGAGTATTCAAGCAAAGCGCCATTCAAGCGCTGTTGCTAGAGCCTACTAGGTGTTTGTTTCATGATTGGCACTGGTACTGGTACTCTTCTAGACAAGTCAGAACTCCTCTCTAGGCAAGTAGTGTCCCATTCGTAATCAGGAAAGACAGTCATATTTACTAGATATGCCGAAAATACAGGGTGGAACGTTCCCAACCCTATTATCTCCCCCCACACAATAATAATGACCCCCCTGGTCATTCCTATCATGCGATTATGCTCGAGTCCCCGTATCAACTGCCTCACTGCATGCCTTGTACTTCATATTTTTAGTCCACAATCTGCGGTAATTGATAACCAGTTCTGCATCTTTGGATCAATCAGAGTTTTGCCTTTCTGGGACACTACTACTCCGCACGGTTATCAATTTCGTCGAATATTGATTTCTCGCATTTTTCCTCATTTTCTAGATGCTGAATAATGCCATCTATAACTTCAACCACTGAGAATTATGAGTCGGAGCTCGTTCCAAGATCTGATCGTAATTCTTTATTTGTGGAAACATCACGTGCACATACATTGCATTTTCTGACTTGGCCACTGCAACCACAATGTTGCAGCCAGCACCTTCATCTTTGCAACCTGCCTCAAACAATGATTCTACATCGTCTCCTCCTGCTTTTGAGCTCTCAGAAGCTGATTTTGAGTTCTTTTGAAACACTGGCTATGAGGCTGGGCTCCTTCTCACCACGTACCAATATCTCTCCACCAACAACCTTCTTCAGCCAGACAACATCCTGGATTACATCAAATGCTTCCATGATCTCATGGTAAGTTCTCATGCGATCTGTTCTCGGTTTTTGGCCTAACAGAAAATTTCTTTATTTCTGTTAGGTCCCTCACTGTGCTCGTCTCGACAAGCTCCAGCTTCAGGAAACTGTCAAGCTGGAGACAGTTCAAATCATCTTCTTGATTGCGCTTGTTGAACTTGCTGCTTTTCTGCAGCTGACGCCTCCATCTGGAACTGGGATCTGGGCATATGATGTTCAACCAGGGGTGCGTCGTTCTTCCTCTTTTTTCTTTTACTTATCCTTGCTCATCAATTCTTGTGATAGGAGATGTATGGTATTTGTGGTTCTCTGATCTGTCGCCTGCTTCAGGGAGAGGCATCGTCGCTGATTCCAGCATCGATGCCTTCACCACCATCTGCGCCTCCTGTTGATGCAATCCAACGTCAACCAACATACCTGGCTCTGGGTCTCCTAGATCCTAGTACTGTGGCACCTGGCACCATGTTCGACTTTCATTCTTTGTTGGATGTCTCGTTTCCTGGACCTCTGGTTTCCGGTCCTCAACCCTCCTCATCATCACCTTCTGGCTTCGATTCTTCTCCGTTTTAGAGAGGGTTTTGGTATGGGAAAATAGGTGGTGGTTGAGGGAGCTCGGGAAGCATCGAAGAGTTGGTGGGCCCTGCGGGGCGAAATAAATTTGATTATTATTTTTATATGCTGCACCGTCATCCCTAGGACGTTAAACAACTATCGTTTAATTCGGCAATTTTAGTGTGATTTTTAAGTCAATTTTCCTGAATGAATATCACATGTTTTGTTTAACGGCCTTGAGGAACACTTGTGTTACCGTTTGTCCTGTTTTGGTAATGCAAGTCATGTGATTCCATGTTGTATTTCCACCTCACAACAAACTTTTACAAAGTTGTTTTCTCGTTCGTTTGCCTTGCTTATCCGTTATGATTAATTGGTAGTTTTTACTGCATGTATTGTAACTTTAGGCAAATGTCCTCGTGAACCTTGCTCATTCATCCGGATGACGTGTCTTTGCTGACATTTTAGTCATTCCTTCTGACCACTGCTTAGGTATCACGGTAAACCTCATAACGGTGGTGTTGCTCTTCATGCCACACCTTTCATCGAATATCTTTGATGCTAGATTGACTCACATATATGTGTATTATAACATGTCTTCTTAATCTCGATTTATCTGGTCCTAGACACTTGTTAAAGCCTCTGTTACCATTACATGTGGATCAAGGTATTCTCACTCCTCGTTGTTCTCTTTCATATCTCCGGAAGACTCCCTGTACCGTCTTCCTGGACGAACTTCAACTTGATCTCCCTGGTCCGCTTCACCTGGTCCGGGAGCATGTCTCTAATCAACAATGTTTCTCCCCTGTTCCATTTTTCTGCAAGATCCTTGGTGTAAGAGTTGATATCGGCTGTAAGGGAAAGCTTCACTTCTCTGTACATCTCCTTGTTGCATCCTATGGTTGCAATCCAAGTGATCTGACTTTCCAACCAACTTGCACCTCTCCATTCCTTTCCATCATATTGGGTTACTTCCTGCGAGTACTGAACCTGGTGAACCAGATTGTATAGAGTTCCGGATAGGTTCCTGAGAGGACATGGAAGAATGTTGGAGATTGGGATGACACCTTCGCATCCTTTGAGGTCGTACATCTCTTCGTAGATGGTGTCTGAGTCACCGATGACTGATACAAAGTCAGGGATAATGGTTCTTGTGTCTTAATCTTTCAATTTTCTCCTTTTATGTCCTATTTTCTGCTTATTTTATCGGTCTTCATCGATGGTGCACTCATCCACTGTTCGGTCCCTTTTTCGTCGCGTAAATCAGGCTATTTCAAATGCAATTTTCGATCTTATCAAGCATTGATCGTCCGTTATATTTGCTTCCCTTTATTTACCTCTGCAGGTCCCTGAGATGTACATGATCTCATGTTCTAGTCATTGAAAATCTGGTTTCAACGACTCCTTGCACATAACCAAATTAGGCTATTCCCACCTTTCAGCGCTGTGTAAAAGACTTTTCGCTGGGTTACCCCATGCTGCCATCTTTTACGGGTAAGTCCCAACATACCCAGGTAAGGAACCTTGCGGTTGTCTTAATTGGGACCATTCTTTGTAACGTATGATCTGTATGGTCTCTTGTTACAGTAAATGTGCTTGGTGCCCTCTTCCCTTTGCAAAAAAATTAGCAACCATCCCTGGTTGCTCGGTAATCAGCGGCCGCATACACATGTCCCAAAGCATGATCTGTAATCAATTTCCTAATCAATCTTTTGCTGACATCGGTCAGTTCCCAATTGGGCCTGTGATTATTGATATGTTCATTTCTAAGCGTTCTGGCTCTCTGAGGAGATGTAGCAATATAAAAGGTGGTCTCATTGTTGTTATTAACAGTACCGAGATTCCCTCCTTTATTGATCTCGCCCTATCTTTGATTCATAACTCTTATCGCCTCTTATGGTTGCTGCTTCCAACGCCAATACTTCACAGTTGTTCAATGCAGCCAGTACTGCTAAACAGACCATTGCACAATGTGTTTCGATGAATTCCCCACCCAACGTTCTGGCTGTTACTACTGTGGCTTATGCCGACACTGTGGTAATTTCATCCATTGTGCTTCTTCGTACTTTCTTTGACTTGTGGTTTTCACAGCTCACCCTTGTCCAGAACGTCCCCAAGCCCAGCAGTCACAAAGCCTTGATGGGCCATGTGGCTGCAGTGCTCAAGTATGTTGAAACCATTGCCAGCTAAGGCATACCACAGATGGATCCGCAGATCATCTGCATCCAGCTCTGCAGATATTGATTGTTCTGAAACTGAGCTCCGCATCCGGGCACATCCGGCTCTGTGGATGTTCCCACATTCATATCCATGGATATCCACAGATGTTTGAGTCTTTTATTGCCATTTGAACTCAGAGTTAAAATTATTTGAAAATCATCTCCGCATCTGCAAGCATCCACACCCGCAGATGCGGATGACTCAGCACAGCCAAATCTACGGATATTTTCACAGATGTTTCCATGGATATCCAGGCAAACATCCGCATCCATGGTATGCCTTATTGCCAGCCGTGAAGTCGTTGAGGCTCCTTCCCTGGTTATTCTCGAACTCAATACCTTCACCAAATGCAAAGCGGTAATCGCTTCCAAAACTCTTGCCGCTAGTTCTGGTTCCACTCAAGGAGGACATTCTAATGGCTCCTCAAGAAGAAGTCATAACTGTTCCGTCTTATCTGACTGGTGCCAATACCAACAAAGTTCGTCGTACCCTGTTTTTAACTTGTCCTGTCTTTTTCTTATGCTATTTCTAGCATCCCAAAAAGACCAGAAAGTCTCTGACAATTGTAGACTCCAATGAGGATCAAGGTGGTCAAGTCATATCATCTGGCGGTACCCATATTAATGTGCACGTAGGCGCCAACCCCGGTAAAACTGATTCTCGCACCAAGAGACGTCGTACTGAATCGGTTTGTTTTTAGTTAACCCTTTTGATATGGGGTACCTCACCGAACTCATTTCTTTTATTCAGCAACGCGCTCCTAAACCTATTGATGCGGCTATGCTCAGTACTATGAAGATCCTGAAAAACACTGCTGTGAGTTTCTTTGTTCAATCTTCTTTCCTTTGCCTTTGCACAAATGGTTTTTAGCTGATCTCTCATGGTTTTACCCTTCTACTTCCCTTTGACCATGTGCCTGGCATTGATACTGATTCGAGGCAATATTTGCACGCTTTACAGGTCATTGAAAAAGCCTATGCCAATACTGGTGTTGTTTTCAAGGAACTTCGTTCTTGTCGCTCCACCCAGAGCATAGCTACTGTTGGTGCACCACGTTTCTTCATTCTTTGCGCTCTTCATCTGACTTATTTTTAGTCATTTCTGATGAAGAAGACACTGGTGTCCTGGAGGCTACTATCGACAATATTCATCACAGCTGTGAAGAGGCCGAGAAGTATACTGCTGATGGTGTTTCTGACAGCACTTTGATGGCTCATCGAAAGGAACTCCTCAAGGAGCATGACTTGGCTTCCGCCTGTCTTGTCCTTGAGCTTCAGAAGCTCAATCATGCCAATGCTGAGACCCTCCATATCAACAAAAAGTTGCAGTCCCACAGAGATGTTTATAAGAAAGGCAAGGCTGTTGCCAAACCTGGACTTATTGGGACTCCTCGTGCTACCTCCCCGGTCAAAGGTCATCGTGCTTCTGAGGACTCATATTCCGACGTCGAAGATGCTATGGATAGTGCTGAAGATGGTTCTGCCAAAGGTACTATGTGCGGAGTTACTGTTTTCTAGTTGCTTTTAACTAGCTCGTAGTACTGTCCTTGTCGCAATCGTAACACTTTATTATGCTTCCTTTTCTTTGTCGCTATTCAGTTCTTCTCGATTGTCTGAGTCAATCGATATATCCGATATATTGTCCACTTCATCGTACTCTTTGTCTGCTGGAATCTTGAACCTGACTTTCCCGAACACAGGATTGTCCTTATTCAATTGTTTGATATGTTCACCATATGTTGGTCCTGTAACTGCCAACTCTTTGAGTTTCTTGGCTACAGCCAACACATTTCTCTCCATATCCATTGGTGACTCCAGACTTTCTCTCGCAAAGTACAGTACAACTCAAAATTGTCTGAATCATCCCACTAGAACCGTACCGTCTAATTCACATAAAATATATTGTGATCCTAGTGTCTTTTTCACTACAATCAAGGGTCCAATATACCTAGCCTTCATTTTCTTGTTAAGATGCTTTTCTATTGTAGTGTTTCGTACGAGTACTAAGTCTCCCAACTTGAAGTCGTATGCTTTTATTGTGGCGGCATGTTCTTCTTCGTACTTGAGAAGCCTTTTGCGCTTCTCTTTCATAATTCTCTCTTGCATGTCGCCTACATGGATCTGATGCTTTGCTAGTGCCATAGCTCGATAAGCCAATAGCTCTTCCTGCATCATTACTCCATTGGGTGGATGTAGCAACCATGTGGCCTCAATAATGTCCAAAGGCAATATTGGATGTGCACCTGTAACCATGAAGAAAGGCGAACAACCCATAGTCTTACGCGTTGTTATCCTGTCTGCCCATAGTACATGAGGCAAGAAATAGAATCATTTTCCAATGTTCTTGGGACCGCACATTTTGAATAGTGCGTTTCTTATGTCCCAATGTCCTCGTTCAATCTTTCCATTTGCCTGAGAGTTATACAGTGATATCTGAATCCCTGCAATATCATAGATTTTCTCTATCCATGCCACTGCCTTTTTGAATGCTTTACCATTATCGGTTACTATTTTCTCAAGGCACCCCCAATGCATTATGACTTCCTCAAATAACCATTGACCTATTGTTTGAGCATTTTCTTTTACGAGCGCTCTTGCTTCGGGCCAAGATGTCAACGAGTCTCTGCCATGTACCACATATTTACAATGGTTCGATGCTTCTGACATCATAAAAGTATCAACATGAAGTGTTTGGAATATCGAGGGAGTGTGCATTATAGTAGGTGGTGCTAATAATAAGTTGTGCTGCCTGAGTTGACAGATGTGACATGTCTTGACAAACTGCTTAACATCTCTTTCAAACTCAGGCCACCAGAATCGCTCTCCAACTAGTTTTGCAGTGGAATGTAACCCTCTATGACCAAGACTATCATGAGACGCTTTCATCATATAAGTACGATGTTCCTTCTCTACTACTAGTTTGTGTCTCAACTCCGCATTTCTTCGATACAGCCGATTTTCCTTATCAAGGAAGAACCACCTCACATGTCTAACAAATCATCTATACTCTTTGTCATTCATCCCTTCGGGTCTTACAAATGGATCATTCAGCCAAGCTTCGATCTTAGGTATTTCCACGTCTTGTGCAATACCCGTCTTGGTTCTGTGTCTCTTGTCATACAGTTCCCACCTCTCAGGATTCACTCGCTCTTCTAGATCAGGTATCATTCTTAGAGTGAAGGTCTGTGCCAGCTGGAAGTTCCCACTGATTTTCATTATGTTTTCCACATATTGTCCTCAGTGTACTTGTTTCCAAGCTTCGTTATCTGCTCTAGCCCTGTCTCATTCGTGATTGAAATTATCTATTGATGTGGTGCACTGGAAGTATCCCCCTCGAGTATCAATCTCGTCTTTGAAATCGTTGAACTCTAGTGGTTTATTCACACAGACAGGGTCTTCATAGTACTCTTGGACTCGTATTGGGTCCTCAAATTCTTCCCGAGTTCTTGTACTCTTCATCCCCTGGCTGTTTCAGGTGTCTCGACAATCCATCCACTGCTGCAAAGTCCTTTGTGGGGACATGCACTAGTGTGAATTGATACATCAAGATCTTTTCTATCCATCGGTTGATAGTAGCATTTGGACCCATCTCTGGATTGTTTAACATTCCCTTGATGTACTTTGTGTCTACCTCAACAGTGAGGTTTCTCGCATCGATAATCCAATATCTACTAGCCTCCAATGCTCGCAGTAAGCCATATAGTTCTCGTTTTGGTTGCGAAAACCTTGCCTCGCAGTCATTCAACATTATTGACCCAAATCTTGCATATCACTTTGCCCTGGTTTCCGGATCTATCTGGTATATGATAAAACCGACGGCACACCACGATGTATCTACCATGAGGTAGATACCTCCTTCCAATAGGTAATCTATCAGAAACAAAGCTGGACATGTACTTAAAGCATTTTTGAGTTTCTGCATTGCTTCCTCCTGCATCAGTCCCCAAATAAACTCTTCATTTAACCTGGTTAATTTTACCAGTGGTTCTGACTTCACCGCATATCCTTCCACATACATTCTCCCTACGCCACAAGTACCAAGGAAAGCTCTAACGTCTGAAACGTCCTTACATGGACCCCAGTTCGTTATAACTTTGACTCTGTCTGGAGTAGGTTTTCTTCCTTTGTACGTGTGTAGATGTCCTACTACCATGATTTCACTGGCACAGATGATTGACTTGGGACCTGAGAAAGTACCACCGCAATATTTCATTCTTTGTAGGACTCTATTCACACCCTGGAAGTGTTCCCAGATGAAACGATGTATCCCTGGGTTTTCAGGTATCGTTTCATAGTAGAACATCACATGATTGAGTCCAACTCATGAATGTCAGCGAGTGGACTCGTGGGAAAACTTGCGAGTTTTGACATTCACGAGTATAAATTTGGACTGAGTCCAGACTCATATGAGTGCAAGTTTGGCTTTTGGATAAACGCCAGGTCATGAATTATTTGTGGGAATACTTGTATGAATATTTGGCTTGCCTGAGTAGTCACAAAATGTCACACAAATATATCAATAGCAAGTCAACATTGCGAATAAAAATACAAAAAAAAGAACTAAGTTGTATCCTCCTCCTGCTGAGATGATGCAGGCTTATTCACATCAGCGTCTCAAACTCGGCCACCATTCTTGGGGGGCTTGTGTTTGTCATTGAAGGATTTGACACAAGCCGATTCGTCAACAAGCCCAGGAATGGTTGACCAGGATGAGATCAAAGTTCCCACCTCCTTTCACCACCGCCATTCATGTCAGCATCAATCCCTATGTTGGGATGCTGTCTCTCGCTGATATATCAGATTCTGACGAGGCACCTTATGATGACGGCATGCCACCTCTTGTTGATCTGTTAGACTCAGACTCTGGCTATGGTTCAAACTAGTATCATTCATGAATACTTATGAATATTTGTACAATTATTTGTGATTATTTGTGAGTCTGTATTACTTACAAATGTACTTGTGACTCACAGGTTTTATACTCATGAGTACAGATATTTTAGCCTATGAATGTTGTACGAGTACGAATGTAGCTTTTTGACAGCTCAAACTCGTGAGTCACGAGTGGCAATCATGCGATACTCTATTTCATAGCCTCTGCCTGTTAACTCGTATCTTGACTTTGGTCCTTTTATCAGAACATCATCAATGTATGGTGTCATAATAGATGGAATTTCTTCCTGTAATATATATGTGACATCATCATGGAATATTGGTACTGAGTTTGTCCATCCCATAGGTAGAGTGACTAGAGTGACCAGTCGCAGTGCTCCGAAAGGAGTCTGAAACATAGTAAGGTCCCTGGATGACTCGGCCAATATTCTTTCATCAAAACCAACATATAAATCGCATATTCCTCCACAAGCTCTTCCAGCATACTGTTCAGCGATTGCCTCAGTAGCTGGTGGAACACCTGAATGCTGTATAGTAACTTTATTCAAGGGTTCCAGACTATGCACTAGTCTCAAGCTTTTCCCATCTTTCTTTACCATGCAAAACCATCTAGATCTATAGGATGAATTCGATGGCTCATAAACTCCAGCTGAGATCTTTGACTTGATTACTTTGCATACTTCATCATATATTCTGGGTGGTATTGGAATATGCCTTTGAACCCACGGTGTGTGTTCAAGAACCGGAATATCTATCGGTGGGAAGAACTCTTCTTTGAACTTTCCCTGTTCCAACTCTTCCCAAGCAAAACCTTTGTTATGTATGCTCATTACATGATCCGCTAGCTTATGTTCTTCAGGCCACATGAAACTGTCGTGATTCTTTAAGAATATTTCTTGACACTCAGCAATGTATCTTCCCATTGGAGTAAATTCTGTAGGATTCATAGGCAAGACAGGCAGATCCTTTAAAGGATCCCCTAGTATCTTTCATACTATCCTGAATTTATCCGGTAACTCAGCCAAAGCTGGTCTCACTTTTAACGCCACTGGTTTATACTTTTTCTTGGAAGCCACATACTGCACCATCGACATGATTTTTACTCACTCAATGCTTTCCAAGTCTCTTCATATCCGTTTTTCAAATTCTTCCTCCATCAATGTCTTGCATAGCTTCTACAATCAACGATCTTGATGGTGGATTAGAGTTACTTCTGTCCCAAGTTCTGGCTCTGACCGCAGAAGTTGTTTATCCTCTACCAGGATTACCTCCTCCATAGATGTTACATCCGATGTATCTGCTTCACTAGTCGAAGGTTCCACTTTCATGGATACCTCTTCTAGTGGGTCTTCACTTTCTACCACTCCGTTTGATTTAGCAATTTCCCGAGCTACTTTCTGCCTTTTGATTTTCTTAAGCAAGATACAGTTCTTACACTTGCTTGCATCATGCTTTGTTTCCTTAGCTGATGGTGCAAATTGACTGTCCTGCTTAAGGCCATCTAATTTGAATTTCGCTCATTGCCATTCTTTTTCAAATGTCTGCTTCCTTGGTGTCTTCGCACTCTTACTTGGCACTTTGAACATCCCTTCATATCCTGGTAGCAAGTATTCTGCCACTGTTCTGATATAATATGAATGTAACAATTTAGAATCATCGTTCCTTTCTAAATCACTCCTTGATGCGTCCAAGTACGTGTCTCTTAACTCAGCTTGTGTAAACCAATCTTTAAGAGGTCTTGAGACTCTTGTGATTTCGTACTCTCTGTACTTGTTCTTTAGGATTTCAAGCACCAATTCTCCTTGATCATTGATCAACTCATTGAGTGGCGAAAAACTGACTGGAATATTGCTGGTGTTTGCCCTTCAACATCCGGTTTGTTTTCCTTCTTGAGTATCGGCCTCGGAACACCTCATTCAAATGTTGGTAGCGTCAAATGACTTCCTGTTTTTGGGTCAGTAATCGTGATTGATTGTCTGCCTTGATGGTCGTTCTTAATCCACGATTCCGCTACTGCGTCAAACGGTCTGCCAAGTAGAACTGAATATGCTGGGTCCTTCATGACGTGTATCTGGAAGTAGTATGTTACCTGTCCATCGAATGTGAATGGAATATTCTGTGCCAGTCCTAGAGATGATTCAATACTTCTGTTCACACTTTGCATGTTGATTTTTACATCAGGAGTCCAACATATGCCTAGCCTATTCACAACCTCTTCTTTTATCGAGACAAGCTGTGAACCACTATCCATGACTGTTTCAACCAGAAATGCCCCATTGATTACCAGGTACAATGTCTGTAATGAATGTGAATCTTGAGCCACAAGTATCTGTTTAGGTACTTCGTCTGGCTCAAGACTATTGAGATAGATTTCCACCAGGTCTTGTACTATGTATGAACCCTTGGGTATGCCTTGTAAAGCAAACTGGGACACAGTACATACCGCTGGTGGTAATGCTTCTGTTGTAATCACATCTTCTCACATCAGAAAGGATTCGAAGTTATCCATTATATTGGGATCTTTGAGCACCTGTATGACTGGTGCTTCATGTGGCCAGATGTCCGCAATCAACATAGCTTTCCCTCCTGGGGTAGCTTCTATTCATTTCAGTGTAACCTCTTTCCGTAACTGTTCCCGTATTTCTTTTTTTGCCATCAAGTCCTTGAACTTGAGAGATACTGGAGTGTTCATAACAATCTCTAGCCACTCTTCCTTCGAAGATTGCTTTCCACCGGTGCTTGATTGCGATAGGCTGGTTCCTTTGCTCTCTCTACATCAGGGATCGATGTCTCTCTTGGTTGAGGTGGGTCTTCAAACGGTACCCATTTAATCACTGGTATGCCAACAAAAGGGAACTGAACCTCCTCTACATTCTCTTTGCTCATATCGACTATTTGATCTGGCTTTTCTACAATTTTCTCTCAGCTCGTATCTCGCAATCTCGGTGTTTGTACAATATCAACATAAGGAATCAAACAGTTCTTGGATCTCCAGTTGGGGTCTTTGTCTGCATTAGACTTTTTAATTTTTAGGTCCTCCGTTCGGCTTGTTGGCAGTGATGTACCAGACCTGGTACTGCCATTGTCTCCCTTCATTGGACCTATTCAAAACCCGGGCTGTTCTCCAGATTATTGCTTCGCGTGCTCTGACCTAACAACTGTTCTAAATGTGTAGTTGGTATGTTCAACATGCTTGCGGCTTTTGCAATATCCAATGATTGATTACGTTGAGACTCTTGTATGTACATCTCAACCATCCTTCACAACTGGTTCTCGCTTTCAACTTTTTCTTGAGCAGCTTTCTCCTACTCGGCCTTCTTAGTCATTTGAGCCATTAAGGCTCTCATGTCTTGAAGTTCTTTGGACTCAAACGTTGGTACCGATCTTATCGAAGAACTGGGTTCCATATGAAGATAGGCTTCATAACCTCGATCTTCTTCAATCGGCGTTCCTCCGGTTATTCCAAAATCTTCCATACAGTATCCGGCTAACATATTGACTTGCACATTGGCTTTGTTCCAATGCTCAATTCTCTCAGCCAGGTTTTTGCCAGGTAAATCTTTAGGAATCATGTTGCTGTTAGGCAACCCAATTCGACCATTGATCTCTTTGACATAACCGATGCGAAGATGATCATTCTTCGTGGGACAATCACTGATTTGATGACCGTCCTTCCCACAATAGAAGCATTTCATATACGGTGGTCTATTGTTGGAAGTACGTTGAATTTGTGGCAGGCTCCACAACACTTGTGGCGCACTACGCTGCTGCTGCGTCTGGCTGGTATACACTTGCTCTAAGTGTTTGTCCATATCAGCCATTAACTGCTTAGCGGTGAGTTTGAAGGTATCCTTCAGTGACGCAGTCAATTCTTTGATTTCTTCCCGCTTAACAAGTGGTGAGTCGTAAGACGGCTTTGCCATGTCTGCCACCACCTTCACATGAGGTTCCGCAAACGTGCTTCCTCAAATTGCCTGACTATGTGAGTCTCTGGCTATCTCAGCGGATGCTTCATCCAATTGCTCGAGTATCTCAGTCCAAAGATACAGGTCATCATTTTGTCTGGGAGGAGTATTGGCCAGAAGTACTGTTGTTGAGTTTGTAACCCATACTCTAGTATGTATTTCCATAGCCAAATTTGGTCCTAGAATGCCCCATATTTTGCTGCACAACTTGCGGTTACCTACAATAGTCATAGCTCTGGAAGATAGCTTTTTAGCTTCCGCCGTGAATGTTCAGTGGAAATCAAGGATTTCTCTTCGGTCTGTTAACAACATCCCATTATAGTCTGCGACTATTCTGTTCAGTGCGGCAAGACTTCCGATTTTCAGAAGTTCTGCATCTGGGCAACTATGAAGCAGGTCTTTCTTGAATGTGGCATACGTTGTATCATCAAACGCACCCCACTCATTCTCGGACACTGTATTGGCGTAACTCTTTATCAGAGATATCTTCTGGGCATCATCTTCGATGTTGCACTTTGTAAAAATAGACTCAACTTGCTCAACAAATCTGTTGAGTTCAATGGCCTTGCTGTGAATGAAATGTGGTGCGTCTTTTGCCAGCAGGGAGGGGGGGTTCAGAGTTGCCATACTAGTTATATTATGTTCTGGAGTATTATCTGGAGAGGTAGACAAGTTGCATGGCAACAAGTCTTGGGAGTTTGGGTTTGTAGGTAAAGTCTTGGACATTTCTCTTGATCTCACTGGACTTGTCCTTGGACTAGATTCAGGAGTTGTGATAGTTTCTTTGACTGAAATTGCATTCGCAGCTGCACTACGATTCGCCTTGATTCTTTGTAGTTGCTCTTCACCTAGATTGGACAACAAGCTCTGCTCAGTGATTATAATCTCTGGCTGATTTATTGCTCTTCCTCTTGGTCGACTAGTACTTGCAGAAGGCTCAACTTCCCCAACGCCATGCAAGTTTCGTGTAGTACGAGGTTCTGGTCTGAACAGTTTGATTAGAAGTTCCTGCTTTGGGGCAGTAGTTCCTTTCTCTGGTTTGGAAGGGTTTGATTGATTGGAAACGACAGACAAGGACCTGGAAGGAACTCTAACACGTCTTTTTCCGGTATCAATGATGATCGCTTGCGCAAGGTTTGGAATGCCTCACTAAGTCACCGTTTTAGGACAGACTCGCAGATGTTTGGTTAGAAAGGCTAGTTTCTTCGTGAAGGTTTTCTAGATCTAAAGCTTCCCTCACGGTGGGCTCCAGATAATAGGGCACCTTTCGGTGGGGCTGTCGATGCAAATGGAGTCTTCGAAACAGATCTATAAAGATCTATAACTAATAATCCAAATACACACTAACTCTCTTTTAACACCCTAAGTAATTCAGGCAGCTATTAAGAAAGAGAAAGCCTTTCAACAAAGTTGTAAGGTTTCGATTGTGCACTACTGGTCTCTCACAGACAGAAACTTAACTCAGTTCACTTTGACGGTGAACCTTGCATGGTTTTTGTAATGGTTTTAATTTGCAAGGAATATAAAGGGGATAGTTTGCAGGGCTCCAACTTCAATATGTCTTTTCAGACAAACACAATTTTATTGCACCTCGGAGCACCACGTCCTCATGTACACACTAGCACTATCACTGGGTTTGTACCTCGGATCACCATGTCCTCGCATACCACAATAAAATGAGATAAAATGTTCCACTCGGACTCTGCTTGTAGGCTGAGCTTTGTGGGGTACAATTCACTGGCTACTAAAGATACAAATGCTCTAACTTTATAGTAATTCTACATTATTTCCAAGTCCACTGTGTTGATAATACAAGTCCTGTTTGGGACCTCGCCATATGCAAGGCTTCCCTTTCAGGCACAATTCCATCATCTGCCAAGACTAGGTTGTCCCTATTGGGCTCGCTGCTTTGTAGCTCTTCCTGATCAGGCCAATCCCTAGTCATCCTCGTCCTACTCTGGCTACCTTGGGTAAAGCTGATTCATTGCTGACTTCTAGGCTTTACTCATGGTAGCACACTGCTTTCCTCATACTCAACTTTACTCACATGGCACAGGCTTGAACATGTATTTATAACAATTATTTGTTTGCTTTATCTGTGCTGAGACTTCATATGAAACAGTGTTTTTGTACTGTCTGGCTTTCACCAAGTCACCTGATCACATGTGGACATGTTGTTGTTTGTTGTTTTGGCTCCTTGACTCTGTGCGTCCCATTGAGGTTCACTCACAGAGTAAGTTACTGGGTTTCTTGAGCATCGAGTCTTTTATCCTATGTTTCAACTGAGTAGTGCAGCCCGCTTACAGACGGTTTACTAGTAGAACCGCTGCGTTCGTTGTTACTTTTCCCATCGAGTATTCAAGCAAAGCGCTGTTCAAGTGCTGTTGCTAGAGCCTACTAGGTGTTTGTTTCATGATCAGCACTGGTACTGGTACTCTTCTAGACAAGTCGAACTCCTCTCTAGGCAACTAGTGTCCCATTCGTAATCAGGAAAGACAGTCATATTTACTAGATATGCCGAAAATACAGGGTGGAACATTCCCAACCCTATTAGTGCAGAAGCCAAATAGTTCCTCATCCAGTCACCTACCAAGCAACGTACCAGATTCTAATCATATTGTCAATTACTTTTCCAAACAGAAACTTGATCCCTTCTCAAATCCACTCAAACTCGACTGTGTGGACTAGTGCCCATGAATAACTATGAGATATATTCTGTGATGACAACAAGATTCAGTCAATTGAGTGTCAGTCCAAGTTTCCTGTCAATTGCAAGTTACCAGTGTCTGATCAGATAAGACCAGGAACTTTCTCCAAGTCTTTCTCTTCCACACACACTCCAAACCTCTGGAAGCACCAGCTCTTTGTGACACCAAGCAAGGTGCTGTGTCAGGAGCTGCCCACCTTCCCTCGTTAGCTGAGTCTGTTTCAATCTGAACCATGGTTGTCCCGCCCACCCTATAACAATTGGTACCCTTGTATTGCTTACATAGATTGATCTCTTGATATTTATACACTTTGGTTTCACTCGACCTCATCTAGATTCTAGCTGCTGGTTCGGATGCCTGTCAAGTGTGTTAATCATATTTATTCCTGATCTGGTCTGAGAAGCCCACAGTTTTTGCACATAGATAGCAACCAACACAGATCCATCTGAATTCAAATTGTTCTGGAGTGACCAGAGTGGATCAGACTAACTGAACCAGTAGACCAGCAGACAGACAGACCTTGGAATTTTCACTGCAATTGGGTGAGTCATTTCAAGTGATCTCCAGGCTGGAAGCTGATATTTCATGGGGCGATTCAAGAACTTACACAATATTTGTCAGGTACACCACATATGAATTGCTCTTTTGATCATTTGCGGGGGAATATCTAATATTTGGGGAGATCTGATTCTGAATCTTTCAGGTATACCTGACTGCTACCATATTTGACCTCACAAATGACATAGAAGTGGTAAATTTGGCCCATAAACTGTGTTTTCAATGCTAGTTATACATTGTGCACCTGTGTGCTACTGACCATATTGAGAATCAATACACATCCATCACTGTAGCCGAAACAGGCTGTGGAACTGGAGAATGATGATGTTGAAAAGTTACGATAGACTGAGGGGATCCAGCAGTGGGTCATTGCACCAAAAATGGCCTCATGACTTTTGGACACTGAAAGCATCTGGCCCTGTGCTGTGTCATTATCTGATCCAGAGACCACTTGGGTGCCATCAGATGAGGATGTAACAGAGTTCACCCAGTCAGTGTGGCCAGTCAACTCTGATTCCTGCTGCCCTGTGCCCACATTCCAGATCTGGACTGTTTGATCATGTGATACAAAGACCACTTGGGTGCCATCAGATGGGAATGCAACAGAGTTCACCCCGTGAGTGTGGCCAGTCAACTCTGATTCCTGCTGCCCTGTTGCCACATTCCAGATCCGGACGGTTTTATCATTTGATCCAGAGACCACTCGGGTGCCATCAGATGAGAATGCAACAGACCTAACCCAGTCAGTATGGCCAGTCAACTCTGATTCCTGCTGCCCTGTTGCCACATTCCAGATCCGGACTGTTTCATCACCTGATCCAGAGACCACTCGGGTGCCATCAGATGAGAATGCAACAGAGTACACCCAGTCAGTGTGGCCAGTCAACTCTGATTCCTGCTGCCCTGTTGCCACATTCCAGATCCGGACTGTGTGATCACCTGATCCAGAGACCACTCGGGTGCCATCAGATGAGAATGCAACAGAGCACACCCAGTCAGTGTGGCCAGTCAACTTTGATTCCTGCTGCCCTGTTGCCACATTCCAGATCTGGACTGTTTCATCAACTGATCCAGAGACCACTCGGGTGCCATCAGATGAGAATGCAACAGAGTACACTGAGCCAGTGTGGCCAGTCAACTCTGATTTCTGCTGCCCTGTTGCCACATTCCAGATCTGGACTGTTTGATCATCTGATCCAGAGACCACTCGGGTGCCATCAGATGAGAATGCAACAGACCTCACCCAGTCAGTGTGGCCAGTCAACTCTGATTCCTGCTGCCCTGTTGCCACATTCCAGACCCGGACTGTGTTATCGGCTGATCCAGAGACCACTTGGATGCCATCAGATGAGAATGCAACAGAGTTCACATAGTAAGTGTGGCCAGTCAACTCTGATTCCTGCTGCCCTGTTGCCACATTCCAGATCCGGACTGTTCGATCACGTGATCCAGAAACCACTTGGGTGCCATCAGATGAGAACGCAACAGAGGTCACCCAGTTAGTGTGGCCAGTCAACTCTGATTCCTGCTGCCCTGTTGCCACACTCCAGATCCGGACTGTTTGATCACGTGATCCAGAAACCACTCGGGTGCCATCAGATGAGAATGCAACAGAGTTCACTGAGCGAGTGTGGCCAGTCAACTCTGATTCCTGTTGCCCTGTTGCCACATTCCAGATCCGGACTGTTCGATCATGTGATCCAGAAACCACTCGGGTGCCATCAGATGAGAATTCAACAGAGTTCACTGAGCGAGTGTGGCCAGTCAACTCTGATTCCTGCTGCCCTGTTGCCATATTCCAGATCCGGACTGTTTGATCATCTGATCCAGAGACCACTCGGGTGCCATCAAATGAGAATGCAACAGATTTCACCTGGTCAATGTGGCCAGTGAACTCTGATTCCTGCTGCCCTGTTGCCACATTCCAGATCCGGACTGTTTGATCATCTGATCCAGAGACCACTCGGGTGCCATCAAATGAGAATGCAACAGACCTCACAGTATCCCCAATGGGAATCAGGAGCTGCTCTGGGCCCCAGTACCTTTGTAGTCCTACCACAACATGAGGTGCTTGAGCAACTTCTATTGCATAGCTGGTACATATCGCAGATGTCTCTGGAACCCAAGCCAATGCTGAGTGATAAGCCTCCAAAGCATGCTGTTTGATAATAGCAAAGCTTTGTTCTAGATATCGGCTAGCATCCCGCATGAGCTGTTGACTATTTTCAGGCATTGAGAATGCCTAAAGTCTTTTCAAAATTGAATCTCTATGTAAGAAGAATGAATACATACTGATGCAATCCCTATTGCAGCTTTCAGGGAATTTGGTCCAGACTCTAGCCTGTTGAGAAGACTGAGACATTCTATCCAATGAAGCAGATGATATTGGAGGAATTTCTGGAGAGATTCCTGAAGAGCAGATAGTGAATCTGTTGATTGAATATCTCCTTGTTGGATATGAGATGCCCAGTAAAGGCAGGAATATTCCAGTGCTGCAGAGATTTTGGTGCGATCATATCCAGCATTAGTGCTGTCTGGGCGACAAACCGTCACTTCTGGAGGAGCATCACAAATGTTTTTCTTGAGAGAACTGTTCATAAGGTCCAAACACTTGAGAGCCAGTAGAGTATGGCCTTCTGAGGGGACCAGACGGCGGAAAGATACCGGGGGAGTCAGTTGTTGCCAATCATCAAATTGGGTCATGAAATCATAGAAGGAGGCATGGAAGACTGTTATCTGACAGGTGGGGTCATCCGGGACATGAACGACAGATCTGAGTGCCTCCAGGCTTGCCTGAACATGTTCAGCATTCAGGGCTAGCAATGATGTAATGGCATTGATGGGTAATGGATCAAGGAGAAAGATTATTGCAAACAAGACCTGCTGCATCACTGGGAGCTCATGCTTTTGTAGTCTCCCTTGAGCTTGTCCAATAATTTGGCCATACAGACCATTGAGGTCCTCCGTTGTTGAGTCCGAATGAGTTAACCAAGTCAGACGGCTCCGGAAGCTGGGACCTCGAATGGTACGGAGGGCAGTTGCAGCATAAATGAAAAGTTGGCCAGAGCGTTGGACAAGCACTGAGACCTCAGAAACTGGAGGCCAGCCATTCAAGGTGGTGTCATTTTCACCCTCTTCCAGGGCTCGAGTATGAAGATACTGTGAAATATACAGTTGAATATCTGACTTCACTATATCATGTTCCACATCATGGAGATATAGAATGCTTGACAAGAGTTGTTTCTCCAGAGCCTTGCGAATGGAGTGCTCACCACGACTTGTGATGAGCAGCTTGAAATGAATCTTGTTGGCTGAATCAAAGACAGCCCTGATAAACTGAGTGGCCACCTGTTGGTCGGCACACTCATCAAGTGCATCTATGACAATGACTTTACATATTTTTGTCTTCTGGTCAATGCATAGCTCCATTGGACCAAGGAGGAGTTTCTGGATTTGTTTCTGCAATTGACCATAGGTTGGCTCTGCCAGTGTGCTGTTTGCTTCAATAGCCTCAACAACTTTGGCTTTGAGGGAAGGTGAAGTGCAGACTAGTCCATAGGCAATGGTAGGAATGATGAGATGTGCATTACTGGCTGTAGCTGAGCCCCGAGAACAGAAGAAGCTTGCACCAAGCATTTGCTGCTCATCAAGATGCTCACAGAAAGTCTGAGCTATTGTGGACTTCCCAGTTCCAGCCATTCCTTCGAGCCAGTATACCTTGGCTCCATCACCATTGAGGGCCCAGGCTTCCAAGTCTCTCAGGATTTGAACACGTGTGCCTGGGAGGCATCCAGTGGGATTTCCGTATGATGAGCGCCGAGTTTGATATGATACTTCATTATAGCGCAGCTTCTCAATGACCTCTTTAGATATGTGAACACAAATTCATATGGATCGGGTTGTGACTCTCACCAGACTTTAGATACTAGAAAGTAGTATGAGTTCTGACCAAGAGCTCCAAGATACCATCATACCTGAAGGATTCCTTGTACACCTTGGTCAATGTTGAGCTGAGTGTCCATCTGCATATGGAAATCAATATTCAGCTGGTAGGTCAAGATATAGCACTGAATACTCACTTGGAAAAGATCGCACACATTCCTCATGTTGCGGAAGACTTTTGATATCTTCTCAGCATCTGTCATACTCGCTGCATACCGTTTCCACAATGAATGGTTACGCAAGTCCTGAACAGCACTCATCTGCCATTCAATAGCTCTGGATAGGTCAGAAGTTGAAGGGAAATTGAATATCTTTTTGACTTACTCACAAAATGCTCTGACTCGTTCTTTCAGGACATTGACAGCAGCATCACTTTCTGCATATTTGCTGATGATGGATTGAATAGCTGCAAGTTTGCAGGCAAGGTCATTGAGATCCTCCTGATTATCTGACACCCTCTGTAAGGCAAATAAGCTATGCAAAGACCAAGATGCAGTGTTGCATACCTGGATAACCTTGTCAATGGTCAGCAGCGCAGAAGTCGCAGTCTTCAGTGGCAGAAAAATATCTGAACATTCAGAAAGGCTTTGCACCACTGTTTTGAAACCATCATAGGCGGTATTGATAGCTTCTCTTTTCTTGCTGGGAACCGGGGCAGCACTCCCGACGACTGCCATATAAGAGTTCTCCGGTCCGATCGAAGTCTGGGAAGTCTGGCTGCCAGTAGGAATTGCAGCAGATGATTGTGAGGAAACAGCTCCAGGAGTAGGAGTTGTAGGCCGACTACGAGTGAACGGTTTTTTGACAAAACTCAGCATCTTGTCTCGTTTCCGTGGCTTGTTCTCTGCTGGTGAGCTTGACATTGCCTGCAGAGGGAAGAAGAAGAGGCAGAAGAGGACAACATCTGACATCCCTTTTCTATGTGTCGTCTGTCAATGACTGACCAATCGGAAGCCATTGAGCCAAGGAAGCCGATTGGGCATCACCACTGCCATAACCATGTGATGTATCCCAATTAAGACTAACACCGCAGACAAAGCGCAATTCTCACGTTACACAGTTAATAATTCACACTGTCAAGGGGTTGTGAATATTCAACATTTAGTCCGAACTCGCCTGCGCCGCCCGGCCCGGCTCCTGATACGCATTGATACCAACGAGACCGGATGCCTTCGGCATCCATCTGTTTGAGACTTACCACCGATTGTACATCCACATCGACTCAACTCCGGCTGATTTATGAATCCATGACAGAGTATACCATGCCACGACTGTGACTCCCAATGTTCACGCCGGCGCCGAGTCGTTGATTGCACCCTCCGACGAAGACTGCTGCGCCGTCCTTGTTCCGCACCGCCGACGCAAACGTTGGCTGATCATAACGGATTACCCAAACTTTCACACACGCGGGCATCCCCTCTCCGCCACTGTGCGATGTATTCGGTGATCGTGGAGGAGAATGCCGGTATGGCCGAGGTGCTGTTGCGTGCGTTATTCGGACCGGCATTGCATACGGTCGAGATTGGAAACCGGCGCGCAACTGTAAAGATAGATGGCTAATGTTGTATTACAATCTCAATATCATGAGACCCTGAAACCGAAATGTCGGTTAGGTGCTGGGAAGATGTCATGTCAGTAGCACCGAAAGACTGATCTCCGAGTCTGTATCTTGATTTGTTGTTCCACGACATTCTCGAGGCTCTATGTGATTCTCCAGGTCATTGACTACCAGTGACAACCCTGTTGAGTCGTACAAAACCTCATGGGGCCAACGCCTTCCTACCTAACGGCTCTGGGAGGCTCAGTCGACGATAGTCACAAAATGTTTGTATTATTCAAATAAATAATACAAGTTGGTACACCTCAGAAAAGCTTCAAGTCCGCTGCCCAGCCCATCCCCAAAGTACTCTGTCATCATGGTCAATGATATGGCACTAAAAAATCAAGTCAGACAGGCATGGCAGGAAACAAAAGAAGAGCTTACCAAGAACATCATGTTCAAGAGAAGACTGCTGATCAAAGAGATACTGCAATGATAAGATTTTGTGATTCTGGCATACTAGAAGCGAATGTCAGACTGACCGAACAAGATGTTCACGGCATACCTTAGTAAAATGACATCGTAGCGTCCACCAGAATTTCGTCATCAGAAAAGGGTCTGCTTGGATGACCCGAAAATGGGGGAATCAGGTGGTCCAACAACGAGAGGGAGCTGATGAGACAAGTCAGTGAATGGAATGCTGAAGGAAAATGGTCAGAGCTTGGGCGATCCAGGCCGCTGGATCTGGTGAAATTGCGCTGAAAGGTAATGGATCATGACATACCATTAGATTCTGCCCACAATCGTCCAGAAAACCATCCAACAATCTCCAAAGAGCCCTGGGCGTACAATGGGCGTGTAAAGAATGCCGCAGAGGAAAAATCAGGGAATCAGATAGGCCATCTGATAAGAGAGCAAGACTTTACCTTCTTTTCAGCACGATTCTGCTGCACCAGGTCTATAGCAGGCCTAATCGATGACTATGGGTGAAGAAATAGAAGGAATCGGGCAATTATTGACCGAGCAAGCTTGAAACTGGTGAAAAATCATCACCAAGCTGTTGGTTAGCGCAAACAAGGTCAGCGCAATTTTTCTTGGAAATTAGGTAAGGACTCACCAATGCGGAGCTCATATTATAAGAGCTAAGGGAAAGCTTGAGGAGGGACAGCGGAATGAAAGAGGGGCCAGCTACATGCTTGGATTGGCAAAGGGATGGCGTGAGAATTTGATCTCGGATTTTTTGGTGCTGTTTGTCCCAGCTGATTTAAATCAAAAAAGCCTCGAGCCAATTTTTAGTGGCTTCACGGACTACACCATCCATTTTAGGCATTCAACGGTCCTTGTGTGACATTGAGTTGGGATTGTTCTTAAAAAAACCGGAAAATTTCAGTCAGAATGGCAACTTCAGTAATGAATTGGCTGCAGAAAAAATGAATTGAAACATGTTCTAAGAACAATCTGTACAGCTCCTTGTCCTATCCATTTTCCGTCTACTATGTTTGGGTACCGGATGCCCAGATAAGCCTATCTTTCGCTCACAACAATCAGTATCAAAGGTGGTGTGACATGCCTGTGACAGCTCCCGAATTCGCTGGAATGACTTGCTCCAGTGTTCTCTTCTGCTTCAATGTTCATGATAGTTAGCATGAATCAAAAAATACTTTAAAGTATGCATTGTGACAGCCAGAGAGACCTGTTCGAGTCCGGTTCTAACATTCTTGAGATGGAAAAGCATCAACATCGTCACTTGAGCATATCTATTGAACCAGAATATTGAAATACTATGCATTGATCACCGAAATATACCACAGAATACTAGATATAGAGCCCTGCGGCTCAAACAGATGACTCGAGATATATATAGCAACTTCCCCAACCTCACATGTGTATTGTCCCGATTCGGATAATAATAGTAAATAAATCATTGTTATATGACTCGAGCCGTTTTCGGGAAATCTGCTCACAACATTTCAAGGGATCTTGTACTCAACCGTGATTCTCAATTGTATGGCTTTGTCAACTGTTTAATGCGCATAACGCGGACTTCGGTTTTTCAGGGGACAATAGCGCATCGGATCCGGTCTCCGTAAAAGCTACGATTGAATTCCGAGGGATGCAGGTATTTCCTGGAGAATTTTGCAAAGATCCCACGTTTCAAGTTCGCTTCAGGCAACCTGTACGTTCCCTGTGGGCGTCACAACACTCTGGTGGTCTGCTTCGGCCGATGGTAACATGGTGAGAGCTAATGAGGAAACTCAGTTGGGCAATCGCAAAAGGGACTCGGGCCATAAGATCATGCCGTGATTCGGCCGGGACATCTAGCTGCTCGATGACTCTTGTTCTATAGACATATTGTTGCAACAATTGGGTATAAGTATTATGACGAGTATAGAATCGTGACAGTATAGATGTATATAGATGTATATATTAATATCTATCTGACCCAGGAATATCACTAGTGAAGTTCTTCGAATTCTGAAAATCTGTGACAGTGTCTGCTTAGTATCCTATGAGCGGGACAATCACCATTGGTCCCAATGTTCACGCGAGCTCTCAGCCATTTCACTACTCCTTCGACGAAGAAGAATGCCGCACCATCCGTGAAGAGCAGTGTCACTCCCTAAAGCTCGGCGAGTCAAGTCCCGTGGATCACTTGCAATCCTCTTTGGATGCAGATGAGAATACAATATTTCTCAGATACAGATGTAAAGGGTGAAATCAAAGAGTGAAGTAGGAAGTACTTCGCACAAGAATCGCGCCACACTATGGCCCTCTCGGAAACACGGTCAAGACACAGTGGCGTTGTTCTTTCATTAAATTAGTTATAAGGCGCTGCATTATCAGGTCCCAAGGTACAACATTCTACCAACCTATCAGAGACCTTGTTATAACTGATCACGGTGTCATGACTGATCGCAGTCCCGCGGGGCTGTGGTTCGCGTAAATGAGATTTTGGTGTATATAAACGGTGTAGAGGGCTGACTGATACTCTTTGTTCCCTTTTCATCCATTCATCCCGAAACTGACCATTTATCCATCCCTAAGCTCCCTCTCCAAACTCCCCTTCAGTTGAGCGTTGCCTTCTGAGGTCTCTTCGAAGTGTCACGCTCTGATTGCCACAGAGCGACACAAGCCAGCAAATCTGAAGACTTTGATGCGAGAAGCTCCGAGTACCTGATTGGCTGAGAGCTTTCCCAGGTGATCGAGCTGCAGAAAGATCGATGGGTGGTCATGGAGCTGGAGAGAGATCGACGGGATGATCGGAGCACATCAATGGACTCGCGTCACAAAATATTAGTAGACTCGAATTGCAGAGAACGTGGCATGGTCACCCACTTGATCGACGAGTAACTAGCTCTCATCATGCAGCTGAAAGCAAATACTTAGTCTCCTTCCGCGATACCTCAGCATGAATCCCAAGTCTGAGGATGGAATTACTGTACTATTTCATTCAATTCGGCAGGCACTGCGACCTGTGACCTTGCCGAAAATTGAAAATATCGCCCAGAGGGCTTAGGTCTGTGCAGAAAGGGATTCAGCACACTTGAAAGAGCTCGAATCCATGCTGACCTTGAAAAAAGGGTAGAATTCTGGCCCGCTAGAACTGAATCTTTGTCAGCAAAGTGCTAAAAAAGGGTGACTTTCAGACGGCTGTGACCTGTGACTGCCGAATTGAATGAAATGGTACAGTATGCGGTGACGCTGGTCGCATATCAGGGAGTGAAGTCAACGCAAGAGAATATCAACAGCTGAATAGTGTGGCTGGCCTGCAACCCACTCCAAGTACTCTGGGATATTGTCACCAATGCTGCCAGAAGGGAGCGGTTTACCGACTGTACATCTACAACAACCCAGGCCTGCAGGTCGCAAATCTCTGGCTCTGGTAAGAAAGTCGAGGAACCCAGTTCCTGATATCATCAGCGATCTTTCATCAAACTACCAATCTGTGACAGATCCTGCTATCCTACGAGGGATACAATCGCCATTGGTCTCAATTTTCATTCCAACTCCGAGTCGTTTCACTGCTCTCTCGACGAAGAAGACTACTGCTCCATCCGCGAGGAGCACACTCGCGGGATCACTTGCTCCATCTGCGACAGATCAAGTCACGCATCCGTCAAGCCCTACCCACCCAAACATAACAGTCAAACGCCCAGGAATACCCGTCGGTCGACTAGACGCATCGGTCACATGCTGGGAAGATATTATGTCAGCAACACTGAAAGACTGGTCTGATCAAGTCTAAATGTCATCGCTATATCTTGATTTGTTGCACAACATTCTCCAGGCGTCTCATGGTTCCTTCCTTTCTACTTCTACACACAAACTCAAACCTCAACTGACTGTTTTGCAGATGACGGTTCAGCTCGCAAGTTCACTTGCGCTGTCACAGAGAGACTGGTGGAAGATTCGAGACTTGTCAGTCCTCCAGCGCTTACGCAAATCGAGATAAAACTCATGCGGCGAAACATCCAGCATACAAATGAGCTTTTGTCTCAGTTGACGAGCGGTATCGAGTGGTATCGAGCTGTATTGGCACCTATTCGTCAAATACAGTACCCAACGAGCCCTTCAGACGATTCTTTCTAAATATCATTTCTGACTTTAAAACTCGGTTGTCTGTTCAGCTCTGGGGTCCACCCTGGACCCGTTTGCCACAAATGGTATAGGCCTCCCGGAACTGTGGTCTTGTATTCGCTGAGAGTGTAGGGTACCCGACCATTTCATGAGATAGTTAAATACATGGACCCCTCAATGCGCAAATTGAACCATTGTAGGTCAATTCTGTTTGAATCTGTTATTCACATTATTAAGAGCTCGAGATGCCAGCATTGCATATATAAACCAAGCAGAATGTCCATGGAATGATATAGACGCCAAGGCCCAAGGTCTATCAAGATACCTTGAGCATGGACGTGAAATCGCAAGAAATCGGTGTGAGTGCTGTTTTGGCTCTGGTTGATTCTGAACAAGCAGGAAATAACATCATGGGTGTTCGCCGACGATAATATTCCCTTGATCAGACCCTCCGAAATCGACTTGACAATAGAAGCAGCCAGGCCTTTGGGGTGATGATGATTGATCTTCAACCAGCATCATCATCCCTGCGCTTTTCCCAGAGCCTTGGTCATTCATTGTGACGTCCTTGCATTGAAGAATGCCACTAAGCAGGATGTGGCATAGTGCCAGAGATGGGAATAAAGGCATCAGCGAACGCCCTTTTACTTCAGTTCCCATGTTGGTTCAACCGTTTTCTCCAGTTGCAGATACGACTTTCCTTAGAATGTTTTCTAGCCATTGATTACTTGTCGCCCTTGGTTGCCTCGGAGAGTTGGATATGGCAGCTAGGACTGGCTGTGGTACTGGAGTGTAGGACAAAACCACGAGGTTTGGGGTGGTAGCTTCTTTCCAAGTCTTCTTGACTCAATGTCTCATACATAATGAATTTATGCATAATGACCAGATTTCAATTGCTGTCATTCTTCAATATTTTTATGAATCTCCTTCCGGTCTTACATATATCATCTGGGAAATTTATCTGAGGGAAACCAGCAATCAAAAAAAAATCCCTGTCAGGTTCGTGATGGTATTATGGAAATATGATGGCGAAAGTGTGGCGCAATGGACTGGAATGAGAAAAGGCCTTGCAGGCCAGGTGTTGCAGCATCTAAAAGGAAGCGAAAGACTCAGCACAAAGCATGAACTCTGCAAATATTATGGACTCAGACTCCAGGTCCTGAGCAATTATTGCAGGTTCATGTTGGACATCCCTGATTTTTATCAAATAAAGAAAAATATAAACTCAAGACAAGTCTCAAAACAAGATTCTGTCCCCTGAATCAAACATCCACGTGCGCGCGCATACCCCTACGCTGTTGTGCGGTGGATCTGGTGATCATGGAGGGAGATTCGGGGATGGCTGAGGCGCTGTGAAGTAGATGCATCGCATACGCGCAGCTCCTAGTGTGTTATTCGGACCTGCATTGCATGCGATCAAGAATGGTAATGTTGTATTACCATTGAAATGTAGTGTAAAATACTTGTGATGCTCAAGCCTGACAGTCACTTTGACGCTCCCTATGAGGCGCCGAAACGACTAGACGCGTCGTGCATGTGCTGGGAAACTATCATGTCAGCAGCACCGAAAGATTGATCTCCGAGTCTATATCTTGATTTGTCCCAGGACATTCTCCAGGCGTCTCACGGTGCCTTCCTACATGCTTCTACGTGTCAGTCCTGCAGCGCTTATGGAAATCGAGATAAAACATAGGCGGCAAAACATCGGACTGCAGCAATATCGAGCTGTCCTGGCATCTATTCGTAGGCTTGTAACTAGCCTCTCTGATGTGGGAAGAGGCGAACCACTTGTCAGAGAGGCTGGTATCACTGCAACTGCCATGGCAGGTTGTCTTTGGCATGATTGAGATAACTCATGGCTGGCGCATGGGAATCTCAGGATGCCATGATCATCCTGACACAACAGAGCATTGCACCTTGTAAAAGCACAACCTGGGAGTTCAGGATGGTACAAATTGTTGAAAAGGCCATGAAATGACATCTAAAATATAGTAGATTAATGCATTACAGAGAGATCCTTGTGTTACTGCCAAGTACAGGCTTCAGAACAATGTGGCCAATTACTGCATGTCATTGGATGAATCCTATGGCCAAAAATGTGCAGATGTAGGATGAAATCTTATCCTCCAGTGCTCATGTGGTGACTAGGCTTACCACAGCTGGTGTACAATCCTATCATATCATATCCATTCTATCCTATCTGACTAATCCTATCCATATCCCATCTTCAACTGAAGCATCGTACTTGTCAATTCATCTGATCCCATCCTATCCTATCTACCGATTCATCCCATCATATCATATTCTACTTTTGTGGCAGACCAGTGGCTATGATTGTCTGATGAACGACAGTTATAACCTAGCATACCAGGATAATGAGCGAGAGGAAATGACACAGAAGATATAGACTTACCCCAAATTTCAACTATTCCAACAGCAAGGCAGGTTGAGGAGGGTCAGTCATGGCAGAGGCTGGACATGGATTCATCATGATGGGAGTTGAGGACAAGTTGAACAGAGTAACGTGACTTCCAGGCCCGGATGTTGACAAGCCAAACAATGGAGCCAGACTTTACCGGACTCTGTGCTTGTGCACAATGGACATCAAGTTGAGGCGCCGGTGGCATGAGACCGGGGAAGTAGCACTACTATCTTGATTGTCATGCATGTAGTCTGTCTAGGGGAGACTAAGGTACATTGACAAGGTTCAAACTCACGAAAAGGGACTAGAGTACTACTCAAATCAAGGCCTTTCATGTATCCAGATGTTAGTTGAGAGACCTTTCTTTCTGGCAACCTCTGATCCATTCCGATACCAGGTTCATCCAACAAGAATATCCTGAACTTGGAACAAATATCGAGCATCCCTAATACATGCTACAAGTTTCACTATCTAATACCATCAGCACAAATCTCAAATTAACCTGATTCAGCAGAACTCAACTAGACATGCGAATACTTGCAAATTGATTGAGCTCGTCAAATCATTGAAGCTCTGAGTCCCAGCATTGCCTTGAACATTAAACAAGCTCCAAGTTCCTCCAGTGAGCACTGCGACATCGTGGTTTTCGACTCCACCGTCGAGGCAGCCAAAGTCCCTTGAAATAGTGAGCTACAGATAGACCAGTAATTTCACTCTGAAATTACACGTACTCGAAGAATCTGCAAATGAGTTCTGCGGGAATACTGGCCTCCGAAATTTCTTTGTTGAAGAAAGTGAGCCCTCCTATAAGGTTTACACAGCTGTCAGAGACAATCGGGATGGTAGCACAACCGTCGGCTGGGCTGATACTGGTGCTGCAAACAGTTCTGTTCAGAGAGGCTTGCTATCGAGATTCATCAGTGACGAAGGCAATTACAAAGACTAAGGACTCACTTCACTTTGACGGCCTAGAGCACCTGCAGCTGCAGCTCCAGGAGCGGCTGAGACAGCAACAAAGGTGGAGAAAGCGGCGAGGATGAACTTTGCAGAGAGCATGTTAAAGCTAAGTAGACTGCAAGAACCGATGATGAAGGTCCTCGATCACTGTGTTTTTATACCTTGCTCAGGCCGAAGAACTTGGACACGAAGTTCGATTCCGTTACGCCCGTCTTGCACTGAATGACAGCTTGAACAATGGACTGGAGAAGAGTGAAAACTCCGGTGTCTATTCGAAAGTCAGTGGATCCAAAACGGATCACTTCTCGCCCCAACAAGTGTGAACAAAAGGGTCTTCATCGCAAACAGGTCCCTCTCGAGACATCTTGGCTCGCCCTTTCGGATGTACTACTTCGTTTGGTGCGAGACTTACCTAGTTACCGAAAAGTTACAGATATCCGTGGAAAACTCTGGGTTGAAACTGTCATGTGGAATGCAATGACCAACGCTCGGAGAAAGAAAACACCGGAATCCAGGGAAAAGAACAAAGGCTTGCTACAACAGGCATCTTCATAAAATGGAATATTAGTGGATATAGGCTTCCTCTGCCATGTTGAATTGAGGACCAGCCGATGAAAGGTCAAAATGCAAGAGAAAGAGCATTATAATTGCCCGAGAGTAGAGATTGATCTCCACAGATTGATGGTAGCCACATGGTAGCGACAAGCGACCCCACAGTTAGGGCTACCATCCGATCTGTCATCGTCTATATTGTATTGGCAAAGACTCACCATCTTCAAGATTGATTCCACGATGTTTTTTTTCTCAAGATTTTGTTTAGAAGAAACTGAATATGACCCCAAGACATAATGAAATCGTGATTAGAGTTTGCTTGCCTGGACGGACCATTCCCGCTACTTTGTAGTGTGTTTTGGACCCCCCTAATTTTTTCACCTGCCAAAAGTACATTTCTTGAAGCGTGGCTGTACTATGTTGCGTGTCATGTTTGCTCCACCCAAAATGAGTCAACTGCGGCCCGATCGCGACATGAGTATGCGAAGAACAGTGAATGAATTAGCTCTAAATTTGCCTACAACTAGCTCAGCAAACCAGCAACCTTTGCCAGATTCAACTTCACGGTCAACTTCACGGGTTGGTGCTTCCTGGTTTAAGCGGAAATGAGACATGTCAGATGACAGATACTGGGTGGAATTCGAGAGGCAAGCGACGTGCGACCTAATAGTAATATTGGGAAGCAGTGCGAAAGCGGCATGAACCGGGATCTGTGACCATCTGTGACTGTGTGACTTGAAGACAACTGGACTTATGCCGAGATTCCTATACGCCCCATTCGTGAGCTACTACACTTTGTGATTTTTTCCCGTGTTTCCTCTGACAAATAACCTTTAGACTAATGACTATGATGGTGATTTTTTCTGCCAAGCTGCGCCATCACTTCGCCTCGGTTCCCCAGTCGGGGCAAATCGCGTAGGGATAAGGCTATAATAGTTGGCCTTGCCGCTCGCGGCCTTAACTTACCTTATTCCATACTGCCATAGGCTCCTTCGTCCTCTGGGAATGTAATGCTCGTTCATGTATCGGCCCCAAAGCAGTCCGCAGGCTGCTCTTCCAGATCCACAAGCCTTGATGGACGCTTTCGCCACTCTCAACAGACAGATCAAACTCCGATATTGTGTTCTGTAGTTCAAGGTCGGTGAAGTCCAAGCAACTGTAGATATCATCATCTTCACACTGGACTTGGTCATCGTCTTGTTGGGAAGATATCGGAAGCAAAAAATAATGGAGAGGATTCCAACCGTGTATCAGGAGATCGAGTCGCGCATCCGCGACGCCCTACCCACACAAAACATCCACGCGCCGGGTTACTTACCCGACTGTTGTGGCGTGCAGGGTATTCGGTGATCGTGGAGGGGGATGTGGGGGTGGCTGATGTTGTTGGGGCTCGGTTATAGACCATATATATGTATTCTTCTATTCATTACTATTTATTTATCATCTTCCTTGAGTTATGAATTTGTGAGAGATTCTGTTCAGTGCTATCCAGGAGTAAGACAATCACCCCTGATCCCAATTTTCATGCGGGCTCCGCCGCTGCAAGGATGTGTATTGCTTTCAAGAGATCTAGTCGCGCATCCGCGAAGATTATTCAAACATTCACACGTGCGCGCGTGCGTGCGGTGTATTCGGTGATCGTGGAGTGCGGAGGTGCTGTTGCGTAGATGCGTTGCATGCGCGTACTCCCAGAATTGCGTGAAGTGTGACATAATCGCGACCAGTGGGATAGAGGCCAACCGTTCCGGTGGCAAATACGAGTCCCCCATTTTTTTTTTCAGTTTCAATGCAATAGCAGAAAACTTTCAAATATGACATTTTACCTGAAACACAATGAAATAACTGTTCTACTGATTGTTCCCTGAGGTTGGCAAACTGACACATACCAGGACCACACACACCATTACTCCTTCACTCATCTGACACCAACCTGACAGGACCCAAATAATATCATTCAACTGCTAGATTTACAGCTCTGGACCGACTGGAGGTAGTATAATACAAGCCAACCAAGATGGAATACAAATATTCTATCTAATACAAGGAGAATAGCTGAATAAATGGGTTAGCTGAATTCAGCAAAGCAGTATCATTCCTCCAATGAAAGGTCACCCTAGTAACATGATCCATCAGATCATCTGAAAGGCCTTTTTCGCAACAGAGACAGGGAGAGGAAACATTTGATGCACTTGGTTGGACCATTAAGATGGACTCACAGAGGGCCTAAACTCATGGTATCAAGATTGAGCAGCAAACAAGGGCAAAAGGATAGACTGGGCTGAAATATGCAAGCAAGACTGTGAAAACATGAGAACCCAACTGACTATGTATAATGAGGTTTTGTGGATGAGTTTGAAAAACTAGGACCTGTCAGCAGGTCCAACACATTGAAAGCAAGACCTACAGGGAAAGAAATCCCATGTTACTTAAAAGACTGGCAGAGGACAGACTACTGTACAAGGCAAGGTCCATCAGTATACAGGGCAATGATTGGCTGGTGACAATGGTGAACCAAGGTGAAATAGTGCCACATCAGCAAAACAACAGATGTGTGGAAGGTGCGGTGTCAAGCTGATCTTGCATGGCTTCCACAGATCCACAGAGGGTTGTGGATGCACAAGGACATTCAAGTATGGTTCTCAACTTCTGGAACTGTGGATTGCATGGAACCAAACATGGGCGAGCTTTCTACACCACTCACAGTGAATGAAGATAGAGGTAAAAAAAAGATATATTCAGTCGTGTTAAGGAATACAGACAGCATATTTATATGAAGGACCTGCTAAAACTCGCAACCAACATCATACTGAAAGAACTATAGTCAGTACTAAATAATCCCAACAAAAGAGCTACCAACAGAAAGTTCAGTGGAAAGCTGGGGGACACTGGAATCGGGGCTTGTCTGGAGAACCACGTTAACAACAAATCAGGGGGCAATAAGGGAAGACATACCAATTGTGGAGCATGACAAACAATAGACCTCCCGTCAGTAAGTTAGTTGACCAAGACAATCTGATCATCCTGAAGCTTGTTAACACAAATCACGGAAATCAAAGGAGACGTAGATTTTTACCAAGCCACGGACTGTGACAAACAAATTGATAGTGCTGGGAGGGATTCACGAAGCAACAATGACAGACCGCATACAGTGAAGTAATATGAAGCCAAGGCGGCACATCAATTACAACTGAATCGAGGGAGCGGTGACTGATGACCAATGCCTGTGAAAAGATCAGGGAAATAGTACAGACCATGGATTGATAGCTCACAAGATATCCTAGAAAACATTGCAGTCAACAATGTCTTCATATCCATCTGGTGTCAAAGAACCTGCCTTGAAGCAAGCAAGCCACAAGTAAATTGCAACTGGAAATATCAGAAGAAATTTTGAAACAAGCCGAGCCGGTGCAATAGAATGGGCAGAGGAGCAGAGGAGGGGGGAAAAGCCTGAATGAGACATACCCAGGGAATATAGAACAGCTACACAATGCAGAGCCATTGAAGCTGACAAGGCTCGAGCAATCTGCCACAAAAAAAGCACCAACATAGGCAACTTTGCGCCAACCGAGGGACTGACGGTACCAGTGGGACCGGAGTAAAGAGTTGCAATTGCAGAGAAAAGGCTGCAAAGAAACAGCCAACAGAGTGTGAGCAGCCATAATGGTGGGTGAAGCGAATCCAACACACGTGAATTCCGATCACATACAGTTCGGCCGAGGCCCCGAAGCCCGAAATGAGTCAAAGATTGTTACTGTACAAGTTCTCATGCGATAATATTATTTTCTGAACCGCTTGCCGCTCGGTTGGACGCCGGTGCCCTCGCCTCATTCCTTCAGGCACCTTGGATACGCCAGCAAAGTATTCCTCCAGTTTTAATGGTGGCGAGAAAAATTTATCAGAAAAGGGACAGACATGATAGGATACCTTACCAGTGAGCACACCAGACAGAGATACAGCGGCCAATGAGACAATTTGAATGAGACGTGGATTGAATGTTTGATACTGTAAAGATGATGGTCGACGAACACAAGCTGTCGTTACCGGCAAAACGGTGGCTGTGCGACCACGAGGCTATCCCCTTTGGGCTCTTTGATGATCGTTGGCCGAATTTTGCTCTTGCCCAACAAACGAGCCCCATGAATGGGGACTCGTAATGCTGCTAGACGCATCATGCACGTGATGGAAGATATCAGGTCAGCAGCGCCGAAAGACCGATCTCCTGACGACATTCTCCAGGCTTCTCATGATTCCTTCGGAATTTAAACCCCAACTGATTGTTCTCCAGATGACGGTCACCCAGACTCGTGGAGGATTCGAGACTTCTCAGTCCTCCAACGCTTACGGAAATAGAGATAAAACTCATGCGGTGGAACATCCGACTGCAGCAATACTGAGCTGTCCTGGCACCTATTCGCCGAATACTAACAACTCGGTCGGTGTGGCAACAGAAACATACCTCGATCATCGATGGTCTTCGAAACGTACCTCATGCGCTCGCAGGACCGCGGGAGTGGGCACGGGACATACGAGATGCGACACTCATACCCAATGCGGAATACCTCTGATACGACACATCGAACCAATATGCGACACATTTGATGGAATCTGTGTCGCAGTTCGTCGCTGGAGTGTCGCAGACTCATGAGTGGCGCATCTTTCACGGGACTTGTATGACGCAATATGATATCTATGGTAGTGTAAGTACGACATGAACTAGCCATTGTACATCATGTAATTTCAACAATAACGAGTTCATAGACTATAATATGATAGAAGGCCTGGAGAACAGTAAGGTCAGCACTAGTGTAGGAAAAATCAATTTGTATGACGTACTTATATGTTCTCGTCGGCGCGCTTGGCCCGCTTTCGCTTCCGTGGTCCGTCCTGGATGTTCTTCTCGTCGAGTTCAAGCCAACAGGAACCAGGTCTTTTTCTACTAGGTGAAACCTCGCCAGCATTCGCAGCAATATCCATAAGGACAGCCGGTGATGCTCGGGGAGGGGTTGACGGTGGTGCAGCAGGTAGAGTCGGCCATCCAGATGGAGTCGGGCTTGATCGTGGAATGAATGAGTCCATGTCATCGCCTAAAAGAGCATCATAATCAAAGCTTTCAAAATCAAAAGCAACACTGGATCCAGAAGCGACTTGGCTAGTAAAGTTGAAGCCAAAGTCATTGAGACCAGTGCCGAACCCAGCATATTTGTGATCTTGCGCTTCGAGGAATGGGTTGGCCATTGGGATCTGATTGTCGTAGTATTCAAGCCCATAATCAAGGTCGTCGGAACCGCTGTTAAATCCTTAATACCCATAAATTCGTACTAAATCAGTGACATACCTTCCAGATGAAGCAATGACGTTTGATGGAGCAGGTGCACGCGGAGAGGTTGCGGCCTCGGTTGAATCAACAATTAGCGGTGACACTTTGGATAAAGAGATTAAGTAGAACGAAATATACGAGAAGAGAGCTTGTACCTGTCTTGTTGGGTGGAGACACAGTCTTAACCCGGCCACTTGAGCTTGAGGTCGATCGGTCAGCTCTCAGAACATGGGAAGGCCTTTTCGATGCTGTGACCCGCCGTGCCTCTAGCTCTTTCTGTCGGGCTAATGATACCTTTCGCATTTCCTTCTCTGCGGCAATTTCCTGTGAAATGTTGTCTTGTCGCTGAGACTCGCGCTTTTTCTGGACAGAAGCGGTGTGACGTTGAATTTGGCGAGAGGTGCGATTGTGGAGGTCGTTATTGCGATTGGTGGTTGCTCCTGTGGTCAGTGATAGGCGGACCATATCGGCGACACTGGAATCAACGACTCGACCCCTGTTAAACCGTTCAGTCGGCTGTAATACTGCTCAAATTCAGAAGGACTTACTTGACAATGCCAATGACAGGCGGTAATTTTGTTCCAGTCTGAACATTGGACCACTGGTGTTGACCTTCACCGCCATTGGTGTTTCTTGGAACCTGACACCGATCCTCTGCTGGAATCGGCGAAAGCTCAGAGCAGAGACACTTCAAAAGGTACTCGCTGATGTATTTGTGCTTCCACCAGTCTAACAAAATAAGTCAATTAAGGGTCAGCCATATATGTTTGACGAACCTGTTATCCTTTTGACTTCGAGACCAGCTACAAAGTCGTCAAACTGGCTTACATCATCCCAGCTCTTCAGGGATGTGAAGTCCAAGAGGCGCTGATAATCCTTCTTGGATACAAGCTTCTCAAAATCCAGAACAGCCCTGAAAGTCATGAGTATATAGATATGATCTGATGGAATTAGTCGTACCGTATAGCGTGAACATTGCAGAGCATAAATATATGCGGGATGAGCTCTTCGGCACGAGTCGCCCAGATATGACTGTATTCGGGTATGTTATCCTGCAGAAGAGACTTGGCAGCTCCAATGAGTTGAGTAACCTCCATATCGGCGCAAATGGCCAACAGGTTCCCTTCGGGGTTCAGGCACTTGAACCCGAGAGGTTTGCCAGTTAGCTTCAAGGTGAGCTCTCGGAGTTCATCGAAGATCCGTTGGTAAACCTCGGTGGTAGAACGTGTACTGTAGATACGAGCGATTGTGATTGCTGGCAGACGAGGATCAGCTTGGAATAAACTTGATCTCTCTGAAATGACGTACTGCGTTGAATAGCCTTGAAGAAAATCACCAGTTCCCACTCGTGCAAACCGTCGACTCGCTTGTAAGTGAAGTTGCATTCGAAGTAAGGAACCTTATGTACAAGACCCAGGAGGCTCGCGAAGCCAGTTACGATAATAGTTGCGTCACATTGGTCATCGGGAACTATCACCTTGTGAACGTAACGTTCGTCTTGAGGCTTGTCACGGTCTTCCATATACAGATTCAGAATACCTGTCCGACAAAATGTAAGAAGAAAATAGAGAGATAGAGATACTGCACATGCCTGGAAGCCCCATACCGCTGGGATATTTCAGCTTTTTCTCAGCTGCGAGCAGGTCACTTTTGATGCGATTGTTGAGCAGCGTGCTATCGAATTCAGACGGCGTCTTGCCGTCAAGAATGAGACGTGTCGACGTCACTGTGTAGCATCATGAGCAGAGAACATGTATAGCGAAACATGAGACATACCATTGTCGACCTTGAGAACTGTGCTTCCAGTCACCCCAGCGGCCTGAATACATTCTCGATACTTCTGTTTGGTTTCAATCGGAGCTTTTGCTTTCATCGGAATGGGGTGATTGTGGCCATTCCCATGATGAACGACGAGAGCAAAAGGATATTTCTCATGCTCGACGGGAACATAAATTGTGCGAGGTGCATCGCATGTGTACTTTTTGATTTGGCCCTGGACGGGCTTGCCATCAACGACGTGTGAGATACCTGTTGGACAGTGTTCAGACTCGGATAACAAAGAGTAAATTAAACTACTCACGACAATGCTTTCGTTTTAAGCCAATATGGGGTGGGATCCAAGTCGCGCAATAGTTGGTCCCTGCACCGACAGATTGTCCTGCGAGTATCTTCGCCAAAATGTCTTCAGAAACGTTGTCGGGAATGGAATGGGTGCGGTGTCCATCCTTGAAATTCTGGCGCCATCCATTACAGGCGACGAAATAGTTATGATTGCGACTGGGGTGCTGTGGAGACGTCAATTGGGTATTCGTAATTCCTGATACCGGAACATACCTGCTTTTCCTTGAGAAATGGTTTGCCCTTGCAGGTATTCCCATCTTGATCCTTTGCAGTGCAAGACTGAGACGTAATCACATTATGGAAGCTGTGAAAACATCAATCGCGAGCGGAAAGGACAATAGACGAGATGAACATACGTTATTGCCTGGCTCTCCGGGGTGCTTCCCTCTTGCTGTGATGCTTCCTGAGCAGCTTTGAGAAGGCGCTCGCGAGGTAATGGATCCAGTTCACGACGCTGGATCTCGATGAGGCTGGTGTCGATGAGATGACAGCCATAGCAACCACAGCACAGGAGTCGGGAGCGACGGCATTTGACATGTGAGATCAGTCCAGGGTCATCCCAACGCGTCTCGGATTCCTTGACGAATGTGGTCGGATCAAGGACCTCATTGCGTACAGTCTAGACAAAAATGAATCAACATGCAGCACCAGTGACGGATATGACAAGAATATACCTCAATTAACGTCGAAGCCGGCTGCTTTTCCTCTCTTGCTTTCTTTCTCGCTCTCATCATCAGAATCAAGAAGCTCAATAACCCCATCGCTCAGGACACGAGTTTTGACAATGCTGGGAGCCAATGGAAGATCCGAGGTGACGGGCTCGCGTTTGATTTTGGGAAGGGAATGATCTACGCGTTCGACCTTGATATTCGGGGCAGATGACGCGCTCGATGAAGAAGCCTCGACGCGTTTAGACAGCTGTTGACTGGTCGTGCTTGCCTCTGGCATCGCATCCAATAGAAAATGGCGGAGGCGAGTGATACAAATCCAGTTATTGTCGAGAAAGAGAGCTGGATTTGCCTGTATAAAAGCAGCAGGGAAGCTCTAGAAAAATATAATGAGCTTTGCGTGACAGGGAGCGACAGCGCTGGGAAGAAAACTCACATAATTCCGAAAAGCAAGAATATGGCGACTAGGAATGTCATCGAGGAATTGCTGGTCCTCGGGAGAATGAGGAATGCTCGCCATTGTGGGCTTTGTCCCTAGTGGCGGTGGGATGGGAAGAAAAGTTTTTTCTGTACCGCGGGAAATCACCCCGCTGTTGACCAGTATTTGGTCTGCGCACGTGAGTGTCGCTCTTCCGGAAATGGCAAGGGCCGCCCTTATGATCATCGGCACAAGTGTCGCATCTCACCCTGGGAATCAATCCTCAAAGTGTCTCATCTCGTATATCCTCGAGTGGGCATCACCAGTCTTCTCCGACATCTGTCCTGATTCAGGATTATTGATCTCGGGGTCTGCGACTTTAAATGTGAGTTTTTCGCGTCCGTCGTCGCGTTTCTTACGCTGGACAAGCCGTAAATTTATGTACATCCGGAGTCATTGAACATCAAAACTAACTCGACCCTTGCGCAAATTTCATACTAGTTGCTAGATTTGAAATATGTTTTGATCCTAATTTGCAGATGGGTATACAAAGATAAGATAGGGTATGTATGTCTCTGCGATGTGATGGAGTCCCTATAAAACACACAGAGAGCTAATCACTGTTCTGAATGGGTTCATTAATAGAGTAAGTAGTGTGGTGAGGTGATATGTAGGATGTAATCAAGGTTCTGTCAAGCAGTCAAGATGTGGTAATTGCGCCTTCGATGACCGGAAAATGTGATTCTGTGTCAAAATTTGTGTATTGGGGTTCTCTAGTGGGGCCCAGTTTCATAGGTACAGCCTTGCTCCTACTGCTAGTTAGACTGTCCAGGGATATTATGTCATCTATCTGCATCGTACCATATCTCATTCTTGTACCATTCCCTTCCCTCTGCAGCACTCAAGCGCCATTCTTGTGTCATATATGCATTACTGAGCACTGCTTCTTGCTGCTATTCGCTTTTATTGTCCGTTCTGGTTGGTTCTGGTAGACTGCGCCACAATTCGGCTAACTCGGGATCCGGGCTCTAGCTTTTTGTATGCAACCAGCACTATTCAGGTTGCCACATCAGGAAGAATCATAAGAGAAAGAAGACTTCAACAAGCACTCTACATCAATGGGGAGCTGAAATCACCGGTCGATGTCATCACCTCCATGACTCCACAATTCTACAACCAGTGGGATAGAGGCCAACCATTCTGGTGGCAGATACGAGTCCCCCAATTTTTTTTTTCAATTTCAGTTCATCATGAACAGAGGGAAGATGCAAACAATGACTGCGACGTAATCTCAACATCATGTGACGCTTTCCCGAAACCCGATGTCGCCGCAAACTTCAGCTTGAATCTTGATACCACCTTTAAGCCATACATAAAACAGGATTTAGACCGTGGTTCTCTGAATTTGTCTCTATCTTGAACATAACAGAGAATATAGAATATATATAATGTTATGCAACAAGGTCAGACGAGATTGCAGCTTTGTCCCAATCGGGGCTCTTTGTCTGCGATGACGGCCATCTCTATCCGAACGAGAAAGGACAATAGAAGGAATGAGCTGTGAGAGATCATGGAACAAGCGACAATACATCCAATGAATACGGCTGCAAAAAGTGTCAGTCTGATCCAGAGATAGAACATCGTCAAGCTTACCCGATTGGTCAGAGAAATTCCAGTTGAATCAGTCTAACACATTGCAAGCATGAGCGTCAAGGAAGAGAAAAGCAGAGAAAAAACACGAACCTGACCTGGTTTGCCGCCGAGACAAGGGTTTGCTTTCTTCTCGCTCTTCTCTCTAGTTTTCTGCTTCATCAGGTTACAGTCATCAATGCGCTCCAGCGTCAAATCGAGACCAAACAGGCATTGAGTACCCGAAACTGCTTGAAATGTCTGTCAGTCCGATACCAAGGGAGATGTAAAAGCGGCATACCTCAATTCCAGCTTTCCGCTAGCTTGCCTCGACCTCGTCAATGGGCTCCAGCATCAAGAATGATAAATCGAGCTAAATCAACGATCAGTGTCAGCCAAGGAAAAATAACAAACGAGACAAACGTGGTTCCCGCAGTTTCATGAACAGACCTAGCCCTTTCGTGCTCATCCATCCTTGTCGCTCTTCTTTCCTTCATCGTGATGCTCTCTCCCAAGCTAACAAAGGTCGATTTGAAGCGAGCCACATCTGCCAAAAGATTGAGCCCCAAAAAGCGCAGACCGAGAAAGATCATCTCTTACCGATGGTCAAGCCTCCAGTGCTCACTGTTCCTTCTTTCTATGATTCTCCAGTAACGGCAAAGGGTCTCATGGAGCTTTAGCGTCGTGAAAGAATGTAGCTGGTTGCCCGATTTCGGGGCTTTCCCTTTCCGATTGCTACCAGCCTTGGGCCCTTTCTCGGGACTGCTGCTGTTCAGGTGAACTGAGATCGCAACCACAGCCAAGGTACCCAGATCTACAGAAATCACAGTCAAACAAAAGCTGAATAAACCATGATGAACAGACATACCTTCTGTGGCACCTTTCTCTTCCAGTCTGAATCTATAAAAGATGGAGGTCCGCCGGTGCTCCCATTTGACAGAGGTGGAGAGCAATGATCTGTTGTTCATTCGAGGTCAGTCATTTCATGACGAAAATGTCCCGACCCACCAGCTAGCCACATTATTTCGACCGCCTTGCACCTCAGGCACCGCATCATTTCGAGATCGTGAAGGAGACTCGATGTGACCATGACCAGGGATATTGGCGATTATTATCAGAAGTGATATTGAAATCATGGACACGATGGTAAAGCGGGAGGTCGAATGAGAAAGTCGACAAGGAGATGAAGGAAGAGAAGAATGGCGACCCGCGAGAGAGCAATGCCAACAGGCCACGTAGAGGCCATCACGTGCGTATATCCCCATTAGGTTCTCTGATCCGAGCTTCCTGAATTTCGCTCCAGCCCAACAAACGAGCCCCATAAATGGGGACTCGTAAAATTGCATCAAGTGTCTGTGCTCTGGCCAAGGTCCAGCTAATATGGAGAAACAAGATGCACTTACTAGTAAGATACTAATCCATCAGAATTTAAAAGCTCCACATCACCAAAAGTGTCCAGCCTAGTCCATGCAGTATGGTACCAGGACTGGTCATTGAATGCAGTACAGAGCCAGATTTGGGTGTAACTCTGCCATTTGGGACCATTTCTGGCTTGCTAACTGCATTCTGACACCATTTCTGGCTCAGTACTGGAGTCCGGAACCAGTCCTGGCTCAACTCTGGAGTTCAGAGACCAGTTCTGGCTCAATACTGGAGCTTGAGGAGTATCTCTGGCTCATGTCTTGCAGGCTCATAACCAGCTCAGGTGCCTGTTTTGCAGTCAATCACCAGTTTTGGTCATGATTCCCAGTAAGTATGCAGAAATAGCTCAAGTCTCAAGTATTTATCCAAATCATTAAGTATTTTGTATGCTGTCAGATTAGAACTACAAGGCATCAAAGCCATCCTGCTCCTCTCCCAAGAAGTCATTGTCTTCTTCTTCATCGATCTCTCGCTCAGATTCGTCAGAGTCCAAGTCCGAGTCACCGGGGTTCTGATCCTGATCGGCATCATCCAAATCACCGTCGCCGGCACCATCAGTCAGCTCCGGAGGCTGGGCAGCGAAAGCAGCTCCAAGATCATCACGGAAACTACGTGTCAAAGTGCGTGTCTCTCGATGTCCAACTCCTTGACCAGTGAAACGCATCAACATATCTCTGTCAACAAAGCTATACAGTGGCATTAATAATGCGAATCATCAGTGAACTTACATATTGACAGAATATCTCCGATAATCTTCATCCTGTTCATCATCTCTGCGAGCCACAGATTTTGAGAGCAGTTGTTTAGTTCTCCCCAAGCTGAAAACTGGGATGAGATGAACGGCACGCAGGATGTCGGCAGGGTTAATGAATCCAAATGTCTCCAAGTCGGTGCTTTTCCCAAAACCAACACGGAAGAGTCTCTTTGCCTTGAAACCTGCATTAAATGTGGTATCAAGTACATACCAGCAGACAAATAGGAAATCCATCTGTTTTGCTTGACCACCGCGGTACCGAACATGGGCATGGAAAATAGCAATGACACGTGCATACCAGTACGGATGGCCAGATTGATCGTTTTCGCCCGCAAGAACCATGACATCTGAACGTGTTCGTGGATTGATAGTGTCCTGGTCTCGGCGCATGTCATATGTTGTAAAATTGATGTGTAGAACTTTGTGAGCATAGATTTTGTTGCGCAACAGTTGCAGCTGAGCGCGATTGTTGTCGGAAAAATTGGTTTCTCCCAATCGGGCCATCAGATGGATGTCCAGCTTCTTGGTAAAATTCTGGAATTTGTTAGAATGGAAAAACAAAAGTAAAGTGATTTACCAGGCTTGCAGAATCACCCCGACTTGAATTCAGCCAAACAGCCATATCAACTCCGTAACGAGTGGAGTCGGAGATGTGATAATGAGCATCAGGATTGGTATAGGGAAGTGGCTCAACTGCGGGCTTGATGGTGATCTCCGTGTTATCGACGCGTGCCTTTATTTGGGCCAGTTTCTGTTCATTAAGAACATGCGAGCCAATTTGCTGTTCATGATTTTGCTTGTTGGTCCGTTTATAAAAGCGCTTTCCACGAACATGTTCGTGCTCTCCCTGAAAGGTTATTAGCCACATTTAGATCAAGGCTATGAAAGCCTACAATCTGAGTGCTTGCACCATCTGTTGTCCCAAAGTTGCGAATAAAACCCGGATAGTCACCGCAAGAGTGCAGCTTCGATGTTGATAAGCTAAACTCAACTTTGACGACATGATTTCCACGAGCAGGTTCTGGCTCTAGGCCTTGTTTACGTCTTGACTCTGCGCGTCGCTTGACTGCCCTCTGCTCCCGCTTCTTCTCCTGTGGCGTAGCTTTGGTCATGAATTTTACGCAAACCTGACGCTTGAATCTTCGGAGTTCACTTCCAAAGTGTTTGGTAGAACCATCAAACATGGTGAGCGAAGATTCAGTGTGAAGCCTGAGCTTGGCGTAACCATGCCAGAATGAAATCGTAAAAATGACATCTTGAATGATGGCATCATATGGATGCGAAAAGAGACAGTCGAAGCAAGGCATAGTGCACTGAGAGGAATCAGAGTAATATAAGATAAATGAGATTCTTGTACCTGTATCAAGTCCTCAAAGTCCCGAGCAGCCAACTTTTTCATTGCAGCCACATTGTTCTTGAACCGACGGATGGTTCCTCTCCCAAATGTCGGAACCGCACGATAGCTTGCATGGAGTCAGATCATGTAAATGCCTTGATTAAGACATACCATCTATTCAGCTCCTCGACGACTTGATCATTGATGGCATAAAGTATCCGAACAAGATGGGCAAAGAAGGCTTTGAGAACTCCAATTTCAACTTCATGCATGAGATCGACAGCTAGCATCTTGAAGTAGTCGACATCCCCACGGAAAGCACTGAGGAAGGCATTCTATATTGAAGAGAAGTTAAAACATCAATCACATTTATCTCGTTAACCAAAAATGTACCCGAGTTGGAGTCCAAGAGTTTTCACTCAACATGCCCTCAATGGAGGCCCCATTGACAGTCCATCCGGATTCAAAGATACCACGACGGGCACGCTCTATCAGGTTTAACAGTGCTTCGGTCGGTTGTCGGAGTTGTTGTCGCCGGAAGTGATCGTTTCGGGTGCCGAGTTCCTGGACTTGGGTTTTCTCGGTCAAGCAACGGGGACACAAGCACTTGCCCATGCTCTTGACGCTTGCAATCAAAACCCTAAATTGATGCATAGTCAGAAACAGTCAAGGAATATCCCTAGTCACATACCGTTCAGGGTAATCTGCAGAATAGGTGAAGAACCGAGGAAACAGGAGTCGTTTGACATTGTCGGCACAAACAACCTCAAACCCATGTCGATATGCATGAACAACTTCTGGTGTGAACAAGAGGTTGAGAGTCGCATGAAACAAATCACGCTTGAGGAATGTAAGCATATCTGATGTGGGTGCCCGGCCAAATATTTGAAGATAGGCTTCTTGGATGTTGTCCGGGAGCTACAAATGAATCAGTAAGTAAAAATATTCAGATGCTTGAGACTTACACTTGGAAAATAAAGCACATGATGTGACGCCAATGCTGAGGGCTTGGCACGGATATACTTGGATAGAAGGCCCACTGAGACGTACATGGGCCACAATGACGCGGTACCAAAGTTAGCCAGATGTGTCGCATCCGAGTATTTCATGATTGGAACAACCACAATCTCGTATCGGGAACTTGAGTTCCTGGCGCGAATGTCTGCTTCCATCGCAAGATATTCTGCAGAAGCATAGACCTCGCCATACATGAGCTCTGGTGCCTCGTGCTGGGAAGGCTTCCACATCTCTCGAAATCCTTTGAGATTGTAGCTGGAAAACTCTCGCTTGTTCTGGAATGCTGCGCCAATTACCTCAAGAAGTGACCGATAAGGTATGTTCGCAACCGTTGCAAATGGTGCAGCCATTTCCTTGCAATATTTGCCTGTCCTCAGAGATTTCCCAGGTAGACGGAGAGTGACTGTTCCACTGAGCCAACCATCGCTGGCACGGAAGAAAGGTTGTTGTGATCCAGAAGCACTGTACTTCTTCAGAGTTTCCAGTGCTCGCTTCGAATTGAAATTCTCGAGGTGAGCAGCATCGAAGTCTGGGGCAAGAATGACCTTGTGGACCAGTTGATCAAGACCGGCCAAGGAATTGCCACCTCCGTTGTATGACCAGTCAATGATACGAAATGTGGTGACATTTTCAAATGGTGCCCAGGCCGGAGAGCTGTCCGCAAAATTTGGCGCCGCAAAGAGGTAATCAGAATTATCGTCGTCATTTGGCTGGCGAGACGGCCATTCAAGATACATCCGGTAGACGCCCCACTCGTTGGGCTCCGTGACTATTGTTTGTGGCACTGGCGACATACTAGAACGGGCAAGGGTTGATGCTCGAGATGGTTGTGGAGATGGAGAATTGTGCACCGGAGTAGGAGAAGGGAGACATTGGAGCTGTGTTATATTGGAGTCGTGTACCGTGAAGTCTTTGAGAGCTGCGGGAAGTCGACGACTCCGTACCCCATCTTGAATAAGAGGAGCCTCGAATAAAGGTACCGGTCTCGGCTGGAATGAGAAATTCAACTCGGAAAATCAGGAAAATGTTTGAATGAACGGACTGGACTGGATGGAATCATTGACGGGCTCGGTGGATTCACCGAGAATTGATGGTGCTGGAATTATGTCAGTATATCAATGTAAATTATCTTCCATTCAAACTGACTGGTATAGACTGATTTATGGGCAGACGAGGATTCAGATTGTTTCGTTGGCCTCGAGGAATCACCGTATACTGAGTTGTTGGTTGACAGTTACGGTCATGAATTGCATGAGCTCGTTCATTGTTACCGGAATATTCTTGATGGCAGACGTTGCAGATAGAAGTGGGCATGATGAAGAATGTTCAATAAATCTACTGTTGATCACTTCACTCTTTATACCTGGTCGTCATCTGCAAGGATATATCAGGCAAGAGGAGTACAATGTCCCCAAATCGAGTCCACTGACCTGCTGCTAATTCTATTTCTGCACTTGGTCCAAGTTTCCAGATGGAGGAGGACAGATCGGTCAAATTGAGCATCTAGCAATTCACGTTGCCTGTTCTTATCCTCCAATAGCTAATTACTCGCACTATCAATCAATTCTTCTAGGTCCGAGAATACCTTGATAGCAAGATAGGCTCAAAATCAGTGTCCCAGAGCACATCCATCCTTTTGCCTCTATACTCCCTTTTCCGCTCAAAGCATCAGTGGTATCCTCGGTGTTCCAGCATGGACTTCACAATCGAACAGATTCGTGGGAATTGTTTGATCACCATAATGACCGCTGCATCATCAATCATTGTTGTTTATTTTCTCCCACCACCATGACCTCCAGAGGTCATTCCAAACGACTGCATCCAACAGATTATGATCCTCAGGAAGATGAAGCAGAGCAGCTGCCTCATTCCAAACGACGCCATGACATCTATCGCAACCAAGATCAGCTGGAAGACGAGCCAGAACCCCCAATTCAGAAATTTCAGCATGTACGCAGCGCTGTTCGCAGCTTCAATACGTGGAGACAAGCAGTCCAGCTAGAGAAGCGCAAGAAGCCACCTCCTAAGAACACGAAGAATAATACACGCAAAAAGGCTGCTGTGAAACCGGCCAGTGCATCCGACAAAATCATGTGAGATTCTTCTCGCTCCCCAGATGTCGACTAACTCTTATATAGGAACGAGAATGTCGATGGAATGAAGATTTTGAAGATTGCTGGACGACGGCTCTACCGAGCAGGAGACATGTTTACTGATATCCGTGCTGCTTGCGAACAAGGAATGGTCAATGCGGGTTTCTGGAGCACAGAAGCCATCACTGACTTTACCGAAAGCCACGGTGACCAAGAAGAACCTGACGAAGACGAATTGGAGGAAGAAGAGTAACTACTTTCTGTTCCTCTTTGCAAGCTTCTAACGATTTCTCCGCAGCATTCCCGATACCGATCCTAAACATCTCGCATTCCTATACCAGCAGCTGCTCCGTGTACTCCCTGAAGGTCGTGAAATCCTGGAAGAATTATCGGATGAGGTACAGGATATCCATAGCTTGGCCAAAGGGGTATGTTCAGAATCATCTCCACTTGTTTTCGGTTCAATCAGCTCTGTAGATTCGACATTTTGCCCTTGAGTCGTGTCAACAAGACACTAAAAAGCTGCGCAAAAATATTCTGGAATATTGTTTGGAGGATCCAGTCAACGACAACATTCCAAATCCAAAGCCAAAGGCATATACACCTCGAGGATTCTTTAACGCTTTCACCGCTTGTTTTCTCTGTCCCCTGTCCTTATTGGACAGATTTGAGACGGATCCTTTGTACGCAGACATTTTGTATTCTGAATGTCTTTCTCATTCGCTGCACTAGGTTCACTAAAAAGGTTCTTTCCGCAGAGATTGAAATTGATGCGAGCGAGTATCCCTCTTTCATGTATCCATTTGGCAGTGTCCACGATGAGGAAGACGAAGAGAATGGTTTGATGCGCAGCAAAATTTTGATCCGTGTATGTCGCTCATGTTTCTTTTGTTCGTACTCATCCCATATCGTCAAGTTACCGATATCCCCTGAAAACTCTGGGTTGAAAACTGTCATTTGGAATGCAAAGAATAGCCTTTCGGAGATAGAAATAGTGGTTGGGGCCGGGCAGAACTCCGGACTTTCGGAAGGACATTCCAGCCACCACGTCGGACTCCAGCTTCGAGGGTAATTTCGAGAGCTGAAGCTAGGAGGTAGGTGTCAAATATCTGTCAAATATTTCAGTAGACTCTGGGCACAGAAAGAAATTGTGCTTATGCAAAGAGTAATGGAACCCCCAGAGACTAGTGGAGGAATTGAGACTTGTCAGTCCTCTAGCACTTATGGAAATTGAGATAAGACTCACATCCAGCACACAAATAAGTAAGTTTTTGCTTCGATTGACAAGTGGACTATTTTCATTTCATCACTCTTTTACAAACTTTCTGCACCCTTTTTATGTATACTATCTGTGACTAGCTACCTGGCCACACTAGGAAGCTGGCCATTTCGCTTCTACAGTCCTTGTATCATATTGATTTACATTTGTGAGGGTTTCAGGGCGTAGAACAGGCTCATAGCTCAATTCGGACCACTTTTGATGGATGTGTCATCATTTGTTCGTGAGTCACAGCTGTTGCCATCGGCGTTTTCGCGTCACGGCGTGACATCCTTGTTCCGTGTCACATCACAGCTGCTCAATTTGCCTCGCTCTTGCTCAGTTCTGCACCAAATCCCTCCAAACCACGACCGCACCACACTGAGGATGCTACTCAGCATCTACAGCTCTTTTACCTGCTGTTCCGGTCCCTCATTTTCTCTCTCTCTCCATCCACAAGAAGTCTGCCTACGCTGGGGACACATACTTAATGGCCACCCCTGGATTTCGAAAATCTGAGCAACTGCTGTTAAACCGCTGGGTAAATCTGCTCTGTATATTGATATCTCATATTTCCAGGGGCTATTCCAATTTTCCTGACCATGCTATTCCATCACCAACTCCAACCAGGTCAAACTGCTGAATTTTTCAGCTGACAAAGGCCAAATTTGTTCTGACCACTCAAGTTGCTCAGAGATGGAATGGTCTGCCCAGGTATGTTCCTCTGGTGCTTATTCATAGAATCAGAGCTGAAATAGTCACCATATCCCTTCCCGACATGGCCCTGCTGCATGCTTTGAACGTCGGCCCAGAAATTGGCTTCATCCTCATGAAATTGGCTCTCTACATCCTTGTATTTTCTCATGAAATAAAGGTCTTGTATGATATAAAATATGCATTTGATATGTCCCTCAAGAACTAGAGTGGCGGTAGGGTGAACGCGCTCGTTCAACATCTGTTTCGTGTACCCGGCCAGGTACCCTGTCAAGCTCCATTTGGGTCTCCCCGGCGGGAAATATTCATCATGCCATCAAAACAGCATGGAAATTCACAGGAAGGGGCGTGATTTGACGGTAACATGTTGCCTCCAATTCAGGTGCCATCCTGAAAGTGCTCTGACTGTTTATCTGCCCCTTGGGAGGCCAAAACCCTTAGGTGGCCAGGATCCCAGTAACATATAGTATATGTTTCCTGGCAGTCTTTTGCTTCTTTCAAAGATTGCAGCTCCATCCGTGAAGAGCAGCCTTCCGAGGATCACTCGATTCACCTGCAAGAGATTGAGTCGCGCATCCGCGACACCCTACCCACCCAAACACCCACACCTCCGCTGTTGTGGCGTGCGGTGTATTCGATGATTGTGGAGTGCAAAGGTACTGTTGCATAAATGTGTTGCATGCGCGTAGCTCCTCGCGTGTTATTCGGACCGCATTGCATGTGGTCGAAGATGGGAAAAGATACATGAGTGGGCTAGAGGCCAGCCGTTCCGGCGGCAGACACGAGTCCCCCATTTTCTTTTTGTTGATCTCAAAATGTCATAAATGTTATAATATTAAAAATGAGCTACATAGTTTGCTACATACTTATTTTACCTACCTCTCACACCCGTTACGAGAGATGTAGGGACTCAGAGCAGTCTCCCAGCGCTTACGGAATTTGATGCGGCCGAATATGAGACGTATCAATAAGCTTTTTGCTTCAATTGAGAAGTGGTATCGTCAAAGTGCGCCGTTTGACTACAGCAATACCGAGCTGTCCTGGCGCCTATTTATTCGTCGAATACCCAACAAGATTCTCAGACAAATCTTCGGCCCTTGCACAGCGCTTCCATATCAGGATGTTCTTTCGCAGGAGAACTTTTTACTCCCTGGAGGCTATGTGCGAATTCTGAAAGAGTCATAAGGGCAATAATGTCATCAGCTCCATAGCGCCACAATTCTACAAAATTGCGCCAGGTGTTTGCGTTCTGGCCAGGGTCCAGTTAACATGGAGGAACAAGATGCACTTAGTGGTACAGTGGTAAGATACTAATCCATGAGAATTTAAAAGTTCCAGAAGTTACTTGGTGTGTTGCTCTGTTACTGACAAATCTCAATTGGTGATGGTACAAATACTACTGAAGGAAGATGAACAAAGTAAAGTGTATGATATCATAGTGAGAGTGCAGAATTATCTAATAAGACAATCCTATCATGGCATAACTGCACTTGGTCCCATTGGAGAGAAATCTCAAATAATGGAACTGCCTGCTCAAGATATGCCTTTGCTTGATCAGCTTCACCACGTATTTCCAAAATCTCAGCCAGGCGGACCATGCAATGCCCTCTGGACATGTGGATGTCTCGAACTGTGTACGCCTCCAGCATCATCTCAAATAGGCTGAACACAGTCAATTCATCTTTGTCTCTAATCCAGTAAACATTCCCAAGCTGGTGCAGAGCATCAAGCATCTGAATGGCCCTTGATCTGAGTGTTGAGCATGCAAGTACCACTGTGTAGTGTTGTTCTGCCACTGTAGGAGAGTTCTGGATCATTTTTATATCCCCAAGGAATCGCATGCAAATAGCTCGGGCGTAGAGTGTATTGGGATCAAGTAGCAGACATCTAGTGCAGTGATACTTGACTTGAGCAAAGTCTTTCACTCTGTGGAAATAGTATGATGCCCGAGCTCGATGGATAAGACTCCGCTCTTTATCATTTTGTGGGCTAGGCATGTTACTGATCTCTTGGTAGATTGTCTCTGATGAGATATCAGGCACTCTGATGTTGAAGATGATTTTATCAAAACATTGTGCTATCATGTAACTTTGATCGCTTCTTGTGGCCGCTAGTCTCCACAATTCAAGTCCCCCCGATGCAAAAAACTCCGTCTTTACAAAATGAAGAGATGCACGAAGGTAAAGGTGATGAGTACCTTTATCAGTTTGACTGAGATTCAGACAATGGATGAAGACATCTGCCTCATCCATTAAATGAGCAGCATATGTAAGGTTTCCCAGGTCAATATGAGCCTCTATTTGACCAGTTATGGTGGCAAGCTCCAAAAACATATCGCCCAGTGTATGTGCTTCCATCTGGGTGATCTGCAAGCTTTTGAGTGCACGTCTTGGCTGATCTAGCTCTTTTTGGGCTATTGCAAGACGGTAGAATCCCCAGGCTATGCAACTTGAATCCTGGATCTCATATGCCTTTTCAATTGACATCTGAGCATATTCAAGGCATTTCTGATAATCTCGTTGTAAATAGTAATGATGGGAGGTCAACTGGTATGCTCGAACTAATGCTGTCACGTGAGATTTTGGATCTCAATATTTCTTGACTATCACTCACCAAGATTAATTCCATCATTTGCATCTGTAAGACAATTAATGCATTTAATGCACACTGCTTCTGCATGCTGTGCCTCATGATGTGGAATTGTCCAGTATATTGACATATAATAGTGACCAAGAAGTTGAGAGTTGTCTGGCAGTGCTTCTATAATTTTGAAGCAGGATTGGATCAGATCAAACGATCCAATATTGGCAACATAGTAGAGGTGTGAGAGACCAAACAGCAGGTCTAAGACCGGCCTAATGGTTGCCAGGTCGGGATTGATAAGAGCAATTCTTAGGGTGAACTGAATGTTACCAATGTTGGATGTGAATTTATGAAGCAGTGCAGGTGTCTTGTATATTTCTGCAGCCAACTTGATCATATCAAAAAAGTAGGTGCGGATGGAAATAATAGAAGCTGCAGGTGGTGGATATGTTTTTTGGATATACTCCTTGACAGGTGCAAGGAGCTTGAGGTGGCCATCAGCTGTTATATATGCTAATGATGTACGGTGAAGGGTTGAACGACAATGGCTAAAGTCAGAGAAGGTGAAGCTAATTTGCTTGAACTCCACCAATGTTATTCCGTCTGGAAGGTAAGACAGAATGCTGAGAAGATGCTGAGCATTTGGGACAGATTTGAAGCGAGCACTGTGTAGGGAGATCTCAATGGACTTTTCCAAGTTGCTCTGCTTGTTGAATCCATCTGATAGAAGAGAAGTGGTTTCATTCATCCATCTAGTCAGAGTTGTAGCACAACCTTCAGATCCAGCAATACTTGCAAGTAGTGAAACCACAAGAGGCATGTTGTCAGTGAATGATAGTAGTTCACCAACTTGTGGATCTTCCTCGTCTGCATCAGAAATATCCAAGAAGTTTTGCCGAGCTGCATCAGTGCTGATGGGTCCAAGAGGAGGAAGAAATGGTCTGGTCCATTGTACTTGGGCTGGTCGCTCCGATCCACGCATTGTGACCTGTAAATCAGTTTGGATGACAGTTTCAATGAACTTTGTCTGACATACCATCACACTCAAGTTATCTAGTCCAGTCAGATGTGACAACATGTCTTCAACCTCCCTCTGTTTTCCTCTTTGTTCCCAGGGTGTTTCCAGATTATCCAGAATCAGAAGTACAGGTCTAGCCATCTCCCTTATGCATGTCAGAATAGCATGCAATCTATTCTGTCCATTGATGCCAAAATAAGTTGAGATCACGGCTATCAAGTCATTGGCAGACTCTGAAGAGTCACAAGCAATCCAGTAGCAATAAGGTCCAAATTTCTCTATGATTTGGGGATGATGAAGGGTGGCATGGGCAAGACTAGTCTTTCCAATTCCCCCAGGGCCTAAAATGGCAACTTGAGCAGTCTCATTCTGGGTGAGAACATTGATGATATGCTCAAGCTCATGTTGACGGCCATGGAAAATCTTTGGAGCTGCAGGAAGAAGCACAGAGACACTGCTAGCGCTGGAATACAGCAGTCAGTCACCAATGTGAGTTTTTCAAAGGACTTTATACCTTTGTCTCAGCTCATGTAGCATATCAAACTCACTGGGTTGATTAATGATATCTAGCAGCTCTTGATGCCTCTTTGTTGCAATGGTCTGCATTTCTGCCATTCTTGCAGCAGTCATGATATTTGATTGGACTTGGAACAGAGTCAATGCATGCTCTAGGCTGGATATGCAATCTTCCATCAGGATTGCTGCTTGTGGGTGGTGAAGCAACCTTTTGAGAAGACTTCCACCAGTATGATCTCGCATGAATGAAACTACTTTCTGAAAGGTCCTAGTTGTGTGTCAGTACTGATTGACATATAATAATAGATGACATACGATGTGAGAATTACAATGCTATGCAGGAATGCTGGAGCAAGTTTTATAGCATCTTCACAGCAATTGATAACAGCACAAATGAGCTCATAAGCTTGCTCAGTCATGATCAGACACTTTTCCCTGTTAGACTTGACATTCTACATATGTTGGATTATGCATAAATCACATTTTCACAAACGCTCACTGACCTCAATTGTCTCAAAGACCATAGAGCCAATCCCAGCTAGACCTTGCAGATATGAGGACTTGGTGGTATCCGCAATGTCCTTCAGAATTCTGACTGAGTTTCTTCCAGACTGAGCAATTTGTTCAACTTTGGATGATCCTTGCGGAAGTGGCTGATGAGGCATAATGAATCAGGCTAGAGGGATGTCATTGAATCACTCTATAAGAACCCGACTGAAAGCACTTAGCAGATATCTCCACTTGCTTAGCAAATGTCAAATATTACTCTATATAGATATAAATATAATACCATTCACTTGTTCATTATGACTCCCATTTATGGCCTCATTTGTTGGAAGGGACCGAGTTTCTGACAGTAGCACGGCGTGTAATAGTCGGCTATAAGCCTTATTTCCCTGAGCCAAAATTCAGCTTAGCCGGAGCCAATTTAAGCCGCACCTACAACGGCTTCTCGGCCGGTTCAGTTGAATTGACATATTTGGACCTCTGTGGTCTCCTGTAATAGGTTCTGCACCATTTCCTAATGTACAAGAGGCTGTGTTCATTTAACCGATTAACGGCTCGGCTCAGCTACAGCTTAAGCTGACTTTTAGCCATTCCAGCCTCACAGGGAAAATATCTGCAATGTCTCTTTGACTTTTTAAATACACTTCATCCTTGGCAGGAAAGTTTCCAGCCCTCGCAATTTTAGCTAAAACATTGTTTTGGGACATTGACAGAGTCACTTGGCATCAATTCTGACAAATTATTGAATCAGAAGACCACCAATGTTGCGGTGGTGTTTGAGAATATTTCTGAAAAATCAAGTCAGCTTAGCTGATGATCGGCTATGGCTTACGAGCCGAAGCTGACCCTTAGCCGCGGCAAGACTAAATACACCAAATTTGGCTTTATACTCCATTGGAACAGACATGTGAAGAAGTGTCCTGAATGATTCTCATCACTTTTTGTGGCTTTTCGGCAGTGCATGCTGTGCTCAGAGATGTCCGACTTGGCCACTAACTCAGGTTTGAGATTATCCAGTTTCAGTGTCTTTTTCATTAGAAGGAAGGAGGTTTATTACGTTTTTGGCCACGTACCGACCGCCGGGCCCAGGAAATGTCTAGATGTACAAAGTAACTACATCATGTCCCCGGGACATAACACAATCATCAGGACAAGCTCGCTCCAGTCAGCCAAAACATGACCATCAACACTGTAGATCCCACACAATGACGCTATGCCTCGCTACCGCTAAACCCCTCAAAAGTTTTCAGTCTGGTGAATACTCCCTGCAAGACCAAAGTCCAATGATTACTTCAAACAAGTGAAACTCTGAGCAACAACAGAGGAAAGCAATTCTTGGTCAAGTTCCAAATCTAAAATAAAGCTAAATCGGGAGTATTTCAGAAGCAAATTCAATCAAAATTCATCACAGCCATTTTTGTAAGTCTGCTGTATCAGGCTCCTCTGTTGAGATTTATCTTGTTCTTTCAGAGAGCCTGATGTTGATGCTACCATCACTCCATAACTGACATCCCTGCACTCAACATCTCAGCATGCCTCAGCAAACACAGGCCACGAAACCAAACGACCTCGATGCCAAGAAATCTGGCGTCTTTAATGTGACGAACACCACGGAGCTGGAGAAAGATGGACAAGTGGCCATAGATGTGATCAACTGGAAGCTCTCTCTCACACAATGCAAGTGCAACATAACCGGGGAGTGTTGTGGTGGTGCTTGAGAATGTTCTAACAGGTTCTAACAAGCAAATACAACATTTCCAGAAAAATCAAGTCAGCTTCTTAGCCGATGATCGGCTATGGCGTACGAGCCTCTGCTGACCCTTAGCCGCGGCAACACCAAAATACACCAAATTTGGCTTTATTACTACGTTCCCGCCTGTTCTATTTTAGGGTCAGAGTACCTGAGAGTACATCAGAGCTATGCGAGAATACATAGCTATTCTTAGATATTCGCATGACATATTCTTACTTCAGTACAGCTGGGACTAGATCTCGTATTCCATCGACTCCGTAATAAGCCGTGATCGTGCTTCACCTTGCTTTAGCTAGGTCTCCCTACCCTCAAAATTAGTCATAAAAAACTGTGATAAGATTAGGCTTTATCTCTGCATCATGTGTATCGTGAGAGTTATCCATCCCTCGTGACTCTCGGCTAGCTTGATTCCTGTACTACTAAATAGTAGTAAATCCCATCAAAAACAGTGATAAGATTATTCTCTTATCTTTCCCGTGACTCTCGGCTAGCTTCATTCTTGTACTACTATATCCCATCAAAAACAGTGATAAGATTATTTATTCTCTTATCTTTTCCGTGATGCTCGGCTACCTTAATTCCTGTACTACTAAATCCTATCAACAACTGTGATAAGATTATTCTCTTATCTTTCCTGTGATGCTCGGCTACCTTTATTCTTGTACCACTAAATCTCATCAAAAACTGTGATAAGATCACTCTTATCTTTCCATATGACTTTCAGCTAGCTTCATTCCTGTATGACTTTTTTTAGCATCATGCTAATGGCTTTCTCATTGGAATTGGTTCAGCAGTATTCATTGTCTACTAGAAGACAAACATTTAGTAGTCCAGTCAAGTAGTAGCTACCACATCATCTAGCATCCTGAATGCTTGAGGGTAGATGGTCTCTCAGAAGCTAGTCCAAGCAGTATTGACTTTTACCTGTGGAAGTCCAGTATCACAAAACAACTCTTAGGTAACTGTAATTGATGTTACCACTATAATCAACATTCCATTGTATCTTTTCAGGCTTGATTCTGCCTCATTCTGTTTTCTTGAGATTGACTGTTAATAGGGTTGTTCACAGTAGATGATTATTTGTTGATTATTTACTGATTAGTTAGGAAATATCAGACAGTGAAGGCCACACTAAGTTGGTACCCTTGGAGCACACATATTTGTGCTATAGACAACTACAAAGCTGGCAAAGAACTGTCAGTACCTGAACCAGTCTAAATCCAACCTTCAACTCTTCACACAGATTCCACAGACAAGAAAGGAGAGCATGGAAAGGCACTAAAGGAGCAATAACGTTATCCTGGTAGCATATCTGGGCACCATAGGAAACTTACTGTGATTTGGGCCAGGAGGACTCGGAACACAGAGGAAGGGTTATCTATCACAAAATATCTTCAGATGTCTAGATATCACTAGTAATACCAATTGCTATCACCAGGTCAGGCAGCAGATATGAAGTCTATGAAGTCCTCTGACCTGATGTTGATGTTATTATCCTCAAGGCTCAGCTAGAGTCATCAGAAAGTCAGCCAAAAAGTGAGGAAATCAAGTACTTGCTGTGAGGAGTGGACTGAAGGTCTACGACAAACAGCATACCTCTCTGATCATATTGCCCTGTGCTTTATCATATGAAGCAGGTTTTATCAATCTGGCTTTGTACTATCAGGGACAAGATAAATTGAAGTGCAAGGGTGAAGAACCAAAGTTCTGCAAAATTTCTTCTCGACACTTCACTCGCACTTCTCGGCACTTCGATTCTCGGTTTCCTTTTTGGGCCATATTATGTCATCATTGTTGACATATTTCTTGCTTCACCGCATCACTATGGAGTGAGTTTCTGAGCTTCATCAGTCATTGTAAGTTCCTAGAATGGGTGTATATAGCTTAACAGGTCCCCACATGCTGAAACCATCACTTCATAGTATTATCCGACTCTCAAATAAGTCATGAGCAGGACTATGACCCGCATTCCCTCAATGATTACCTTTGGCAGCAAAGCTTGCTGTTTTAAAACACCATTGAAGAACTTTTATCAGTTTATATCATGTATGATTGACTTTGGGCCAACTCATGCATGACTCTTCACCACTGCTTCACGGCACTTCACACGGCACTTCACGGCACTTCACGACACTTCAGTTTTGCTTCATGACACTTCAAATTCCTTTTGTGTTCTTCAAGTGACACTTCAGTCCACTTCAATGTCACTTCAGTACTCTTCAAGCTTCTTCTGTCTCTTCTTGATCTATTGTTCACGCTTAGTCAGAAAGTGACCCAAACACGTCAACTATGTCATTTTCTGTCCTAAATATGGGCTAGCTCCCAACAAGCTGTGGAATACAATGTAGCTCATAACATAAGCCAAATGGGCATTGGAACACATCAGATCACGTTTAACGGCTTCGGGGACCGTTGGACCTGTCTGAACAAAGCCAATGCGAACATCTGCAGAAGACATGAATATTGTGGTTATTAAGATCAGGAGGGACTGACTTTGCTCGTTATTACAATGGGACTAGGGTTCCTGACAAGCTAGACACCACTGGAGGAGCCGCCGCAGTAGCCGGTGCAGCTGGGCTATCCCAGTAGGACCAAACATGTTGAAAGAAGCTCTGGAAACAGGATTTGAGAGATATGTACAGAATACCAACAAACTGAAGGCTTACAAGCACCATAGAAAAACAACGCGATGGCGGAAAACAAACGGCAAAATTTTTGCCGAGGTCACGTGAATGTGACTGTCACGTCAACTTGCGTCTCGCTGTTCAACTACGTTTCTGGCTCCAATATGAAACATATGATGCTTCAAACATGTTCTGACTAGCTTGACAAAGTCATCCTCAATTCCTTGCCAATTCTTTGATCAGCACTTCTCGACACTTCACCAACACTTCTCGACACTTCACCGACACTTCAAATTTCTTCGCACACTTCACGCGACACTTCAAAAAACCTATGCCCGTACTATCATTATCTGATGACTCTCTATTTTATCAATTCTCTCACACAGAGGGAGTCTTCTTCTCATCACATCTGGAATGGAACAGAAGATGATGTGGTTGACCCTGGTAGAGAAAGCTTATGAGGAACTCCATGGAAGCTATTTGCTGACCTTGGTTCAGGCCAACAGCAAGCAGACTTATCTATGGGTGGGCGAATCAGATGTATGGTCATCTCAAGGGTCAAGGTCTATTAAATGTGGGTATATCCCATATGGTAGAGGTGTCTGGGGTATTGGGACTCCATGACATGTCACTGCTGAGCAATCTACTCTCATCCACAGAGATAATAAATATCCATACACTTATGTCTAGAACATAATAGCAGGCATAGGCGTAAATACATCCCAGACATTCTCCATGGTCAACTGGGTGATAGCCAGAGTGTCATAAGCAGCCTGAGCCCAGTCCGAGAACTCGGCAAATGTGAATGCCAGGAGTTCATCTCCTCCCATGCTTTCCTTTATCTCCTGTATGATTGTGAGGTCCAGAATTGGCATTAAGAAGTTCTCACCACCCAAGCTTTGAAGTTGTTGAAAGCTTCATTGTGTGAGCAGCTAAACGGTCCCGGCTTGTTCTTGACCTTGCATATTTGGGTGCCATTGAAAAAGTGTACTAGAGCACAGTCAATGGAAAGTGTCTAATAAAGACAAAAGAAGAGCGGACTCTCTTGATGGAAATGTTGTGGACACTGCACAGGTAAAAATGTGCTGGCAGCCTGATCTCTCCCCGCTATATTTCTCGATCAAGCAAAGGAACAGGACCGTCAAATGGCAGGACAGTGAGCTGAGAAGCTGAAGATAATCAGCAAATACTTGAGATAATCCATGATCTGGACCACAGTATGTCACACTGACCCTATCAAAGTAATATGATGTTCAGCTATGCAAAATGGACCTTGACTTCCAGAGGCAACCGTACCGGATGGATCCAGCGGAGCTTGAAATAAATAATATACCATCGTACAAAATGATGTGATTGATGCCAAGCTTCGGCTGTCGGATGATTGTTTGTCCATGTAGATGATTCCATCAAAAGTATATCACATGACTGCTTCAAAGAAACAGCGGTAGTTCAGATCCGAGTGTACGTGGGAAGTCCCAAGGAAAGAGGGAAATGGAAGAGAAAAAGGTTTGCTCGCTCTATGTGGAGACCATTGTTGGAGTTCAATGTCAATCATTTGCAAATCAATATTTCCACTCTTCTTTCAACTGATACTTTGCGCTGGTTGCTTGTCGTCCCAGGATGGAGACCTTCAATAATTCATTGCATATGGTTCAAATTTTCAGTACACCTTTTTGGAGCGCTCCACACTTTATACTTTGCGACTTTTTGAATATTTGAGATAAATGCCAAAAAAGGGAGGCAAATATCGGCGAACCTTTACATGAAAGGAACACATGGTCACAAACTGTGACTGCCAGAGCCGTGAAATATTCAGGCCAGCACAGTGGGTTGCAGCTGCCAGCTGGTCTTAAATCATTCAAACAACTTTAAGACATCTCTCTGCAGACCATGACAGTCTGTCAACTTTGCCTTTGAATCTCAAAAATTCCGTGGATGAGTTGCATGATTCAAAGCACAATCAGAGTTAATCAGAGTTGATTCTGAGTTCCACGTTGATCTTTCCCAATTCACTATGTCAAAACAATTGCATCTGCATTTGCCATCTCCGTGGGGTGTCATTACAATGGGTATTAGGCGGTATGCCACCAAGGCATCATCAGGTGCATCAGGATAATTGTGATGTGACAGTCACTTGATTAGATTAGATTCAAGTCACTTCCTTCTCGAATGTTCTCATGCATCGCCTTCGTTCCCGAACATTCTCTATCCTTCTATTTCTTTCCATTCCCTTCCATCACTTTCTAGTACTTTCCCCATTTGATTCATACATTGACTATTTAAACAGCTACTTCTCTGATGTATTAGGTACTCTTTTCAATCCCATTATTATTCTTACCCAAACTTGCGTGATCGCTAAGTGGTGTGAAGGATACGGGCTCTAAGAGACTGACTGACTATTATCAAAGCCAATTAAGAATCTACTGACAAGCAGAACTCGTAGAAAGTCGCATTTCTACTACAATAATGGCGGGTTCTGCTCAATCGGGTCATTCTGGGCCTCGTCCTCTTTTGCGACCAGACCACAATCTGATTCAAGAGCAATGGTATTTGGGTGATTCAATGAGAGCATATAGGAGATGATGGGAGATTTGTGGGAGAAAATCTCGGAAACCCTGGAGGAGTGATACAAGCTCATAGTGAACTTGTTGATACTGATTTGAATGCAAGAAGTGGATCACCAACCAAACTATAGTGTCTAGCACACTTTGATTCAGTGTGACCGGACTGTTGAAGAATGCAAGGCTGAGGAGATCAGCAGGGCAAGGTGGGGAAGCACCGGAGGCGATCCTTTAATAAGAGGACTTACAGCTTAATTTCACAGTTGGTCTCTTTCAGGATCATCGTGGCCCCCCAACCCACAACATTGCAATACAATGTTGATCATTATTCCCTGTAGATCCAGTGTATATTCCTTTCCACAACCTGAAAGTATCAGATTCCATCATGCAATGTTTCCAAAAAAAAGAGACTTGCATTCCTGTTTCTGGAATTGGCAATGCTTATATATCATGGGAATGATCGCTGAAGTGTATATATGTTTCACTGAGCTTTGTCGCCCAGTCGTGCCCTTACCGCCTTACAAAGGTTTAATAGATGACTGAAATATCATAAAATATGTACATACTTTGCGAATAGCTAAGAACACACGTGTATTCCGACATATCCGAGACATATTCTCAAGGTCAGAATAGATCCAGCGGAAACGCAGTGTATGCTCCATTGGAACAGACATGTTGGGGAGCAGATTCAAGGGAAAAGAAGTGTCCTGAATGCTTCTCATCACTTTTTGTGGCTTTTCTGCAGTGCATTGAGAGGCTAAGTAAGCGTCTGCGACGGAACAGAACACTGTATAACACAATGTACGATCCAAGTTCTGTAATAGGTGTCCACTTAGATTAATGTATGAAGAGCGGGTGATGTAATTGAGGTTATCGAGCAGCGGAATCTACTAGATATGATCCACGGGGACGGTGTACGGTCCGACGTCAAGATCTGTTACTCAATGAGGAAGGTCGGGTTGCTGACTAATCAAGCCGGTTCTGTGCTTTCAATTCTGTCTCTGTCTGTATTGGTAATTCTCTGGGGGTATTTCTTCTTATTTAGGCTAAATACAGCGTCCTATTTATACTGTCCTGGTATTATGATGTCATTTCTCTGTATCGTACCATTTTGGTCGCACTTTCTTTCTTTTACCGCCAAAAGGCCTTGAACCTCATACGATCCTTTCCAACATCGTATGATCTTGATTTATGGCATCACTAACGCGTCATTTCTGCGTCATTGAGCTCCATATCATATGATTTCTGGCTTGGACCGACTTCTGCAGCTTGCACCGCTTTCTTCTCGATCCGAGATCTATTCCAGATCCGATCAGATTGGCTTCTTTTCTGTTTGTCGGCTTTCATGTTTTGTGTCGAGTGTATAAGCGTATCCGGGATATCTAGACCCATCCTAAACAGCCTTCTGTGTGACCAGACAAAGTCGGGTCGCCACATATCCCCTCAACTCAGACCTCGACTGTCTCAGTCGATCTGGATCTGACTACCGCCACATGACATAGTCTTCAAACTCTTTTTATGTGTCCCGCGAACACTTCTTCAACATAATTGCAGGCAGGCGAGTTGAATAGTCGCGGGTTTCAAGTGTAAATCGAGGTACCTGTGCAGAGTCTTCTAGCTGAAGTGAAGTCGAAACTTTTTAAGATGCACTCCAGACCTCATCCTTTTCCCATCCGTGAGGACAAGCTCTTTAAAAAGGATGTGCTGAACCGTCTCAAATCCATCCACCTTCCCCTGCCAGAAAAAAAAATTTCTCTCCTGCATACCTTCCTGCTTTTGCTCCTCTTCTCACTATTCACCTTCTGCTATGTCTACTATCTTCCACTTCAGCGACGATTCCTCTCTATCCTCCCCTCCTTCATCTATTTCATTTTTGGATCCCGACGTCTTGCGCAGGCTGAACCCCGAGGCCCGTGCCTTGCGTAATCGGGTCAAAGCAGCTCTTCACTCCAAGTTGTTGCTTGTATGAGAATATCGACCCGACTTTGACACTAGCAATCACTTGATTGCTCATAATCTGCAGCAAATCGTCAAATGCCAGGTACTTTCTTTCCTTTCCTTTCTTTCCCTCTGTTTACCGTTATATTTTCGCAATTTTCAGGCCCTTTATGGTCATCTGGACAAAGTTGCTCCTTTACAGGACTGCCCCAACCTTGGTGCAATTTCCTTGCTGTTAGCTGAGGCCCAACAATGGGTTTGCGCCATGGCTGCTCATCCCATCCTTACTCATGCTACCGGAGAAGCTCGAGTTCTCATTGACGAACTTCTTGCCAATGAAGCTGCCAAACATGCTAGACTTGTCGCGGCTACTGAGGCCGACTCCGAACTAACTCATCCGGTACGTTCCCCCAATGATTTCCTTTTAAACTCAACTTTTCTGATGCCCGCATTTTTAGAATGCCGAAGTTGCGCCTGCAGAACCCGACTCTGTTCCTCCACCATTGCCCGTTACTCCTCCTTCTTCTCCTCTCCCTAAATCCGAGTCTCCGGTCAATCCACTTCTGACTGACGCTGCAACTCATTTGGTTGTCAATACAGCTCGCTTAGCTGTTCCTGTTCCTTTTACTCCGGTCACCGGCCACATGTCTGACTTTCTTGTGGATGCTTTTTGGTCCATTAGTCTGCCGGCTGTCATTGGTCAAAATCATCATCTGATCGGTCCTGACGTGACGATGTCTTCTCCAATTGGATCGCCTGTTTCTCATAATCGCCAGCTGAATCATATTCCTTCTCCTTTCGGCAATGCCCTTCCGCCTCTCCATCTCAATCCCAAGGCGGCTCCATTTGTTCCTACTTCTCTCCCGCCTCTTTGTGAGGTTTTCCCAGCTCAACCCATTGAGATTTCACCTGACTGTCCCAACTGTCACTTGCCGGGTGGTCACGGACATGCTTTTCGAGGCTGCCCGGTTATCCCGAACCTTCGCCCGCGTCAGTTCGCTGCCCGGGGACGTCCTGTACGCGAGCAGCATAATGACTTCCAACGATTTGTTCCTCGACAGGGGCCTCCGCGTAACCATGCCTCCCACCAGCCAGCTACTATCTCCGTCTTTGATTTTGAAAGTGGGTATCGCGTCACTGGGCCGGTTCCTACTCGTCCGCCTACTCCGTTCTATTTTGGTCCTGACACTCCTGTAGGTCGCACTCGAGGTCGTGCTGCTCCAGCTTCTTTTACCGTTCAACAGGCTCACGCTGCTCAACATTCCATGCGTCTTCATGGAGAATCTTCGGTCACGTCTACCATTGCCCGGTTCGTCGATTCTAACTGGTGCCTGGGAGGTAACCGCGGTCGCCGGGGTGGCTATCATCGTATCCATGAAGCCGGCCCTTCTCACTTCCCGGGCTCCCATCCTCGCTAGTTTTTCTGTCGCGGATTGTTTTATTTGCTGAATCAGACTTTATCTCGTAGCCGGACTTCTTATCTCCTCTATCTCATGCTTCTCACGGACTCATCTTTTCTTTCCCCTCTTATTGTTCTTCTTGTCGCTGTCCTTGAGGGATCCTCCTTCTTCATCTATCTTTCTTCTCATTTTTATCCTCTTTTCTCCTCTCCTTCTCTTCTTGTTCCTTTTCTCTTCTAGCCTTGTTTTTGTGCCATACAAACTTTTCTGGGCGTGTAACTTCTTAGTCGGGTAGCTTACTAACTCTAGTTAGCCCCCAATTAAAAGCCCTTTTTGCTGTAACAAGTTGATTATGCCATAAGTCGGGCGTGGTCTGGTTTTTCAGCTTGAAGCGCCCGGGCGTCATACTAGCAGCACGTGCTACTATGGTTGCTTTGAGTTGCCGCCGGTACCCGTCATTTTGTCGTCGATGTCTTAGTAAGCTTCCCAATTTGATTGCCGCCGGCTCGTCATATGTCTCGCTGTTCCGTGTGGCCCGACCCGTCTTCTTCCGATGTTTGTTTTCCAAACCTCGGTGAACATACGCAAAGCCGAGGCTGACAAATCAAACCCTTTGTTCTCCACTTCATCTGCCAAGTCCCCCGTTCGTTGACTTCTACTCACTCTTATGGCTGCCCCTTCTCATAACAACATCTACTCAACTGGAATAGCGGCTGGCTCTGTCGATTTTTACGATGAGCGCTATACCGAAGTCCGAGCTTCTTTGGCCAACGAAGTGGCATTCTTTGCCAAAGTCAAACCCAATCCATTTTGGCTTTTGAAAGAAGTTAGTTATTGGTTGGCCACCTGGAATGGCTTCATGGTACGCCGCTTTGCATTTCCTTTTACACCTAGCGCACTCTTTTAACTTCATTGTTCTTGCTGTTAGACGACGTATTTGTTCTTTCCAAACGTCCCCTCCGAAGCGTTCAATGAGGCAGAGGTTCAAGAACAACAGGATGACTGGCGCATCCGAGCTTCCTTCGATACGATGTCCCGAGCTTTCGATGACTGGAGAAACTGCTGTTGCCGGACTCCCAATTCTCTTCCCGCGTCATGGACCAAAATCGATGGTCGATGCAATGATATTTTGGATCATGGTTTTCCCGCAGTAGTCACTTCTACTGAAGATACCCGACTTCGGTATCTGTACTGTTATGCTAGTCTGGAGATGTTGCACGCGCCTTATACCCAGCGCTTCATTGGTCTCTTCGACCAACTTCGACTTTGAATACATGCTCCCCGTCTTCCCTTCTTCATGAATGCCCCCGACTATGACCCCTTGGGTTCTCGTCCCATCAATCGTTTCAATATCGGCATGCGACCTGTTCGTCTTTGTCGTTTCCCATATGATGAAGAGGACGAATTCAACTACTCGTTTCCCGATGTTGCCCACGACCCAGGTTACCTCCTGCCTCGCGTCGTTTTTACGGGCCCCTTGTATGACAATCCAGATGCCGATTGTTTAGCTGATTTGACCTGACTTCCCAAACATCCTTCCCTCCCAAATCGCGATCGACATCCCGATACTTTGAAGCTTCAAGTCCATTCTTTGTATTTTGACTGTCGGTCTTTGTGGAAAGTTTGGCCCCGTCTCTCATCCTCCGTCCACAAAGTGCTTGTATGGTGCGAAGGTTTGCAGTGTTTGCTAGTACGTTTTTCTCCCATACTGGTCCCCCTGTTTTTTTTCCAGTCTTTCTTCTTACTGCTCGCTTTTTCAGGAGACCAAACGCACTGTCGATCGGCAGGATAGCGTATTTTGGAAAGGAGAAAATCTGAACACACGGTGTCAGATTATTTTGGATGCCGCCGTCTCGCATCTGGCTTCCTGGTATGCCACTTGCGAACCACCATCAAACCAGGATCATTTCTTTCGACGCTCCTTTCCTTCTTTGAGAGCTTGCGGCGACATTCTTCATGCGGGTTTGCCTTCTAATTACGACTTATCCGTGAAACAATGGCCCAAAGCCATCTTTCTGGCCCGACTCGAAGAGTTTTACTCTGCGATGTCAGATGCAGCCCTCTCCGGTCCGCTATCTGTGCTGCTTGCCGGCTTTTCCTCTCCACTTCCTTTCGATTCCTTAATCCCCAAAATTTTATGGCCATGGCGTCTCCCCGACAAAACCATTTCACACTTCGAGACGAGCGAAGCCCTCATGATTCTTCGACATTCGGGTTTCCAATTGCCACCAAATTTTGAGACTTGGTCTGCCATTGAACTGTCCATTCTCCCTACTTGGATGCTTCCTCAGTCTCTGCCCGCCATTCCTGCTGCTCTTCCTTTCCGTCCTTTGGATCGCATCCTTTCACCGGATCGAAAGGAACATCCTTTGTTCGGAAGGAGCACCTTCGTCTCACCGACGTCCCCGATAGCAGAATCTGATCCGTCTCCAGTCAAAATTGTGGCGTCACCCGACATTTTGCCGGCAGCCCCTACTTTTGCAGCTTTGGCTGGTTCCAGCACCCTCTTCAACCCTGCTCATCATGGTTCAGTGCAGTCCTCGAACATAGCTGACGTTGTTGCCGATGGACCCTCTCCGCATCCCGAACCACTTTTTCTCCCCAGGACACCAGAACCTGACTCTCCTGACTTCGTAGACCAGTCTCGAGATAGTTCTCCCATTCCAACTTCGGGTCTCGGTTCTTCCAGTCTGCCCATCGCTGAGACGAACACTCCAGCACCCCTTCGACGAAGTACTCGAGGGAAAAAGTCAGCTCAACCTTCGGCGGCTGCTGCTGCGCCCGTTTCTGCGGCGTCTCAGGTAGTAATCGCTGATGTGTCAATGATCGTCAGCGCGGTTCCCAGTGTTTCTCCTGGCCGGGTTTTGGGGGATATAACCTCGAAGACCAGTAAGACCAGAAAACCTTCTTCACAACAGACTTCCGCCTTCTTCCCACTCCCTGCTTATTCGGCAGGCACTGTTTTCGGCGCTGTGGTTTCTATGCCTTTCAACTGTGGGCGCTACGTTTCCATCTCCCGCAAAACCCACCAGCCGGCTAAGCCTAAAGTGGAAAATCCTGTTCGAAAATATCCGACTAAGTGTCTGCACCAGCCAATTTCGCTCGACATGCTGCGCAGAGTGCCTCGCCGTTTCCAGGGTAACCCGCCTATTCCGGTCGAAGCGTTTTGTGCTTGCTTTGATTTTTCAGTGGTCCTATTTCCTAAAACTCGGTGTCTTTTGCCTGCAGACTTGGAACCTGCTGAATCATTGGATATTACCTGGGAAATACAGGTACGTTTTTCGTTTTTCTCTTCTTCAAAGTGTTCATTTTAATCTTTTCCTTCCTTCTTTCCATCCTCGATCTCTTGTCAGAATTGGACTGCCCTGAATCGCTCCTGCCACTATTGCTCCCATTCCGGTCAATTGTGCAGTGGACCTGCTTATTTTTCCTGCAATAACTGCGCCAAGAAGCATCAGTCTTGCTGTCTTTCCCGTCCGCAGGCAGCCCTCAAGGCGAACAAGGTCTTGGTCTCAGAAAATCGCCCGAAATTGAAGTCGCCTTACGACAGGCCTTCATACAATTTTTCATCCACTTCCCTTCCTTCTCAACTTCCCGCCACTGTTTCCTCCTCGTCTAATGCTGTCCCCAGCTTGCCGCAAGCTTCTTCCAACCTCGACGAGGTCCCCGTCATATCCGAGACTTCCAATATGGGTCTAGAAGCAAGCGTTCATCCTCCTCTGAACCCTGCACTTGTCGATGCCCCCTCTGCTGGTCCTTCCTCTACGCAGGGCTGGTTTATTCCAACCGGACTTCTGTCTGATGTCGATGACATCATTAGCCCGACTTCCGCTCCTGCCGCTGATGTGGTTATGTTGGACGTCGGGTTTTGGGATAACTCAATGGGGACAAATGTCGGGTTATCAAAAGATGTGGGGATGTCAGACTATATTGAGATGCCAGCAGTCGATAGGGATAACAAGCATCTCGTCGATGGTGAGGAAACTTCTGCTTTTGTTGAGGAGGTCAGGGAAGTCGAGATGCTGCCGCCCGAGGACTTGCTCGACTTGCCTGGTGACGATGATGATATGGAGATCGACGAGTTGTTACCCAGCGAGACGGGTACACCTATGGTCCGAGAGCTGTCGCTTCCACCAGTGGCGACTCTGGATGCCTTGATTTCCCTTCCTCTTGCCATTCCTATACCTCAACCCGCAACAACGTCCTTCCTTCTTCGCCCAGCCCAATTTACCCCTTTTTCTGATGACGAGATCCCGACAACTTTCGCCCGTCCTCCTTCGTCTTCATCCAATTCTTCTATTCCGGAGCAATGGCATTCTACGTTTGCCTCGCCCGTTGCTTCGGTAGGAGGTTTATCAAGTCCATTGCTTCTTGATGCGACGGAGATTGATCAACGGCTAGCTTTAGCCGGGCTAGATTCGGGGGCCGAGGGACTCATCCGATTTCTGAGCGACCCTCGTGGCGCTCCTTTTGCACTATCGTATTTCCTTTCTCTTGTTGATTTTTATCTGACATCCATTTCTTCGTTAGTCAATCTAAACACATTTCCTTTACCTGTATTTCTTTGCCCTGCTATTTTTAGCAAATTCAATTGTCCTCCTTCTTCGTTAAGTCTGAGCTTCTGGATTTGTCTGTAAGTCTTTGCTCGTTCTCTCGTTTCTTCTATCTTTTTCTTCTTCTTATTCTGATGGATCCAATGGCAAGAAGAGTCGGGTCCTTGCAAATCTAGATAAGCCAGCCGGGTTTTTCCTCTTCAGGTAGATCCTACAGTAAGATCCATGTTTCCCAATTGCGGAGCCCTTTTTATTCCCACCTAGGTTTGTTCCCAAGGGTTGCCACTTGCTTGTGGTCGATCGTCTCTAGTTTCCAGTCATCAGGTTGCTCTTCTTCTGTTCTGATATTCTTTTCCGTTGCTTCTCTGTCTCCTTTTAGATTTCTCTTTCTTTGACGGGTCCAATGGCAAGATAAAGTCGGGTCCTTGTGAATCCCTTTGAGCCAGCCGGGTGTTCCTTCTTCGGAGATTTGGTATAGGGATTACTCCCTGCCTTTCTTCCGAATCGGGGCCCTTTTCAACTGCAAAGTGATTCGGTTTCCAAGGATTTTCCGCTTGCTTGTGGCCAATCGTCTCTAGTTTCCAGCCATCAAGTTGCTTCTTTTCTTCTAATCTTCAGATCCGACTTCTAGTTTCCAGCTCTCAAGTTGCTTCTTTTCTTCTAATCTTCAGATCCGACTTCTAGTTTCCAGCCCTCAAGTTGCTTCTTTTCTTATCTTCAGATCCGACTGCTAGTTTCCAAGAGATCTTTTTATTTGTTGCTGTGCCTAGTACAGCCTGTCTACTTCTACTGTACCTAGGTCTTTTCTTCTGTTTCTTTGTCCATTTCTTTTTAGAGTCCTGTATTTTCCAAGATAAATAGTCCAAAATCCGAAGTTACTTGTCCTTTATAGCTGATGCCTGCTCAAGCTATACATGTATCAACATGTCCCTTCCCTCGGTCCTCGAAAATTTGGCCCTCCAGGTTAATCTTCCCAGTCCATGTCGTCTGAGAAGTAATCTTCTTTTTCCTCAAACTGCTCATAACTGTCCGACTCAGGATCCAACTCTTCTGAATCTTCTAGCCTCCGCAATTCATTGGTTGAGATATCCAAGAAAGAAGATAAGTCTGGCAATTCCAGATGCATCCTTGCCCGGTAAGGAATGACCCTGAACGCCGCTATGGGGCGATTCAGAACAGCTCCGTCCAGTTCCGCCAAGATATAGGCTCTGCCCTTGTTTTGCGTAATCACTATGAGAGGTCCCAAATACCGGGGCCATTGTTTTCGACTATGCGAGTCCTCTGTTCGGGTATTCCGTATCAAGACTAATGCCCCTTGCTTGAATTGGTAATCTCGAATGACCTGACTCTGTTTGGCTTTCCATCGGGGCGATCTCGCTTTCCGAAAAGCGAAGACCTTGCGGCGCATTTCTTCAAGCATGTTGTGACGTTTCTGGAACTCTCGGGCCCTCCTAACTATAAGGTCTTCTGTGGACATAACAGAGTCGGGTGGAGGTGACAAATGGGTCGCTTCGCTATAACCGATGGGAAGAGACAGGTGAACTCCATGTGCTGCAAAGTACGGGCTGCAGCCCATGCTTCTTCGAGTAGTGACTTGTTCTGCCCAAAACACCGAGCAATGCGTCTCATACCATTTGTTTGCATCTCCATCCGCTGCTTTTATCATAGCTTCTCTGATATCAAAATGCTTTCTCTCAATTAAGCCATTCGCTTTGCTGTTGTATCCAGATATGTGAATATGTCTGATTTTGTATCGCTTTTCCAGTATCTCCAGCGCAGCCAAGAAAGGCGGGCCATTATCCGTCACAATTTCGTACAAGGTGCCCCACCTGCAAATCAGGTCCTGAAATATCCAATTCGCTATTCCTGAAGCGTTTTCCTTTCGTAGTGCTCGAAACTCCGGATATGAGGTTAACGAGCATCTGCCATGGACGAGATATTTATATCCGTGCGATGCTGGCATATGCATCGTGTCCATATGGACTTTTCCGAATAAAGGAGCCAGTACTGCAACCACAGGTGGAATCACCAGTTTGATTGTCTGACGTACTTGGCATTGGTGGCATGTCCTGACATACCATTTGACATTATCCTTCATTTGCGGCCACCAGAATCTGTTTCTGATGTGCTCGTTCGTGACATGGATGCCTTTGTGACCCATTTCGTCATGTAACTGCCTGATTATTGAAAGACGATCATCCGGCATAAGAACAATCTGATGATGTCCTGCTAACTCCCTTCGCCAAAGCTTGCCTTCCATAAGAAAGAAGTCGGATGCGTATCATATGAACTATTGAGTCTGGGCTTCGCTCATTCCGTCCGGTTTCTTCATATCGGACAGGAAAAGTTGGACCAGATCCAATCGCTGATCCGATTTCTTGGCTTTGTTGGATCGAGGCAAGATTGCTTTTCTCTTTTCCTCCTTCGAAAAGGGGTCATTTACTCGATCAAATGTCGTAGCCATGAAGATATCAATGGGTTCTTGATGCGCTTTGGGGAACTCATCGTTAACCATGTGTAGAAACCCATATTGATTATCCAGCCATTCATCATAGTTGTCTTCCGGTTCTTCTTTGTCGTCAGGTTGTCGGACTCTGCGAGAAAGACCGTCTGGCCCATGACGTATGCCCGGTATATGTACCAGTTCAAAGGTGAACAGCAGAATCCCAGCTACCCATCGATTTATACTGGCCGTAGGTTGTATATCTGGATTGTTCAACATTCCTTTGATGTATTTCGCATCTACTTCGACTGTGAACGTAGGCAGCCCCACTGTGTAAAGTCGGGTGGCTCGTAGCGCCCTGAAAAGCCCGTATAATTCCAGCTTTGGTTGCGAATATCTTGATTCCCGTTCATTGAATGGAATGGACCCAAAGCGATTATAGAATCTCTTCCCATATTCGTCTTCCTGACTCAAAGTATATCCCACAGCATGCGGCGAAGAGTCAACACTCAAAATGACCCGGTTACCCGATTGATAATCAATGGGTTTTACTGCCGGGGAATGTATGATGGCGAGTTTCAAAGTGTCTTGCGCTTTCTGTTCTGGTGCTTCCCATTTGAACTCTGCGTCTTTCCTAGTTAAATCGACCAAGGCGCGGGCGACTAATGCGAAGTTCTTGATAAAGATCCTCATTAGTCCCGCAGTGCCAAGGAATGCCCTGACATCCGACACATTTTTACATGGTCCCCAATCTCTGATTTTAGCGACCCGACTTTCATCTGGAAGTCTCCCTGCATAGGTACACCTATGCCCTACTATAATGACTTCCGGAACACATAGAAAGGCCTTTTTACCAGAAAAGGTGCACCCGACATATTTGATACGCTGTACCACGCAGTTCAGATTATGGAAATGTTCCCACACAAATCGTCTAATGCCATCGTTTTCCGGTATTGTCTCGTAGCTTCCATCAGGCAGCTCATATCTGGTTTTCGGACCCAAGATCGGAGCGTCATCTATAAAAGGAATGGTGATGTGCGGGATTTCGTCCCGAAGTACGAAGTTAACATCTCCTTGGAAGATGGGAACCGAATTGGTCTACAGTCTATCTTAGACAAGTGGTGTATGGCTTCCAGTGCCAAGTTCAACAAGGACAAGACCATTCTACTCCCCATTGGTTCTCCAGAATACCGAAAAAAGGTCCTTGAAACTCGTTCAATGGATGCTGAGGGACTAGAAATGCTCCCAGATGACATCCATATAGTTAAGGATGGAGAGTCTATAAGGATCCTTGGAGCCCAGATAGGGAATAAATGTCCGGAAGTCATGGACGAAAACCTTAGAGGAGATTGATGAGATGATAGTCCAGAGTGGTAAATCACACCCCACTCTGGAAGGTAAACGCCATACAATAGAACAAACAATTGCTGCCAAAACCCAGTACAAGGTACAAGTCTCTGGAATGCCAAAGAATGTGGTAAAAAGATTGGATGAAATACAACACTCACTGGTCTGGGGAGAAGGGAAATCATCCCCAATTGCAAAAGATATACTTGCCTCCCCAATTGAACAAGGAGGGAAGAGCATGAGAATCATGGGGACACGAAATGAGGCAGCTGACATTATGCGCCTGAAGTCCTACCTTGATATGAGTGATACTCGCCCGACATGGGCATTCATTGCAGACATCCTGATTCAGAAACATCGGAATACAACAGACAAGGCTGCGGATGATGCTTGCGTCAATATGTTTCTTCAGACATGGAGCACAGCAGCATTCAGGTTGCTGCTAGTTTTAAATAATATGCTTAGTACAGCAAGGAAATATGGGGTAGAGTTTGATGGAATTTACTTCTCTCCAGAAACTCTTGATCAAATCCCTCTCTGGCACCATATAGGAGGCGATCCAAAGAAAATACAATACAACAATAGGGGCACGGATGTATGCCTTCGGACCCGTCATAAAGCCCTTACCATAGGTGATGCAGTGGATATTGCCAGACGTTCCCTGAGGAATGAGCATTTGCCCTCTAAATATTGCGAGTGTATAGATTGCCTGGAGGATGCTAATCAAGGATGTTTAAATCCACACTCATGTGTGAAGGAGGCGACCGGCAAGCTGGATCAACTCCTCCCAAAGTGGGACCCTAGGCATCAAAATGCTGTACAAGAAATCCTTAAGCCTGACAACTATGGAGATAACACCATCGTGATTGACCTGAGACAGGAGACTCTGAACATCACAGATGGGTTCAGAGTCATGGTAAAGCATGACAACACAAACAAAACTTACATTCCAGCAGTACCACGTCGTTATCGGAATCTCCGAGAGGAGAACATTCCAGAAAGGCTCACAATATACTGTGGCGCAGGAAACAATAAACGGACTGGCAGGGATGCAGTCGCTCGAGGTGGTGTTTGGTATGGACCAGGACATGACCGAAACTGTGCAGTCGATGTCCCTCAAGGGCGAGTCCAATCAGATTTTATCGGAACCCTTTTCGCAATCATGAAAGCAGTGAGTAACACTCACCAGAGAACAGAACTGGAAATTGTCATAAAGGACACCAAAATTATTAATATTTTCTCCTCGAAGATTCAAGCCTGGGAGGACAGAGGATACTATGGGGTGGCAGAGCCAGAGCTCATGCGTGCCCTGATTGGAAAAATCAGGCTCAGAATGGCAGGGACCTTCCTCACTGAAGGTGCTGACCTGGACATTATGCCTGCCTGCTCTCTTGCCCTTGAAAGTCTACAAGATGCCGAAACTGATCTGGTACGAAACCAAGACCTCAGTATTCCACAGCACAAACACCTTAAAGGTGCAAAACTCTCTATGATGACCCAGTCGGCAGCATATAAAATGATTCGTGCAACAAAGAAGGTCAAGCCTCGAAAGAAATCTGCAGGAAATGTCAAGTTGGTCCAAGAAGCCATCAGGAAGCTGAATGGTGATGCACCGAATGAGGCTGATGTCTGGCAATCAATTTGCTCAAGAGACTTCATGAGACGACAGAGGAACTTCCTCTATATGGCAATGCATGGTGCTTACAAAATAGGTGACTTTTGGAAACATATCAAGGACTCTGAACACTTTGGAGTCTGTCAACACTGTCAGGTTACTGAAAGTATGGAACACATACTTCTCAAGTGCAAAATCCCTGGACAAAGTGAACTGTGGAACCAGGCACGGCTGCTGTGGGGACAGCGAGGTGGTGGTGAATGGCCTGAAATGAGCCTAGGCCTAATATTAGGGTGTGGCCTGGCAAGATTCCATGATGACAAGGGAAAATTTAGACCTGGGCTATCCAGGTTCTTCCGTATTCTAGTGACTGAAACAGCGCATTCAATATGGAAAGACCGCTGTAAAGTGGTGTTAAACAGAGATAACATGCCACTAACTAAGCCACAGGTGCATAACACATGGGTTCATAGCCTAAATGAGCATCTGAAATTTGATCGCTCACTGACAAATGCTTCCCGGTATGGGAAGAAAGCGCTTACCATTAAAGTAGTGCTCGATACTTGGAGCGGCGCATTGAGAGATGAGGCAAGCCTCCCAGATTCCTGGATATGGGAACCTAGGGTTTTAGTGGGTGTAGAGCAGATAACAAATCACCGTATTACTGTTCAGAGGCCTGAGGGCAGAAGAGGACGAAATCGTTGACCATCGAGTCAGCGACAGCTCAAGAACCCCACACTGTGGCTTCAAGCCGCGTGCATTTGTGCATTTTCCCAGGGTAGATCTGTCTATTCTCTCACGGAGGTTGGAATTCCTCCAACCGCTACGCATGTTTTATAAGAATGTAACATTGTTACTTGTCTGATAAGACAGACCCTTCGGGTCCGTACTACAAAAAAAAAAAAAAGAAAAAAAGGGAACCGAATTGGTCCATCCCATAGGCAAACGTGTTAACCTCAGCATTCCGAGCGGAGATTGAAACGTGGTGTAATCTCTTGATTCCTCATCCAGTTCTCTCTCGTCATATCCGACATACCAATCCAATAATCCATACGCTCCTCTTGCTCTGCAGCTGTCTCCTAGTGACTCAATATACGGCGGTGATCCTGAATCCTGGATGGTTACCGTGTTTAGAGGCTGGAGATCATGCACAAGTCGAACCGCATTTGTGTCTTTCTTTCCGACCGTGAACCATCTGGACCGATATGACGAATTGCTAGGTTCATAGGTACCTGTTCTGATCTTATCTCGTACTGTTTCGATGATCTGTTCATATAAGCCGGGTGGAATCGGAATATTTTTCAAGACCCAAGGGGTATGCGGCATTACCGGCATGCACACTGGTGGGAAAAACTTCGTATTGAAATATCCTTTCTCCGATTCATCCCAAGCGAACCCAGCATTTTGTACCATCATGAAGTAATGCATCAATTTTCTTTCCTCGGGCCATAGAAAGTTGCCCGGGTGTACTTTGTCGATGATGTCTTTCCTGGCTTGGGTGTAGCGTCCCATTTCTCTATAGTCGGGCGGATGCGTCGGTAATTCAGGCATATCTTTGAGTGGATCACCCTCTATTATCCGCTTAATTCTGAATTTCTCCGGTAAAGTAGCCGGTACCGGCTTTACTTTCCGCGCGACTGGTTTGTACTTCTTCTTCATGGTTGCCCATACGTCCACTCTTTCTCTCGAATGTTTCCTCGGTTGTACTAGTACTGTTTCAGACCTGGTAGATCGATTGAAATAACGTCGGGCTCCCTTCTTTAGCATATGCAAATAGTCGGGTGAGTTACGTGGCCCTGATCCGCCATAGGACAAACTTCCTTTCAGTTCCCTATATGTGTCTTGTGCTTGTAGAAAGGCTTCCTTGGCAAAATCTCCTTCCCCTCGTTCTCCCCTCAACTCTGCTTTTATGTCCTTCATTCCATCTATGCAGACAGCATATCCTGGTATGCTTGTGTCGTCATGATAGAGAGGGGTGATTGACTCTTCTGATGGAATCCTATGCGAGTATCCTGTTTCCGTAAAATAGACCGTGATTATTAAGGTGAGCTCTCGTTGGCTGTTAACCAATTCATCGATACCTAAAAATCTGATTCTTCTTCTTCTTCGACTTCTTCTGTCAAAGAGAATCTTGGTTCTGATTTTGGAATGGTGGGAAGTTTCCGCACTATACCGGGCCGATTCGGATCATGGATAGTGATATGAGATTCCTCCATTTTGAAGTTTTGTATAACACTTTCGCTTAGCACATCAAATGGGCGTCCCATGAGGATATCATAAGGGGCGCCTTTTACGACATGCGTCTGCATATACAAGGTTATGCCTCCAAAGTCGAAAGGCAGATCTCTGACCACTCCTAGTGTGTTGTTTATTGTTCCATTTGCTGCTCTCATCGGCATAATCATTGTAGTGTCCAATGAGCTTCCTAGATGACTCCAGACTCCATCTGACATTGACACTATCTGGCTTCCCGGATCCATAATGGCTTCTATCGGTACTCCTCTTTCCCCGACTTTTGGAACCAGCGATCGAAGCGCATGTGTATAGCTTGCCGAGATCAACCGATCCAGCAACTTCCGATTGGGATTCTTTCGTAGCCAGGCTTCTGGTTCGTCATAACCCATGAACACACAAGACGTCGGTTTGTTAGCTACTGTTAAAAGTTGTACTGCATGTGGCGACACTCTGCGTCCTTTAATTTCTTCTATAGCTCGCTTGCTCATGGGCACACTGACTGCGAATATTTCTTCGAGTGTCAAGGTTACCGGGACCTTCATAATTTTCTCGAATACATCCGCTTCCTGAATGCGTTCTCTGGCATTTGACGTCATCCTATAAGTCAGGCTGGGCCTAAAAGGGTTCGGACTACTATCTTCTTCGGTTTCTGGTTCCTCATATCGCCTCTGGCTCGCTTCATAGTGCTGCTGTCTTTGTTCAGCAGGTGGAGGGGATACGGACTCTTCTCCTTGGGTCCCCATAGTCGACCCAAGTGGCTGTGTTGCTTCTAAAGGCGTGGCCCTTCTTTTCCCTTTCTGTTTCGGGGTTGATACTTCTGGAGTGGGACTTTCCCCTCCAGATTCTGCCTGCTTCGATGCTGCTCTAGTCTGTGCAAAGACTTTGGCTTCCTGTACTCGCCGGGTCTGAGCCTGCATTTGATCTAAAGATTCCTTCATCTTTGAAACCTCCAATTTATACGCCGCAAAAGCTTCCTCATCTCTAGCTTTGGGTACCTGTGCTTCTTGTTCTATGGCTTCCAAATTTAGATCTGGATCGCCACATTCAAAGAACAGCATTTCTCCTGGCGCTTTCTGTGCTTGAGAGTCGGGTGAACTATTTTGGTTTCGGGGCTGCCCTGGGTTCCCTGGACTCATATACCAGTCAATGTGATCTAATATAAATCTTCCTCCGCCCATATTGGCCGGATCAGAGCCGTCCATAGCTCTAATTTTGAAGGTATTTGGGTCTCTGAGGCAGCGTCCTTCCGCCAGATATTTGGACAGCTTGTCACAGCTGCGTCGATCCCATTTGCAATTTCCACTGCATAAAGCACAATCCTTATCTTGCCAATTCGGCGGCCCTCCTGATCCTTGGTTTCGATTGACCAAGTTCCCAGGACTTGGGCTTGCATTGGGAGAAGGTGGGGACTGATACCCGTTACTGGTGTTCTGTGATTGCATAAATTGATGGAATTGTTGTTGCTGCGGCATGAACAGAACACGACCCGACGGGTTCCCTTGTCAGGGTGAACTTGCCGGTTGACTTATTTGACTCAACTGCTGGTTTGAGCGCTGATTATGGCTTACTTGTTCCATCATTAGCGTCATAAAATTTGCCATCAATGAGCTCATGTCCTCTCGCTTAGTTTCCTCTTTTGAGCTAGTATCTTTGGCCACTGAACGAATGATCCCATCCGCTGCAGTGCCAATTAAGACGAATTCTCCCGCTTCCAAGTACTGAGACAACTCGTAGGGCTGATCTGGGTAATGATTTGGATGTAGGATTGAAAGTCGGGTCCGGATCTTTGCCCTGAGTTCCTCATCCATTCCTCTGAAAAATGCCCTTGACTTTTTGTGTTTAGACAAAGCATTATGTCCTTCCAAATAATTTGCTATTAGAGTGAAGTCCCTGACATAATCGCCCCATTCCTGTCGGTTCTTTATTCCAGTCCTGGAATAGGTTCTGGTTACCCGATCTAGATCTTCCTGCACATAACGACGTGTCTGTTCTGCTCCCGGATAAAGTCTTATTACAGCAGCTTTGAACTCATCCCATGTTCCTCCTGTCAGGGGGACCACGGTCGCGTTGCGTACTTTATATTCGGGTAAGCTTTCCCAGAGCTCGCATTTGTCGATGTCAACATAACGGCATGCTTTCTTCTTTAGCAGATCCTCGCTAGGTTTGGTGGTGCAATCCTTCGCGAGAGAATCTATATCTGCGAAGAATCTTTTTAACGATCTCGGGTGACCATCAAAGTGCGGAGCGGTATGATGACCGACGCCGGGCATGAATATGTCTTTAGTAGTCATTTTCTTCTTTATATAACTTCGGGTAATGAAAATGGGAGGGTTCTTCGGTGCAGGGGGTACTACTGGAGGATAGGTGTATTGGAAGGTAGTGGTGCGTTTCGTCGGTTCTTGTTGAGGATTTTCACTCAGTCTATCAAAAAGTTGGTGCTGACTAAAATCTGATACTGGTCTAAAGGAAGGGCGGGAAGGACTTATGTCGTCGTCTGAATTGTCTGATCGATCAATGTTGGCGTTTCCGAGGTCAAATGGTTCTATATTTCTGAGAGGGTCATTGAGAGTTCTACTGATCTCTTGTTGCAGGGTTAAACTAGCTCTGGGATGGGAACTAGAAGGGATGGTGTCGGTAATAGGAAGGGTATGTGATTAAACAAAGTGGATTTAAACCCCTCGTGGTGGGCTCCAGAATGAGAGGCTAAGTAAGTGTCTGCAACGGAACAGAACACTGTATAACACAATGTACGATCCAAGTTCTGTAATAGGTGTCCACTTAGATTAATGTATGAAGAGCGGGTGATGTAATTGAGGTTATCGAGCAGCGGAATCTACTAGATATGATCCACGGGGACGGTGTACGGTCCGACGTCAAGATCTGTTACTCAATGAGGAAGGTCAGGTTGCTGACTAATCAAGCCGGTTCTGTGCTTTCAATTCTGTCTCTGTCTGTATTGGTAATTCTCTGGGGGTATTTCTTCTTATTTAGGCTAAATACAGCGTCCTATTTATACTGTCCTGGTATTATGATGTCATTTCTCTGTATCGTACCATTTTGGTCGCACTTTCTTTCTTTTGCCGCCAAAAGGCCTTGAACCTCGTACAATCCTTTCCAACATCATACGATCTTGATTTATGGCGTCACTAATGCGTCATTTCTGCGTCATTGAGCTCCATATCATACGATTTCTGGCTTGGACCGACTTCTGCAGCTTGCACCGCTTTCTTGTCGATCCGAGATCTATTCCAGATCCGATCAGATTGGCTTCTTTTCTGTTTGTCGGCTTTCATGTTTTGTGTCGAGTGTATAAGCGTATCCGGGATATCTAGACCCGTCCTAAACAGCCTTCTGTGCGACCAGACAAAGTCGGGTCGCCACAGCATGCTGTGCTCAGAGATGTCTGACTTGGCCGCTAACTCAGTTTTAAGCTAAAGGAGTATTTCAGAAGCAAATTCGATCAAAATTCATCACAGCCATTTTCAAAGTCTGCTGTATCAGGTTCCTCTGTTGAGATTTATCTTGTTCTTTCAGAGAGCCTGATGTTGATGCTACCACCACTCCATAACTGTCATCCCTGCACTCAACATCTCAGCATGCCTCAGCAAATGGCATGTTGAAGATGTCCCACCTCTGCCGAGAAGTATAGTATCCATCCGTCTTCAGTCAATAGTATTATTGGGATTATAATGAGGATACTACTTTGCCTTGCTTTTGTCAAAGCCAAAATTTGACTCAATGTTTGACAAGGATTTTTGAAGGAAAGGAGTTATCTTATGCAGGAGAGACATCAGCAAGATGACAAATAACTTTTTTGACTTGTACAAGTAGCTACAAGTAGCACAACATGCTAAAACACGCTAAAATACGCAAAAAGCGCAAAAAGCGCAAAAGCACCAATGGACATGTCCATTTTCTCAAAAAGCGCAGGTTTTACTCGTTCATGACAAGTGGAAAAAGCGCAAAAAAGTTGTAAAAAGCGCAAAAAGCGGGAAAAGCGGTGGAGACATACCAGCACCAAACACCTATATTTTGAGAATGAACAAGTTTTTTTCATTTCCTTGTTCCACATCAGCAGTATTTGGTACTCACATATCCAGGTACATAGTACTAGAGTCCGCTTTTTGCGCTTGCCACTTTTCCGCTTGTAACAAGCGGAAATACGGAAAAAGCGGACAAGTGAATTGCAATTTTGCTGATGGACCCTGCGGACCCCCCTTAGACTTGCCGCAGGGCCCACTGCATGGTCTGGCGCTCGCTACTACGGCTCACTGCATGAGGCTTCTTTTTTCTACTACTGCACGCTTGCCGTTGATTTCTGACACAGCAACTGCCGCCTAGCTGGCCTGAACATTCTCAATGGTCTTGAGCACAGCAATGTTTTGGGGAGCTCTGAAAAGCCAGGGTACACTCAAGACAGTCTGATAGTTGAGACTCGTAATTGACACTAGGTGGTCTTTACCCCCTGATCTAGATACTAGAAATCTGACAAAGAGAAGAATCCAAGTACTTGTTGAAAGCTGTCACAATGAGGGCACTGCTTCTCTCTAGCTGTATTCAGATGCATGTCACCTCTGGCAGGAAATTCAAAAAATGTGTCAAACAGTTGCCTACTGTTCGGAATCTCACAGTAGTGCACCTCACAAGCGCGCATGTGGCGCCAGGTATTCTCATGTCTGGCTGTTTCATAATCAGCACACCTTGCGAAGATCATGGGGAACATAAGTAGCTGAAGAGCACGGAACTACATGTATTTCTCCAAGATAACATGTCTGTGGCGAGCTAACTCTTTCCCGGTGGTTCTATGTCAAAGACTTCGAGGCCTATGTTCCAGGAACTGTCCCCAACTCAAAAGGACTCAATGATTAATAATCTGCAGAATGGCAGAAAAGATGCCGCTGTGGCCAATAGCTAATGCGGAACCCTGTTGCCCAAATCGCTGGTGCAACAGTGGTTCAACAAGATTTGATGACTCCACTTCTTCAAGAGTATGACAGTACCAAGCTTGAGGACATGTACATCGAGGTTGAGGAGATGAAGGTGTGACAATACCAGGTTGAGGACATAAAGTTATGAAAGCTTGAGGACATGGATAAGTTGTGAAGTAGGAAGTAGCACAGGAAGTGCCGCTTGGAAACGGGGGACGATGGCCTTGTTCGTCACTGGAATTAATCAAACGACAATGCATTAAGGTCCCAAGGTACAACAGTACATTGTTCTACCAATCCAGCGGAGACCTTGTTATGACTGCGTACGGACTAAGTGTGACTGTGCGCAGTGGCGCAGGGGCCGTAAATGGGATTTCCGAGTGTATACATATATAAATGATGTAGAGGAATGCCTGATAATCCTTGTTCCTTTTTTGTCTCGTCCATTCATCCTTGTTCTATTCCCTTTTCATTCACTGGCCCCTAAATTTTATTTTGGTTGAGTTTCAAGTGCCCTCTGAACGTCGCCCTGTGATGTCTCTTCAAAGTGTTGCTCTCTGATGGTCACAGTGCGACACAGGCCTCGAAACCGGACGACCTCGATGCCAAAATCCGACGTCTTTGATGCGACTAACTCCATGGAGCTGGAGAAAGATCGACGTGTGACCATGGACGTGATCTACTGGGAACACTCTCGCGCGAGGCCAGTGCAACATGACCGGGGAACATCAATGGACTCGAGGCAGATAACATTAATAGACTCACAGCTGCGTCGCCGAAGCTGTCTGATGGCCACCAAATTGATGGACGAGGAACCGGCTTTCACGATGCAGCTGGAGGAATACTGCCAGAAGGGAGCCATACGCCGACTGTACGTCCAGATCAACTCGGGCGTGCAGATGTCGACTCCTTGGCTGCTCACGGACCAGACATTTTAGTGGCCAGGAGACAGGGATAACCCAGATCCAGTAATCCAGCTCTTGATATTATCACCGATGTGACAGAGTCTGCTATCCCACGAGTGAGACAATTGTCATTGGTCCCAATGTTCACGTGAACTCCAGGTCATTTCACTGCTCCTTCGACGAAGAGCAGTGTCGCACCCCCATAACCCTCCCGGGGATAGCTCGCTCCACCCGCGAGACACCCCTACGCGCGCATACCTTACGCTGTCGTGGCGTGCGGCGTAGTTGATGATCGTGGAGGAGAATGTGAGGATGGCGGCGGCGCTGTTGCGTAGAGGCGCCGCATGCGCGTAGCTTCCAGTGTGTTATTCAAACTCTGGATGGTGTAATGTAGGATAGGATGCTCAAGCCTGACAACCTTGACTTCGCCCTATGAGCCCCTGAAACCAAACGTCGACTAGACGCGTCATGCACGTGCTGGGAAGATATCACATCAGCGGGGCTGAAAGACTGATCTGCGAGTCTATATCTTGATTTGTTCCACAACATTCTCCAGGTATCTGTGACGTTCAAAGGGCAAAACAGGACCCACAAATCCATGCTGCATCTTAGAAGACGGTGCTCTCGAGAGTGAAATGAGCGTTGATACATCGACAGTGACGCCGAGGCTCACACATTTTACCAGGAGGGTTGTTTGACACAAATAAAAATCAATTCAGCTGGATTAACGGTAAGATATAGGTTCGGATCAAGCCTCTTCTCCTGTCGGCGGGATTTGAAAATACTTCCTTTTTGGGAAATAAATTCAAAGTCAGTCGCCTTCGTAGAAGAGGCTTGGGTCACAGTCACGAAAAACGGTAGGACATTCAAACCAAAGTGAAGCCTTGAATATTGCATTTCTCATATGACCCAGAGGGAGATTTGGTCTTCATATACTAGATCAAAATTCTGTCCATTTAAATTGTGGATATCTGGCTTTATTCCTTTCAAATTCCACCAACTATCAGCGGGTACCAGAAACATGATCTTACTGAAAGCTACCTGCGTAAACTCGGCCTCAAGCTATGACCGCGGGTTGACTGGCGGGAGAGCCAAATGAAATTCTTTATTCCCCATTGATTTTGGGGCTTTTTGTGCACTATTGAATTATACGAGACCAATCAATATCAAGCTATCTGAACGACTATATCCTCAAGTACGTGGGAAGTACTGGCGGCAGGCGCAGGCATCAAGGTCACGTGTTGTGCCCAGCGACACTCGATAGCTTAATTATCATCCTCTCTTGCACCTTTGCACCAAGTTCAAATGGCCCAAATCCTCCCATGATATTGAAAATTACTCTGCCCCAGCCACTAATTCCTGGATCACTTGGATGGTCCTAAAATCAATGCTGAGTCCAAACCCTATCAGACCCCATTGTTTCTGAGGTTGAAGAGTGGACAGGGGGAATATTGTTGTTTTAACCTTCAAAATGGATTTATTGGCATATTAGTATGAATATTCCCACTACCTTGTGTAGTGGGTATACACGACCACTATTCTGGCCCCCGCTTATGATCGTGATTTTTGGGCGGTGGCTATCCGTCGGAGCTTGACATATCTGTTCTGGAGCATGTCATGTTTGCCCGTCCATCAAACCCCTGATCGATAATGTCTTGCTTGCTTTCGCTCGACCGATTTTAACGTCCCTAATATGACTGCTCCCCATATTTCAAAAGTCAGTCTGCTTGAGCTCTTGTATACAGTCCATGTCTCTATTGCTCCTTCTCACAATGGATTCTCCTGTTTTGTGGATGTGGTCTTAATCGATTCATTAGGCACAGCTTTGCCCATGCCTTATGACACTTCAGAGCATGCAAGTGTATTTATACCTTCAGGGGCATCTCAGCTGTTTATTTCAGATTGCCGTGCCTAGCTACCATTACTGGATGCCCTTATTCTCGACTTCTTTTGTATGCATGCTGCTCACATCAGACTTTACAGACTCCTTTTCTTTTCCTCTAGTTGTTCTTTTTTCTCCGTTTATTCATTTCCAATTTGAAATATTATGAAGTTCAGGGGCCGGTTTTGACCTTGGTATGACAGTGATCGCTCCCTTTATGAGAACCAGTCGGAACTCAACAATCCGCCCTATCCGCCCTGTCCGGCTGTCCGGCCAAAATAAAGTAATCTTCTTAGAGCTTGCTAGAGGCTCTGAGGACATTATTTAGCAAGCAACTCAGTCATCAAATGACATTTGATGAGCAAAGAGCAAGTAAATCCAATGGTGTTTCAAATTCTGGAAAATATGACATGAGCCATGTTTGGGGCTCTGAGCCTTTTCACCCGCAGTTCAGCTCTTCCTCTGGGAGGAATATGGACACATTAGGCCAGAGCTATACATTAAAGGTATTTAACTCTGCATAATTCATCTAAATCCATGCCTTCACTTACACATACCCATAAAAAGGGGTGGTCACTGACTCATGAGTCACCGGTCCTTTATACTTTTGGTCCTTACCAAGACAAGCCTTCACAGTATTACTATTAGGTACCAGCACTCTCAAAAATGTTCCAGGATATTCAATAAATGTGGGCTCAATAAATGTAGCGCTCTCAAACTCATCTGAGTAACATCTGGCCAAATGATTGAAATCAATAGAATTACTCACATATCCACATTGAAGCGATAAGAAAAGACAATAAACTGAGCCATTGCTGAGCCACAGGAACTTTGAAGCACAGGGGGTAATGCCATTTAAGGAGACGAGTGCTATCTTATCATATCACGTGGAGCTTCTCGAGCTCGAGAATGTTGCTCAAGGGCCTGTTCAAACTACTTGGGTATAGTCAAGGCTTCACAAGAGAACATATCCTTCAGTACAAGCCTGAAAGTGCAGCCGGACAAGAGTCGCCGGATAGGGCGGAGTGTTCAACTCCGACTAAATCTGCCCTTTATGATCTTTGAACTCAGTCCTTGTTCCGAACCTGTTTTTTTTATAGCCCACCCTGACTAAACTCAAATCCAACTCTTCTATATCTGCTAGCTCCATGTCTTCATATACTGTCAACGGCAAAACTGTCACCGTTAATTTCAATCCTGACTTGCAGCTGTCGATTTACAGGCGGACTTGTTCTATGCTTCTCTGTAACGTCACTGGGGCCGCATTTGCTCGGGCCAGATCCGAGCTTGCTATAATCCTGATGACCCAAGCGATATTGTGCTCGGAGCTGATTGGTTGCGACTTGTCGACAATTCCCAGGTATAATGAAAAGTGTGGCTCAGGGGCTGGTATGTTTCTGTGTGGTATCTGCAAACTAATTAGCTCCCCCAGCCTGGCAGCACTACTAACACGCATGATGACCAATGCAGACGCCTGGAAGCTTGCAGAACCAGGCAATGAGTCTTTATCAAGGAGCGTGGATGTTCGAATACATCCCTAGAGTCGTTTCACTTTTCAAAATCGTTGAAGTTCCCGAAGTTCCATTCTTTGATAGCGGCAGACATTTTTACGAGTCAACGCATTACCCTAGAGCATGTTAGTGTCTTTCAGCATAGAGCATGCGGGTAAACTCTATATCTCGGATTGTAAATTCATCTCGGACTGTTGTCGCTTAGAACACACGTATTCCTTCCTTGATCAGATTAATTACGATATCGTCTCAGGTGTAGCAGATTGATCATTTCCTCGGAAATGCGAGGCTTTCTGGGAGCTGTTCGAGAATGCTAGCCGGTCCGATGGATAAGATTGTCGGACAGTGAGATTTAAGCAAATCGGCAGACGCGTGGCTCACGTGCTGGGAACCGATGAATGCCAACGATGGCCAACCACTTTGAATCAGCTAGACAAGATTACATCATATAATTTAAGGAGTCTGCGTGACATCCTTCATTGTCCACATCGATGTATGGGACGCGGCAGGCTCGTTGACTTTATCCAGGGCTCTTACAGCTTTGCAAGCTAAGCTTGGCCTCCTGCTCCACGACGCTTTCTGAATGCTTGACCTCCTCCTTGATCACAGCAATCCGCTGCCGCAGAACATCAACGACCTCCAAATTTTCAACAATGATGGCTTTGTGCTCGGTGATCTCTGTCTGTGTAGGGAGAATATTGTGCTTGGAATTATAGATGAGTTGTCGACTGGAGAAGGCCATCTCATAACGACAGGATTCCAAAGTAGCAGAGAGACTCAGGCGTCAGCTTGAAGGAGCCTGATTGATCGGAGGACATGTCTGAGTAAACCAATGGACAATGAAGAGATTTTGAAAGACAGAGCTCACCAATAAGTCGTTAAAATCAATGTGGACACAGCAAGGGCAAATAACAACTAGGGCCGACGAGCAGGGCCCGCTACCTAATCACCTGGAACTGCGTCTGGTCCTACACTTGCATCAAAGCTAGACCGTAGTTCGTAATTACACCCCCGCATTGTCAATGTAGAAATTAAACAAAATGTATTCTGTTCTTGTAGATGCTGATGGCAAAGCAGAGAAAATTGGGACTATCACCCATTTTGATGCTCCCCCCTTAAGGCTAACTTCTTTGAGACAAGGGTTTCTCAGTACAGTAAAGCGAGTGTGGGAGGCAGGATCAGGCTTTGTGAGTCACTGACCCATTATTCAACCTATACTGACAAAGTACAGCGTGCTCGATGAAGATTTCTGATGTTTTTGTGCATAGAATTTATTTGTTTCTGAGGACGTTGGTGCCTTGCGTATTTCACGTTGTTCTTACATATCAAGTTTCATCTTATTCCTGTGCTGTTGCGAAAGAGTGGGGAGAATGGCTTGTCAGGATGTTATAAAGGGCGAGCATGGAAATGGGTGATCATTCCAATTTCCTTCACCTTGGCATCAGCATCTGCAATAGTAACAGAATACATTTGTTTATCCTCTGCATTGACAATGCACGCATGTAATTACAGACTACGGTCTAGCTTCGGTGCAGGCCCGGGTGTAGGACCAGACGCGGTTGCAGATGATTAGGTAGCGGGCCCTGCCGCTTGTCGGCCCTAGTTGTTATTTGTCTGTTGAGCAAAGGGATCACCGCTAAGTAAAGTGGTGTAAATTGAGCTTCAACATGATGCTTATTTACTTGAGTTTGTCCCAAGCCCCTCCGCAAGCGAAGGGCGCCGGTTCCACTGGCCCCGGAGCGCGCGGGCTTGCTCCAAACCTAGGTAAGATATGCTGCGTGCAAATATGCCAAACATCACATAATAATACCTTCAGGAAAAATCCATCTCCTTGTTGAATTGTGGAGGTATCAGAAATATGTGCTAGAGAATTGTAGTAAAGACCATTTACCAAGAAGCCCCAGTACAGATTTTGCATACCTTCAAAATTGAAGGAGGAAATGCTTTCGCCACTGGTCAAGCTGATTTAGGAGCAAAAAGCTATCTCCTCAGTCAATAATGATATTTCTTTCAGTTTCTTTGCATAGAATGATAGCAATTATTTTTATCTAGAACGCCCCAGTGGGGATTTTGCATAAAGCGATTGTGGCCAGAGATACAGGCTGCGCAATCGCCAGAATGTTGTGACATGTGTGTTACGCTGTTAGCAATTATTTTATCTTATCACGGAACAAAACGGAACAATCGGACAAGTCAGATAACCCGAACACATGGTACATCAATAGTTTGACGTTTTGACATTTGACATGACATGAGAAAACACATGGACAACACAATAGCACGTTGGAAAAGCGCAACTATGAATACAATTACATGCGTCTAGCAACATGGAAACGGTATTGTGTTGAACAGACAGTTATACACGCGTTATTGTATTGTACAGTATAAAAGGACAGTAGTTTACAAGATGTACTTTAGCTTTTTGATTTTCTTGAATCTACATTCTCTTTTCAAACTCGAGTCTAACGCTCCTCTTACCGAGCGGCCACTTTGCCCTTGTTGGCCTTTAGTGTGGTTAAGGACAAGATTAGATTTGAGTCTAAGTCGTCACATAATCAAAAAGCTAACTCATACCCTCGTACCACTCCTCCTATCTCCTCTCTTCTTTTTTAACCATCATCGTTGAAGTTGCCTACTGAAAGTGATCGCTCTGCTCCTGGTGGCCGGGTTCCGGGGCCCCTAAAAATTACTGGAAAGAGGCGTGGCTATTGAAGCCGCCGACTACTAGAGAACACTTTCAGGAAAGCGATCAGACTTTGTTGAGTTCCTCTCTTTTCTTTTTCTTACCCGTCCTTGGACAACTCTACCGTGCCCGACATAGTCATTCGTCGGGACATCGACTTTCCACCCTCGTACCTTTCGCCCTATCCTCACAGGGCAATCCAATCCTCCTTCCAACAACTCCCGTCGCAGGGAGTATAAATAACTGTTAGCATCACTGAGGCTTCCGTTATTGTGAACCGCCCCAATACCCTTAAAGAGTAATGTTGAGTCCGACTCTTGGGTGGGAGCATCAAGGACAGGTCGCTAATCTTCGGGGAGGCACCGTCACCGGAGTTGCACGAAAGTAGCAGCGGCAATCCGGTTTCACACGCAAAAGAAGTCTTGGAATTCCCCTCCTACCACTTTCACCTCTGCGTTCCGAGAGACGTGTTTTAAGGTTCTTGCTTACGTAGAGTCCTTCTAGTGTCACAACGAAAAAGGCTCTATTTTCGCATAGAACTTGAGTAGCTGCTCGATAACCTCAGCTCCCTGCCTGGAGGTGCCAACCAGGTCGTCACAGTCCGCGAGCACCGGACTTTAAACTCTCTTCACCATGTATTCCGGAGGCTGCTTCGGGATATCCCTTCTTGCAGACACACCGCCACCATCACCATCCTTATCACCGCTGTCAGAGCATACCACTGACAATACATTTCATTCCTCGCCTCTGATCCCTGAAATGGATCAGGATCAACCAACCGCTGGCCCTAGTGGTCAACAAGGACCTATCAGTTTGCAAGAGGCTCTTGCAGTCAACAATAACCTCCAGAGTGAAATGGAGGAGTTGAGACGACGTCTAGCAGCTGCAGAAGCTAGACAACCGGTTCCACAGCTGGAATATTTTATACCCCGGCCAGCGTCACAGCCGGCTTACTTCCCTCGACCGGCTTCCCCACCGGTCCAAGCACCAGCTCAGGTAGTGAGCAGATCGTGAGTAGCCCTCGCAAAGGAACCGCCGCTCTTCACGGGCGACAAGTCGAAATGGGAAAACTTCTCCCGATGTCTGGTCACCTATATGGTGGCCTATCGAAGGGAATTTCCGGACGACGAGTCCCGGATTTTCTACACCCTGTCCCTCCTAAGAACGGAGGATGGGTCAGATTGTGCCGCTTTGGATTGGGCCCGAAGCTGGCAAAACAACAGGATTGTCGACTACAGATACGTCGACAATGACACTTACAGTTCATTCCTCGATGAACTGAAAGCAACATTCGAGGACCGGGCTGTGGCCGAAGTAGCCCAGAAAAAGTTAAATACGATTCGACAGGGCCAGCACGAGGCTCTTGGTGACTTTGTCACCAGATTCGAACTCTTAGCCGACAAAGCCGGCTATAGTCCCTACGAGCCAGGTCAGCTATGGGACAAATTCTTGATCAGCCTTATGGCTAGATCGGTTCACAGATCAATTGTGAACCAACTCTATATTGGAGGGAGCGACGTTCCCACCAGTTACATCAACTACCGTGACCGGTTAATAAAGGTCGACGGTAACAATCAGGTCGGGAAGGCCATGACTTCCGACCAAAATATGTTTTGGAAGCCCGCCGGGGCTCAAAAAACGGGAACCCAGGCAAGTTCAAAAACTGCTGCCACAGGATCGTCGGGGTCGTCGGGGACAATCAGAAGCTGTAAATCGGTCTTGAGTTAGCTCGCACGGTTGTCCCAATCAGGTTTCTTCCGTACTTAGCCTTAGTACGCGCCCTCCGCCAGTATTTCATTGCTATATCTTGTGTATTTTCCCTTCTGAACCATCAAGAAATGTCCCGCCGGTTAAGTACTATGCCTGTTACCATCAAATGCTCATTTCGGCAAAATAAACGCATCATTGAGACCGCAATGCGCTGAAACCGTTGATTTCAGTCAACAAACAGTGTTGATTCTTGTGCTTTTGGTCAACGATCGGGCTCGTTCATTCAACGATCGAGCGGAAATCACGCCGACGCTTCCAATAACGGGCATAAAAGGCGCAGATGATGATTTCCATTCTCATGGACCCCCGCCAGTTTTGCCGATGCGGCAATCCCGCCTCTACTTGCATTTGCTTTAGACTTCCTTATCAATCTGGTCATTCACCGCAATAAGCTGTAAGGCCGTCGAGCGGCAGGGCCCGCTACCGAGCTCCCGAGCGCCGATCCTTGACTCATCCATTCTTTAGACCGTAATCACAAAAGCTCATATAAACTGACACTCGAGAATCCCCAATGTAAATTCAAATAAATTCAGAACTTCGTGCAAAACAGATATCAGAGCGACACAGGTGAACAGCATAGCAAGTGAACAAAGCAGGACCAGTTTTGACATCAAGAGACTTCCCTGAACACAAAGGTCTTTCGAGGCCGCGAAAAACGAAGGGCTCACCCTTTACACCAACTTCACCATCTCCCCATCCTCCATTTCCATGTCCTCGTGGTCGACCTCCATCGGCTCCATTTCGTGTGCAGTAAAACCGACCATACTGGCGTTGGCGCAAACATCGATCTTCCTGCTGTCCTTGAATTTGTTCGTTCGAACCGACTTTATGAACACCAGCACATTTTCACTGCTGGGCTCTGAGCGTCTCTTCATGAAAAACCTCAAAAACTCACCCAGCGGTAATCTCGGTCAGCTTCCCCTCCTCGTTGATACAGAGCGTCACCCCGGTTTCCTGTAATGCACAAAGATCAGCAAGACATGCCATTGCATTGCTTTCATCGAAGGATAGTCACACGACATGGTTTTGCAGAGGGATACGTCAGTCGCGTGAACACCGAGAGCCGCATTTTCCTTGCATTTTCCATGGAGCAAGTGTTTCAAGATTGCTAGACGGTAGTCGTGAATTTATCGCTTCTCACCAACGTCGATGCCGTGTAATGCCGCCAGAGCCAGTGGTAAGAGTGTGGGCAAAGGTTGATGTTTTCGGCGACGATGGGAAGACCATCCAGGTGAACCGAGCTGTACAAAGGGGATTTAGAGATTGACGGCGTCAGAGCTGTGGACGGAGCGGCTTCTGGGCGGGGTTGAGCTTGGCGACAGAAGTCAGGCAATTTTTCTCTCTCTCACCTGCCACAGAAGTTGCTATACACCTTCGCAGCCAGTCTTGACCGAAGACTAAACCCGAGGCGGTTGAAGAATAAAGGAGGTCCACTTGAGCTGAGAAGCAGTGATCCGAAGCATCAACCTGAGCGACATTTGCTTGGAACATTCGGCGACAGCCATCGGAATGCCAGGAACAAGAGGAATCGGAGCTGATTCGAGCAGGCACCGAAGCGCCGTTGAGATAGAATTTGTCATTCATTGTTGTTTGGATGGTGCTGAAACTGCGAGAGCGATACTGTAGCTGTACTGAAGTGGGTGAGCGAATTTTTTTTAGGGGCGCATGTGACTGCGCAAATATGGCACGCACGATCCCACAGCCACTGTGATCACGTTTTGACTCCCACGATCGATTATGAGGAGGGCGGTATAAGACCCGTACCTAACAAGTTAGGTAGCGGGCATGGACTCCCAACTTTAATCAACCTTCTCATCCCATGTATCATCCTCAATGGAATTTTTCACCACCTACACCTTCTCCGGCACCACGGGACTCTCCAGCATTTCGGGTCGCTCTAGGGAATGTCACCCAGGCGTCAACAAACCAGCCACCAATGGAGTTCCATCACTATACCGGTCCACCATCCCGCGCCAGCACCAGCACCAAGCGTACCCGAGACTCAAGCTCAGATCCACCTCGAGCCAGGCACCAGAACCAGCGTCGAAAGACTACAGAAGCTGTCAGTGCATCTGGAATGCCTGCCATTTTCGCTGTTGGTCCTCCCAGTGCGCCGCCTCCTCCTGTTGATCAAACTCATTTTGGGTCACTTGTGACAGAGGAAAGGCCGACTGGGCGCACCAGTGAAGCCTCCGATGTCTGGTACTTCGTCGAGGGTGTCCTGTCCAACCATCGACCCAATCCGCTCCCCCAAAATGAGAATGCTAATTCAAAGACTCGGCCAAATCAGGAGGACTTTGGATGGTTGAGATGCCGCCTTTGCCCGTGCGTGTTGATCTTCGGGTTGTAGAAGCTGAATTGGCAAACTGGGAGTCGGCAGGCATTATCACAGATGAAAAGGAACTTGAGAGCTTCGATATTGTATGGTTCTGGGATACCAAGGCAAGTTAAATGATTCAAGATAGCGAAGCACACTAATAGCATTGACAGAAGAATGAACATAATTTTCCTTTGCTCTGGCGTGTTGCAATGGACGTACTTCCGGCCCAGGCATCCGCAGTACCATGTGAACGGATCTTTTCATCCAGTAAAGAAACAGACACGGACCGCCGAACCAATCTATCGCCAGAGATGATGGAGATGTTACAGATTCTGAAGTATATTTTCCGGCACGAGCTCAACTTCACTGAGGATCTACTCCTTGACGAACTAGACCGGATCACTGTGGCGGATTTGGATCCGGGGGTCATTGATTTGATGATCTCGGAGGGACGTCTCGGTGAACTTGCAACACTCTTGTCACCAAATCCCGACCCAGGTGTTTGATATATAGCCATGATTATAGTAAAGTTTCCTCTATTACTGCAATGCCATTTTCCTTCACTCGACGACACGATGCGACGCGACACGGGTAATTTAGCCGATACTTATATAAGCATCGCAATCCATCGTTATCACTCCCATCTACAACCTATGAGCTATCCTAGAAGCTCCTGGCATGACAAGCGTGAGGCCGAGGCTGTCCAGCATTGGGAAATGTCTCAGGAAAGCGAGCCTGATCATGATTCCCCGACTGAAGAAAAAGCTCATCCTGGGGAGTAAGTCCTTTCACCAAACACGATATTCATTCCTCAATATCTCATTGTTACAGTCATGTTCATCCCGACTGGGATACACCACTTCCTGTCCCAGGATCACTCGAGGCCCAAGTCAGGGAGAAAGAATGTGAGATTCTAGACTTGACGTTTGATATGAAGCGTCAGAAGCAAAGGATCTCCGAGCTCGAGGAATATGTCACTGCGCTTGAAAAAGCACGAGACCTTCTCCCGGAAATGCGAGCCGACTACAACAGTGCCCTTGATCGTATTGCCCACGAACAAGAGAGGGCTGAACGATTGAACAGAATTTTGGCCAATAATCTTTATCGCCTGATAACCGCGTTCAGGGCTGCAAATCCCGCGGATCAAGAGGAAGTTGTGGGGGAGAATTTGAGAAGGATGAAGGTCAAATTCCAGGAGGAGTACGAAAAGAGTACAACCAATCCTAGCCTGCAGCCTCGGTATGATTTGGAAGCTCCACCAGAGGATCGGCCTGAGGGTCGTGATGCCTGGGTGGCACCATGGTTGCAGGATAAATATTCCAATTGGTTGGACTAGATATCCACCCGAATTTATTTACATAAATCACATTGTAACTTTGTTCTCCCGAAGAGGAAATTGCTTGAGCCAGCTCGCCGAGCTAGCTCGGTTGCTTGACTCGACTCACATCAAAAAGCTGCCTAATGCGGAACTTAAGCCCGACTCTAGCTCGACTCGCGGCAACACTAGTAAGACTTCGAGCTCGTATGGCTGATCCGGGTAATGATCGGGATGCAGGATTGCGAGTCGATTCCGAATTTTTTCTCTTAAGGTATCACTCATTCCTCTGAAGAAAGCTCTTGACTTTTCATGGGTCGATAGCTGTCCTTTAGACTCCAGGAAGTTTGCCACCACAGTAAATTCCCTGACATAGTTTCCCCATTCTTGGCGATTGCTTACTCCGGTTCGTGAATATGTTCCGACTATTCTGTCCAGATCTTCCAAGGTGTGTCTTCTTTCCTGTTCCAATCCCGGATACAGACGCATAACGGCTTGTTTGAACTCATCCCACGTTCCTCCCATTGGTGGGTTCGCATTTGCATTCTTAGGCTTGTATGCTTCTAGACTCTCCCATAATTCGCTTTTATCGATGTCCACATATTGACATGCTTTCTGCTTTAATTGTTCTCCTGACGGAGTAGTAGTACATTCTGCAGCAAGAGTGTCTATGTCCGAGAAGAAGCGCCGAAGTGATCGCGGCTTCCCGTCAAAGGCTGGAGCTGTATGATGACCTACACCGGGCATGAAAATGTCCTTCTTAGAAGCCATAGGTAATGGAAGCGGCGGGGGTGGAGGCGGTGTCGTTAGAAACTGATTTATTTCCCAGGCTGTGAGAGGTTCTACGTCCTTGGTTAAGTCGGATCTGTTAGGACGTTGGTTTAATTGGGCAAGTAATTGATTTGTGGATAATTCCGCGGGTCTGCTGAATATCTGTCGGGCTTGCGATGGTTCTCGAGCTGATCCTGAAGTGTCTGGCGCAATGTTGCCAGTATTTGGGGATAATCTGTTAAGCGGGTTGTACGTCGAGCGGAACAATTCCTGTTGGAGATTGAGAGGGGGCCGCGGTGAAGAGATGATGGAGCGTGGTTATTTGCGATTGAACGAAGCCGGAATTAGTGAAAGAAGCCCCTCGCGGTGGGCTCCAGAATGTCGTGCTAAGTAGCGTCGGCAATGGGATAGATTACAGTAGAAACCTCTGTATTCTCCCCGTGTCCGTACTTTAAGGGATTGTCACTAATAAAGGCTAATTTGTTCTAAGATTACGTGTTGGATATGGGGTAATAGAGTAGTGAGCTGTCTGGGGCGAACGGTGATCGGCGTTTACGGAGTGATGGCGAAGGTTGATCGGAACGTAAGAAACGATCGATCAGTCTATAAATGGTTTAGTCGGAACGTTGACGTCGGTGTCAACGATGAAGTGCTTGCTCGTCGAGTCTCGGAATCAGTCCAGCGTCTCTTGAGCCAACTGGGGATTCTTATTTCTTTACACTTATTTTACTGACTATTTATACCCTTTCAAGGTGGCTGTGCTTTCTTTCTATCTTTATCTCAACCTGCCAATTTCGCAGTCCCTCTGCCCTAGACCCTACCTAATTATAGCTCCGCCCTAAACCCTGTTTCTAAATATAAACTGGTCGGAGCGCATTTGTACTATACCCTAGACCCTTTCTGGCACGTTCGTGATTAACCCTAGACCCTGGGTGACGTGTCCTTGCCCGAATCGGGACACGAGGCGGGGCCTTCGTTTAGCTCCTCGGACTCTTTCGGACCTGCCTTGATCGATTTGTCGTCTTTGCCACCGTGTCGGGAGCGCTTTGAAAACACTAATTTGCGCGTTCAGTGAACGTCGGGACGCGACACCGCCCCAATGGACGTCGATAGATCCAAGACGAAGGGGGAACCCTTCCTTTGTTACAATTGTAACAAAGAGGGACACATGTCCCGGAACTGTCCAGAGCCCAAACGGCCAAGGAAGTTCATCGCCCGGGCCATTTTGGCCCAAATCAAGGAGCTCCCAGCAGATGATGCTGAGCTTAAGACGCTCGTCGAGGAACTCCGAGCAAAGGGTTTTTAAAGCGGTCGCCTCCTCTAGCCAAGGAGCCCACGACCAGTTCATATTTCTCCGGGTCCTCTTCCCCTGTGAAGAATTCTTATACTGTGTTGGGAACCCTCGAGGCCGAGCCTGAGGAATTTGTAAATAAATATGACACTTCTTTACGACAGAACATTGTAAACTTTCTTGCTAAGTCCTCTAAGGAGGCAAAAAATCGAGTTATATTATTAAAACGAAAACACGATATTAAGGAAAAGAATCGACGCACCAATGCAAAAAACGAAGAGTGGGGTGCATTCAAGAAATTATTTAAAAGGGCTCAGGGAGAAGAAACCTTGTCAACAAAGACTGAAAAGGGCAGCTCTGCTGCGGAGGCTCAATCCGGAAAGCCGGAGGAAGCGCCTAAGGTGTCTCGCACACCTGACAACGTAAAACATCGGGAAAGTGCAGAAAAGCAGGGAAAGCCACAACCCAGTAAACTGGCATCGGAACTTCGTGAATTACAGAAACAGCGAAGAGTCGGACATGAAATGTCAGTCTCAATTAAACTTACTGCCCTGGACACCGGAAAAACTCGTGCCGTGAAAGCGCTCATGGATAGTGGTTGTTCAATCACTTGCATCGACCGTGCGTACGCTAAGGCAGAGCAATTTGAGATGCATGAACTCAGAGCACCTATTCTGGCATGAAATGCCGACGGATCTGAGAATGCTGGCGGGCGTATTTCTCATTACGTCGACTTACGTATGGCCATTGGGGCACATGAGGAGAAGCGACGCTTCCTTGTCACGAACTTAGGGAAAGCACGTATATTCATAGGCCATGATTGGCTAAATGAACATAACCCTGAGATCGATTGGCGACGCGAAAAAATTAAATTCAGTCGCTGCCCTGATACATGTGGCATGAAGGGACATGAGTTCACCGGGATGGGAGAAGACGTACCACCCGAAGAAGGGGAATCTATTCTCCTTGTTGATTTCGGAGAAGCCATTGATCTTCGACTCAAATCCACGTCCGCTCAATGGATGGCTGAAGAAGCCGAATCGGGCAAAGAACGCATGACTGAAGACAAAGTCCCTGAACAATATCGGGATTATGTTAAAGTCTTTGCAAAAGAATCTTTTGATTCACTCCCAGAAAAACGGCCATGGGATCATGCAATCGAGTTAAAACCGGAGGCTAAATCCGTAGATTGCAAAGTGTATCCATTATCTTTAATCGAACAGGAAAAGCTAAAAGAATTCCTGGAAGAGAACTTGTCAAGCGGACGAATACGACCATCCAAATCACCGATGGCATCCGCGTTCTTCTTTGTCAAAAAAAAAGATGGATCCCTGCGCCCGGTACAAGATTACCGGAAGTTGAATGAGATGACGATTAAGAATCGTTATCCATTGCCCCTTATCTCCGAGCTCGTCAATAAGCTTCGAGGGGCCAAGATTTTTACAAAGCTTGACATCAGATGGGGCTACAATAACATACGAATCAAGGAAGGTGATGAATGGAAGGCGGCATTCAGAACCAACCGAGGTCTATTCGAACCCCTAGTCATGTTTTTCGGCCTGACCAATTCGCCGGCCACATTCCAGACAATGATGAACGATATACTCAGAGATCTAATCGATGAGGGACACGTCATTGTCTATCTGGATGATATTTTGATATTCATGGATTCTATCGAAGAACATCGTCGAGTAGTAAAACGTGTGCTAGATGTGTTACAGAATCACAAGTTGTATCTCAAACCCGAAAAGTGCGAGTTTGAACGCACTGAGATAGAATACTTGGGAGTCTTAATCTCGCATAACTCGATGAAGATGGACCCAGTCAAAATTAAAGGCGTCATGGAATGGCCTGAACCAAGGACCGTGAAACAAGTCCAAGCATTCCTGGGCTTCACGAATTTCTACCATAGATTCGTACGCGGGTACAGCGAGGTGGCGAAGCCACTGACGCGACTTACGGGAAAATCCGGATGGACATGGGGTGAGGAGCAACGTGTAGCTTTCCAGAAAATAAAAGATCGTATCGCTGAAGATGCAGTGCTCGCACTTCCGAACGATCATGGAAAGTACCAGCTCGAAGCCGATGCATCTGAAGGAGCAACTGGAGCTGTATTAAGTCAGCTACAAGAAGGCCTATGGCGCCCGGTTGCTTTCATATCACACGGCCTGACAGAGACAGAGCGGAATTACGAGATCTACGATAAAGAGATGCTCGCGATAATGCTCGCTCTTGATGAATGGCGGGCATTGCTTATGGGCGCTGATGAAACTTTTGAAGTATTTACGGATCACCAAAATCTACAATACTTCAAGAAGCCCCAGAAGCTTAACCATTGTCAAGCACGTTGGGTAACGGAGTTGTCACAGTATGACTTCACTCTTTCACATCGACCTGGAGCGCTTAATAGAAAAGCAGACCTGCTATCTAGACGTGCTGACCATGATCAGGGAAAAGATGACAACAAGGACGTCACACTCCTAAAGCCGGAATACTTCCGAGCCACGGAGCTTGAAATCGAGGGAATCAATAAAGACCTAATCAGTCAAATCGAATCTGTCACGTCTATTGACACCTCGGTTAAGTTGGCACTTGAGAAATCCTTACCGGGTTGGAAGAGAGAAGGCAACTTGATCTTCTATCGGGAATGTATTTACATACCGAGGAACGACAAGTTACGGGAGCAAATCATTAAGCTCCATCACGACACTCCGCTTACAGGACACCCAGGTGAAACAAGTATGCAAGAGAAGATCGAAAGAAACTTCTTTTGGCCCCGATTGGGAAACCAAGTACAGGAGTACGTTCACACATGTGAAGACTGTCAACGAACTCGAGTCAAGCGGTCGAGACAAGGGATGCTTAACCCTCATAAAATAGCTAAGGAGCCTTGGGAGGAGGTGTCAATGGACCTTATCGGTCCCCTTCCAGAGAGCAATGGCTTTGATGCCATTCAAGTGTGGGTGGACACATTTTCAAAGATGATCCACGTAGAACCCACAAACATGGAAGTAACGAGTGAAGGAATCGCGCGCCTAACACATGACCGTGTCATCAGATACCACGGCATTCCCCGAAAGATAATTTCGGATCGCGATCCTCGTTATGTGTCCAAGTTTATGCGAGAGCTTAACAAGCTCCTCGGGATAGAAATGAACCCGAGTACGGTGTATCGCCCTCAGACGGACGGTCAGACGGAACGAACAAACCAGGAGATAGAACAATATCTCCGGTTATATGTCAATTTTCATCAGTCAGACTGGGCTGAATGGTTAGCGCTAGCAGAGTTTAGTCATAATGACAAAACTAGCGCTTCAACAAAAGTGACGCCATTCTTCGCAAACACAGGACGACATCCATGGAAGGGTCATGAGGGAAAGTCAGACAATCGAAACGAATCCGCCCAGCAGTTTGCTGACCGAATGAAAAAGATTCGGGAAGAGACATCAATGGCGCTTGAAAAAGCGCAGGCTAAAATGAAACGAAACTATGATAAACATCGGAAGCCTGCGCCGGAGTTCAAAGCCGGAGATAAAGTTTATGTAGAAGCCACGAACCTTGATACAGGTCGACCTTCTCGGAAACTTTCAGATAAGCGTCTTGGCCCCTACGAGATAGTAGATAAAGTGGGCCCTTCAAGTTATAGAATTCTACTCCTGGGTAATACTCGGAAGTATAATGTATTTAATGAGGCGTTACTTACGCCATATCATGAGCCTCCCGCTCACAGAAGGGATGAACGACCACCACCAGAAATCATTGATGATGCAGAGGAACACGAGGTTGAGTCTATTTTAGACTCCCGACGACATGGTAAGGGATATCAATTCCTTATCAAATGGAAAGGCTACCCAACAGCCGAAAACACATGGGAACCAGAGCGTAATCTCACAAACGCATCTGAATTATTATCGAAGTACAAACGAGACAACGGCATTCTTACCCGGGCTGTTCGAATTCATATCTCACCTCCGATTTTACCCACTGGCAGTTGGGACAAATACATCGAACACTTTATACACAAGGAAAAAGCAAAGCCCTACCATTGTCGATATCTCTTCAATGCATCAACTGGTGTGTTTGATCGAATTCATGGTCATGACTTAGACGAAAAGCATAAACCGGATCTCTTCCTAGCTGACGAGGACGTCAGCCTTAATGGGGGGGTAATGTTATGCTGTTAGCAATTATTTTATCTTATCACGGAACAAAACGGAACAATCGGACAAGTCAGATAACCCGAACACACGGTACATCAATAGTTTGACGTTTTGACATTTGACATGACGTGAGAAAACACATGGACAACACAATAGCACGTTGGAAAAGCGCAACTATGAATACAATTACATGCGTCTAGCAACATGGAAACGGTATTGTGTTGAACAGACAGTTATACACGCGTTATTGTATTGTACAGTATAAAAGGACAGTAGTTTACAAGATGTACTTTAGCTTTTTGATTTTCTTGAATCTACATTCTCTTTTCAAACTCGAGTCTAACGCTCCTCTTACCGAGCGGCCACTTTGCCCTTGTTGGCCTTTAGTGTGGTTAAGGACAAGATTAGATTTGAGTCTAAGTCGTCACAATGTGACGTTCGGCGTATTTGCACGCGGCATACTGTATCTTATGTTGGAGTGACTTGGCAGAGCATCAGGGATTGTTCTCAGAGAGCAGTGGGGACCGTTGTTTGCAAGTTACCTCCATAGTATGATGGATACTAGTCTGTTTTTGTAGTATGCCTCGACCTAGAGATTACCAATGAAGCAACTTTGATGCACCGAATACTCTCGATCAGCGGGAGCATTCCTAGATTAACTGTTGTGATGTTCAGGCTGTTGATCATCCTGTTTGTAATATAATACAGTGCCCATTTGATTTTGGGGTCTCATATGTGCAGCCACAGGACAGCCTCTAACCCGCTGGTTCTGTTATTGACAGCATAGCAGTATTTAATATCATCCGGATAACCTCATTTGGGGTTTCTGCAGTGAGATCTATTGTCTACCATTCAGATTAGCAAGAGCACATTTAGAAGCATCTTGCACATACAATTGTTCAAGGCGAATGTTCTTGCAAAACAACCAAAATACCTGCACCAGCTGTTCCATATCCTGCAGAATTTATGTTTGTTATCAGACTCCTTCCCATTCACTCCGCAGTGATTTTCAGTGATGACAAAATATGATGACGTGAAGAGGAAGAATATCACTGCAGAGCGACTGGCATAAACTGCGTGGGAAATTTGTGCATGTTTGGTTCAATTATTGTTCCCCTTGACTAGTTCTTCACCTGTTCTCTCTTTATTCACTTTTCTGGTTACTTAATTGCTGCAGAATACCTGAGAAACTTTGAGTTGCATGAAAATGCAGATTCTGACCAGGAATTTAAACATTTTTTCTGCGGGTTGGCAAGTTGCACTTCCACAGTATGGTACTATTAGTGGTGTCTTAATTCAATAATGATTCCTCCACTTTGACCAACATTATTTGAGCTATTTAGGGCACAGAGACCGAGAAACCACGAGCAACCTCTCGGCGATGGAACCAAACATGTACAAATTTCCCACGCAGTTTATGCCAGTCGCTCCGCAGTGATATTCTTCCTCTTCACGTCATCATATTTTGTCATCACTGAAAATCACTGCAGAGCGAATGGGAAGGAGTCTGGTTATCAATTTCCCACGCAGTTTATGCCAGTCGCTCCGCAGTGATATTCTTCCTCTTCATGTCATCATATTTTGTCATCACCGAAAATCACTGCGGAGCGAATGGGAAGGAGTCTGGTTTGTTATCGGATGAGTGACAAGATGAGCATAAAAGTCATGACATACCCATTGCAGTCAGTGGATCATCCAGACCTGGACTAATGAAACCATAAGCTGCAGAAGTCTTGATGAAGGTCTGAGAAATGCACAAAGCCATTCTATTTGACCCGTGTTGCAGTTCCAATTCTCAAAGAAATACCATTGTCGTTGACATGCTTCTGCTGTAGAAAATAATCGAGGAGGTGAAGAAAGGGAAAGGCAGGGCTCACCAAAGCTACCAATGCTCAGATCATATAATGTGATGACAACCGGGCATATAATAGCAGTGGTGTACCCACCTTGGCCCTGACAACCAATATTGCCTTGCTTGCAAGGCCTTCTCAGAGGGTCAAAATCTTTCACTTTTCGTGCGCAGTCGGCCGATCAGATTTCGGAACTGAAAGTTCTACAGCTATTTTTTTTCTCATTCTACACTCAATGCTTCTAGACTGTGCACTCAAATCATCACTATTCAATTCAAAAAATGCGAAAATTCAACTCCTGACAGCTACTCTACACAAGCACAAGAACAGAACCTCAATCCATGACAACCTGCATCCCAGCTATTGATAGCAAAGTTTTTATCAATGACATACTCCTTACCGGTCCTGACTGTCATCTTCCTGTAGCAATTCTAGTACATGTGATGTCAGGAGATCATTGCAGTCAAATGAGCACAGAAGCCAAATAGTTCCTCATCCAGTCACCTACCAAGAAATGTACCAGATTCTAATCATATTGTAAATTACTTTTCCAAACAGAATCAGAAACTTGATCCCTTCTCAAATTCACTCAAACTCACTCAACTGTGTGTACTAGTGCCCATGAATAACTATGAGATATATTCTTTGATGACAACAAGATTCAGTCAATTGAACATGAGCCAAGTTTCCTGTCAATTGCAAGTTACCAGTGTCCAATCAGATACAACCAGGAATTTTCTCCAAGTCTTTCTCTTCCACACACACTCCAAACCTCTGGAAGCACCAGCTCTTTGTGACACAAGCAAGGTGCTGTGTCAGGAGCTGCCTACCTTCCCTCTTTAGCTGAGTCTGTTTTAATTTGAACCACGGTTGTCCTGCCTACCCTATAACAATTGGTACCTTTGTATTGCTTATGTAGATTGATCTCTTGATATTTATACATTTTGGTTTCACTCGACCTCATCTAGCTGCTGGTTTGGATGCCTGTCAAGTGTGTCAATCATATTTATTCCTGATCTAGTCTGAGAAGCCCACGCTTTTTTGCACATAGATAGCATTCACTCATTTTTTGTTAACACTACCTTGCCTTGCACTGAATATAAAAGGAAATTGCATTCCCTATGAAAAATCCGACATTTCTCCGGTTGGGTGTTCGATTCTGTCTTTGACCTTATTTTATTTTGGTCATTCAGCATCTTCATTCCTGAAATACGGGAGTGGAAGAAGTCAAAGTAAGAGCAAGCATCATGATCAACTACTTTCTGATAGAATTATCACAAAGGATAGGGAAGTTTGATAATGATGGCATGGTGGATCATGCTCGGTTTAGATTAGAAGATTAAACTTCCAATTTATTGTGGAAGAGCTGTCCATCTGGGAAGGTGAGTAGGCATCACTGGCAGTATATTCATGTCTCCAGCCTCCGTCCTCTGTTAGTTGGTTTCAAATTTCAATGTTATGATTACTATATAAAGACATGCTCAATTCAATTTTTCACTGAGACCCTTTGAAGACTTGTACCTGCCATCAGTGAGTGGCTATCTGTTCAACTTGTCACTGCAATAGTCATTTCAAGTGCTCTCTGGGCTGGAAGATGATATTTCATGGAACAAGTCAAGAACTTACACAATATTTGCCAGGCACACCATATGAATTGCTCTTTTGATCATTTGCAGGGGAATATCTAATATTTGGGGAGATCCAATTCTCAATCTTTCAGGTATACCTGACTGCTACCATATTTGACCTCACAAATGACATAGAAGTGGTAAATTTGGCTCCATAAACTGTGTTTTCAGTGCTAGTTATACATTGTGCACCTGTGTGCTACTGGCCATATTGAGAATCAATACACGTCCATCACTGTAGCCAAAACAGGCAGTAGAACTGAAGAATGATGATGTTGAAAAGTTACGATAGACTGAGGGGATCCAGCAGTGGGTCATTGCACCAAAAATGGCCTCATGACTTTTGGACACTGAAAGCATCTGGGCCTGTGCTGTGTCATCATCTGATCCAGAGACCACTTGGGTGCCATCAGATGAGAATGCAACAGGGTTCGCCCAATCAATGTGGCCAGTCAACTTTGATTCCTGCTGCCCTGTTGCCACATTCCAGATCTGGACCGTTTGACCATGCCATCCAGAGACCACTTGGGTGCCATCAGATGAGAATGCAACAGAGTTCACCCAGAGAGTGTTGCCAGTCAACTTTGATTCCTGCTGCCCTGTTGCCACATTCCAGATCCGGATTGTTTGATCACTTGATACAGAGACCACTTGGGTGCCATCAGGTGAGAATGCAACAGATATCACCCAGTCAGTGTGGCCAGTCAACTCTGATTCCTGCTGCCCTGTTGCCACATTCCAGATCCGGACTGTTTGATCACGTGATCCAGAGACAACTCGGGTGCCATCAGATGAGAATGCAACAGACCTCACCCAGTCAGTGTGGCCAGTCAACTCTGATTTTTGCTGCCTTCTTGCCACATTCCAGATCCGGACTGTTTCATCACGTGATCCAGAGACCACTCGGGTGCCATCAGATGAGAATACAACTGAGTTCACATAGTCAGTGTGGCCAGTCAACTTTGATTCCTGCTGCCCTGTTGCCACATTCCAGATCCGGACTGTTTTATCATCTGATCCAGAGACCACTCGGGTCCCATCAGATGAGAATGCAACACAGTTCACCCAGCCAGTGTGGCCAGTCAACTCTGATTCCTGCTGCCCTGTTGCCACATTCCAGATCCGGACTGTTTGATCATGTGATCCAGAGACCACTCGGGTGCCATCAGATGAGAATGCAACAGAGTTCACATAGGCAGTGTGACCAGTCAACTTTGATTCCTGCTGCCCTGTTGCCACATTCCAGATCCGGACTGTTTGATCATCTGAACCAGAGACCACTCGGGTGCCATCAGATGAGAATGCAACAGAGTTCACATCATGAGTATGGCCAGTCAACTTTGATTCCTGCTGCCCTGTTGCCACAGTCCAGATCTGGACTCTTTTATCACGTGATCCAGAGACAACTCGGGTGCCATCAGATGAGAATGCAACAGAGGTCACTGACCAAGTGTGGCCAGTCAACTCTGATTCCCGCTGCCCTGTTGCCACATTCCAGATCTGGACTGTTTTATCATTTGATCCAGAGACCACCTGGGTGCCATCAGATGAGAATGCAACAGACCTCACCCAGTCAGTGTGGCCAGTCAACTCTGATTCCTGCTGCCCTGTTGCCACATTCCAGATCCGGACTGTTCGATCATGTGATCCAGAGACCACTCGGGTGCCATCAGATGAGAATGCAACAGACTTCACAATATGCCCAATGGGAATCAAAAGCTGCTCTGGGCCCCAGTACCCTTGTAGTCCTACTGCAACATGAGGTACTTGAGCAACTTCTGTCGCATAACTGGTATATATCACAGATGTCCCTGGAACCCAAACCAGTGCTGAGTGATAAGCCTCTGAAGCATGCTGTTTGACAATAGCAAAGCTTTGTTCTAGATATTGGCTGGCATCCTGCATGAAGTGGTTGCTATCTTTAAGCATTGAGACTGCCTAAAGTGCTTTCAAGATTAAATTTCTATGTGAGAAGAATGAATACATACTGATGTAATCCCTATTGCAGCTTTCAGGGAGTTTAGTCCAGACTCTAGTCTGTTGAGAAGACTGAGACATTCTATCCAATGAAGCAGATGACATTGGAGAAATTTCTGGAGAGATTCCTGAAGAGCAGATAGTGAATCTGTTGATTGAATATCTCCTTGTTGGAGATGGGATGCCCAGTAAAGACAGGAATATTCCAGTGCTGCAGAGATTTTGGTGCAATCATATCCAGCATTAGTGCTGTCTGGGCGACAAACTGTCACTTCTGGAGGAGCATCACAAATGTTTTTCTTGAGAGAACTGTTCATAAAGTCCAAACACCTGAGGGCCAGGAGAGTGTGGCCTTCTGAGGGGACCAGACGGCAGAAAGATACTGGGGGATCCAATTGTTCCCAACCACTAAATTGGGTCATGACATCATAGAAAGAGGCATGAAAGACTGTTACTGGGCGGTCATGGTCATCCGGGACATGAATGACAGATATGAGTGCCTCCAGGCAGGCTTGAACAAGTTCATACTCCAAAGCTAGCAATGATGTAATGGCATGGATGGATAATGGATCAAGGAGGAAGATTATTGCAGACAGGACCTGCTGCATTACTGGGAGCTCATACTCGTCTAGTTCTCCTTGAGCTTGTCCAATAATTTGGCCATACAGAGCATTGAGGTCCTTTATTGTCGAGTCTGAACGGGTTAACCTAGTAAGACGGTCACGGAAGTTGTGACCTTGAATGGTACGAAGGGCTGTTGCAGCATAAATGAAAAGTCGGCCAGAGCGTTGGGCAAGCGCTGAGACCTCAGTTTCTGGGGGCCAGCCATTCACACCTCGTTGGAGAAGAGACTCTTGAATATACAGTTTAATATCTGCCTCTACCATATCACGTTCCACATCATGGAGATGTAGAATGCTCAAGGGTTGTTTATCCAGAGCCTGGCGAATGGTGTAGTTGCCACGACTTGTGATGAGTAGCTTGAAATGAATCTTGTTGGCTGAAGCAAAGACAACCTGGATGAACTGAGTGACCACCTCCAGGTTGGTGCACTCATCAAGTGCATCTATGACAATAATTTTACATAGCTTCATATTCTGAGCAATGCATAGCTCCATTGGACCAAGGAGGAGTTTCTGGAATTGTTTCTGTAATTGATGATAGGTTGGTTCTGCCAGTGTGCTCTCGGCTTTGATAGCCTCAGCAACTTTGGCTTTGAGGGAAGGTGAAGTGCAGACTAGTCCATAGGCAATGGTAGGAATGATGAGATGTGCATTACTGGCTGTAACTGAGCCCTGAGAACAGAAGAAGCTTGCACCAAGCATTTGCTGCTCATCAAGATGCTCACAGAAAGTCTGAGCTATTGTGGACTTCCCAGTTCCAGCCATTCCTTCGAGCCAGTATACCTTGGCTCCATCACAATTGAGGGCCCATGTTTCCAAGTCTCTCAGTATATGGACACGTGTGCCTGCAAGGCATCCAGTGGGATTCCCATATGATGAGCGCCGAGTTTGATATGATACTTCATTATAGCGCAGCTTCTCAATGACCTCTTTAGATATGTGAACACAAATCCATATAAATAAGGTAGAAAATCTCACCAGACTTTAGGTGCTAGAAAGTAGTATGAGTTCTGACCAAGAGCTCCAAGATACCATCATACCTGAAGGATTCCTTGTACGCCTTGGTCAATGTTGAGCTGAGTGTCCATCTGCATATGAAAATCAATATTCAGCTGGTAGGTCAAGATATAGCATTGAATACTTACTTGGAAAAGATCACACACATTGCTCATGTTGCGGAAGACTTTTGATATCTTCTCAGCATCTGTCATACTCGCTGCATACCGTTTCCACAATGAATGGTTACACAAATCCTGAACAGCTTCCATCTGCAATTCAATAGCTCTAAACAGGTCAGAAATCAAAAGGAAATTGAATATCTTTTCAACTTACTTGCAAAATGCCCTCACTCGTTCATTCAGGACATTGACAGCAGAGCTTTCTTCATACTTCCTGATGATGGATTGGATAGCTGCAAGTTTTCTACCAAGGTCATTGAGATCCTCCTGATTATCTGACACCCTCTGTAAGGCAAATAAGCTATGCAAAGACCAAGATGCAGTATTGCATACCTGGATAACCTTGTCAATGGTCAGCAGCGCAGAAGTCGCAGTCTTCAGTGGGGGAAAAATATCTGAACATTCAGAAAGGCTTTGCACCACCATTTTAAAACCATCATAGGCGGTACTGATGGCTTCTCTTTTCTTGCTGGGAACCGGGGCGGCACTCCCGACAACTGCCGTATAAGGGTTCTCCGGTCCGACCGAAGTCTGGGAAGTCTGGCTGCCGGTAGGAATTGCAGCAGACGATTGCGAGGAAACAGCTCCAGGACTAGGAGTTGTAGGCCGACTACGAGTGAACGGTTTTTTGACAAAACTCAGCATCTTGTCTCGTTTCCGTGGCTTGTTCTCTGCTGGTGAGCTTGACATTGCCTGCAGAGGGAAGAAGAAGAGGCAGAAGAGGACAACATCTGACCCCTTTTCTATGTGTCGCCTGTCAATGACTGACCAATCGGAAGCCATTGAGCCAAGGAAGCCGATTGGGCATCACCACTGCCATAACCATGTGATGTATCCCAATTAAGACTAACACCGCAGACAAAGCGCAATTCTCACGTTACACAGTTAATAATTCACACTGTCAAGGGGTTGTGAATATTCAACATTTAGTCCGAACTCGCCTGCGCCGCCCGGCCCGGCTCCTAATACGCATTGATACCAACGAGACCGGATGCCCATCTGTTTGAGACTTACCACCGATTGTACATCCACGTCGACTCATCTCCGGCTGATTTATGAATCCATGACAGAGTATACCATGCCACGACTGAGACTCCCAATGTTCACGTGGGTGCCGAGTCGTTGATTGCACCCTCCGACGAAGACTGCCACTCCGTCCTTGTTCCGCACCGCCGACGCAAACGTTTGTTGATCGGAACGGACTACCCAAACTTTCACACGCGCGGGATCCCGTCTCCGCCACTGTGTGATGTATTCGGTGATCGTGGAGGAGAATGCCGGTATGGCCGAGGCACTGTTGCGATGCGCGTAGCTCCCAGTGTGTTATTCGGACCGGCATTGCATACGGTCGAGATTGGAAACCGGCGCGCAACTGTAAAGATAGATGGCTAATGTTGTATTACAATCTCAATATCATGAGACCCTGAAACCGAAATGTCGGTTAGGTGCATGTGCTGGGAAGATGTCATGTCAGTAGCACCGAAAGACTAATCTCCGAGTCTATATCTTGATTTGTTGTTCCACGACATTCTCGAGGCTCCATGTGATTCTCCAGGTCTTCAAAGGTTCCTTCCTGCTTGTACGCATGAATCTAACTTGACTCCCAGTGACAACCCCGTTGAGCCGTACAAAACCTCATCGGGCCAACGCCTTCCCACCTAACGGCTCTGGGAGGCTCAGTCAACGATAGTCACAAAATGTTTGTATTATTCAAATAAATAATACAAGTTGGTACACCTCAGAAAAGCTCCAAGTCTGCCACCCAGCCCATCCCCAAAGTACTCTGTTGTCGTAGTCAATGATATGGCACTAAAAAAAATCAAGTCAGAAGGGCATAGCAGGAAACAAAAGATGAGCTTACCGAGAACATCAGGGCGCTGATCAAAGAGATACTGCAATGATAAGATTTTGTGATTCTGGCATACTAGAAGTGAATGTCAGACTGACCGAAAGAGATGAGGTATTCATGACATACCTTAGTAAAATGACAGCGCAACGTCCGCCACAATTTCGTCATCAGAAAGGGTCTGCTTAGATGGCCTGAAAATGGGGGAATCAGGTGGTTCAACAACGAGAGGGAGCTGATGAGACAAGTCAGTAAATGGAATGCTGAAGGAAAATGCTCACAGACCTTGGGCGATCCAGGCCGTTGAATCTGGTGAAATTGCACTGAAAGGTAAATGGATTATGACATACCATTACATTCTGCCCACGATCGTCCAGAAAACCCTCCAACAATCTCCAAAGAGCCCTGGGCATGCAATGGGTGTGTAAAGAATACCGCAGAGGAAAAATCAGAGAATCAGATAGGCCATCTGATAAGAGAGCAAGACTTTACCTTCTTTTCAGCACGATTCTGCTGCACCAGGTCTATAGCAGGCCTCATCGATGACTATGGGTGAAGAAATCGAAGGAATCGGGCAATTATTGACCGAGCAAGCTCGAAAATGGTGAAAAATTATCACCAAGCTGTTGGTTGGCGCAAAACAAGGTCAGCGGGATTTTTCTTGGAAATTAGGCAAGGATTGACCAATGTGGAGCTCAGGTTGTAAGAGCTAAGGGAAAGCTTGAGGAGGGACAGCAGGATGAAAGAGGCGCCAGCTACATGCTTGAATTGGGGCAAAGGGGATGTCGTGAGAATTTGATCTGGGATTTTATTTTGTCAAGTCCGTCGTCAGCTGGTACAGCCACATGTTTGGTGCTGTTTGTCCCAGCTGATTTAAATCAAAAAAGCCTCACGTGTATTGTCCCGATTTGGATAATAATAGTAAATAAATCATTATTATATGACTCGGGCCGTTTTCGGGAAATCTACTCACAACATTGCAAGGGATCTGGTACTCAATCGTGGTTCTCAATTGTACGGCTTTGTTAACTGTTTAATGTGCATAACGCAGACTGACGGTTTTGCAGGGGACAATAGCGCATCGGATCCGGTCACCGTAAAAGCTACGATTGAATTCCGAGGAATGCAGGTATTTCCTGGAGAATTTTGCAAAGATCTCACGGTTCAAGTTAACCTGTACGTTCCCTGTGGGTGTCGCGACACTCTGGTGGTCTGCTTCGGCCGATGGTAACACGGTGAGAGGTAATGAGGAAACTCAGTTGGGCAATCGCAGTGCAAAAGGGACTCGAGTACGGGGTTTGAAGGGCTCGGGCCATAAGATCATACCGTGATTCGGCCGGGACATCTAGCCGCTCGATGACTCTTGTTCTATGGACATCTTTTTGCAACAATTGGGTATAAGCATTATGACGGGTATAGAATCGTGACAGTATAGATGTATATATTAATATCTATCTGACCCGAGAGGGGCGCGGGAAAGAAATATTTGACACTAGGTCCGGAAATATTTTGACCACCACCACCACCCTGTGGGAACTTTTTTGGCAGGGAGCTGTCAAGATTTCTTTCTTTTTCGCTTGGTCAGCTTGGTCGCTGAAATTTTTATCTCGACAACCAGAGCATCTATCGACATTGTGAAAAGACAGTCTGCCTCATAATTACATTCAAAAGTTAATTCATGAATAAAACTGTTCCTTTGTCGTATATTGCCTGCAACGGGCTTTCCGGGTCGGACTTTCAAATTTAGGACCTTGTGTTACCGGCTTGGCTGCCGCCATCCTCTTGATCTGACCCAGGAATATCACTGGCGGACTTTCTTCGAGTTCTGAAAATCTATGACAGAGTCTGCTTAGTATTCCATGAGTGGGACAATCACCATTGGTCCCAATGTTCATGCGAGCTCTGAGTCATTTCACTACTCTACCATCCGTGAAGAGCAGTGTCACTCCCTAAAGCTCGGTGAGTCAAATCCTGTGGATCACTTGCAATCCTCTTTGGATGCAGATGACAATACAATATTTCTCAGATACAGATGTAAAGGGTGAAATCAAAGAGTGAAGTAGGAAGTACTTCGCACAAGAATCGCGCTCGCACCCGAGACACTTCCGCTAATTTCACACATAGTGGAGGATTCGAGACTTGTCAGTCCTCCAGCGCTTACGCAAATCGAGATAAAACTCATGCGGCGAAACATCCAGCATACAGATAAGCTTTTGTCTCAATTAATGAGCGGTATCGAGTGGTATCGAGCTGTCTTGGCACCTATTCGTCAAATACAGTACCCAACGAGGCCTTCAGACGATTCTTTCTAAATATCATTTCTGACTTTAAAACTGAGTTGTCTGTTCAGCTCTACGGTCCACCCCGGACCTGTTTGCCACAAATGGTATAGGCCTGCCGCAACTGTGGTCTTGTATTCGCTGAGAGTGCAGGGTACCCGACCATTTCGTGAGATAGTTAAATACATGGACCCCCTCAATGTGCAACGCGAACCGTTGCAGGTCAATTCTGTTTGAATCTGTTACTTACATTGAGAGCTTGAGATGCTAGCATTGCATATATAAACCAAGTAGAATGTCCATGGAATGATATATACGCTAAGGCCCAAGGTCTATCAAGATGCCTTAAGCATGGACGCGAAATCGCAAGAAATCGGTGTGAGTGCTGTTTCGGCTCTGGTTAACTCTGAAAAATTAGGAAATAACATCATGGGTGTTCGCCGACGACAATATCCCCTTGACCAGACCCTCCGAAATAGACTTGACAATAGAAGCTGTCAAAGCCTTTGGTATGATGATGAATGATCTTCAACCAGCATCATCATCCCTGCGCTTTTCCCAGAACCTTGGTCATTCATTGTGACATCCTTGCATTGAAGAATGCCACTAAGCAGGATGTGGCATGGTGCCAGAGTGGGAAGTAGTATTGGAAACTGGAGAAAACGGTTGAAGCAACATGGAAACTGAAGTAGAAGGGCTTCCGCTGATGCCTTTCTTTCCTTTCTCCCTTCTCCGTCAGTGGTTACACATTCCGAGCACATTGTCCTTCTCTAGTGCATATTCTTTGGCAAAACAAGTGTATTGCGTCGAATCACTGGCATTGTCCTAACAAGGTACTCAGCTTCTTTCTTCCGGATTTGTGGTCTTAGAATGTTTTTTAGCCATTGATTACTCGTCGCCCTTGGTTGCCTCGGAGAGTTGGATATGGCAGCTAGGACTGGCTGTGGTGCTGGAGCATAGGACAAAACCATGAGGTTTGGGGTGGTAGCTTCTTTCCAAGTCTTCTTGACTCAATGTCTCATAAGTAATGAATTTATGCATAATGACCAGATTTCAATTGCTGTCATTCTTCAATATTTTTATGAATCTCCTTCCAGTCTTACATATATCATCTGAGAAATTTATCTGAGGGAAACCAGCAATCAAAAAAAAAATCCCTGTCAGGTTCATGATGTCTCATAGAAAAATTATGGTAAAAGTGTGGCGCAATGGACTGGAATGAGAAACGGCCTTGCAGGCCGGGTGTTGCAAGCATCTAGAAGGAACAAAGGACACAGCACAAAGCATGAACTCTGCAAAGCTTATGGACTCAAACTCCAGGTCCTGAGCAATTATTGCAGGTTCATGTTGGACATCACTGATTTTTATCAAATAAAGAAACATATAACTCAAGACAAGTCTCAAAACAAGATTCTGTCCCCTGAATCAAACATCCACGTGCGCGCGCATACCCCTACGCTGTTGTGCGGTGGATCTGGTGATCATGAAGGGAGATTTGGGGATGGCCGAGGCGCTGTGAAGTAGATGCGTCGCATACGCGCAGCTCCTAGTGTGTTATTCGGACCTGCATTGCATGCGGTCAAGAATGGTAATGTTGTATTACCATTGAAATGTAGTGTAAAATACTCATGATGTTCAAGCCTGACAGTTACTTTGACGCTCCCTATGAGGCGCCGAAACGACTAGACGCGTCGTGCATGTGCTGGGAAACTATCATGTCAGTAGCACCGAAAGATTGATCTCCGAGTCTATATCTTGATTTGTCCCAGGACATTCTCCAGGCGTCTCACGGTGCCTTCCTACATGCTTCTACGTGTCAGTCCTGCAGCGCTTATAAAATCGAGATAAAACATAGGCAGCGAAACATCGGACTGCAGCAATATCGAGCTGTCCTGGCATCTATTCGTAGGCTTGTAACTAGCCTCTCTGATGCGGGAAGAGGCAAACCTCTCGTCAGAGAGGCTGGGATCACTGCAACTGCCGTGGCAGGTTGTCTTTGCCACTCTTTGGCATGATTGATATGACTCATGGCTGGCGCATGGGAATCTCAGGATGACATGATCAAGCAGAGTAACGTGACTTCCAGGCCCGGATGTTGACAAGCCAAACAATGGAGCCAGACTTTTACGAGGCCCACTTGTGGGCTCGTTTGTTGGGGGCCAGCGATTTTGTGGGTACAGCCATCAAAGTACCCAACGGGGATATCCACGTGACACCTGCTCCATGGCTACGTCGCCCGAATTTTCTCAACGTCTGCTGTGAATTTCTCCTCCATAGTCTCCAAACCAAAAGTGCCATCTTTGCATCCATCCAGCTTACAAGCCATGGTGCAAATGGCCCTTTTCCCCAAGCTCAATTCCTCGCTATTCCGGCTGTAGCATAATGATTCCCCAGGGTCTCTTGTTTGCCTCCAGCCTTATGGACGAAGAAAAGAACATCAAAGGTAAGCTCTACCTGGATTTGTGCTTGACATTGTCCTGACCGTAACCACAGAGTTACGAGTCCCACGGTCACGTGGGCTCGTTTGTTGGAACAGCAAAATTGTGGACAGCCGCATCGGAGGTCCCAGGTAAGACGTGTGGGGCCTACAACTTGTTACCAACCGGTCTAATTTGACGCCGTTATGTAATGTAGATTTCCTACTCGCTGTCGCGTGACCTTCGGATGTCGGTAAAAAAACAACCGTCGGCTCATCGTGTCCCGATGATTGATGGCGGTAGTATCCCGCTCCCTTCCCGCTCCTCCCGCTCATCGTCCCGCCCCCGACACCAAAAAAACTCAAAAAGGAAATTTTGTCAAACAGTCTTATAATGGCATGTATTATCCAGGAAAAATACAGAGAACATATATTGAGAAAAATCACTTCACATTATCAGTAGCAACATCAATGAAGTTCATCGCCGCTTGCATCTGCATTGGTCAGCCCATCCTCGTCATCACCAGATATGTCAGCATCGACAAGTCCGAATCGTCATGTGCCAGTAGGTGCTTGGTTCCGTGACCACCTGATAATACCACATTATGATCATTATTGGTCCTGGTTACATTACTTAGTGGCAATGCTATTCTCTTCTGTACGGCAGTATAGGGCAGTATTCTCTCGGCAATGTCACATGGGCCCTCGGCTCTCCGGCCTTGGTTACCGACATCATGTTTATCATGTCAGCGGGTCTACTCGATATTTGCCGGCGTCGGATCAGTTCAAAATAGACGGCGCTCAACACGCGCGCTCACCGTGCGCTTCCCGCTTGATGTCCCAAAAAGGGTTCTGCTTTTGCTCCATGGGTAGCGTAGACTTGGCTAATCCAATAAATAGTCTTGGGTGGATATAATATACTGTTGGAAGATAGAGGACTAGTCTATCTATCCTCAAGGCCATATTTCAAGGGAATAGAGAGTTTGCTGATTTCCCTCCTAGTAGTAGCACTGGGGGTGCTCATAATCAGCCTATGGTACTTTAGCATATTATTTCTATGAGACTGACATGGTCCGCCTCATTGGCAATCTCCATAGACCCTCCCTGTCAGCATAACACATGTCCAGTGCAGTTGGTCATCCATGGTAATAGGCCAAAAATGGTCGCTACAGGATATGTGAATCGTCGAGTTCAAGACTGTAGAATTAGTCTGCTGTAGATGTGACATGACCTGCGAGTAAGGGCAGCACTGCGATGAAATGTGGCGCAGAACAAATAGCATCAAATACAATCAAATTTGACTTTGGGATGCTTTCAGACACTGGCTCAGTGGCCGGAGCGAGCATATTATCATTGGATATCATTCTCACATTCCATGGTCATCGTAATATACAACAGACTTTACAATTGACAGCTATTGGAGCTGTGAATGGCATGAAAGGGCATTCTGTGGATTGAGTGTTTCTTCTACCATGTCATACCGCTTATAGAGCTGTCTGTACTATGGGATATTCTATCTGAATAATGGAAGATTAATAGACATGTGCTGTTTTATTGTTCCAATCCCACAGCAGCTGTGTAGGCCCCTTGAATGCCTTGAGACTCTTGGGTCTAGTTGGACAAAAACTCGGAGATGTAGAAAAATAGCAGCTGGTTGAGGCTCAAAGATGAGATGTATGAACAAATTGTAAGACTATTGGCACTTCTTTCAAGACTTTAACTCAAGAATAGTGCTTGCTATTCATGTTTCAGTGGCATGGATGACAGAAAACCATTCTAACATATTTACCAGTCATCCACTCTAAATAAATCTTGTCTCTGGCAGTACTTACTTGATGATGTAAGATTCATGTTGTTTTACTGCCAGCCAAAACAGGGGACTCGTATCTGCCACCGGAACGGTTGGCCTCTATCCCACTGGTACCGGACTCTGTGCTTGTGCACAATGGACATCAAGTTGAGACGCCAGTTGCACGAGACCGGGGAAGTAGCACTACTATCTTGATTGTCACACATGTAGTCTGTCTAGGGGAGACTAAAGTACATTGACAAGGTTCAAACTCATGAAAAGGGACTAGAGTACTACTCAAATCAAGGCCTTTCATGTATCCAGATGTTAGTCGAGAGACCTTTCTTTCTGGCAACCTCTGATCCATTCCGATACCAGGTTCATCCAACAAGAATATCCTGAACTTGGAACAAATATCGAGCGACCCTAATACATGCTACAAGTTTCACTATCTAATACCATCAGCACAAATCTCAAATTAACCTGATTCAGCAGAACTCAACTAGACATGCGAATACTTGCAATTGATTGAGCTTGTCAAATCATTGAAGCTTTGAGTCCCAGCATTGCCTTGAACATTAAACAAGCTCCAGGTTCCTCCAGTGAGCACTGCGACATCGTGGTTTTCGACTCCACCGTCGAGGCAGCCAAAGTCCCTTGAAATAGTGAGCTACAGATAGACCAGTTATTTCACTCTGAAATTACACGTACTCGAAGAATCTGCAAACGAGTTCTGGGGGAATACTGGCCTCTGAAATTTCTTTGTTGAAGAAAGTGAGCCCTCCTATAAGGTTTACACAGCTGTCAGAGACAATCGGGATGGTAGCACAACCGTCAGCTGGGCTGATACTGGTGCTGCAAACAGTTATGTTCAGAGAGGGTTGCTATCGAGATTCGTCAGTGACGAAGGCAATTACAAAGACTAACGATTTACTTCACTTTGACGGCCTAGAGCTCCTGCAGCTCCAGCTCCAGGAGCGGCTGAGACAGCGACAAAGGTGGAGAAAGCGGCGAGGATGAACTTTGCAGAGAGCATGTTAAAGCTAAGTAGACTGCAGGAACCTATGATGAAGGTCCTCGATCACTGTGTTTTTATACCTTGCTCAGGCCGAAGAACTTGGACACGAAGTTCGATTCTATGACGCCCGTCTTGCACTGAATGACAGCTTGAACAATGGACTGGAGAAGAGTAAAAACTCCGGTGTCTATTCAAAAGTCAGTGGATCCAAAACAGATCATTTCTCGCCCCGAAAAGCGTGAACAAAAGGGTCTTCATCGCAAACAGGTCCCTCTCGAGACATCTTGGCTCGCCCTTTCGGATGTACTACTTCGTTTGGTGCGAGATTTACATAGTTACCAAAAAGTTACAGATATCCGTGGAAAACTCTGGGTCGAAACTGTCATGTGCAATGCAATGATCAACCTCTCGGAGAAAGAAAACACCGGAATCCAGTGAAAGGAACAAGAGGCTTGCTACAACAGGCATCTTCATAAAATGGAATATCAGTGGATATAGGCTTCCTCTGCCATGTTGAATTGAGGAACAGCCGATGAAAGGCCAAAATGCAAGAGAAAGAGCATTATAAATGCCCGAGAGTAGAGATTGATCTCCACAGATTGATGGTAGCCACATGGTAGCGACAAGCGACCCCACAGTTATGACTACCATCCGATCTGTCATTGTCTATTTTGTATTAGCAAAGACTCACCATCTTCAAGATTGATTCCACGGGGTTTTTTTTCTCAGGATTTAGGGTTTAGAAGAAACTGAATATGACGCCAAGACATAATGAAATTGTGATTAGAGTTTGCTTGCCTGGACAGATTATTCCCGCTACCTTGTAGTGGATTTTAGACCCTCCTAATTTTTTCACCTACCAAAAGTACTTTTTTTGAAGCATGGCTGTATTATGTTGCGTATCATGTTTGCTCCACCCAAAATGAGTCAACTGCGGCCCGATCGTGACATCAGTATGCGAAGAACAGTGAATGAATTAACTCTAAATTTGCCTACACCTAGCTCAGCAAACCAGCAACCTTTGCCAGATTCAACTTTACGGTCAACTTCACGGGTTGGTGTTTCCTGGTTTAAGCGGAAATGAGACATGTCAGATGACAGATAATGGGTCGAATTCGAGAGACAAGCGACGTGCGACCTAATAGTAATATTGGGAAGCAGTGCGAAAAGGACATGAAAGCTAAACAAAAGACGGGATCTGTGACCATCTGTGACTGTGCGACTTGAAGACAACTGGACTTACGCCGAGATTCCTATACGCCCCATCCGTGAGCTGCTACACTTTGTGATTTTTCCCGTGTTTCCTCTGACAAATAACCTTTAGACTAATGACTATGATGGTGATTTTTTCTGGTTTGCCCAAGCTGCGCCATCACTTCGCCTTGGTTCCCTAGTCGGGGCAAACCGCGTAGGGATAAGGCTATAATAGTTTCATGAATCCGTAACAATAATAGTCAATTCCAACCGGGCACAGCCTAGGTAGCGGGCCTTGCCGCTCGCGGCCTCAACTTACCTTATTCCATACTGCCATAGGCTCCTTCATCATCCTGGAATGTAATGCTTGTTCATGTATCGGCCCCGAAGCAGTCCGCAGGCTGCTCTTCCAGATCCACAAGCCTTGATGGACGCTTTCGCCACTCTCAACAGACGGATCAAACTCCGATATTGTGTCCTGCAGTTCAAGGTCGGTGAAGTCCAAGAAAATGTCGATATCATCATCTTCAGACTAGACACTAGAATGTTTGGTCACCGTCTTGTTGGGAAGATACAATTTATTACAGCAGTTTTCGATTTGATGTGGAATTGTCATTTTTTTCTTTCTCGAAAGCTTGGTAATCGTCAACTCGGAGATCTCGGCAACGCGCTTCGGAGTACTCAGACCGGGCGGGTTTTCACATGCCCGACGGTTTTGAACGGCATTCACCATTTTGAGCTCGCCGCCACCGCCCCGCCTGTATCCTGCCTTATTCGCATTAGACAGCACATATGCATGGAACTTGGTGGAACTGGCTAGAAGAGATGTAATATATATGTCTATACACTATGGTGATCTATTTTGACAAATATACTTACCCTATAATCACTTGCAGATAAAAAGGGCGGGAGGAAGGCGGGATGGGACCAGATGTGGTGATCCGACAATCCCGATCACCACCAATATGGCTGCTGACGCAAGTCTGACCTGCGCTGCCGAGATCTCCGAGTTGACGATTACCAAGCTTTCAAGAAAAAAAAAATTGATGGATTCCACATCAAATCGAAAACTGCTGTAATCAGAAGCAAAAAATAATGGAGAGGGATTCCAACCGTATTGCTTTCAGGAGATCGAGTCGCGCATCCGCGACGCCCATCCAAACATTCACACGTGCGCGCGCGCGTGCGGTGCATTCGGTGATCGTGGAGTGCGGAGGTGCTGTTGCGTAGATGCGTTGCATGCGCGTAGCTCCCAGGATTGCGTGTAGTGTGACATAATCGTGATGTCATTGACAAGCGGTATCGAGTGTTGACAAGTGGTACTTGTTGCCGGAGTGCGCCGTCTGACTGCAGCAATATCGAACTCCGAGCTGTCCTGGTGGCTATTCATCGAATACAGCACCCAACGAGATTCTCAGACAAATATTTCTAGATTTCATTTTCTGATATGAAGCTTGGTTGTCCATTCTGCGTCTCCCATGGACCTGTTTGCCACAGATGTCATAGGCTCAGTATCGGCCTCTTGGAACTGTGGTCTTGTATTCGGTGAGAGACATACCTCAATGATCTTCGAGACGTACCTGTTACGCACGCAGGACCGTGGAAATCGCGGGCGTGGGGCATGGAGGTCGATTCACCAGACTTCTCTGACATGTGTCCCGATTGAGGAGTGTTTATCTCGCAGTCTGCAACTTTGAATATGGGGTTCTCTCGGGCTATGACTTTCAATACCAGTGGGGTAGAGGCTCTCCTCCGGCGGCATCCACGACTCCCCAATCCCTACTTTTCAACTTTGATTCACAATCTATATATATATATATATATCAGAGACACGTTTCACGCAACCAAGGAGCGGTCTATTTAATGAAGACTTGCAGCTATAGTACTGGGCGACTACTCTACATGTTAAGATGACCCATATAGAACACCCAGAACTGGCTCACCGATGCTGGACCTGCAATGAATGACTTTAAGGGCGAATTCCGTGCCTGTGTGACACGGGGTACGTCAATATCCACATTGGCCTCTTTGATGGCCATACCTACAAAATAGCTCACTCCCAACAAATGAGCCCAAACGGGGGACGCAACTGCCGTGGGTGATAGGGCATGGTATGATTACAATATGTCAGTGCTAGGGGATGGGAATACTCATTGCTCGCACCCCAGATCCCGACTGCCTTTGATAGTTCTATCATATGTTTTGGCAAATTTTGCTTTGATTGATACTAGCTCTGAATCCGGCTGCTCGCTTGTGGAATTCAACCCCGAGACCGGAATCTATGACCGACTGCCATTTATCAAGTTACTCCGTAAGTAAGTCATGCTGGACAACGTGTATACTTACTGCATTTCAGTCGGATCGGAAGGTTTAAATCCACGGAAACGCCTCCTGTTCCGTCACCTGAACAATCTACGATTCATTTTGCCTGATTTAACGGCAAGGCTGAAGAGGCATTGAAATTGCGAGAGACGAGATACTAGATTCCGTATCATTAACGCTGTATGTTGCAAATACAAGACGAGTTCACACCAGTGATCGACTCTCCATAATGGTCAAGCTGATGGAAACAAACTCCTGAACAAAGATAGAAACCGGCCCGCATGTATGAAGGTGCAGAAAGATAGCGATAGCTGATACTGTATAATGACAATCACTGTGGTACATATAAGACGGAAGATAATCGGATGGAGTTGATGAATGCTTGAAGCTCGACTGGATGGCTAGGTCCAGCTGGATGCGTTCCATCACGTGCTGGGAAGATATCATATCAGCAGCGCTAAAAACTAATCTCCGAGTCCGCTTACGCAAATACCTAATGCGACGTTGATTCAACGCTAGATTTCATGACTTGAATTTGAGATTCTGACAGTATCAAGGTTGAGGATGTGAAGTTGTGACAGTACCAGGTTGAGGACGTGAATAAGCCGGACTTCAATAGCGGCCAGCGCTGGATTTCATATCGCAACATTTCATTGTTTCTGTACCTTCACAATACCAATACAATGTTCTTTGGATACAGATGTAAATAGTGAGGCTGGAGGTGGCAATGTAAGGGGTGAAGTAGGAAGTAGCAGAGGAATCGCGCCGCACTGTGGCTCCACCAGCTTGATTGTAGCTCTCATAATGCAGCTGGAAGTGAATAGTCCCCTCCCGCGATACCTCAGCATTTCCGAGTCTGAGAATGAAATTGATGCGGAGGCTACTCGCGATGACAATCGTATATGCAACGTCGTAGCTCATCAGAGAGTCATGTTGACGCAACAACTTGACCAAGGCCCGCAGGTGTCGACTCTCCGGCCGCTCGTATTCCAGATACTTGGCTGATAACGAGACCCAGGAATCCAGTACCTGATATCATCAGCCATCTTTCGTTACGCGCTACGAATCTGTGACAATGACCATTGGTCCCAATGTTCATGCGAGTTCCGAGTCGTTAGTATCGCTCTCTTGACCCTCGCGGGGATCACTTGCTCCACCTGCAAGGGATCGAGTCGCGGTGTATTCGATGATCGTGGAGTGCGGAGGCGCTGTTGCGTAGCCTTGTTATGACCGCGTACGGACTAAGTATGGCTGTGCGCAGTGGCGCAGGGCCGTAAATGGGATTTCCGAGTGTATATGTATATAAATGATGTAGAAGACTGCCTGATAATCCTTGTTCATTTTCCTTTTTCGTCTCGTCCAATCATCCTTGTTCTATTCGTCCACTGATCCCTAAAATCCACTTCAATTGAATTTCAAGTGCCCTCTGACGTCTCTTCAAAGTGTTGCTCTCTGGTGGTCACAGAACGACATAAGCCACGAAACCGGACGACCTCGATGCCAAGAAATCCGACGTCTTCGATGCGACGAACTCTATGGAGCTGGAGAAAGATCGACGTGTAGCCATAGACGTGATCGACTGGGAGCTCTCTCTCGCGCGATGCAAATGCAACATGATCGGAGAACATCAATGGACTCGAGGCAGACAGTATAAATAGACTGAAACTCGCGTCACCCAAACCGTCTGATGGCCACCAAATTGATGGACGAGGAACCGGCTCTCATGATGCAGCTGGAGGAGTACTGCCAGAAGGGAGCATACACCGACTGTATGTCTAGATCAAATCGGGCGTGCAGATGTGGCTGCTCGCAGACCAGACATTTCAGTGGCCATGAGACAGGGATATCCCGAACCCAGTAATCCAGTTCCTGATAATATCAGCAATGTGACAGAGTCTGCTATCCCACGAGTGAGATAATCACCATTGGTCGCGCACCCACAAGGCACTCCTACATGCGCACCCCTACGCTGTTGTGGCGTGCGGTGTATTTGATGATCGTGGAGGAGAATGTGGGATGGACGAGGTGCTGTTACGTAGATGCGCTGCATGCGCGCAGCTCCCAGTGTGTTATTCAGAGCCTGCGTGTGGTCAAAGATAGAAACCGGTGCACAAGTGTGTAAAGGGAAGTGTGTTGTATTACCATTGAATGTGGTGTAATATATTCATGCCAATGTTTAAGCCTGGCAGCCTTGACTTTGCCCTATGAGGCCCTGAAACCAAGCGTCGACTAGACGCGTCATGCACGTGCTGGGAAGATATCACGTCAGCGGCGCCGAAAGACTGATCTCCGAGTCTATATCTTGATTTGTTCCACGACATTCTCCAGAAGTCTATGATGTTTGAAGGGCAAAATGAGACCCCACAAATCCATGCTGCATTTTAGAAGATGGTGCTCTTGAGAGTGAAATGAGAGTTCATACACCGAGAGTGACGACGAGGGCTCACATATTCCACCAGGAGGGTTGTTTGACGCAAATAAAAATCAATTCAGCTGGATTAACAATATGTTGGACACTTGGCAGAGCACTGGGGATTGTTGTCCGAGAGCAGTGGGGGCCGTTGTTTGCAGGTTAACTCTATAGTATGATGGATACTAGTCCGTTTTTGTAGTACGCCTCAACCTAGAGATTACCAATGAAGCGACTTTGATGCACCAAATACTCTCGATCAGCGGGAGCATTCCTAGATTAACTGTTGTGATGTTCAGGCTGTTGATCATCCTGTTTGTAATATAATACAGTGCCCATTTGATTCTGGGGTCTCATATGTGCAGCCACAGGTCGGCCTCTAACCCGCTGCTTCTGTTATTGACAGCTTAGCGGGATTAATGTCATCCGGAATAACCTCACTTGGGGCTTCTGCAGTGAGATCTATTGTCTACCATTCAGATTAGCAAGAGAACATTTAGAAGCATCTTGGACATGCAATTGTTCATGATGAATGTTCTCGCAAAACAACCAAAATGCCTGCACCAGCTGTTCCATATCCCGCAGAATGTATCTTCGTTATCGGATGAGCATAAAAATCATGACATACCCATTGTAGTCAGTGGATCATCCAGACCTCGACTAATAAAACCATAAGCTGCAACAGTCTTGACGAGGGTTGGACTGAGAAATGCATAAAGTTGTTCTATTTGATCTGTGTTGCAGTCCCAATTCCGGAAGAAATACCATCATCGTTGACATGCTTCCACTGCAGAAAATAATCAAGGAGATGAAGAAAGGGAAAAGCAGTGCTCACGGAAGCAACCAACATGCTCTCTCTCTTGGAATAGCTTGTGCTAGGCCATAGATGATGATGATTTCATAGTCATGGTCAAATCAGCATTGCCGTGCGCAAAAGAAAGATCCAATTTGCCGGGACACTGTCTGGACAAGGCTTAGGGGAGATCACCACTGGAGATCAGGTGGTCATTCATGTGTTGATGGCTCTTTTGTTTTTGGTGGCTTGACATCAATTCAAAAAATCCGAAAATTCAACTCCTCAAAGCTACTCTACACAAGCACAAGAACAGAACCTCAATCTATGACAATCTGCATCCCAGCTATTGATAGCAAAGTTTTCATTAATGACATACTCCTAACCAGTCCTGACCATCATCTTCCTGTAGCGATTCCGGTACATGTGATGCCAGGAAATCATTGCAGTCAAATGAGCGAAGAAGCCAAATAGGGCCTCATACCAAGAAACATGCCAGATTGTAATCATATCGTCAATTACTTTTCCAAACAGAATCAGAAACTTGATCCCTTCTCAAATCCACTCAAACTCGACTGTGTGTACTAGTGCCCATGAATAACTACGAGATGTATTCTTTGATGACAACAAGATTCAGTCAATTGAGCATGAGTCCAAGTTTCCTGTCAATTGCAAGTTACCAGTGTCCGATCAGATAAGACCAGGAATTTTCTCCAAGTATTTCTCTTCCACACACACTCCAAACCTCTGGAAGCACCAGCTCTTTGTGACACCAAGCAAGGTGCTGTCACCTGTGTCAGGAGCTGCCCACCTTCTCTTGTTAGCCGAGTCCATTTCAATTTGAACCACGGTCGTCCCGCTCACCCTATAACAATTGGTACCCTTGTATTGCTTACATAGATTGATCTCTTGATATTTATACATTTTGGTTTCACTCAGCCTCATCTAGCTGCTGGATCAGATGCCTGTCAAGTGTGTCAACCATATTTATTCCCGATCCAGTCTGAGAAGCCCACCCTTTTTGCACATAGATAGCAACCAACACAGATCCATCTGAATTCAAATTGTTCTGGAATGACCAGAGTGGATCAGACTAACTGAACCAGTGGAACAGCAGACAGACAGACCTTGGAATTTTTACTGCAATTGGGGGAGTCATTTCAAGTGATCTCTAGGCTGGAAGCTGACATTTATGGGATGATTCAAGAACTTACATAATATATGCCAGACACACCACATATGAATTACTCTTTTGATCATTTGCGGGGCAATATCTAATATTTGGGGAGATCCAATTCACAATCTTTCAAGTATACCTGACTGCTACCATATTTGACCTCACAAATGACATAGAAGTGGTAAATTTGGCTCCATAAACTGTGTTTTCAATGCTAGTTATACATTGTGCACCTGTGTGCTACTGGCCATATTGAGGATCAATACACATCCATCTCTGTAGCCAAAACAGGCACTAGAACTGGAGAATGATGATGTTGAAAAGTTACGATAGACTGAGGGGATCCAGCAGTGGGTCATTGCACCAAAAATGGCCTCATGGGTTTTGGACACTGAAAGCATCTGGGCCTGTGCTGTGTCGTCACGTGATCCAGAGACCACTCGGGTGCCATCAGATGAGAATGCAACAGAGTTCACTGGGCCAGTGTGGCCAGTCAACTCTGATTCCTGCTGCCCTGTTGCCACATTCCAGATCCAGACTGTTTCATCATCTGATCCAGAGACCACTCGGGTGCCATCAGATGAGAATGCAACAGAGTTCACCAAGTGAGTGTGGCCAGTCAACTCTGATTCCTGCTGCCCTGTTGCCACATTCCAGATCCGCACTGTTTTATCATTTGATCCAGATACCACTCGGGTGCCATCAGATGAGAATGCAACAGAGGTCACTGAGCGAGTGTGGCCAGTCAACTCTGATTCCTGCTGCCCTGTTGCCACATTCCAGATCCGGACTGTTCGATCATCTGATCCAGAGACCACTCGGGTGCCATCAGATGAGAATGCAACAGAGTTCACATCATCAGTGTGGCCAGTCAACTCTGATTCCTGCTGCCCTGTTGCCACATTCCAGATCCGGACTGTTTCATCATCTGATCCAGAGACCACTCGGGTGCCATCAGACGAGAATGCAACAGACCTCACCCAGTTGGTGTGGCCAGTCAACTCTGATTCCTGCTGCCCTGTTGCCACATTCCAGATCCGCACTGTTGCATCATCTGATCCAGAGACCACTCGGGTGCCATCGGATGAGAATGCAACAGAGGTCACCCAGTCAGTGTAGCCAGTCAACTCTGATTCCTGCTGCCCTGTTGCCACATTCCAGATCCGCACTGTTGCATCATCTGATCCAGAGACCACGTGGGTGCCATCAGATGAGAATGCAACAGAGTTCACAAAGTCAGTGTGGCCAGTCAACTCTGATTCCTGCTGCCCTGTTGCCACATTCCAGATCCGGACTGTTCCATCCCATGATCCAGAGACCACTTGGGTGCCATCAGATGAGAATGCAACAGAGTTCACAAAGTCAGTGTGGCCAGTCAATTCTGATTCCTGCTGCCCTGTTGCCACATTCCAGATCCGGACTGTTTTATCTTCTGATCCAGACACCATTCGGGTGCCATCAGATGAGAATGCAACAGAGTTCACCCAGTGAGTGTGGCCAGTCAACTCTGATTCCTGCTGCCCTGTTGCCACATTCCAGATCCGCACTGTTGCATCATCTGATCCAGAAACCACTTGGGTGCCATCAGATGAGAATGCAACAGAGGTCACCCAGTTAGTGTGGCCAGTCAACTCTGATTCCTGCTGCCCTGTTGCCACATTCCAGATCCGGACTGTTTTATCTTCTGATCCAGAGACCACTCGGGTACCATCAGATGAGAATGCAACAGACCTCACAAAATCCCCAATGGGAATCCGAAGCTGCTCTGGGCCCCAGTACCTTTGTAGTCCTACCACAATATGAGGTGCTTGAGCAACTTCCATTGCATAACTGGTACATATCGCAGATGTCTCTGGAACCCAAGCCAGTGCTGAGTGATAAGCTTCCAAAGCATGCTGTTTGATAATAGCAAAGCTTTGTTCTAGATATCGACTAGCATCCTGCATGAAGTGGTTGCTACCCTCAAGCATTGGGACTGTCTAAAGTCTTTTCAAAATTGAATCTATATGTAAGGAGAATGAATACATACTGATGTAATCCCTATTGCAGCTTTCAGGGAATTTAGTCCAGACTTTAGCCTGTTGAGAAGACTGAGACATTCTATCCAATGAAGCAGATGACATTGGAGGAATTTCTGGAGAGATTCCTGAAGAGCAGATAGTAAATCTGTTGATTTAATATCTGCATCTGCTTGTTGATATGCTTGTTGGATATGGGATGCCCAGTAAAGACAGGAATATTCCAGTGCTGCAGAGATTTTGGTGCAATCATATCCAGCATTAGTGCTGTCTCGGAGACAAACTGTCACTTCTGGAGGAGCATCACAAATGTTTTTCTTGAGAGAACTATTCATAAGGTCCAAGCACTTGAGAGCCAGTAGAGTGTGGCCTTCTGAGGGGACCAGACGGCGGAAGGATACAGGGGGAGTCAGTTGTTCCCAATCATTGAATTGGGTCATGAAATCATAGAAGGAGGCATGGAAGACTGTTATCTGGCAGGTGGGGTCATCCGGGACATGAACGACAGATCTGAGTGCCTCCAGGCTGGCCTGAACATGTTCAGCATTCAGGGCTAGCAATGATGTAATGGCCTTGATGGGTAATGGATCAAGGAGAAAGATTATTGCAAACAAGACCTGCTGCATCACTGGGAGCTCATGCTTTTGTAGTCTCCCTTGAGCTTGTCCAATAATTTGGCCATACAGACCATTGAGGTCCTCCATTGTTGAGTCCGAATGAGTTAACCAAGTCAGACGGCTCCGGAAGCTGGGACCTCGAATGGTACGGAGGGCAGTTGCAGCATAAATGAAAAGTTGGCCAGAGCGTTGGACAAGCACTGAGACCTCAGAAACTGGAGGCCAGCCATTCAAGGTGGTGTCATTTTCACCCTCTTCCAGGGCTCGAGTATGAAGATACTGTGAAATATACAGTTGAATATCTGACTTCACTATATCATGTTCCACATCATGGAGATATAGAATGCTTGACAAGAGTTGTTTATCCAGAGCCTTGCGAATGGAGTGCTCACCACGACTTGTGATGAGCAGCTTGAAATGAATCTTGTTGGCTGAATCAAAGACAGCCCTGATGAACTGAGTGGCCACCTGTCGGTCGGCACACTCATCAAGTGCATCTATGACAATGATTTTACATATTTTTGTCTTCTGGTCAATGCATAGTTCCATTGGACCAAGGAGGAGTTTCTGGATTTGTTTCTGCAATTGACCATAGGTTGGCTCTGCCAGTGTGCTGTTTGCTTCAATAGCCTCAACAACTTTGGCTTTGAGGGAAGGTGAAGTGCGGACTAGTCCATAGGCAATGGTGGGAATGATGAGATGTGCATTACTGGCTGTAACTGAGCCCTGAGAACAGAAGAAGCTTGCACCAAGCATTTGCTGCTCATCAAGATGCTCACAGAAAGTCTGAGCTATTGTGGACTTCCCAGTTCCAGCCATTCCTTCGAGCCAGTATACCTTGGCTCCATCACTATTGAGGGCCCAGGCTTCCAAGTCTCTCAGGATTTGAACACGTGTGCCTGGGAGGCATCCAGTGGGATTCCCATATGATGAGCGCCGAGTTTGATATGATACTTCATCATAGCGCAGCTTCTCAATGACCTCTTTGAATATGTGAACACAAATCCATATAAATCAGGTAGAGAATCTCACCAGACTTTAGGTGCTAGAAAGTAGTATGAGTTCTGACCAAGAGCTCCAAGATACCATCATACCTGAAGGATTCCTTGTACACCTTGGTCAATGTTGAGCTGAGTGTCCATCTGCATATGAAAATCAATATTCAGCTGGTAGGTCAAGATATAGCATTGAATACTCACTTGGAAAAGATCACACACATTGCTCATGTTGCGGAAGACTTTTGATATCTTCTCAGCATCTGTCATACTCGTTGCATACCGTTTCCACAATGAATGGTTACGCAAGTCCTGAACAGCACTCATCTGCCATTCAATAGATCTGAATAGGTCAGAAGTTGAAGGGAAATTTGATATCTTTGTAACTTACTCGCAAAATGCTCTCACTCGTTCTTTCAGGACATTGACAGCAGCATCACTTTCTGCATATTTGCTGATAATGGATTGAATGGCTGCGAGTTTGCAGCCAAGGTCATTGAGATCCTCCTGATTATCTGACACCCTCTGTAAGGCAAATAAGCTATGCAAAGATCAAATAGGCAGTGTTGCGTACCTGGATAACTTTGTCAATGGCCAGCAGCGCAGAAGTTGCAGCCTTCAGTGGCAGAAAAATATCTGAACATTCAGAAAGGCTTTGCACCACCATTTTAAAACCATCATAGGCGGTACTGATGGCTTCTCTTTTCTTGCTGGGAACCGGGGCGGCACTCCCGACGACTGCCGTATAAGGGTTCTCCGGTCCGACCGAAGTCTGGGAAGTCTGGCTGCCGGTAGGAATTGCAGCAGACGATTGCAAGAAAACAGCTCCAGGACTAGGAGTTGTAGGCCGACTACGAGTGAACGGTTTTTTGACAAAACTCAGCATCTTGTCTCGTTTCCGTGGCTTGTTCTCTGCTGGTGAGCTCGACATTGCCTGCAGAAGGAAGAAGAAGAGGCAGAAGAGGACAACATCTGACATCCCTTTTCTATGTGTCGCCTGTCAATGACTGACCAATCGGAAGCCATTGAGCCAAGGAAGCCGATTGGGCATCACCACTGCCATAACCATGTGATGTATCCCAATTAAGACTAACACCGCAGACAAAGCGCAATTCTCACGTTACACAGTTAATAATTCACACTGTCAAGGGGTTGTGAATATTCAACATTTAGTCCGAACTCGCCTGCGCCGCCCGGCCCGGCTCCTGATACGCATTGATACCAACGAGACCGGATGCCTTCGGCATCCATCTGTTTGAGACTTACCACCGATTGTACATCCACATCGACTCATTTCCGGCTGATTTATGAATCTATGACAGAGTATACCATGCCACGACTGAGACTCCCAATGTTCACGCCGGCGCCAAGTCGTTGATCGCACCTTCCGACGAAGAAGACTGCTGCGCCGTCCTTGTTCCGCACCGCCGACGTGTTTGTTATCGTAACGGACTATCCAGACTTTCACACGCGCGGGCAGCCGCCACTGTGCGATGTATTCGGTGATCGTGGAGGAGAATGCCGGTATGGCCGAGGCGCTGTTGCGTGCGTTATTCGGACCGGCATTGCATACGGTCGAGATTGGAAACTGGCGCACAACTGTAAAGATACGTAGATGGCTAATGTTGTATTACAATCTCAATATCATGCAAAATATTTGCGAGACTTTTGACGCCCATTATGAGACCCTGAAACCGAAATGTCGGTTAGGTGCATGTGCTGGGAAGATGTCATGTCAGACCGAAAGACTAATCTCCGAGTCTATATCTTGATCTGTTGTTCCATGACATTCTCGAGGCTCTGTGAGATTCTCCAGGTCTTCAAAGGTTCCTTCCTGCTTGTACGCAGGAATCCAACCTGACTCCCAGTGAAAACCCCATTGAGCCGTACAAAGCCTCATCGGGCCAACGCCTTCCCAGCTAATGGCTCTGAGAGGCTCAGTCGACGATAGTCACAAAATGTTCATATTATTCAAATAAATAATACAAGTTGGTACACCTCGGAAAAGCTCCAAGTCCGCCACCCAGCCCATCCCCAAAGTACTCTGTCATCATGGTCAATGATATGGCACTAAAAAATCAAGTCAGACAGGCATAGCGGGAAACAAAAGACGAGCTTACCAAGAACATCATGTTCGAGAGAAGGGCGCTGATCAACGAGATCCTGCGACGATAAGATTTTGTGATTCTGGCATACTAGAAGCGAATATCAGACTGACCGAAAGAGATGAGGTATTCACAACATACCTTGGTAAAATCACATTGCAGCGTCCACCAGAATTTCGTCGTCAGAAAAGGGTCTGCTTGGATGACCTGACAATGGGGGAATCAGGTGGTTCGACAACAAGAGAGAGCTGATGAGACCAGTCAGTGAATGCTGAAGGAAAATGGTCACAGATCTTGGGCGATCCAGGCCGCTGAATCCGGTGAAATTGCGCTGAAAGGTAAAGGAATCATGACATACCATTACATTCTGCCCACAATCATCTAGAAAACGATCCAACAATCTCCAAAGAGCCCTGAGCATGCAATGGGCGTGTAAAGAATGCCGCAGAGGAAAAATCAGGGAATCAGATAGGCCATCTGATAAGAGAGCAAGACTTTACCTTCTTTTCAGCACGATTCTGCTGCACCGAGTCTATAGCAGGCCTAATCGATGACTATGGGCGAAGAAATCGAAGAATCGGGCAATTATTGACCGAGCAAGCTCGAAAATGGTGAAAAATCATCACCAAGCTGTTGGTTGGCGCAAAACAAGGTCAGCGCGATTTTTCTTAGAAATTAGGTGAGGATTGACCAATGCAGAGCTCATATTGTTAGAGCTAAGGGAAAGCTTGAAGAGGGACAGCATAATGAAAGAGGCGCCAGCTACATGCTCGAGTGGGGCAAAGGGGATGTCGTGAGAATTTGATCTAGGATTTTATTTTGTCAAGTCCGTGACATCCGAACTTTTCCACTGTCACGTGTATTATCCCGAATCGGATAATAATAGTAAATAAATCATTATTATATGACTCGGGCCGTTTTCGGGAAATCTGCTCACAACATTTCAAGGGATCCGGTACTCAATCGTGGTTCTCAGTTGTACGGCGTTGTTAACTGTTTAATGCGCATAACACAGACTGACGGTTTTGCAGGGGACGATAGCGCATCAGATTCGGTCCCTGTGAAAGCTACGATTGAATTCCGAGGTGTCCAGGTACGTGCTAGAGGATTTTCAAAACGATCTGACAGGTTAAATTCGCTGCAGATAACGTATACGTTCCCCGTGGGTGTCACGATGCTCTGGTGGTTTGCTCCGGCCAATGTTAACGCGGTGAGAAGAAATGGGACTCGAGCACGGGCTTTGAAGGACTCGGGCCATGAGATCCTGCCGCGATTCGCCCGGAACATCTAGCGGCTCGACGACTTTTGTTCTATGGCCATCCTTTGCAACAATTGGGTGTTGTGACGGGTATAGAATTGCGATGGGTATAGATGTATATGTTAATATCTATCCGACTCAGGAATATCACCAGCGAACTTTCTTCGAATTATGAATCCGTGACAGTCTCTTTATTTCACGAGTGACAGAATTTGTTATCCCACGAGTGAGACAATCATCGCTGGTCCCAATGTTCACACGAGCTCCGAGTCGTTTCGCTGCTCCTTCGACGAGGAAGATTGATTCACCATCCGTGAAGAGCAGTGTCACTCCCCAAAGCTCGGCGAGTCAAGTCCCGGGGAAGAATCACTTGCAATCTCCCTTGGATATAGATTTAAATAGTGAGGTTAGAAGTAGCAATGTAAAGGGTGAAGTTGAGCCAAAGAGGCTGCATCACACTGTGGCCTGTTTGGAAACACGAGTCGGGTGTATCTTCATTAAAATCCTTGTTCATCATTCAAATCAGAGAACAAGCAGAACCTTTTGTGCTACCAACGCAGCGGGACCGACGAGTTTGATGTGACAAAATCCGGCGACTCCAATCCGATAAACTCAAGGACCTGATTGACCGGCGCAACATGATGTGAGAACACCAATGGACTCAAGTCGGACAGGATTAGTAGACTCGAGGCGGACGGGATTGATAGACTCAAGACATACATTGATCACTATGAGGAACCATCTCCCATGATGCAGCTAGAAGCGAATAGTCTCTTCCTGTCATACCTCAGCATCTCTGAGTCTGAGGATGAAACTGATGGGGAGGTCACTGGCAATTGCCGAGCAGAGTCATGTCGACGCCAAAGGATATCAGGCTGAGCATTGGCTGACATGGAACCTATTTCAAGCACTCCGGGATTACTATCTTTCTACTAATACTAGAGGATGACTAGGGAGACTAGGGATTACTGTCGTTAATACAAGGGAGTGCTCGTCCACATCGACTCCGGCCTGCAGATGTAGAATCTCCGGCGCTCGTAGACCCTGGAATCCGGTTCTTTATAGTATTATCAGCCATCTTTCGTCAATTTATGAATTTGTGAGAGATGCGACAGTCACCCCTGATCCCAATTTTCATGCGGGCTCCGCCGCTGTATTGCTTTCAAGAGATCTAGTCACGCATCCGCGAGGATTATTCAAACATTCACACGTGCGCGCGTGCGTGCGGTGTATTCGGTGATCGTGGAGTGCAGAGGCGCTGTTGCGTAGATGCGTTGCCTGCGCGTAGCTCCCATGATTGGGTGTAGGACTCGCCCAATGAGGCGCCTGACTATATGTGTCGGTCACGTGCTGGGAGCATATCATGTCAGCAGCGCCGAGACTACTTAATCGATGACCGCCATGACGTTGATTGTACCAAGCACACCGGCATCTAGCAAAGGCCGTTACATTGTGCATTGTACCCGAGATTATTCTCCCGGACTATGGATTTCTCCGCTTCTTGCACGTGTAAGAATTCCCACCGAGGCTGTGCCCGAGATAAAGAGGCGCCGACCCCCTCTCGACCGCTGCTGCATATGGTTTCTCTAGTCAGTCATTTTATTCCAGTAAAACGCCTCCAGACCATGGACGACATGGTCATCGACAACACGCGGCTGACATTTGCCGAGATCTCACCATCGATACCACCGTTATTGACCCGGTTGCTTGGTGATTTCGTGGATTGGGCAAACGAGGAATGCTCCAGAGGAATATTCAGTTCGACCCCGCCCTTGCATAGAATCGCATCCATCATTGCTCACCTCGACTTTCATCCTTCCCCAGAGAAATGTCATCGAGGCTGCCAGCATAACGACGTCGTTCGCGGCTTTGTCCTGCCCCTTGTCCAAGGCGAGCTGACTTCATCAGATCTTTATCTCATTGGTCCATATGGCACATATACTGTAAAAGTATTATCTGGGGGAAGGTTAGGCAGAAAACACAAGGAAGGCGGAAACTTTGGCAGAAAATTCAAAAAAGGTGGAAACTTTGACTGTGAATTTAAAAAAGGCGGAAACTTTGACTGTGAATTCAAAAAAGGCGGAAACTTGGACTGCAAATTATGACATTATGGTGTTGGTGTGATTGATATTGGCAAGAAAAAGATTGAGATCAACAACAGCCACCAAACCTTAAACATTTTCAGACTCAGCCACCGGCAAAGAGTAAGGCACATGTCAATTAAATTTCAAGCTGAGTCACTCATCTTTCAAATTATTTCCAAGTCCCAAACCACCCGCCGATCGTCAATCAAAACTAGTCCAGAACCTTCCGCTGAATTGCTCTGGCGTGACTTTCCGCCAAACGGATCAGAAACACAACTTTCCGCGGAAATGGGTGCCGAATCACTTCCCGCGGATTTCACAAGGACTGAACCTTCCGCCGTTTTCAAACTTCACCCAAAGTTTCCGACTTTTTGAAAAATTCTCAACCTTCCGCAGATTGAATGATTTCGGAATACTTTTACACTATATAGCCCATAGGTCCAGAAGATGTATGGAAGTTCCAGAGGCTCCTGGTCACGTTGAACATAACCAAAATTAGTGATATTGTCAGAGCACTCGACAAGCTGCTGTCAAAACTGCCAGCTCATCAGATTCTATATCGTTCCCATGCTAGTTCTAGCAAGGATGCCTTTGACAGAATGTTGGCTCTTAGATGGCTATTCCTGGCTTGGAGGCGCTCAGATTCAGTTGACATTGGCAGGCTGTTGGTGGATCATTGGGAGGAGCCGTGGTTTTTGAGCTGTGGATGCTGTGCCACTATCCCAAAGTGGGTTGATCTGGCATCACAGCTTTACAATCCAATGGCTATTCTTGAAAGCTGTAGGTTCCTGGAGCTCTGTGAGAGCTGTATGTCGAGGTAAGTAATGCTTCAAAAGCGATGTGGCTGTACTAATCAACAAATTACAGGGTTTCAAGAATGCTTGAAATGCATCACGCGAAAGAAATCCAGGTGATCTGGAACTCACTTGGATCTCTCTATCAACCTCATAATTGGATCTCTGTAGCGTACTTTGGTGTTACCCGAAAGATACAACACTTCCCACAGCTGGTCTCATGATGGACTAGCCTGTGGTTTGTTCGTTGAGCAGGGTATACTTGTAGTGACCTTTTTACAGATGACGTAGAACAATATCAAGCAGTTGGATAATCACCTTGAGGTATGTCGGATATGTCGGACTATGTCGAGGTTGTCTCTTAGAGATAAGAGGGTCCCAATGATTCCACCAAGACTTGATCTGCCTTTGTTTGATTCACTATAGGGTGACCAGGACCCAGTGAACGACGTCTGCTGTTACACAGAGTCTTAAAGACAAAACAAGAAATGAGAGATTCTTAGGTCTCGTCGCTCCAATTGACAATGCTGATGCTGAAATAGTCTACTACAGGTGTTGACCTATAGTATACTATGCTGGACCTTGAAAAGAAACTGAACTTGCTCGCTGCTGGACTTGCTGACTAATCAACGCTGCTCACTGTGAGCGGCAATGACCAGACAGAAAACAGAAAACAGACTTACCTTAAGCCTGCTACTGTCTGCTGAACAATAAGATAAGAGAATAGGCAACCACTGTGGTCCCTACTGCACTTACTTTACTGTGGGTGAACCTTGCCACTTTCCTCTCTCTTGGGGGAAACCTGGGGATTGATTATTTCACTGTACTACTGGCTCCTTTTATACTAAATCTATGTCACAGTCACATGTGACCTCCCACGCCTATACTTAGCTACTCAGATCTAATCGTCCATCTGAATCTGGCTCTCAGATCCAATTGTACTGTGCCTGACTGTGGGAAAGCATTAGTAATCAGGTGAGGGTCTAGCAGTGCTTTCTTGCTTCCTTTTCCCCCCCTTTCCCATACTCCCACTTCAAATTACGTTGTCCATCAGCAATCTTGGCCTGTCTGATGGACTTTAATGATCTTGTATTGACATTATCTGTCATTTCCCTTGATCAGATAATGTTATAAGGTGTGTTAGCATGCTCTAGGATTTGGCAGGGGAATCTGTGCTGGGCGGCCTAGTAGTGACATGTAGTAACAGCCAGTGTGACATGTTTGGTCCTGTTGCAGATTTTATAATGAGCCAAACCAGTTCGTCCCTTCTGGTGAACTTTTTATAACAAACCAAACTTGCTATAAAAGGGGTGAGTTGGTTTGTTTCTTGCAGTGAACCATGTGGTCACCTGATGTTAACTGAGCCTGTTCATTGTTTTGCACTCAGACCTTATTTCCAGGGTGCCGTTGGTTTGCAAAGGTCTGATCTTTGATCGTGGTTCAATCACAGATCTTTATGATACATCAAATGATGTACTATTATGTCACTGCAATGTCATTATGATTCCGCAAATGTCATTTGGCAGTTGCGGATTGACTCGGCAGGTACCGCGGCGGCTCTGGCATGACTCGGAAGGTGCTATTCTGACTCGGCAGGTACTGCGGTAGTTCCGGCTTGACTCGGAATGACTTTGGTGGTTCCGGATTGACTCGGCAGGTGCTACAGCGGTCCCGGATTGACTCGGAAGGCAATGCAGTACCTTGTCAACACTTTTACCACGGTCTGACAGTTTTTATAGAGGCTGTGGTTGCCTTAGCTCTATAAATCCCATGGTCTGACAGTTATTATAGGCACATGCTCAGCTTGTCTCTAGTGCTAAGTCCCATTTTCACTGTACAATTAAGCTCCAGCCAACAACACTATTTCTGCTGAAACAACGTTTTAGCGGGACATTTCGCAGGGAACTTTAAATTGACTGTCCCCAGTCACAGCTGGTGCTTGGCTAGTGCAGTGAAAATCATTCTGTCATCCTTTCTGTGACTTGGAAGGTTAATGGTAGTATACGACAGGCTGGTGCCTCATTGGAGTTTGCTGAACATGAACTTCAATAGGTGTCATTGCTTCCATTCTTCTTCCAAGCACGTTGCAGTGGCATTTCGGTACGAGTCAAATGGAAGTTACCCCATATCGTGTCTAAAGATCTGCACTTTTTCCATTTTAGAGCTGGATCAATGCTTCTTGGGCTGATCTTTATTCAAGGGTTGTTCTTCCTATTGTTCGGCATATCAGCTGAATGAGTTGAACATCTATGAATGGTCGTTTCCATGCTACCATGGTGGCATTTCCATTCATTACTAGTCTCCTGTCATTTTAGCTTTTCCCTACCATTGTGTCGTATAAATGCTCTGGGTACTCTCGCTCATTCTCTAGGTGAGTCCCCATTTCTGCTCCTTTGTCTCCCTCAGCATAGCTGACACTCCTCAGCGATTGCTATGCTCAGTGACCTGTGGGGGTCGTCGTCTGTGCATGGCTTTCGTCAAGTTCTTGGTATGTCGCTTTCTGGAATTGTGGCTTCTGCAATCTGACTTTCTTTCTCTTGTCAGGTGTCGTTTCTGGGCTAGAGACGCTCTCTTGACTTGGGCAGTGGTCCATTCTGAGCAGAATCATACCCGTGCGTGTCTATCCCATCTGGCTCTGTCTTTACTGATATCTTGTTGTCCTCAGCTTATAGACATGACCATTACGACTGGTGCAGGTCCGCCTTGTGATACCCGAGCTGGCTATTCCCTTTCACTGACCCAGTCAAGTGCCAGTGTTTGTCGGGTAAGCTTGCTTTCTATTGTCGTTATCGTATTGCTGATCTGGTTTCTTTTCAGTGTATGGCCCTACCTGGTCGGAAATAATTCCAGCCTTATAGTACCTTCTGAAGTCGCTCCCCAGATAATCTGTTATCGTAGTTTACCAATTAATTTTCCTTTATGTTCAGAAAAATTAAGTTGGTTGTCCAATTAGCTCGGCATGTGGCTCCTTCCAAAAGGAAGTTAGGCGTCTGTTACAACATCCGGTAAGGCTTCTTTTGTACGGCAATGCTGGGTTCAAGTTGTTGAGAAGCGAGCTCCCCTTTCTCCACAACCTTTTCATGCCTCCCATTTTCATGCTTGGCGCAGCAGTACAATCCTTCATTATTGCTTCTAGCATGCTCAGAGCTCTGTCTTCCATTGCTTCTCTCCTTGGTCAGGAGGTTAGCGTAGATCAAATGACCTCTGTCCTTGCCATAATGGCTTGCAGTCTCGGTTTCTGGCTTCGCTGGTCTGTACCCTTTCGTTTCCTGACTTTTCGACTGTCCCTCATGAACTTTCCTGCAGTTACGATGATCCTGAGCATTTCTGGTCCTACTTGCTCAGTTTCTGGGTGCCTGCATTGGTGGCTGGTATGTCGTTTTTAGGGCTCGAGTCGTGATACTGACAACTGACTGCTGTAGCTGCAATAGAATGGTCTTTCGACGTCTTCTCGCTCCGTATTTTTGCCTTTCAGCTCTGCCTAGCATACCTCCTACTAGCTTGAGCCTGTCGTAACACAAATTGAACTGTATTCGTGTTATTTTAGTCTCTGCTTGTCTGAGTTTACCATCTCTGCTTGCCGATTATGAATAATTCGGCAGTCCTTGACATATGTCAGATGGTTACGTTGGACTGCACAAACTCCATTGATTGGCTTGCCTTCCAGAGGCAACTTAGCCCAGGGGACTCGAGCGTCAGTAGTACTTCCTGAACTGGTTCCACTGTCGTGGTTTCGAGTCTGCTGTGGTAAGGTTCTCTGTTTTTGCTTTGACCATACTTGCTTCCTCCTTTTGTTGACTATCTGCCCTACATTAATTCCTCTACTTCTCCTTCATTTTATAGTGCGAGGTTGTCCTATAATGATGCGCTGGGTCTTGTGGACCTGGCAGTGCCTTTGCCGTTGTCGTGATAAACTCCATCATTGCTCTCCTATTTATAGTTCCAGCTTCCCATCGGCTATATTGGCGGTCCGATGAAACAATCCGGTTGCGGCCCGTCATGACAGCTGACACAAGACCCGTGTCTCGCTTATCATGTCTTATCTCTACCAGCCCGGTTGATAAGGTCGTGTGTCCTTGCCGATCGGTCCGACAATCACATTACCTATTTGCTGAGCGGCCTGGCGGCTGTTTGTTGTTCTGGTTCCGAATATAAAATGAAGTCGTCTTTGATATTGTTCTGGCTATCTCCAGCCTGCCTTTTACACCATTCTCTACCATAAAACATTTCCTGCATTCAAGTCGCACAAGTAATACTCCCTCGATTCCTCTTCTTCATCTGCTGGCCTTTCGAGAAACAGCTTCTCTGTCCTGTCCTCTAGTAAAAGAGTGGACAGAAATCCTGTTCGATAGCACCAGTGGAGTCGTCGATGGTGGTCGTAGGCAATCGTTGACATAGGAAAGTTCTGTTTCCACCACTGAAGTGTTGTCCACAGAACCGTCCAGATCTCCATTATCGAATGACTGCTTGGCGAACTGGCTTTATCATATCCCAAAGTTCCTGGCTGTGGTCGCATTTCTGATAAACGGCATTGAATTTCCTCTGCTTTTGTCGTCCTATACATATGGCAAGCGATTAGATGGTGCGTCGGATAATCTGCAGTCAAGTCTCGAGGATTATGGTTGTCGTACTTTACGGCGACCACCAGAAAACCTCGATAGTAACTTTTAACAGAACCGACGATTCCATTACCATAATGCAGTGGAGTATAAACAGAATCGCCCTCCATGACTATATGGTGAACGTCAAGGATGGTGAATGGTGCTGGAAAGTCGATGTTTTCAGATACTAACATGCCTGAAGATGCAAAGGCATTCCTGGTGTCGTGTCGAGAGAGTACTGGTGAAAGCGAGACCGTACTTTCCCCCATGAAACTTTCGAGCCTAGATTCTCCTGGATTAAGCGTCAAGGGAGGAGGTAGTGGTTTACATGCGACCCTTTCGCTCAATTCCATGTTGTTCGTGTCGTCCTTTCGTTTTCCAACTTCCTTTAAGATTCTCCAGGTTCTCTCTGCGGTTTCCTTGGTCGACAACCAAGTACTATTTCGTGGATAGGTGATGACCGTCGTCAACACGTTTGCTGGACAACTCGTTTCGTCTAACAGTGGGAAATACTGTCCTCTTTCCCGTTGGTACGATCCTTGGTGAATAGGAAATCGACCAGACTGTCTTTCTGTGTTGGCGTATGGTTGGAGACGCCAGAAAGCCTTTTCTACTGCGAATGTGGGTGGTCGCTGAGGTTTGTTGTGCAGGTTGTCCTCCATATGCCTTTCGACTACTTCCAGCCTGTCGCTAGAGGTATATTCAAAAAGAAAGAAGGGACCTTCACCAGTGGGCCTGGCAGTGGGTCGAATAGTCCTGTTTCTGTTCCAAAGCAACATGGCGGTTGGGAGGAAAATGTGTGTCCCTCTGCCTTTATGCTTTATACAATTTAGAGTGCCGATGACGTTAATTGGACCTTGATATAATTGGTTAGAGATCTGTATCAGGCCCTAACTACTTTCTGAGGTCCATCCCTGATTGTCTAGGTCTGGTTCAGAAACAGAGGATCGTTCTTCACTGTCATTGACTAATTCTTCCCCTTCATCTGCCAGCATTTCCAAGTCGGGACTATGCCGGCTGATATAACGTATTACCCTGAATGCGGCAAAGTTACCTCGAATTCCGGTTCCATCCAGTTCTTTTAACATATACTTCCGCCATATGTTCTTCGAATGACTCCATATGGTCCCAAATATCGGGGTTCTGTCTTGAGATGGATAAAGGTAGATTCATATCGAGTATTGCGGACCAGAACCCGGTCGCCTTCCTCATATGATTCTTTGATAAGTCTGAGAGCATATCGCTTGTTAAACTGCTCTTTCGATCTCATCCTAGCCTTTTCCAGTGTGTTGGCAGCTTGTGCCAAATTTTCGGGGCATCGTTCAAGTTGCCTGATACGTAACTTCAATAATTTTGATGTCGTCATGCCTGATCGAAATCCATCAAGCATGAACATGGCTTTTGTCATGGAGTTCGCAGGGAACTTTGTTTCTGACCCCCTTTCCATCGCTGCTTCTTCCATGTCATTACTTTGTCCATCAGATTTCATTTCGCAGGGAACTTTAGCCTGACCCTTGCTTGTCATGAGTCTAGCTTCAAGTCCCTTGCTCATGAATATATTCCATAGCTGTCTCTTGTGTCGTCTGGATGATGTGGGAACATCTACCAAATCAACACTGATATTGTCCTTCTTATTCCTCCCTTTCTCTTCTCTTCTGATGTCGTTACTCTGTTTGGTTAGGTCCTTTCTGCAGGGAACTTTAGCTTGACTCCCGTTCACCGTGAGTCTAGCTTCAAGTCTCTTGCACATGATTATATCCCATATTTGACTTCTGTGCTGTCTGGTTGATGTGGAAACATCTACCAGGTTAACACTGAAACCATACTTCTTATTCCTACCTTTCTCTTCTCCCTTCTCTTCTGGCTCCATTATTAAAAAAAACATGATTAAAACTGGATTGTAAACAAGTCTGAATACAGTGTTACACATCTGTAGACAGTACTTGGTTGATTGACTAAGAAAAATTGTGATTTGGCTCGCTTTCGCGTGAGCATTACAGTAAACTTGATTAACTACTCTCTCTTCACTTCCTGCTTCAACAATTGGGGATACAAGAAGAATTCTGCATCAGTCGTTAACAGGATGTGATGATAAGAATGACATCAAGCTTACCAAACTGTGGCGCTTCGGCACCGTCTTCGAGGTGACTTGGTGATAGAATTGAAAAACTGGAAAAATGATGAAAGAAACAACCGCGGCTACCCTTGCTTGACCCAAAAATGACTTCAGGAAGTTCTGAAGCACATTCTGGGCACCTCAACTCCGGTCTTGGTACACTCTGGCCCAAAGTCTTTGTCCAAAGTGGTCAAAATGATCCACTGAGTCCAAATACCCATGCCTAAGTAACATACGAATGTCCTTGGGTCGCATTAGATGCTTCCCTCGGACCTTGCGAAGAGCGTTTGCGACGTTGAACAGGTGGAAATGGTCGAGGAGTTGGGCAGCATAGAAGAAGAATTCGTCTTCTTCTGGCAGCAGCAAGGGGTTCCGGGGCTTGTGACGCTCATGTTGGACTTTGTATCGTGTTGTTGGCGGCTGTTGGTGGAGGCACTCGATGTTGAAGCCTTGTAATTCCATCAAGACGTCCTTTTCAAGTATGCAGAAGAATGGACAATGATTCCTGAAGTAGTGCTTGAGCGCTACTTCCTGAGGAATCCGATTAAGGACGTTTTGGAACAGTGGAAGGCTGACAATGTGACTCGCCAAGCCAACAGTGCGATGAATGTCAGAACAAATTTGTCGACAGATATCCATGGTGTATACGTGAGGCGATTCCTGAATAAGTGTCGGCGAAGTAGCAATGTTTCGGAACATTTGTTGGGGGTGAGCTTCATGTTCGATGTAGACCTCGACCTACTCCTTCAAATCATGGACCATTCCGGCTATGTCGGTGTTCACTGGGACTTGATACTCCACCAGGTCATGTCTGGCCGGTGCTGGGATGCGGAAAGAACTTGGTTCATCGACCAGTGGGAGCTCGTCGACGAACACGGTCTCCTCCAATCGATTGCTGTCCAACATGTCGTAATATTCTGCTGCGTCTCTCTCCTGCATTTTCTGTAATTCCCTTGTTGATCTGTCCAATATATGGTAATCGTCGGCCTGCAGCCAAACTTGGTTCATCAGTCGTTTGATGATTCCGCAAGAGCGGACCAAATCTTCTGCGCCACGCTGAATCTCTCCTTTCTCCAGCTCAACTGATCTCCCTATGCGAAGACGATAGTTGTCCAACGGCGGTGGATATCGCGATAATGATGATTTCTTTGAAACAATGACCTTACGAACAAGGCCATTGCCACTGAGAGGGTGTCTGGGTCCCGGAAGCGAGTCGGGGTTGGCTTGTTCGACGATGGCTTCTGCGCTGGGCATCATGATGTTCTTCATCGCTGAAAGGCCATGATCGTGGTACCCAAGCGGATCACGCACTGCTGAGGGATGATGGATGTATTCGGATGCCTCTTGTACTGCTGGGGTGAGTCAATTGTCAGGGAATTCGGCTCTGCCTTGCGACATGTGGTGAAGGTAGTACATTTCCAAGTATACTCTTTCACCTTCGACGACATACTGCTGTTCTGGGTCGGCTAGGTTGAACGGGGACTGAGGTCGATCTCTTCCTTGCGTGATGGCCAAGTCGTCGCTCCTGGAACTAGGGCATTCGTCTGCTGGAGTAAGGTAATTGTCGTCAGGGTCCATGTCATCATCAGTGGCATTCGATGAGGGCGGGCTGGATCCAACTACGCCGATGGTACTTCGAGGGGATAAACTTGAACGCGAAACAAGGTCGGCTGCGATACCGAAGTCAGCTTTCCAACTTTGAAAATCGTCGATAAAAAACTCACGAATGAAGTCAGCGTCATTCGATTCAGCACTGTCTGTCCTTGTCTCATCTCTATTGTCCTCTTCACTACTCATTTCGTCTCCTCCATCATCTCCGTCTTCCTTGACAACTCTCCAAGTCTCTGCTGGCTGCTGGTACGTTTCAAAGTTTACCGTTCCGTTTGCCCTGCCTGGTGACACGGTCTGAAGGTGTGGCGACGAATTTGGTGTACTTGGCTCTTTTTGGACGCGGCTGCTGTTGCTGAAGAGGTGGCGTCCTGCTTGCCTCTCCTGCTGGTGAAAATCCAGTATGCCGGTAAACTGGGCTGTTGGTGTGAAACGACCTGGTGCCATACGTACTCCTGAGATTGCTGAACCAGTCATTGTCGCGACTGATGCTCCCAAGACCATGTTGTCGCTTGACGATGAGCTCGCCCAATCGTCAGGTCCATCGAGTTGACTTGCTCTTCATTTAAGTGGCGGCAACGGTGGTTTCAGTGGTCGCGGTATGTCTGCAGGGTCTTCAGTAATCACTGTGTTGACTGAGATCACTGAAGATTGTTCACGGAGCGATCGAAAGGGGTCTGGCGACAAGGTCTGCCAGATTGACGGGTACTCGACGTAAACAGCTGGAGACGATGCTCGAGCCGGAACGGGTTCGGTTTTTGCCTTGGTTGAATTCAGGGTTATTGGAAAAACTTCATCTGTGGCGTAAAGGTTTCCTGTGTTGACTGGTGACTGTTGTCGTGCTGATACGGCTCCAGCTTCCGTTTCGATATCCATGGCAATCCTTCGAACGACTGTAGGACCTGTATTTGACATGAGAAACACAATAATGCAGTTTCGTGAATACTCACCATGGTCCGAGTGTTCAAATTCTTCTTCATCCATGTATTCCAACTCTTCGAGCTCTCCCTCTTCTAATTCTCTAGTTTCTCGAGCCCTAAGATAAGGCGTCGTTGGCGGATCATAGTCTCTTCGATACCTTTCGGCTTTTGGTAATTCTGGTCGCTTGGTGCTAAGCGACGTCGCAGGTGGTTCCAGGGACGAATTGGACCTGGTCCTTTGCTGTAGTAAGGTTCCCTGGTTGCCCAGTGTAATTTCTAGTGCCTGATGAGACATATCCGTATTGCAAGTGAAACATTCATGCTCACCTGAATTCACCGCATTTCCCGCAGTTTCTCCGAGCCCCTTCGCTTTGCTTTTCTGTTCCATTTCCCCGTCATACGTCCTTGCAGATCCGTAAGAAGCTCTTCAACGACGAACTGTTAGTTTGGTGGCGTCTCCAATGCCTGACAGCATGTCGACTTCCCCTTCGATGATGGTGGTATCGCCAAAAGGTTCTACTGCAGCTGGATGGGCCTTTGGAGCGATTACAGGAGAAACGATGACCTGCTGGCCAAACAGTAGACCAAACATGACCTCCTCATCGTCAGCTGGTGGTTCACTTGTTAACGTGGCGTCAATGCTGTATGGGCCATACCGAGTAATCTTGGCTCGGAATCCTGGTGTAAGGACTGTTGGGGTTGCTCGTGCGCTCAGATTGTACTGCACAATTTTCCCCATTGAATTCCATTCTCCTTCTATTGTCTCCGCTGCTCGTTTTCGTGACGACGGAAGTCTGTCGACAATCACGGTACCGGCTGGAAGAAGGGCGAGGACATCCTCGGCATAATACATGCCTGGACTCGAGGGTGTATCAGTGGGCTTAGCATGATAGATGATCTGGCTGGCGTCAGGCACGTGGAGCGAGAAAACTTGGCGGCGATTCGGTGGGTCGACAAGGAGAAACGAGCCTGGTGGCGCTCCCTGCAAGACTCTCTGGTCCTTGGGTCAATATCCGAGTCCTGCCCAGTCTGGCTGCAGTGTCGGCGCTAGACGGTACAGAATCTCACAGGCCCACTGGAATTCTCGTTCCAAAAAGTTTGGTGCTCTGGTCTCATCGTCTGGTACGGCTTCCATTGTGAGACGAATGAGGGTGTCAAGATGGGCTACCGGCTTTGTTACTCGAATGCGCTCTCTCGGGTCTTGCATCGCGTCGACGCCGTGAAGGTGGATGAAGACAGAGGCCAAGCAAATGAATGCTGCTCTTTCTTCACCTGAAAGGTGCTGGTAAAATATCGGAGCACCATTGGATTGGCTCGCATTGCTTGCCGGCTATGCGTTTCGCGTTGGGAGGTCTCGGAAACCATCATGGTCAGACGGATGAGTTTGGAGACGAGCACTGGCATATGGTTTGGACCAGGCTGAACAATGACAGGTCCAATCGCTTTTTCCTGATAATTCTGGATCATTAGGACCGTGTCCTTCCTCAGAATTCGTCGCTGTCGTTTCTCGAATCCTCGCATGAGATGGTGAAGTCAGACGACGTCGGCGACGAGCTGGACTTTGGGAATGGAAGCGACCTGGCATGAATTCGGTGCGAGTGACGGAGCCACCGTCGACCTGGTGTCTCGGACGTCGACTGGTTGCATGAATTCGAAAACTTTGCTGCTGCCCATGAAGATATCAGCGTCGGCGTCATTGATTTGCTCGAGAAGACAATCCTGGAGTACAGGATACAGAGAATGTCTGGGCAAAATAAGTCTCCCTGCATTATTCAGTTTATTGTCCAATAAATTGTCGATTATGGACTCACGAATTCCATTGATGGGCATCCCGAATAGCAAGACGAACCCAAAAACTCCTTCTCCTACAATTCCCATCGTGTAGCTGCGGTTGAGTAAGGTGGCACCAAATATGAGCGTATGCTTGGCTGGGGCTTCAGGCTGTGCCAGACCAAAGGGGCTGGATGCGACGAGCGAATGCATTACAAGCTCTCCTTTAGCAAGGTCTCCTGTCCTGATCGTTCGGAATGCTGGTTCGTATAAGGCTCCTTCCCTGGTGAAAGGACTCCTTGTGATGCTGCGCGCGACGCGATGAACGGGGCTGAGCCAGAAGCCTTCTGGCTGCTGCTCCCCAGCAGGCAACCAGAATGCTGAGCGATAGAATATGTCGACCTTGTGCCTGTCGCTGGTGAGCTCAACACCGAGTGGGGGCTTGGAGGCGGATGGCGGTGACGGTTGATTGGCAGCACTGCCATGCGGCGTTTCGGACATTAGATCCGAGCTTGTCGGGTTGATTAATTTCGTTTCGTAGGTCTTCTCGTCGCTCGAGGATACGCTTGAATTTATCGTTGACGTTGAAGCAAGCAGAGCTCAGCGTCGGGTCTCTAGATTTGACTCTGCCTGAGCTTGTTCGCTAGCTGTCATTTTCCGTAGTCCGAGCTTAAACCCTCGAGGCCACAGCACGCAAGGGCCCAAATCTTCAGATGAGACTCGGTGAGCTAATCCAGATCCACCAATCTCTTTATTAGGTCTAATCTGGATCGCTTCAGGTCCCTCTGTGGCTTCTAACTTGGTGGAAGGATGTGCTTCTGCCAAATTCTGAAAGTTAGCTCTTGTAACGGAAGCTTCTTTAAATTCCGTACGGAATTTTATTGGTAGAGTGTCCGTCTTTGTAGGAACTTCCACAATTGATTCCCTACTGTGGATCTCCTTCGTCTCTGCCGATTTCGTAGTCTCTTCCATCTGGAAGCCTGGGTTCAGCTTTCCTTCATGCTTGGCGATTATTAGCTGATATCCTTGAGCTCTGATCAGTGCCTCAAACTGTGCTAACTGTAGCCAATATTTTTTGAGATCCTTTAGTACCTTGAGGAAGTGGTGGCTTGCAATTGGAGCAGCAGGAATAATCTGTGGCGCTATTTGCTCTAGTCCCTTGAAATAGCTTTCAGGGTCCGAGTCTTTGTCACTGAACTGTGCATCGGGTGTGCTTTCTGAGTCAAATAGGTTAACTCCGGTGAGTCTTCTCTTGCACTGAGTCAATCGAGACTCTTTTTGATCACTATCAAGATCTCTGATGTCTAACTCTAGCACCGCCGTACCTGGCTGCGCTCGACTTGAAATTTGGCATTGACTTCCACTTGCACAGTTCCTTGACCTAATTATGCTCAGTGTACTGGTGTCGCATGAGTCGTTTGTACTGTTATCCATCTGAAATCCTCGACTCATTTCTGTCTGTAGCGCTGACACGTGTCTCCACAGTGTGTTGACTTGTCCTGTCAGATCATCGTAGAACCTTACGATCTTCTGGCGCAGCTCGGCAGTCAGATCGGGATCTTTAGTGGCGTTAGACAGGATTTTGTTCATGTCCTCGCTTGGACTTTTGATGGTTCCTGGTAATGATTGGGTATGCAATCCAGCAAGCTTGAACCCTTGCATTTGCGCCCATTCATTAATCTCCGCAGTCAATCTCTCGATCTCCTGCTGTCTGATTGTGACTGACACTGCCCAGGAAGTGCTTAAAATCCCTGGTGCTGCCCAGATTCCATCCGCAACTCCTTCGAAGTTTCCGTTATGCTGTTTGGCTATTTCGCTTTGTTTCTCTTTGTCCATTCTGAGTCCTCCATCAACTTTAGATGTGCTTTGATTTACCAATCTTGGCAGGTCTATCATGAAGACAGGACTCGGTACAGTGCAGCCATCAGCAAGACTTGTTGCGGCGATACTGACTTCTGGCTTGGTTACCGTGACAGTGCGAATGACACATCGCCTTGTCTGGTTGATCCAATTGCTTCCCAAAGTCACTTCGCATTCTCCTTTGCTAGTGGGCACAATTAGCGCTGCAATTGTGACCGTCTCATCCTGGTAAGTGGTTCGAATCTGGATGTACTCGCCTGTGGTGCTGAACTCTGCACTACACAGTCTTTCCTCTCCTCTCGTTCTTTTTACCAAGGCTTGCGAAATGGTCGAAAATGTATCTTCAGGCTGCAGAATGGCCATTACTGCTTCTTCTTTGGTAAGCTGAGCCTTGATTTTGAGAACAACCTGTTTGGTTTTTGACTGAACCAACAGATTCTTCAAATTATTTAATGACTCTACCCCTACATCCATCCAATCTTTTCCAATGGCGACATCATTTTCCATGTCATCGACCAAGGTCATATTTAACTCGTAAGTCCGGCCGCAGAATCCAATTTGAACTCCATTGAATTCTATACCTTCTTCTAGATTGTTGATTTCACCTGGCTCCCATCCAGTCAATTGACATGCTGCAGAGCGACGCAACATATTTCTTGACATAGAAGGTACAACTATTGCAGTAAAACGTGACTCCTTGCTGATTTTGCAATCAACCTTTACCAGGTGTGGTGCAATTGTCTGTGGCACCTTTTCTGGTTCTCCCTTGGGCTCATTGAGTGTTAGACCTTCGAATTGGTCTATATCATCAATTTCTTCAAGTATCTCAGTGACTGTAGTGGGCTGAACTGATTCAGGGTCACTTGGTAGTTGTCTAGGGACTAGCCTAGGTTCCATATAATTTTCCTTTTTATCTCTAATGAAATCTGCATTATCATTATTCTTCTGAGTGTCGATAACTTTGGCAGAAAGAACATGATCAGTGCCTGGCTTGCTTGATAAAATAATTGTGGCATTTCTCTCTGCAAGTCTATTGACCCTGAGTAAATGCCCCAATCTTTGGTCTGCCATTGCAATTTCCTTTCCAAGGATTTCTTCAAGCTTATCTCCCCATAGTCTCCCAACTAAATAGGCAGTACAGCCATCATATACATAGGACGGCCGTCCTTGCATACGTTTGAAGCCTCCCTTGGTTTGTTGTGAGATAAAGTCCATCTTGACTGATTGGCTGTCAATCATGACGTCCACTCCTGTCAAGAATTTGATTGACTGGTTCATCATTTCTTCATGGAACTCCTCGGCGATTACTAGTCCAAATCGGCCTTCAGGGATCAGATAGATCTCATCATCTTGATAGATTCCAAAATAGTGCCTTTCGTCCCAGAAGATCAGGGGCGGCTCTATTTTAGTTGTATCGGCATACCCATTTTCAGACAAGGCTGGTGCTTCACCGGTGATCTGAGTACGTGCCATGGCAGTTTCTACAAGATCATCCCAACATTCGGTTACCCATGATTTCTTTCCCATCCACTGTGCAATTTTGTCATGCAATGGTGGTTCAGAGTTGTCATATACTTCCGGCTTGGGCCTCCATTTGAATTCCAATTCTCCAGTTTCAGCGTTATAGGTTTCCTTCCCTTCTTGTGCAAGATCTTGCATAGTCCTATTACTGGCTTCATCAATTTCTGCAAGGAATGTGCTCAATGCAGGAGCCTGTGAATTGATTGTCCTTACAACTGAATCTGCAAGGTACAATCCATTGATGCGCCGCACTAGGTTCCCATTGAGATATCTGAGTCTTCCAAGATCATCCCTTGTGACCAATCCTTCCATGACCAAGTCATTAACTCGCTGACAATTTCGCAGCATGTGACCACCTAGTCCACAACCGAAACAGCCCTCCTCTTGGAAGCTCTGCATTGTGGCTGGGGCTCCTTGGTAACCATTTCCAGCTACTGGGATAAGGTTAGGTCCGGTCAATGGTGGTCCAGTCTGTACAGATTGCACAGCAGGTGTTTGCTGGGCTACTTGCATAGTCTGGTATTGTCATGGTCCCCCTCCATTGAACATGTTACGTCGTGCCTGTTGAGGTACTTCGTTTGGATTAGGAGGCTGTTTGACTATTCTTGCAATGACTGGGTTGATCAGATAGGCCTGCATGTACAGTCCTTGGTACCTTGCATCTGTTATCTCCATTGTTCTCATCTTGTCAATGAGTGCATCAAGTTCTGCAGCATCAGGGACTCTCTTGTTGGATTTAGACTTGCTAGAGGCTGTATCAGGTACTGAATCAGACCTGGTTCTGCCCCTAGTAGCCTTCTGATCTTCTTCTGCAAGACGTTCCTTGACTAGTCGTTCAACTAAGTCAGCAATGTCAGTTGCATCCATCTTGTGAGATTTCTTTGAGTCAGAAGCTGACTTACCCTTTCTGTCGTCCTCATCTCTTGCAGAGTCATAAGTTTTATGGTTCTTTCTGGAGTGTCGAGATGACTTGTTGTGTTTTGAGTCATCCTCTTCATCTTCAGATTCGTCATAAGTCTTATGAGGCTTCTTTGAATGATGAGAAGACTTACTGGGATCTTCTCTATCAGAGTTGTTATCCTCATCTCGTCTGGATTTGGAGTGCTTTCTCTTGGTCGACTTCTTCTTCCCTTCTCTGATATGACATTTATTCTGACGCCCATCATTACTATCCTCCTCATCTGAATCCTCTGTATCACTCTCATCTCCAGGTGCCTGTTCAGATCCAGAATCATCAGAATCAGAATCATAATCATAATCCCGATCCCTTTGTGATTTAGACTGGTGCTTCCTAGACGTCAATGTGTCTTCCAGTTCGTCACAGTAACTGTGTCTGTTGAACTGGTTCTCAATCATCTTGTCAATGGCTGCAATAGGAATGGGATCTTTAAGTGTAGCACCCCTATTCTGGTTGATGTATCTTTCTTCTAGTTTCTCCCTGAGACCCCTCTTGATCCCTCGGAAGAAGTGTCCATCTCGGTGGCGAATGGTGAGCATATCTTTCATGACCAACCAGCCAGCAATAGTGTGAAACTCGATACTGTATCGTTTGTAGGTGGCTAGGTCAGACATATCTTTCTTTGCCCATTTGTCTGTGAGAAGGACTAGATCTTTGAGTGCATATCGAGTGTCGACCCTTTCTGCATCATAGTAATGCAAAAGGTCTTTCTCGAGTTCGTCCCAGTCCTTGTTGATGTAGTTTGAGTTGGACTCGATGAACTTTCCGACTCTGCTGCTAACATAGTCAAGAAGTTTCTCACACTTCTCTTGTTCGGAGGTGACATTATATGCTCGACACAGTTGAACATATTGTTTAAGGAACTTTCGAACATAAGCATAGTCTCCTCTGAACTTCTTGGGTGCACCTTTGTTAGGAGGCAAGGGCATCATTTCTGGTGTGCGATCATGATAGCCTCCACGACTGCGAGATCTTTGTCTGCGTCGAGTGGTTGCCTCATCATCAATGTCGGAACTGATCTTTACTGGATGGTTGCGGAAGTTAGGTGAGTGTGTGAGATCAGAGTCACTAGTCTGAAGATCAGACAGTGTCTCGGCAGGAGAGTTGTAGTGGACAGCAGTTGAGGACTTGAGCCTGACATTCAGTGGATTGTCTGGCTCAGACTCGTATGCTGTTGGGTAGGGTTGAACATGACGTGTCTTACCATACGAGGTAGACATACCTTGATTACTTGTACCAATGTCATCAACAGGGGTAGTGAATGACATGATACTTGATGTTACTTGTTGAACCTTGTTGTGTCAGGTGATGACCAAGCTAGGTGATGATGTGATATGTGACTGTGACTGATCACTTGATGTGACAGGCCCGGTCAAAATTTCGAAGTCTTTTGTGTCGGAGAAAATTTCACGATAGCTTCGCCCTATAAACAATAAAGGGTAAGAAGCTGGAAAAATTTTGCAATAGCTTCGCTGTACAAACGATAAGGATGTGAAGCTGAGAAAATTTCGCAATAGCTCCGCCGTACAGACTGATATGGTGGGACTGATGAAAAATTTCGCGATAGCTCCGCCGTCTGGAACTAATTGGTGGTGTGGAGAAAGGTGATTGGTGAACTGGCAATAGGTCTGCATCAAATGAAAGCTCCCTCGTGGTGGGCTCCAGAAATGTAGCGTACTTTGGTGTTACCCGAAAGATACAACACTTCCCACAGCTGGTCTCACGATGGACTAGCCTGTGGTTTGTTCGTTGAGCAGGGTATACTTGTAGTGACCTTTTTACAGATGATGTAGAACAATATCAAGCAGTTGGATAATCACCTTGAGGTATGTCGGATATGTCGGACTATGTCGAGGTTGTCTCTTAGAGATAAGAGGGTCCCAATGATTCCACCAAGACTTGATCTGCCTTTGTTTGATTCACTATAGGGTGACCAGGACCCAGTGAACGACGTCTGCTGTTACACAGAGTCTTAAAGACAAAACAAGAAATGAGAGATTCTTAGGTCTCATCGCTCCAATTGACAATGCTGATGCTGAAATAGTCTACTACAGGTGTTGACCTATAGTATACTATGCTGGACCTTGAAAAGAAACTGAACTTGCTCGCTGCTGGACTTGCTGACTAATCAACACTGCTCACTGTGAGCGGCAATGACCAGACAGAAAACAGAAAACAGACTTACCTTAAGCCTGCTACTGTCTGCTGAACAATAAGATAAGAGAATAGGCAACCACTGTGGTCCCTACTGCACTTACTTTACTGTGGGTGAACCTTGCCACTTTCCTCTCTCTTGGGGGAAACCTGGGGATTGATTATTTCACTGTACTACTGGCTCCTTTTATACTAAATCTATGTCACAGTCACATGTGACCTCCCACGCCTATACTTAGCTACTCAGATCTAATCGTCCATCTGAATCTGGCTCTCAGATCCAATTGTACTGTGCCTGACTGTGGGAAAGCATTAGTAATCAGGTGAGGGTCTAGCAGTGCTTTCTTGCTTCCTTTTCCCCCCCTTTCCCATACTCCCACTTCAAATTACGTTGTCCATCAGCAATCTTGGCCTGTCTGATGGACTTTAATGATCTTGTATTGACATTATCTGTCATTTCCCTTGATCAGATAATGTTATAAGGTGTGTTAGCATGCTCTAGGATTTGGCAGGGGAATCTGTGCTGGGCGGCCTAGTAGTGACATGTAGTAACAGCCAGTGTGACATGTTTGGTCCTGTTGCAGATTTTATAATGAGCCAAACCAGTTCGTCCCTTCTGGTGAACTTTTTATAACAAACCAAACTTGCTATAAAAGGGGTGAGTTGGTTTGTTTCTTGCAGTGAACCATGTGGTCACCTGATGTTAACTGAGCCTGTTCATTGTTTTGCACTCAGACCTTATTTCCAGGGTGCCGTTGGTTTGCAAAGGTCTGATCTTTGATCGTGGTTCAATCACAGATCTTTATGATACATCAAATGATGTACTATTATGTCACTGCAATGTCATTATGATTCCGCAAATGTCATTTGGCAGTTGCGGATTGACTCGGCAGGTACCGCGGCGGCTCTGGCATGACTCGGAAGGTGCTATTCTGACTCGGCAGGTACTGCGGTAGTTCCGGCTTGACTCGGAATGACTTTGGCGGTTCCGGATTGACTCGGCAGGTGCTACAGCGGTCCCGGATTGACTCGGAAGGCAATGCAGTACCTTGTCAACACTTTTACCACGGTCTGACAGTTTTTATAGAGGCTGTGGTTGCCTTAGCTCTATAAATCCCACGGTCTGACAGTTATTATAGGCGCACGCTCAGCTTGTCTCTAGCGCTAAGTCCCATTTTCACTGTACAATTAAGCTCCAGCCAACAACACTATTTCTGCTGAAACAACGTTTTAGCAGGACATCTCCAAAACTCCCAGTAGTCTTCCCATCTGGCTTTGTTGCTGTCCATGACGACTCAGGGCTCCTTGACTGATTTGGTCATGCAAGCCCATCTTGCAAGCGACTACTTTTCCTGGGATGATGCGGATGAGCTGTGGCTTCGAGATAGAACCCTGTTCCCCATGTTCCGAGGGAGCTGTCATTTGGAGTCTTTTCCGAAACCTTGGCGGCCTTTCATTCATCGACTCGATGATCCTCAGTGGCAAAATTTGATTCAAGCCACAAAAACAACATCTCGCACACCCCAAAACAAAAGATTATTGCAAGAAGAGGATTTCGGTCTTCGGTTATGTGCAGCGTTCTGGATTTCGCGCAGTGGAACATTGAATACAGTGGAGATGGTGTTGGCAAGTATCCGAATTGCTGTTTAAGGTATTCCCCCCTTTGGCTCCCGAGAATGTGACTATATCGGGCGGCTTCGAACACCGAGATTCGAGCGAAATCGGGAACTGTGCTTTCTATTATCATCTGTCCCTCAAATTCTACCAACGCAGATCACTTTTCATTGCCCTCATGCCTGGTTGAATGGTCGTCGCATCCTCATCGAGACTATCAGCTCCAGAATGGGGACCACAATGTTGACATTCAGCTGCGGTTTCGCTTTGGTATGCCGATGCACATGTTTCTAGGCTGAGACTAATATATTTACAGGGATTGCTTCATTGGTTTCACCACAACGCTGCCACCTGGTTTGAGAACCTTGACACGAGCTACAAAGATCTCATCCTAGAGATCCAAATGCAAGAAAAGTCGACAATCTCACTCATGACCAAATATATCGCCTGGAAGCCTCGGATCCTGAGATATCTGCGATCCCTTCCCCCGGTTTGTCCCATTATTTCGTCTTCATTCGGCGACAAATACGCATTGACAGGATTTCTTTGATTTGACCGAAATGCATAACATGATCCGGCTGGACCTGTTTACAATCTGCGCTCAGATGCTGGTCATCTTCCAAGACAAGAAGATGTACCACGACTTCATTCACATCTCTCCTGCGGAAGCGCGACCTTCGCTCAATCTTCTTCAGCAGGTTTGTCTCATGCTTTCGGGGAGTAATGAATGCTTGATGAAGAACACCTAGTTTCTCGACTTTGACGAGCTTCCTCAGCACATCAGATCCCAGTTTACTGCGGCTCTGATTCGCCTTTCACAGCAGTCAGGCCTCTATCCCGATTGTCTGGCCCTCACTGGGCTCCAGCGAACTGGGGTTCACAGGGCCGCGGGGGGTGCCTTTGGTGATGTCTGGCGAGGTATGCTTCGTGGCCAAGTGGTATCGGTCAAAGTCGCCCGCGTATTCAATACAGAAGTCAATGTACTTTTAAAGGTACTTTCTTCCCCTCGAGAATATCAGAAACAACTGATTTTCCTTCAGGCCTTTTGTCGCGAAGTGCTCGTATGGAGTCAACTTTCGCATCCAAACGTCCTTCCTCTCTATGGTATCTATTATCTTGACGCTGGAGACGCAGCGCCGGTCTGTATGGTTTCGCCCTGGATGGAACATGGTAATATCACCGAGTTTCTGACGAAGGATGCCGCGGAGACTATCAACCGATTTAGTCTGGTTTGTGGTTTAGACATCATCCCATTTTCGCGCTGACTGACAGCGGTGTGGCAGGCCCTGGATATTGCTCGCGGTATCAAGTATCTGCATGAGCAAAGTATTGTTCATGGTGATTTGAAAGGTGTAAGCCATGTCCAGTTTCAATATTTCCCTATGTCTAATGTCTCCGCAGCTGAATATCCTCGTGACACCTGCCTTGAGAGCGTGCATCATGGATTTTGGAGTTGCTTCCATTGCTGAGTCCAAAGTCTTGGACTGGACCTCAATTTACTCACCAGTGGGATAGAGGCCAACCATTCCGGTGGCAGATATGAGTCCCCCTCTTCCTGTGCTTGGTACTGTAGTGCTAGATCGTAAAGCAGATACCATTTATGGGACCTAGCAATCAATTCTGTAACAATCCTTGAGTTCAATTTTTTGTTACCAGGTACCTGGCCCAAAAGGTCCCAATGCCACCATTTTGTCCCTCATAACATAAATAGCCGAGGACCTACTTTTTTGCTTTCTCTTGCTGGCCATTGTTCAGAAAGATCCTCATCAATTTGGATTGATATGGAATTGCATGACAAGCAATTAATCACATTTTTCACTCAATTCTGTCATCCATTAAGAGGAAACAAATTAACAAAATCATGGTGTGACCAGTTGGAGAAGTATGCTTCTTGGCCCAGTCAGGTCCCTGTAGACATTAACCACCAAACACCGGCCTGTGGTTTCCGGAGGGCCATCGTTATTCAATAAAATCTGATTGTTAGCTTCCCAGGGAAAAGTTACACCTGATGGGAACAATAGTATACCAATATCATGACTGGTACTAGATGTATGATACTAGAGACTAGGAAGACCATGAAAAAATGCAGGGTTACTTGTGGCGAAGGGCTTGTCAGTGCGAGTTACTGTGTGGGAGAATGCCGAGAATGATAGCTCCTTTAGGCTCTTTGATGATCCCATCCTGAAACTGGTCCGTCCCAACAAACGAGCCCCATAAATGGGACTCTAATCAAATAGTGGCGGGACGGCGAGATGGCAAGCACCAGAGATACTCAATGGTCAAAGCGGCAACACCTGTCGCAGCGACATTTATGCTTACGGTTGTGTTTGTTATGAAGTGGAAATTCTTCAGCTCGACATTTCCCAGACTGACTGGACCCTTTCAGATATTTACAGGACAAGTTCCATTCCACGAGATCACTCGCGAGATAACAGTGTCACTTAATGTCCTGCGAGGTGTTCGTCCAACACGGCCATCATTGACCGAGCTCAACAATGCTATGTGGCAATGTATGGAGGAATGCTGGAAGCAAATCAAGGAGGAGCGCCCAACAGCAACTGACCTCGTCAACAGACTCTGCACAATGCCAGAGCTTCTTGGAGTGGCACTCCCGGAATCTCATTGGGATGAAACCTTTCCTCGGTCACTTCGCTCGTCTCTTCACGACAATCCCTTGCTCCCCTCGGTAGAAGAGCTTCAGCAGAGTCTCAAAGATTGAGGGTTGATCATTGTGATAGTGACTTTTTCTCTTCTGAACCTGATTTTGCTTCGTACTATTTAGATTGGATGTTCCATTTTGGTGTTATGAGTCCACGTGAGTGTTTGTTGGGCCAGGCCGCCAGGGTCCAGGGAGAGACCATTTTATGATGATGATAGATCCTAATGCGGATATGGCACATGACCGATTTCTCATCTGCCACCGGCTTAAACTTTTGCGGTATCTACTTGCTTTGCACTGCGAAATTGATCTTCCTGCTCAAATTACCTTTGATAAGAACTGACATGAATATCTGGCAACAGGCGCAGAATCTGACTTACATACCAGCACTCAAATTGAATTTCTGACGCCTTGCACAACACTGTCATCGCACTGTGGCAGGTTTGCGCTGATGTGAAGGTTATGACCGAAACCTTCCACTTGGAGCTGAGTGTGAACAAGGAATAGAAGATATAGCTGCCAAGGATAGCATTGATTGAACGACTATCTAGAGAAATACAACTGGTCTTTTATACTAGAAAGTACGGAATGGTTCCGAGGAGCTGTGTAAGGATAATGATACCATAGAGAGTATGTAAGGGAAGCATAAGTAGTGTGGGTCAAGGAGTATTCAAGTGAGAGTGGGTCAAGGGGGTACTTGAGTGAGAGTATGATGGATGGAATGAAATATGGAATGACAGACAGAAGGAGTCTGAACACAGCCACTTGGTGTTAGCCGAGGAGTGACCGTGACAGCTGAACTCAGGAGTCGAGATGTTGACCAGCCGCACTTTACGAGTCTCGTTTATGGGGCTAAGGAGACCTAGCTTACTTCGTTAAGTAAGGTGACAACAGGACCAGGGGCAATCAAGGGCAACTTTCGCTCATTCGGACAAAGATCTGAGATAATGTGAACAAATGAAACAAGTACAGTATATTCGTCAATGGACTTGCTTGATTGCCACCAGGTCTGGAGCTTGTGAGGGCGAATATGCGGTTGCAGACAGAAAACTTAGTCTTTTATGATTTTAATCGATGTGATTGGGCTCTTAGACTCACTGATGTTTCGTTGCCATTGTATCCTCACAGTCAGTCATCCAGCCTATGATTTCGACATCTATATAGTCCATGAAATCGTGACGGCCTGTTCTGCGAACGTGATGAGAAAGCCAATGGGAATTTTTGATTTGTGTATGAATACAGTGACTCGAATCACAGATGGATTTCTGTGATGCATGGGAGAGCTTGAGATGCAGACTAGTGAAAGTTCCATGGTTCACCAGAGGAGAAACATCACCGCGAGTGGTCTGAACAATCACAATCATCCAAAAACGGACAAGAACATCATGGTATTCAGTTGAGTCGGGGGCCTGATTCCTCTCTCGCTCTCCGAAGGACTCACCAAAGCATTGTGATGCCATCCACCATCTCCCAGTCTCACAGTTGATCATCTTGGGTTTCCAGGATTGAAAGATAGTAGTATTTATTATTAATCTGTATGGCTGCATCCAGTGATCTTCCATTCATTGATCTTAAACTGGGACAAAGATGTGATATGGGAATCAATGTCATTCTCTGTTCTATGTCGTCCTTAATAATATTAATACATGATGGCCTGACTCCAACAGCAAGCTGGAGTCGTTCTGTCTAACTTGGCCTGAGAGTTTACATTCAAGTTGAACAGCAGTCGCTCAGTAATAGAAGAATGTTTGTGAATCAGAGAATTGCAATACCAAAGATACATTATAACGGGATTCAATTGGATGCAATAGCTTCCACCCTGATGGCCGAAAAGCACCATCTTCACCCTCTGCTATAGATCAGACAGTCTGGGTTGTCATGCAGATCACTTTGGGATAAACGTTGGATAAACGTATATTGACCCCTTCCATCTCCATCGTTTGTCCAACGGTTACCTCTCTCTTTCCTCAGTATGTGTAAAGCTTCCATCATCTCCCTTGCGACTCATGTAAGGCCAAGTCATGAAATCTATTCTACTTTCATCTAGCTATTGTCAGATTCGGGCTACCATCCTTGACGAAAGGGCTTATAATCTCTGTCGACGACCCTCTAGTCCTCAACTCCCTGCTCATTTGCCATTGGCAAGCCAACAGGCTAGAGTTGGAATCGGCGTCAATCCTGTGTCGCTGCGTGAAGATAATTCCGATAATATTAGTGATCATATATGTATCCTTCTATTCATTACTATTTATTTATCCGATCCGTGAAGACCGTCGCTCCACCTGCAGAAGATCGAGTCGCGTATCTGTGAGGCACTACCCGCTCAAACATCCCACACGCGCGCGCGCATACCCCTACGCTGTTGTGCGGTGGATTTGGCGTTCGTGGAGGGAGATGCCGGGATGGCCGAGGCGCGCTCCTAGTGTGTTTGCGGTCAAGAATGGTAATGTTGTATTACCATTGAAATGTAGTGTAAAATACTTGTGATGCTCAAGCCTGCCGGCCGTGCATGTACTGGGAAAATATCATGTCAGCAGCACCGAAAGATTGATCTCCGAGTCTATATCTTGATTTGTCCCACGACATTCTCTAGACGTCTCACGGTTCCTTCCTACATACTTCTGCGTGTCAGTCCTGCAGCGCTTGTGGAAATCGAGATAAAACATTGGACTGCAGCAATATCGAGCTGTCCTGGCATCTATTCGTGGGCTTGTAACTAGCCTGTCTGACGCGGCTAGAGACAAACCTCTCGTCAGAGAGGCTGGGAGCACTGCAACTGCCATGGCAGGTTGTCTTGAGCATGATCAAAAATCAGAGGTTCAATTTGCCTTGGAGCGTCAGGTAGAAAGCCAAATATTTCAGACTTTGAGAATCCAGTCCCTGCTATCCCATGACTGAGAAAATCACCATTGATCCAATGTTCACGCAAGCACCGAGTCAATTCACTCGACGAAGACGACAGCTGCACCATCCTTGTTCCGCACCATCCACCCAAATGCTTGTAGATTGTGACAGGTCTGTCTAGGAGAGAACACCTAAATGTCTAGATGCACGTGCATACCCTCTACGCTGTTCTGGGCCCTGGCATGCGGTGTACTCGGTGATCGTGGAGGAGAATGCCGGTATGGCCGATGCGTTGTTGGCTAGATGTGTTGCATGTGCGTAGCTCCCAGTGGGGCTGGCCAACGTCGGGTCGGAATGCGGCAGCTTTGATTTTGTTTGGTTGGCAGGGCGGTTATGTTCCAGTTTTCTAGCCATACTAACTTTGGCAATTCCATAACTGATGGGAATCTGAGTAGACAGTAATCTCCCAAATATGTTCAAAAACAATGTGACTGTCATGGATCTTTGAGTTTCACAACTGAGGTTGTGCTTGAGTCAGAATTACCATAAGTTTGGACTAGATCTTGGAGGATAATTTCTTTCTCAAAAATCCGGGATAGTCATATTGGAAAGCATCCTATTCGAACAATATCTGTCTCTTCAGTTCTGTGATAAGACATCTTTTGAAGAAGTTATTATCCATGCACGCTATAGTGTGAGGCGGAAACCATAGGTTTACTGTACTGCTGATCTCAGACTTGAACGTTTGCGATCGATGTAGTAGATAATCATGATATTTTTACCTTGGACCGTCATCACTTCACCTGAGTCCGTCACTCCTATTGACCTCGTGATGGCTGAGCATCCGTATACTGCTCCGACTTCTCATGTCGTTAACGAGCCTCGTATGGGTCAAACGATCCCTTTCGCCAGGGATACAGGCTATATTTGGTTCTACATTTATTCATAATTTATCTATTCATTCATCCGCCTGTTCATTCGGCTCGTTCCTTCAACTCTATCGGGATCTTGGAACCCTCACTTCACATACAGTGGGATAACACTGTGTGACACAGTGACATTGACGGGTTTCTCTGCTCCATGTTGAACTTTTTTCTACCCTGATGGAGCTCCATGATAACAGAAAGGTGGTCCAGAAGGTCAGAACTGTCAGCCAGACACTTGCGAGGAGAATTTGAACTAAAAACATGTAGAAATGAATAATATTAGCTGATATTGAATGGTTCTACTTCAACTAGATCCTACTGTTGCATTTGGATCAAATTCAGCGCAATGAAATCATCAGTTGATATCAGTGTACAATAGTAGAGACCAGTGGGGTAGAGGCCAACGGGTTTCCCGTGGCAGATATGAGTCCCCCTTTTTTCCAGCCCACTGCAAAATTCAGGGCCACGCCAGAAAAAAAAGTATGATGGTCGGCAAGGCTCGGCATCAGTCACGTTATTATATGTTCATCCTTTCATTTCCATTTCATTTCCTCAGACCTTGCAACAAAGTCTCTGTCTGATATACCTGACACCTATGGATGTGTATACATAGCCATACATCATAACTATAGGGCGGAAGTTGATCCGTCTGCAAGGGCTTGTCAAACCAAAACATGACCCAACGTGACCATGGCCGAGCCCTGCTGGCAGCCGAATCTCAGAGTTTTTTTAGAGTGGCCCCGAATTATGCAGTTAGCTGTCACTGGCAATGAAATATTATGAATCTACATCCATTGTATTTGGAATACACTAGAATAAATATAAGGTCAGACATGTTAGTAGAGCAAATGTTGACATGGGAACTCACGTGCTCATCCCCTTTGGGCTGATGGCCCTGGAGTAAAAATTGCTCTTGCCCAACAAACGAGCCCCATAAATGGGGACTCGTAACCAGCAGAATAAAATCCGAAAAAAATCCAAGATCATTGAGCCAGCTTCAGATCAATATATTGAACATATTCAGTCTACACCATGTGGTGAAAAACACGCTGTGGAAGATGGTACGAGATAGAATATGAAAACTAAAATTTTTAGTGGGAATAAACAAAGCTGAATATCCCTGGTCAAGCAGCGGTATTGCCCAGCCCCACTCCCAGTCTGTTATTTATACCTGCATTGCATACGGTCGAAGATGAAATTCGGGGCACAAGCACTGCAAGCACTACGTATCAGGGTGATATATGAGGCAGTGCTACTATATCCGAATGGCTCCCACCACATACGAATAGACACAAATAGATGTCTATTTAAAGATATGACTGATGGCCTATTGGAGGTCCCAATAGCTCAGAGTAAGCCACATCTAGATCAGACTAGATGCTAGTAGGTCCTTGTTTGATGCTATGAATATGTCTCAGAGTACAGGATTTGATGCTTCCCTTGAGTTCATTTAAATTGCATGTCAGGAATCAAATTTGAAGGTGTGTCAGCAGCACCAGATCCAGACTCCATTAATGAGGCCGAGTCCGTGGCCCTGCGTGATGACTTGGCTTCTTCCACGATGATCTCTGGCGATCCACCACTTCATTGCTTGGCTTGTTCTGAATATCTTTTATTGCCTTTTACTCCAAAATGCACCATGGTCAGATGAACAAGAATTTACATCTGCGAGTACAAATTTTGACAGAGTCAAATCTGTACGAGTACGCATCTTAAGTTTTGAAAAAAAAAAAACCTCGGATATCTGTTGAAATACTCAAGAAAATCATGTAATAAATTGACCAGTTGACATTTTGAAATACAATAAAACAAATCTAAATCCTAAGTTGAAGATTCTTCCATTGACGACACTTCCTTAGTTGATCGCCCATTGTTGGGGTGCTTGAGCTTGTTGTTGAAGGTATCGATGCAAGTGCTCTCGTTGACCAGCCCCGGAATTTCTGACCAGGAAGAGATCAAGGTACCGCCATGCACAGACTCGTCTGACAGCGCATAACAGTGCTTTGAGACCATAAGTCCACTGTGACTGAAGCCCCGCTCTGTGTTGCATGAAGTCACTGGAAGATCCAATTAATATGAACTCGAACATAATAAATTTGCCTTACCTGGACAAGACAACAAGTCCATTGCCATTCGAGCCAGTGGATGGTTGTCACTGAAGTTGTTATACCACCATGTGATGGGACCCAAAGTCATTTCAATAGGGCTGACATTGAGGTAGTTTGTTTCTCTTTGGTCTTATTATACTTTTATTCATGAATATTCACAGATATTTGTATGGATATCCACAAGTACTTACGGATTTCCTAGTATTCACGGATGTACTCTCTACTCATGGATTCTAGATTCTCGAGTACAAATACTTTGTGTACAAATATTCTACAAGTACGAATGTCACTTTTTCAGCTTGAAAATCCGTGGATTCGAGTACAGAGTACTCGTGGGTGGAAATCATGCGATGCTCTAATACGCAGTGAAGTGTAAACATAGGGATAGTACGATTGGGTGTAGCATAAGATAATAGCATAAGTCAATGTCAACCTGACAACGACTTTTGATGCTCATTATGAGGTCCTGAAACTGAAATGTTGACTAGTGTTGCGCTTTATGTGGCGCTGACCGCGGTGGATAGACACCTCTTTGGTCAGATGTTCGTGAGGGGGTTTGGGACAGCTCGAACTCGTATCTGTAGACTGATGACCAGAAAGAAACTAGAAGGACTATGGTGAAAGGGGCATTGGTATTTGGGAGATTTGATGGGAGATGTGGGAGATTTGGGAGATCTGTGGGAGAAAATCTCAGAAACTCTGGAGGAGTAATACAAGCTCATATTGAACTCATTGATACTGATTTTAATGCAAGAAGTGGATTACAGACCAAGATATAATGTCCAACACACTTTGATTCAGTGTGACCAGACTATCACATTAACTTGACAGCCGCAGGAGAAAGGAGAGCTTTGAGAAACATCCAACAGTGAATGAGTTGATGAACTTAGTGGCATTGAAAGATGATTTACATCAACAGTGGCCTGTAATAACTCACTGAACATATCCCAATAAGGAGAAGTCCCATCACTTGAAGCATTGGGATAACGGGAGATGCATGGGAGATTTGGGGAGATGCGTGAGAGCTAATGGGAGATTTTGGGAGCTGCGTGGGAGATGTTGGGAGATTTTGGGAGATGCGTGGGAGATGTGGGAGATGACTAGGAGATCAACTTATCAAGTCTCAACTAAGTTTATGAGCATATTCCTTGGACCTGAATGAGCCATTTCAAGTGAAATTCACACTACTTAAGCTCTGTTTTGCTGGTGGACCCTGGCTTACTCATGAAAGGCATATGAAAATGGTCAGAACTGGACTTGAGTGAGTAAAAGACATTGATAAACACTACTTGATTGTATAATACAACTGGAGAAACTGTTTAATGCAATGAACAAGGTCAATGAAATCGGTCAAACTGATGACATAATATCACCGAAGCCATGGGAGATTTTGGGAGATTTTGGGAGATTTCCCACATCTCCCAAAAAACTCCCATTTCTCATGGCCCTGGTGAAAGCAATCTATTGTGTAGCTTGAAAGGAATAGTAGAAGTAATAATATAGGGAAAGGGAATGATAATAGTTGACGGGGGAACTGGGGAACTAGAGCTCAAATCCTGGGGCTTTTATACCCGCTGTGGCTGTAACTATGACCTAATGAACACGCGTCCTTTGTACCTGGACGCGTGTCCAATTACTTCTTTTCTGTAGCGCTCATATATCTCGAAGCTTCTTTTCCAGCGCCCATATATCAAGCAGTGCCTCCAGGTCCAGATCAGACCCTGATCGTCATGGAAGCATCTTCTCTAATAGTTGCTTCCGCGCTCAGCCATTGCTGAAGCGCTACACTAGACATGTCATGCACGTGCTGGAAGGATATCATGTCAGCAGCGCTGAAGACTAAATGTCATCATCTATCTTGATTTGTTCCATGACAGCAAGCCATCTCACGGTCCCTTTCTTTCTACTTCTACGCATGAATCCAAACCCTGACTGATTGTTCTCCAGATAATTGTGCTGTCAACCAGAGACTTGTGGAGTAATCGGGACTTCTCAGTCCTCCAGCGCTGATGGAAATCGAGATAAGACTCACATCCAGCACACACAAATGAGCTTTTTTCTTCAATCCGCAAGCCGCATCGTCAAGGTGCACCGTTCAATTGTAGAAATACCTAGTGTCTTGGTGCCTACTTATTTGTCGAATACCCAACAAGATTCTCAGATGAATCCTCAGACCTTGCACAGCACTTCTACATCGGGATGTTCTTTCGCAGGAGAAATTTTGGCTCCCTGGAGGCTATGTGTGAGTTCTATGGAATTCATAAGAGAAAGAGGACTTCAACGAGTGCTCTACATTAATGGGGAGTTGGGTTCACTGGTCAATGTCACCAGCTCCATGGCACTACAATTGTACAAAATTGCACCAGGTGTCTGTGCTCTGGCCAAGGTCCGGCTAACATGGAGAAACAAGACGCACTTACCATTAAGATACTAATGCATCAAAATTCAGAAGCTCCAGAAGTTACTTGGTGTTTTGTTTTGTTATTGACAATGTTTTATTTGGTGATGGTACAAATACTACTGAAGGAAGATGAACAAAGTAAAGTGTATCATATTATATTTAAAGCACAGAGTTATCCAATAAAGCAATCCTATCATGGCATAACCGCACTTGGTCCTGTTGAAGGGAAATTTCAAACAATGGAATTGCCTGGTTGAGATATTCCTTTGCATGATCAGCTTCACCACGTATTTCCAAAATCTCAGCCAGGCGGACCATGCAATGCCCTCTGGACATGTGGATGTCTCTAACCGTGTATGCCTCTAGTATCATCTCAAATAGGCTGAACACAGTCAATTCATCTTTGTCTCTAATCCAGTAAACATTCCCAAGGCGGTGCAGAGCATCAAGTATCGTAACAGCCCTTGATCTGAGTGTTGAGAATGCAAGTACCACTATGTAGTGTTCTTCTGCCACTGTAGGAGAATTTTGGATCATTTCTACATCTCCAAGGAATTGCATGCAAATAGCTTGGGTATAGAGTGTATTGGGATCGAGTAGCAGACATCTGGTGCAGTGATACTTGACTTGAGCAAAATCTTTCACTCTATGGAAATAGTATGATGCCCAAGCTCGATGGATAATACTCTTCTCTTTATCATTTTGTGGGCTAGGCAAGTTGATGATGTCTTGATAGATTGTCTCTGATGAGATATCAGGCACTCTGATGTTGAAGATAATTTTACCAAAATATTGCTGTAGCATGTTCCATTGTTCATAGATTGTGGCCCCTAGTCTACTGAATTCAACCCTACTCAATGCAAAAAACTCTGTCTTTACAAAATGAAGACATGCACGCAGGTAAAGGTGATGAGTACCTCTGGCAGTTTGGCTGAGATTCAGACAATGGATCAGGACATCTGCTTCATCAATCAAATGAGCAGCATATGTAAGATTTCCCAGGTCAATATGAGCCTCTATTTGACCAGTTATGTTGGCAAGCTCCAAAAATATATCACCCAGTGTATGTGCTTCCATCTGGGTGATCTCCAAGCTTTTCAGTGCACCTTTTGGCTGATGTAGCTCTTTTTGGGCTATTGCAAGACGGTAGAATCCCCAGGCTATGCAACTTGAATCCTGGATCTCATATGCCTTTTCAATTGACATCTGAGCATATTCAAGGCATTTCTGATAATCCCCTTGTAAATAGTAATGATGGGAGGTCAACTGGTATGCTCGAACTAATGCTGTCAAATGAGATTTTGGATCTCAATATTTCTTGAGTATCACTCACCAAGATTAATTCCATCATTTGCTTCTGTAAGACAGTTAATGCATTTAATGCAACCTTCTTCTGCATGCCGTGCCTCATGATGTGGAATCATCCAGTATATTGTCATATAATAGTGACCAAGAAGTTGAGAGTTGTCTGGCAGTGCTTCTATAATTTTGAAGCAGAATTGGATCAGCTCAAATGATCCAATATTGGCAACATAATAGAGGTGTGAGAGACCAAATACAGGTTTAAGACCGGCCTAATGGCTGTGAGGTCAGGATTGATAAGAGCCATTCGTAGGGTGAACTGGATGTTACCAATGTTGGAGGTAAATTTATGAAGCAGCGCAGGTGTTTTGTATATTTCCGCAGCCAACTTGATCATATCAAAAAAGTAGGTGCGGACGGAAATAATAGAGGCTGCAGGTGGTGGATATGTTTTTTGGATATACTCCTTGACAGGTGCAAGGAGCTTGAGGCGGTCATCAGCTGTTATATATGCTAATGATGTACGTTGAAGGGTCGATCGACAATGGCTAAAGTCAGAGAAGGAGAGGCGGATTTGTTCAAACTCCACCAATGTTATTCCATCTGGCAGGTAAGACAGAATGCTGAGAAGATGCTGAGCATTTGGGACAGATTTGAGGCGAGCACTGTGTAGGGAGATCTCAATGGACTTTTCCAAGTTGCTCTGCTTGTTGGATCCATCTGATAGAAGAGAAGTGGTTTCACTCATCCATCTAGTCAGAGTTGTAGCACAGCCTTCAGATCCAGCAAAACTTCCGAGTAGCGAAACCACAAGAGGCATGTTGTCAGTGAATGACAGTAGTTCACCAACTTGGGGATCCTCCTCATCTGCATCAGAAATATCCAAGAAGGTTTGCCGAGCTGCATCAGTGCTGATGGGTCCGAGAGGAGGAAGAAATGGTCTGGTCCATTGTACTTGGGCTGGTCGCTCTGATCCACGCATTGTGACCTGTAAATCAGTTTGGATAACACTTTCAATGAACTTTTTCTGACATACCACCACACTCAAGTTATCTAGCTCAGTCAAATGTGACAACATCTCTTCCACCTCTTGCTGTTTTCCTCTTTGTTCCCATGGTGTTTCCAGATTATCCAACATCAGAAGTACGGGTTTAGCTATTTCCCTTATGCATGTCAGAATAGCATACAATCTATTCTGTGCATTGATGCCAAAATAAGTTGAGATCGTGACTATCAAGTCACTGGCAGACTCTGAAGAGTCACAAGCAATCCAGTAGCAATAAGGTCCAAATTTCCCCATGATTTGGGGATGATGAAGGGTGGCATGGGCAAGACTAGTCTTTCCAATTCCCCTAGGGCCTAAAATGGCAACTTGAGCAGTCTCATTCTGGGTGAGAACATTGATGATATGCTCAAGCTCATGTTGACGGCCATGAAAAATCTTTGGAGCTGCAGGAAGAAGCACAGAGACACTGCTAGAGCTGAAATACAGCAGTCAGTCACCAATGGGAGCTTTTCAAAAGACTTTATACCTTTGTCTCAGCTCATGTAGCATATCAAGCTCACTGGGTTGATTAATGATATCTAGCAGTTCTTGATGCCTCTTTGTTGCAATGATCTGCATTTCTGCCATTCTTGCAGCAGTCATGATATTTGATTGGACTTTAAACAGGGTCAATCCATGCTCTAGGCTGGAAATGCAATCTTCCATCAGGGTTGCTGCTTGTGGGTGGTGAAGCAACCTTTTGACAAGACTGCCCCTAGTGTGATCTCGCATGAATGACACTACTTTCTGAAAGGTCCTAGTTGTGTGTCAGTACTGATTGACATATAATAATAGATGACCTACGATGTGAGAATTAAAATGCTATGCAGGAATGCTGGAGCAAGTTTTATAGCATCTTCACAGCAGTTGATAACAGCACAAATGAGCTCATAAGCTTTCTCTGTCATGATCAGACACTTTTCCTTGTTGGACTTGACATTCTACATATGTTGGATTATGCATAAATCACATTTTCACAAAAGCACACTGACCTCAATTGTCTCAAAGATCATAGAGCCAATCCCAGCTAGACCTTGCAGATATGAGGACTTGGTGGTATCCGCAATGTCCTTCAGAATTCTGGCTGAGTTTCTTCCAGACTGAGCAATTTGTTTGACTTTGGATGATCCTTGCAGAAGTGGCGGATGAGGCATAATGAATCAGGCTAGAGGAATGTCAGTGAATCACTCTATAAGAACCCAACTGAAAGCAGTTAGCAGATATCTCCACTTGCTTGGCAAATGTCAAATATTACTCTATATAGATATAAATATAATACCATTCATTCATTCATGATCAGTCCCATTTATAGGCTCATTTGTTGGAAGGGACCGAGTTTCTCACAGTAGCACGGCGTGTAAACATGAAGATGTTGGACATCACATCTCTGCATGCCACACCTCCAACATCTCGGCTGCCACTCTAGACCTGGGACATCCTCGGATTCATCAGCGTCCTCATCAGAGGGACCTGTAAATCTGAGTATAAAATCGGCTGTGATGAATCTTGATCAGCTTTAGCCAGATATATTATGAAATACACTAGTGTTGCCGCGGCTAAGGCTAATAGTCGGTTATAAGCCTTATTTTCCCGAGCCAAAATTCAGCTTAGTTGGAGCCAATTTAAGCCGCAGCTACAACGGCTTCTCGGCCGGTTCAGTTGAATTGACATATTTGGAGCTCTGTGGTCTCCTGCAATAGGTTCTGCGCCATTTCCTAATGTGCGAGAGGCTGTGTTCATTTAGCTGATTAACGGCTCAGCTACAGCTTAAGCTGAATTTTAGCCATTCCAGCCTCACAGGGAAAATATCTGGGATGTCTCTTTGACTTTTCAAATACACTTCATTCTTGGCAGGAAAGTTTCCAGCCCTCCCAAGTTTAGCCGGGATATTGTTTTGGGACATTGACACAGTCACTTGGTATCAATTTTCACAAATCATTGAATCAGAAGACCAGTGGTGCTTGAGAATGTTCTAACAGGTTCTAAAAGCAAATACAACATTTTCGGAAAAATCAAGTCAGCTTCTTAGCCGATGATCGGCTATGGCGTACGAGCCGAAGCTGACCTTTAGCCGCAGCAACACCAAAATACACCAAATTTGGCTTTATTACTACGTTCCCGCCTGTTCTATTTTAGGGTCAGAGTACCTGAGAGTACATCAGAGCTATGTGAGAATACATAGCTATTCTTAGATATTCGCATGACATATTCTTACTTCAGTACAGCTGGGACTAGATCTCGTATATCTCATCACATGTGCCTATTCCACTCAAGTATATGTGAGTCTACTCATGTATGGGTCTTGCCTAGATACAAGACCAGATAATCCTTTCATTACCCAGTGCGACACGTTTCAGAACTCACACGCTGTCATCGGGCGCAGTCTCGGTCTAGGTCCTTGAGGCCGCAGTGCCTCCATCGACTCCGTAATAAGCCGTGATCGCACTTAAGAAGACTTACAGCTTAATTTCACAGTTGGTCTTTTTCAGGATCGTCGTGGCCCCCCAATCCACAACATTGCAATACAATGTTGATCATTATTCCCTGTAGATCCAGTTTATATTCCTTTCCACAACCTGAAAGCATCAGATTCCATCATGCAATGTTTCCACAAAAAAGAGACTTGCATTCCTGTTTCTGGAATTGGCAACACTTATATATCATGGGAATGATTGCTGAAGGGTATAGATGTTTCACTGAGCTTTGTCGCGCAGTCGTGCCCTTACCACCTTACAAAAGCTTAATAGATGACTGAAATATCATAAAGATTGCTTATTTTAGCCCTCAAGATATGTACTTTGCGAATAGCTAAGAACACATGTGTATTCCGACATAAGTATCCGAGACATATTCTGAGGGTCAGAATATGCCGAGAATATTTCACGTGAGCTAGGTTCAGAGTAGATCCAGCAGATGCCAGAAATGCAGTGCATGCTCCGTTGGAACAGACATGATGTCATGTCGGGGAGCAGATTCAAGGGAAAAGAAGTGTCCTGAATGATTCTCATCACTTTTCGTAGCTTTTCTGCAGTGCATGCTGTGCTCAGAGATGTCCGACTTGGCCGCTAACTCAGTTTTGAGATTAGCCAGTGTCCATGTCTTTTTTGTTGGAATTTTCAGTCTGGTGAATACTCACTGCAAGACCAAAGTCCAATGATTACTTCAAACAAGTGAAACTCTGAGCAACAACAGAGGAAAGCAATTCTCGGCCAAGTTCCAAATCCAACATAAAGCTAAATCAGGAGTATTTCAGAAGCAAATTTGATGAAAATTCATCACAGCCATTTTCAAGGTCTGCTGTATCAGGCTCCTCTGTTGATGCTACCATCATCCCATAACCTCAGCAAATGGCATGTTGAAGATGTCCCACCTCTGCTGAGAAGTACAGTATCTGTCCGTCTTCAGTCAATAGTATTATCGAGATTATAATGAGGATACTACTTTGCCTTGCTTTTATCAAAGACAAAATTTGATTCAATGTTTGACAAGGATTTTGTAAGGAAAGGGTTATCTTATGCAGGGGAGACCCTGCGGACCCCTTAGACTTGCCGCAGGGCCCACTGCATGGTCCGGCGCTCGCTGCTAAGGCTCACTGCATGAGGCTTCTATTTTCTACTACTGCAAGCTTGCTATTGATTTCTGACACAGCAACTGCCACCTAGCTGGCCAGGAGCCGCTGGCCTGAATGTTCTCAATGGTCTCCAGCACAGCAATGTCTTGGGGAGCTCTGAAGGAGCCAGGGTACACTCAAGACAGTCTGATCATTGGGACTTGTAATTGCCACTAGGTGGTCTTTACCCCCTGATCTAGATACTAGAAATTTGACAAGGAGAAGAATCTGAGTACTTATGTTGGTAGAGTTGAAAGCTTTCACAATGAGGGTACTGCTTCTCTCCACCTGTATTCAAATGCATGTCACTGCTGGCAGGAAGTTCAAAAGATGCAAAAATGCTCCCACTGTCAAACAGTTGCCTACTGTTCAGAATCTCCACCTCACAAGCACGCAGTATTCTCATGTCTGGCTGTTCCAGAATCAGCACACCTTGCGAGGATCATGGGGGACATAGCTGAAGAGCATGGGAGGCTGAGCTCTGGCTTGACTACACGGAATTCCTCCAAGATGATGTGTCTGTGGTGAGCTAACTCATTCCTGGTGGCTCTATGTCAACAACTTTGCGGCCTATGTTCCAGAAACCTTCCCGACTCAAAGGGACTCAAGGATTAACAATCTGCAGAATGGCAGAAAAGATGCCGTTGTGGCCAATAGCTAAGGCGGAACCTGTTGCCCAAATCGCCGGTGCAACGGTGTTCAACGAGATTTGATGACTCGACTTCTTTGAGAGTATGACAGTGCCAAGCTTGAGGACATGTATCGAGGTTAAGGAGATGAAGATGTGACAATACCAGGTTGAAGATATAAAGTTATGAAGGCTTGAGGACATGAATAAGTCATGAAGTAGGAAGTAGCAGAAGAATTGTCGATTGGAAACATGAGTCGGGGGACGATGGCCTTGTTCGTCATTGGAATTAATCAAACGGAAACGCATTAAGGTCCCAAGGTACAGCAGTACATTGTTCTACCAACCCAACAGAGACCTTGTTATGGCTGCCTACGGACCAAGTATGACTGTGCGCAGTGGCGCAGGGATTTCCGAGTGTATATATATATGATGCAGAGGACTGACTGATGATTCTTGATTCTTTTCCTTTTCTGTCTCGTCCATCCATCCCTGTTTTATCGCCGTTCGTCCACTCATCCCTAAACTTCACAATAATTGAGTTTCAAGTGCCCTCTGACGTCTCTTAAAAGCGTTGCTCTCTGATGGTCACAGTACGACACAGGCGACGAAACCGGACGACCTCGATGCCAAGAAATCCGACGTCTTTAATGTGATGAACACCATGGAGCTGGAGAAAGATCGACGTGTAGCCATAGACGTGATCTACTGGGAGCTCTCTCGCGTGCTAGCTAAGTGCAACATAATCGGGGAACATCAATGGACTCGAGGCAGACAATATTAATAGACTCAAACTCACGTCGCCCAAACAGTCTAATGGCCACCAAATTGATGGAAGAGGAACCTGCTCTCATGATGCAGCTGGAGGAGTACTGCCAGAAGGGAGCCATACGCCGACTGTACGTCCAGATCAACTCGGCGTGCAGATGTCAATTCCTTGGCTGCTCGCGGACCAGACATTTCAGCGGCCAGGAGACAGGGATATCCCAGACCCAGTAATCCAGTTCCTGATATCAGCAATGTGACAGAGTCTGCTATTCCACAAGGGAGACAATCATCATTGGTCTCAATGTTCCCGAACGAGTGTCGCACCCCTATAACCCTCCGGGAGATAGCTCGCTCCACCTGCAACAGATCGAGTCGCGCATCCAGGAGGCACACCTACGCGCGCATCCCCTACGCTGTCATGGCGTGCGGCGTAGTTGATGATGGTGGAGGAGAATGTGAGGATGGCGGCGGCGCTGTTGCGTAGAGGCGCTGCATGCGTGTAGCTCCCAGTGTGTCATTCGAACCCTGCGTGTGGTCAAAGATGGAAACCGGGGCACAAGTGTGTAAAAGATAGCTGATGTTGTAGTATTGAATGTAATGTAAGATAAGATGCTCAAGCCTGACAGCTTTGACTTCGCCCTATGAGGCCATGAACCGAAATGCCGGCTAGATGCGTCATACAAGTGCTGGGAAGATATCATGTCAGCAAAGGCAAAAGACTGATCTGCGAGTCTATATCTTGATTTGTTCCACGACATTCTCCAGGTGTCTGCGACGTTCGAAGGGCAAAGAGACCCAAAAATCCATGCTGCATTTTAGAAGATGATGCCCTCGAGACTGAAATGAGAGTTCATACACCGAGAGTGACGAGTGCTCACATATCCCACCAGGAGGGTTGTTTGACGCAAATAAAAATCAATTCAGCTAGATTAACGGTATATTGGAGTGACTTGACAGAGCACTAGGGATTGTTGTCAGAGAGCAGTGGGGACCGTTGTTTGCAAGTTGCTTCTATAGTATGATGGATACTAGTCCATTTTTGTAGTACACCTTGACCTGGAAATTACCAATGAAGCGACTTTGATGCGCCGATCACTCTTGATCAGTGGGCACCGAAAATCACGTTAAAAGTTCGTGCCACATGTGGTTTTGTACATTGGCATCCAGAGACGCTTCTCTGTGTCATTTCAGCTGAATTACATGGCTCAATAATGATTTGTGTCCCCAATTACAGCTATTTCCGGTACCTAAGGCGCAGCATCATTTTTGATCAGGAATTTGATACCACCAAAGAATAAATCATAGCAGATGTAAATCTCCTCAGATTGGCCTCGGAATAGGCTCTAATTTTTTGTCTTTGAGAGTTCTAAATCATAGGCTACTTTTCTTCAATATACGATGTGAATTTCAGCAAGGTCCAGGGAGGAGGGGTGATTTGATGAAGTCCAGACTCTAGAGCATGCAGGAGACATTGGGGACTCTTTGGAAAGGACTAAAACTTTATATGTATCATATACCTATCGAAAATATCCCAGCAGACATACATATTGCCTTAAGAAGGTGGTTATTCTAACCACCATCATCAAAAACTTGTTTGCTGATTCCCATCCATATTCTTGCTCCACTATGGCCTAGAACCCTCACAGACATTCTTTGTATTGTCCAGACCCTGAGGCGGCAACAGTGCGCTTGATTTGGTCCAGCATTGGCGTTTTTTCTTTTTTCTGCAGGAGCTGAAGAATTCGGACCGCTAGCGCTTCCACATTCAGGATCTTACTTGCTGTATTTCTTGATATAAAACAATATTTCATATTAGTTTGTGTATTGGCATACCCCACTGCACCATTCAGAGCTGTACTGAGGTGAGGGGCAAAGCGGGGCGTGTTTCCTTCAGACATCGTGTCATTGCATTGTTGATTACAAATTTTTTGGTGACAGCTGTCAGGATTCTGAACCCTGTTTGTCACATTGAACCTCGGCGTCAGCGGCAGATCGGTCATAGCTGTCAGAGCTTTGATTCCCTGCATTTCGCTTCAAAGACTACTTTAAACAGTGAATGAACCGATGCCCTTGATAACTCTCTCGAGTCTGTTCTCGGATATCTGGGGATCGTGAAGTTTCTGTCAAGTTATCACATCTAAAGACTTGAGGCTGTTGCACAGTGGGGGCATTGCATGCTGTGCCCGTTTGTTCGCTTTGGAGGGGCAATAATTGTGCTGGAACAATAATGAGGATTTTGAAAGTCATGGTCGGACTTTTCCTCATTGGGAGAATTTCAGAAAGCCGGTGTTTCTACTAGGGACAATACTGTGTCATTTATCTATCTATCTATCTAGGTAGTAAACCCAGTAGGAAGTACCTTCAGGCTATAGCTAATTATTTGGCCTCTAGTGGTCTTTAGATGCTCAGGGTACTTTATAAGACATATTATAGTATATTACAATGTTTACAAATATGTCTCAAGGTAAATTGGAATGCTTAGAGCCTTGTACTGCCATTCCAAGAGACAGGGCATGGATGTCACACAGTGTAACATAACAGTCCAAATCTGTCCAAGTCTCCGCAAATGCTAGTACAATGCTCTATGGAGCCTCATTTCCCTCGGAGGATCCTCTTACACTTAGTAGTACACCATACCAGCTGTTACCAAGCACCCTGAGTGTCCAGAGACCACTAGAGGCTGAGCAATTAGCTGTAGCCTGAAGGTACCTCCTACTGGGTTTACTACCTAGAATGCAATAGTTCTACCAGTCCGCTCATGTGCATGCCACACAAGTGATCAAGATTCAATGAAAACATTATAGGCTCATGACCAGCCATTTCAGACTCCGCAAGCTACATCCTGAGCAGGCTCCTAAAACCAACCCCTGATACGGTGTGACACCAACAATACAAGGGAATTGAGGTCAAAAGAGATTAAAAATCAAAAAGGGAATATATCACATGATTTCTTGATGGACTAATCGGATTTTTCTGAACATTTTGTTGCATTTGTATTGATTTGATTGGCTGGATACATGTGATATATAGCTTTTTGGGAAAATTCTGATTATTCTTCATTTCTCTGAACCTACATCCCTCTTTCCATTACCATCCTATCAGGGGATGGTTTTAGGAGCCTGGGACATGTACATTATATAAATAGATTATCCCATGCCAACAAGCTGAGCCGCGGCATGGCATCCGAGTCATCATTTATATTATTATCTCCTCCTCCCTGTCACGCAAGGCTCTCGAGCCACTTCAGAGGTGGCCTGATGTGCCATTGATATTCCAAATATATTCTGAACTGTATATGACACTGTTACAGGCTTTACAAGGCGCACAGAGCACTTGCAAATGTCCTGTAACAAGTACACATGTCACCATGACCTAGTTGTTGCCTTCTCTGTTGCTTTTGCTCATCGGACCCGATATCTGACATGTCCCAGGTATGTAACCTGGGTTTTGCAAGCCCTGGGACATGCAAAATCCAGCAGGGTTGCCCACCAGGTGTGTGTCCCATGGATTGCAAGTTTTAACAGGATATGGAACACAGCATCTGAGCCAGGTTCATTTGGTTGCCTGGGCTCATCAGTGGTTCATTTCAGTTCATTTTTCCTCAAACCAAGTGATGCAACTCAAATTAATCTGACCACTTTATGTCATTTATGTCATGGTTGTTCGCCTGTTGGTTTTCCGCTTCCTGGGGCTTCTAGGACATGTCAGACATGATTTAGCTTTCACAACTTGTGTAAGGTTAACTGATTGTGGTGTCAACATGCTTCTGTATGTTTTTATCTCTGTGATCTTGCATCAATATGTACCAAAAACATTGTGGCATTGCCCATTGTCCCTTATGAAGTGACCATGGGGTCTGAGTGGTTTTGGAACTTCCAGAATTGCTCCTGCGCAATGTATACTGTGTATCACTGCCTGACTGCTTATGTATAATTTTGGTAACAGAACTTAACATGGTGTGGTGAACATTTTGTCTGTCTGACACTCAGGTGTAGCATAGAAGTTCTCTCGTCTATTCGTCAGATTTGTCGCATCAGCTCTAGGGCCAGAGCATCATTTCTGAAGTAGATATTTATAGATAGAGGAGCGATCCTCTAATATCATTTTGAGCTGTCTGGATGATTCCAAGGATGAAGACGAGAACGACAGGGCCATTAAATATGCTTCACAGGTTAAAAGGGGGGCTGGTATTGCCACCGCAGGATGGCCTCTAGCTCACTGGTCAATGGCTGGAAGACGGGACCTACTTGCACCTACACAATTTCTAGCAAATCTATGCAAACCTCGGAGTAGATGCCGTACTCGGGGCTTAGAGTAACTACCTCCGCAAACCTACACCAAGTTACCCTAATCTAGTCCATCCCCGAGAATAATTTGACCTGAAACATGGTGAGTTCTCTTGCTACATGGTGAAGCACAGTTCCTCGAGGATCTCTATGGAACGTGATAGGATCAGTGTTGAATAGCATTGTATGCACAGCATCTCTAGCCTGCTCCATGGTCTGTCTTGTGAGAGTAACTTCATTGAATCCTGAGGCAAGTTTGTCTAGGTATGGACTGATATCTCGAAAGTTCCTGCTCCAGCCAACTGGATTATAAAGCCATATATCTGTTAAAATTGACATGAATGCATCATATGGGCAACTGTGATGATTACTATCCCAGATGAATCCAGCTGGACCATTCTGGTTGGGATGAAACTGGAGTAATCCTGTACGTTTACCAGGTTTGAGCTGTTGTCCATTGGCTCAACATTTTAATGCAGTTGAGCCAGCTGCAGGTATATATCCAGAATTCATAGTCAATTTAGCTCTATAATGCTTACTTACTTGATAAGCTTGCTCCATGACACTGATTGCTGGTGTCGCTGTCACTTGGTCTCCTTGTTGAATGGCATGAGCTCAGATTGACTGGGAGCAAGGAAGGCAGAACAATGTAGTAGTTCAGGACAAAGAATGCTTAATCACATGGTATGAAAGTCTGCTCTAATATACCATTTCCATTGACTCCTGTGTCACATTCTCGGGAATGACTCTTATTGTCAACACTCCTCATTGCCACTGTTGTGCTTCCCTTCCCAAACCATTCCTCTGTCTTATCAGCATTCCATTGGAGACATACTGTAGTTTTCTGACCAACAGTTCTGTGAGAACTCAAACCAAAAATACTCAATTCCTGTAATCAACAAAGAACTCTTGGTAAGATGAGAGACTATGAAGAGGCTAGAGTAAATAGAATGGTAAAGGAATACGAAATTGAAAGACTAAAGAATACAATATTCTAAACTACTAGTTAAATACTAGTGAACATGTGACTACTGTCTGTTTTCCACAAGGTAAAACATCCTACAACCATGCTATAGACAACCTGCTTCCATGCCTTCTTTACTAAGTGCCTTCAGGTTTCCACACCTGTTTCCTGTTTCACTACAATGCACTAGTTGTCTGTGCACCATGTGTTATCATGTATGAACACCTTGAGGTTTTAATCTCCATGCCTCATGTTGTCCCATGACCTTTGTGCTGGATCAAGCATGTTGATCAGCCTAAATCCTCATGGTCTGCCTCATTGTTGTCTCCTGTGGCTGCATTGTGTACCAAAGACAAAAACCACATGGGCTTTGCTGATGTTTCAATGATGACAGGATCCTCAGATTCTGACAAGTTCAGTCCCACAGTTGTCATGTGACATGTCACACTTAATTCCGAGTTCAGAGAATGGAGTCGGCCATGACATACCAGCTCAGCGCCAAATCCAAAACATGTTCAACTGCCATGAGATGTTCAATTCTCTCCTATTTCTGCAGACAATGCAGAAAGGAGCTCCAGAACATGAATTAGGGGATTTTTGGGTGGTTTTTGAAGGATTTCGGTGGAAAATTCCCTTTTGGAGCTGTGGGAATGTCACGGTCACTAGTTCAGAGCTTGAAAACCACTGTGACTGTCATGCCTTTTTGAGTTCTGTTCAGAGACCGGCATGACCCATGACAAACTCTTGGTCAGAAAACTACAGTACATGGAGGACTGGAATTGAGAGTGTCAATGCAGCATTGGAGCTCACAGTTTGTTCTGTATTCTTATGTTCTTTTTCATTCAGTTCCTTGCATTTCAGTGTCACTGAGATAATTTACAGATCATTTTATAATGGAATCTGAGCTTGGTGATACCACCTTATGTCATTTGGTCCCCTCCAAGAACACTAATCGTCCATACCATTTGGCGATATTTGGCTCAAGCGTGACTAGCACGTGCAGGGTGGGAATTTATTTCCAGTTCGTTTACTCTGCTGTATTTCTAACGTGACGCATCGCTGATCAATTTATTGATGCCGCGACGGCAAAAGGACCCTTTGGTGGTCTCCAAAGCCCAAATTGAATCCTTTCTATCCTATACCACCAATATTGGTCTGAATTCGGTGGAGAAATATCCAGAGGCAATTGTTCGACTTGATTTGTCCCCCATTGGGGCAGAGCAATGGCTTCAGCAGCGTCAAATCAATGTCAAATGGAACACGAAACGTTCTCATGATGAAATCACAAACCCCAAACGGAGATCAAATCCCAGTATGTTTTTTTACCCCCTTTTATACAGAATATCACACGCTTTCAGATTTCGGAACAACAAACTGTGTTCCAAAGAAACGATATGATTGGACCGAGCATTGGGTCTGCGGCCACGCCGGCAAGTACAGAGATGAGCGTGAATCAGATCTTTCTCCTCGAAAATGACATCCGGCTCGGCACCAATCATCAGTCAAATGCTCGTGTCCAGCTCATTTCTGGCTTCGGAAACAGGTGAATCAGGATGTCGTGGAGATTGAGTATATATGGGAGCATGACGGTCACAATGTTGGGACTTTGGGGTCCATGATGGGTTCAATGTTGCCGCTTTGTGTCAAGAGCTGGATCGAGGATAGAGTTCAGCAATGTCTGGATTGGAAGGCAATCAAATCATTGCTCAGAATAGATTCTGGGATGCTCGAAGAGGTGTGAGCGAGCCATTATTATTCGTTTATCTGGTTCCTTTACTGACTTTGACCAGATTGACGCCGGCCGAGCCCACGACATTCTGGATTCCTTGCACATTGCCCATATGGACATATATAACGCGCTTTGGCGCTCTATGAAGAAACTCGCTCATCTTGATCATGATGGCTATGAAAGCTTGACCCTCTGGAAGACAAAGCTGGAAGAAAAGGGCTATTCGGTATATTATGAACAGGTCAGTGTGCAGAGCAAGGATGAAAACTCGTTTGTTTTCGCCTGTGTTTCTCTGTGGCAGAAGACAGTAAGTGTCGCTTTCAATCATTCATGTGATTTCTGTCTCATTCATCGGTTAGCTTCTGATGAAGTACAACAAGATTGCTTGCCTGGACTCGACTCATAACACCTGTTTCTTCGCATCAGGAAGAAAAGAGAAAGCATTTCTATATACAGTTGTTCTGAAGAATGTTAACACGGGTCAAGGGGTTCCAGCCACCTTCATGATTACACCAAAAGCGAGGCTCAGTGAGTCGGTGCTTGCATGTCGTGGAAAATTCATGCTTACTCTAGTTTCCGACCAACAGTTCAGTCCCACGGTCATCATGTGACATGTCATGCTTAATTCTGAGTTCAAAGACCGGAGTCGGCCATGACATACCAGTTCAGCGTCAAGTCCAAACCATGTTTGACAGCCATGAAATGATTGATTTTCTCTTAATTCTGCAGCCAATGTAGAAAGGACCTCCAGAACATAAATTGGAGGATTTTTGGGCAGTTTTTGGAGGATTTCAGCGAAAAATTCCCTTTTTGGGCCGTGGGAATGTCATGGTTGCCAGTTCAGAGCTTGAAAACTACCGTGACTGTCACGCCTTTTTCAGTTCAGTTCAGAGGCCGGCGTGACCCGTGACGAACTGTTGGTCGGAAAACTACAGTATTGTTGACAGATACACGATTTCGGACTTTATACTATGGCTTTGTGTTACTCTAGGGTTTCACTGTAATATTTGGATGCTTGACTGCTCCGATGTAGAGGCTGCAGTTACCATATTTCTGTGTCTTTGGCACGTCATGAAAGCTGTTTGTGAACAGTCAAAGAAGAAATTATCGGTTAGTTTTTCATGCGGTTTCTATGTCATTCTCTCACGCAATATTGCCCAGGGATCGCCTGAGAAAGGGGTCTCAAAAGTCGAAGCAAATCGTCGTCTTCGAGAATCTGCTGTCAAGAACTTCAAAAAGCTCGTATATGCTATGACCACCGATGAATTCGAAGAGCAGTGGTCAGAGATTCAGTCCATGTATGCTGAACATTCCGATTGGCTCAAGTATCTTCGCTCTGAATGGTACTCAAAGAAGGAGCGCTGGGGCATGGCATGGTGGGTGGTATGATTCTTTCTTTCTTTCTATTTGTCCTCGCAATGATCTTCCATGTATAGGGCAAAGCTCACTATAAGATCGACACAAATAACTATGTCGAATCCTGGCGCTGCCAGCTAAAACTTCACTACCTGAAGTTGATGCGACGTCAGCGCCTCGATGTGATGTTATTCATTCTCACAGAGCAGGTAGAGCCCGATTTCCGCTGTGCAGATACGCAGGTCTCGCTGGATTTCTCGAAACCTAGGCTCTGTCTTGCTGAATCTGAGAGCCAGAGAATGGCTTGTATGATCAGCAGTGAGGATGTGGATGATATGGTACAGGCAGTGAATGAAATGGGTGAGAAGGTGTGTTGTATTATGGTTTTCCATGTCATATCACTCTGACACCTCGTCAAGACACCTGATTTGTGGATCCGCTCGTTTACCGATGATGATTTGTGGTATCGTGTCCATGTGGAAGGTTATCAAGATCAATTTGGTGCCAAAAAGACGTCAATAGTGGAATGTGAATGCATGGACCAGGTTAAAAACTGGCTCAAATGCAAGCACATGTTCCTGGCCTCCCGCTTTTCAGGTCTGCCAATCCACCAGCTCTCTCAATCTCATCACATTCCAAAAGCATCAGCGCCGGTACCCGACTCATCGGATTCATTATTGACTAGAGATGTCAAGCTAGCAAAGAAGGCTATTCTTGACCGTCACTGTGTTTCGCAGGGACATAGACCAACCTGGGTCTAGCTCTGTTTGGCTCCATCTAGGTCTGTTTAGGTGTCTAGACCAACCCAGTATATAGGTCATCCGTCGAATACACACCACGGGCAAATGGCCTGCAGTCTGTGCACTGCAGTCAAGTTGCAGTCAACTGACAGTCAAGTCGCAGTCAAGTCACACCTCAAATTTTGGTCACCAGGCTAATCACCAGACCTCATCTTTGACAGTTTGATTCCGAGATAAACAAAAAGGCAGCAGTTGTAATGCCGAGATGCTGATGACAGGCTGTGGGAATATTGTAGTTACTGTACCATTTCAACCTTATCTTCAGTAATTAATGCGTAACATTGGCTTGTGAAATGAAGATAAGCGACACCTGTAACCTGTAATGCTGGGCAAATGAAGATGGTTACAGTTGAGATTTTCTAGGCCTGAAAATGAGATTTCTTCGGGTGCTGCGCAGCTCCATATGGCTTGTTTCGCTGTTTCTGTTGCATGGATCACAGTTCTGAACATTGGAAGCTACATTAAGCACTTTGTAGAGATTGGGGTTGTTATTAGGAAGCTGAAGAAGTAGTGAACGAGTTGTTGTGGATGTGATGCATGCTTTGGAACAGTTGAGGTCACCAATAGTGCATCGCTCCCAAGCCTACAAAGACTGGTAAGGATCTGTTTGGACCATAAATTGAATGTTTACCTTGCAAATGAGTGCAACATCATTGATTTCATGCCAAGCATTGACCATCCAACCTACAGAGCGATCCCTCAGGACACCAAGTCTTGTGTTAACTTTCACATCCTGTGGTCTGGTCCCCGGAACATCGAGTTGAGCGGTTATCTCAGCAACAAGGTCACAATGAGCATGCCGCTTGAGAGAAAGTTTTAGTGGCCTTTGGATCCCAACATCGAGTGGCTGCCATAAACCAGTACATCCCCCTGGGACGAAGATGACGATGATCGTTGGATGATTCACCTTCATCCATGCCATGAACTCCTTTGACTTGTGGACAGACCAGCAATCAATCTTCCAAAGTGAATGCTGGGAAGCTGGTAGCCCAAGCTCTTTTTTGACTGTCTCAAAGTGAGGTGCAATGATTTCATCGACGAGAATGTGCATTGTCTCATGAGTCGACCAGTACGAGGCTATGCCAGAACTGAATCTAAAGCCCAGTTTCATTGCTTCAGCATAGAGAGGTGCATTCTTACGAGGAAGCGAACCAGCCCCTTTACCATGCTAGACTGCTTGAAATGGTAATAGCTCTCCACTCGTGGTAATTGTTGGAATGAGCGTAAAAGCGCGCTTCTCATCAATTCCGAGGTTATTAACATCCTTTGCACCCTTTGGGTTCCATGTCTGGTTGGTTCCATGTTGATAAATGAGCTGAGTCTGGTCACTATTGGCATGAAGTCTGGTGGGAATGTTGTACTCAAAGACAATGTATGCCTCGTGAATAAAAGCTTCGGTGAGGATTTCTGCACAGTCTTTGGGGGTCTTCTGAGCAGCTCGTGTCGCTCGTCGGTTAGACCAGCCCATGACACACATAAATTTGCGAACAAAGCTCTTTGAGCACTTGAAATAACTGCCATCAGAGAGCTTTTGCTTGAATAGAGATGGCTGGTCCTTCTCAATAAACCCTCGAATCGTGACCAGAGATAACAGAGTCCCAACTGCACAAAGAGCAACAAGGGTATCCTTGATCTTCTTATGCAGTTCTGGATATGCATCCTAAAAGACATTAGCAAACAACCATTTTCATGATATTGACTTCACATACCAGAATTCCTCGGCAAGTATTCCCTCCTCTTGGTGCGTTTCCATGCTCAACTTGAGCAAGAATACTATCACAGATGATAAACAGAGAGTACAGACTATCTACCAGCTATAATTCGGAAATTTGAAGACTTGTCCATTAAGTCTCCCATGCACAGCCCCGATCAGACCACATGCACAAGGAAACAATGCAACCGGGCCGTCGTGAGACCAGGTACGAGTTGACTGCCAGTTGACTGCAGATTGACTGCCAGCTGACTGCAGTGCACTCGACTGCAGCTGATTTGCCCCCAGTGACACAGACCTAGACCAACCGCCTAGACAAACATAGACAGACATAGACAAACATAGACAAACATAGACAAAGAGTTGGTGTAGGTCACGGGTTGGTCTAGGCGCCTGCGAAACGCAGTGTGTATTCAGGGTCATAGCGCTAGTGTTGCTTGTTTGATGGACGAGCTTGGGAAGATAGATTTGCATGAGCTACCGAGAGAAGAGCTGGGCGGCCTGGAAGGAGTTGCGGCGCGCTTCCATCAGGATTTATCAAGCATTATCTCACAAAAACCTTGTTACGCTACTCAAAGATCATGAATTCGTTTATTTTGCATCTCACGGTAGTCTTCATGAAGCGACGCATTATTAAAAACACAGCACTCAGTCAGTCTCGAACGCGCGAACCCATCACGTGCTCACGTGCCAGCCAAACATCACCAAATGGTATGGACGATTAAGGCTGTGCGGTCCCCTCAATGTTGTGATGGTCATCTCATTGTGATTTTGTCACTGTTGTACTCTCTTCTGGAATGGTAAACCATTTGGGAATCACATTAATGAGCTTTTGGTATCTCAATCTCTTTCACTTCCACTTGTTCACAGCTTTCTCTCAACTGCTGTTACTTTTCATTCAATCTAGAGATCATTGTTTGAACAGAACAGGACCTTCATCTTATGTTGTTTTCGGAGACAGACAAGTCATATATTGATATCAAATCGGTATGTTTTCTTATGCATAGACAGCTCACCGCTTAACAGAAGATGCTTCAAGTAATTCATCCAACTAGAGTTGTCGCATTTTAACTGCTGCCATGCTCTCGGTCGCTAGACCGGTTGTCGTAGCTGGAGTCATATTAGGGTTTCCTGTTCCGAATTTCAATATAATGAATATTGTCCCAAGATCCAGTAGAGATTGAGAATAGGGTCTCATGTCTCTCACCAGAATGGTTGGCCCTCAAGCTGCCGAGACTGATCTCCGAGTCTAAAGCATTGCTCTGCCCTGCTCGGTTTGGGGGCCTAGGGCTCGGGAACTGGTCTGGATGACACCCTGCCTGAACATCAAATTTCTGTCCCCGAGTGACTGGTCTTTGCATTCTACATGACAGTTTTCAACCCAGAGTTTTCCGCGCATGTCGGTAATTACTAATTTGGCGGTAGCTTGTTAAATTTTTGCACTAACAAAGTAATACTTACATCCGAGTCAAGGTTCCTCACAATGATATGTTTCTGACCTGCTCGCAGACTGAAGAAGCCCCTGCTTTTGTGTACGCTTTTGCGGCAAGAAGCAATCTAGTTTAGATCCAGTGACTTTTGAATATGTAGACACCCCGGAGATTTCTCTCTTCTCCAGTCCGTCATTCAAGCCGCCATTCAGTCCCAGACGGGCGCCAGGAACCAAACTTGATATTCGAGTTTTCAGGCCCAGGCAAAGCATAAAAGCACAGTGGTCAAGTACCTTCATGTTCAGTTGGTTCCTGCAACCTACTTGGCTTGAACATGATCTCTGCAAAGTTTATCCTTGCCACTTTCTCTGCCTTTGTCACTGTCTCAGTCATTCCCAGAGCCGGAGCTGCTGCTCTAAGTCTTCGCAGTGAAGTAGGTCCTTAATCTTGTTAATTGCCTGTGTCACCGACAATTCTCGATAGCAAGCCTCTCCGACCATAACCGTTTGTAGGGGCACTGTCAGCCCACCCCAGGGCTGTGTTATCATCCCAGTTGTCTCCGACAACTGTATCAGCTTTACAGGAGGGCTCAGCTTCCTCAACAATGAAGTTTCAGGCGCCCAGATTCCTGCAGGATTAATTTGCACATTCTTCAAGTATGTGTAGCCTAGGACTGCTCTCCCTGATGTATCTGTATCTGACTGTTTCTAGGCAATTTAGCTGCCTCAGTGCTGGAGGTGATGTGACCGATGTTGCTGTGCTCACTGGAGGAACTTGGAATATGACTCATGTTGAAGGCGTTGCTGGGTTCCAGAGCTTCAATAACGTGACAAGCTCAATCAGCTGCTCAGCTCTCTGATTTCTGCTGAGCGGAGTTAATTTGGGATTTCGGCTGATGGTATTGGATAGTAAGACTTGTGGGATGTATTACGGATGTCTGATATTTGTTCAAGTTCAGGATATTCTTATGGATGGATCTGGTATCAGAATGGATCAGAGGTCGCCAGAAAGAAAGGTCTCTCGACTTGAAATCTGGATACTTGAGAGGCCTTGATTTGAGTAGTACTCTAGTCTCTATTCGTGAGTAGAGCATAGATTCATACAATGACACTAGTGATGGATGAAGGATGAAGTGTTGTAGACGAGGTCTTGCCATCTTTTTTTGTCATCCAAGATGAATCTAGTCAAAGACTCAAATGACTCTTCCACAACAATGATTGGAAATAGCACTGCAAATCCATTGTTAAGGAATCCAAAGGACCCAAGTTGATGAGACAGGGAATAGTTCAGCATGAAAGTGATGGACGACCATGTTTCCTTAAAAGATCAGAGACAGCGAAAGTCATACTCGTGGAAAGCGTTGTTGAACAAAGGAGCTGGGACAAAGGGATAGGATAATGTTATGGTCTCCATTTGTACCTGCTAGTTATCCATGAATGAAAAGGACATTCTATTTTTGGACTTGGTCACTGATTCAGTTGTGAAAGATATTGGCATGAGGTCAACACAAGCTGGGAGTCTGGCCTGTAGTAGAAATGCGACTTTCTATGAGTTCTGCTTGTCAGTAGATTCCTAATTGGCCTTGAGAATAGTGAGTCAGTCTCTCAGAGCCTGTATCATTCACACCACTTAGTGATCATGCAAGTTTGGGTAAGAATAGTAATGGGATTGAAAAAGAGTATCTAATACATCAGAGAAGTAGCTGGTTAAATAGTCAAGGTATGAGTCAAATGAGAAAAGGACTAGAAAGTGATGGAAGAGAATGGAAAGGAATAGAAGGATAGACAATGTTTGGGAATGAAGGATGATGCGCGAGAAGATTCGAGAAGGAAGTGACTCGAATCTAATCACCACGTTTCACTGCTATATTCTCCAAGGGGAAAGTTACGCGAAGTCTATTCGCAGGGTGCGACTAGACTGGAGGAGGATGGAGTAGACGGTCTACTCCAAGGTTGGACTAGCTTGGCATAGATGCTTCCTGAGGTCAGATATGTACCAGCACTACTCAAATAGTGATTTTATTTCTCGTTTTATTTTTCGATCACGCAGTCATAGCCGAGCCAATACTTAATATGAGGCAACATGCGCGTCCACTGCAAAATTGAGACCAGGGTCGTGGTAAACGAAGCTGTCATTACGTTGATCCGCCTGCACGTGGCAAGCCAAGTTGAACTAGAACGGTCTCAAATGGCCTCAACAGAGGAAAACTTGTGTTGAAAAATAACTGATATGGAAGGAGCACAGAACAAATCAATGAAGGGGGATCTACTCACACCTATACGATCTAGCAAATCTAGAGCGATCTGCGCGAACCTCGGAGTAGATGCCGTACTCGGGCTTGAAATAACTACCTCCTTAAACCTACACCGAGTTACCCCAATCTAGTCCATCCCTAAGAATAAGTCGGCCTGAAACGTGGTGAATCTAATCAAGTGGCTATCACATCACATGACCTGGGCAATGAGTGATGGATCGTGTATCATGCTTCAGCTGTACCTCTTCCTCAGAGTAAAGCACCGGATTTGTCTCCTCTATAGACAAGCCAAAATAGTTAGAGCTCGAAAGTCATGAAGGACGCCATGTGGTTAGATCATAGTTTCCTTGGAAAAGTGTCCTCTATTATGGGCTACTTCACTAGAATGCTCACTGCGCAGATAAATGCAGATTTTTGAGCAGATTTATCTGTATCTACTTTTTCACGCTGCCCGAGAATGTGGGGATGGCCGAGGCACTTGTGCGTAGATGCATCGTGCGCACGGTCATGTGATACCAGCTTGGCTCCTTCCCTGGCATGCTCCCAGTTAGAGAACAGAAACGAGGCACAAGTGTAAGTTAAACCTTTGCACTAACAAAGTAATACTTACATCCGAGTCAAGGTTCCTCACAGTGATATGTTTCTGACCTGCTCGCAGACTGAAGAAGCTCCTGCTTTTGTGTACGCTTTTGCGGCGAGAACCAATCTAGTTTAGATCCAGTGACTTTTGAATATGTAGACACCCCGGAGATTTCTCTCTTCTCCAGTCCGTCATTCAAGCCGCCATTCAGTCCCAGACGGGTGCCAGGAATCAAGCTTGATATTCAGGCTTTTAGGTGCACGCGAGGCATAAAGGCACAATAGTCAAGTACCTTCACCTTCGGTTCGCTCCTCCAAACTACTTAGCTTGAACATGCTCTCTGCAAAGTTTATCCTCGCCACTTTCTCCACCTTTGTCACTGTCTCAGCCGTTCCCGGAGCTGGAGCTGCAGATGCTCTAGGCCTTCGCAGTGAAGTAGGTCCTCGACCTTGTTAATTGCCTTCATCGGTGACCATTCTCCATAGCAAGCCTCTCCAACCATAACTGTTTGCAATGGCACTGTCAGCCCACCCCAGGGTTGTGCTATCATCTCAATTGTCTCTGACAACTGTATCAGCCTTACAGGAGAGCTCAGTTTCCTCAACAATGAAATTTCAGGCGCCCAGAAAGTTCAGGATATTCTTATGGATGAATCTGGTATCAGAATGGATCAGAGGTCACCAGAAAGAAAGGTCTCTTGACATAACATCTGGATGTTTGAAAGGCCTTGATTTGAGTAGTACTCTATCTTTTTTGGTGAGTTTGAACCTTGTCAGCGCTACTTTAGTCTCCCCTAGACAAACTACATGCATGATGATATTACTAATTTATAGTGCTACTTTTCCGGTCTCCGACAATGTCAACGTGGCATAATTGCTAATTACATGACTTCGGGTCTAGGATTCAAAGACTCATGTAGTCCGCTCTTTCTTGACGGCTGTACCCGGTGAGATCACTCAAAAGAAGGAATCAGGTCATTTTCAGTGATCTCGCAGTGTCTGGTGCGTCGCTTCTTCCATTCGCGCTCTGCAATAGTTCCACGATATCCGACTTCATTTTGACCAGACCACTGAGTCGGTGTTAGATGCTGCGCGAAACGCGCCCAGGTGTACTTAGTATTCAGGAGTGAGTCACGAGGGGTCTAGATCGTCTCGATTGTTCCAACTCCAACGTCGCTTGAGATGTTACTACAACTTTTTGGATTAGCTCACCAGTGGGGTAGAGGCCACCCAGTGGCAAGTACGAGTCCGCAATAATTTGGGCTTACAGTTATTTGAGCTTACAGTTCATTATGCTGGGTTGCAATGCACTGTGATGCGCATTTAAACTCTGACATTTAGACCATGAGGCAGACACAGGAGACACAGATCAACGCACTCAGAAATGAGTGCATTAATGGAATGATTGATACACTCACAAAGGGCTTTGATCACCGGGTTTTGATGCAAGAACAAAGAATATGTATGCCTCATATTCAAGCTCTTTGTTCGTAGATCAGGGATTCTTCGGGGACCTAGGTTCCATAGTCGGCTTCGGTACTCAGGATTCTACAAGCTTCCCACTGTGCTGAGGTTTTCTCAAATACTCTCTTCACTAATGTTCCTAAAGTCACATCAAGAAGGAATTTGTACTCATAATTGATAATAGTGTACATCAGCATGTATTCTAGGTTAATCATTCATATTGATCAACAGCCATCAGCTGATCACAGAGTTTGAGTGACACTGTATGAGAAACCGGCTCACTTCATTGCCTTGTACTGGCGGAGTTGGGAATGCGGCATGAGTAAAGGTGCCGTGACTACATCAATTATTCAGTTAACGCACTCATTTTTCAGTGCGTTGGACTTTGCCCGCCGTGAGACCATTGTTTAATTCCTCGGAAAATTCAAACATACACTATATAATATCACAGATCGTAAGATGTTCCGGAAGTTACCGAGGTCGCAGGACATCACATTCTTGGTGGCCAAATACGTCTGGAAGCGGCTGACAACCATCCGGTAACATCTCATACTTGCAGCCCAGGGAACCACTTCCCAACTTGATCGTTACATTTTACACATTAAAGGGCTCTGAGCAGTAAGAAACAACAAATTCAATGACGCCGACGGTGGACAATGTTTCATATATAGAATCGGTACGGGATGATGCACCTGACCCAATCTCCATTCAACATCGCTTCGGGATGACAATCAGTCGGCGGCCACTGCGTTGCTTTGTAATGGAACAGACACATGGCCTGCCTCTCTAGGCGAGATTTTCTGCAGGAAACCTGTCTAGATGCTCTTGCTTGATTTCGGTTAAATTAGAAGGCTTCCCGCGGAAAGAGGTCCTTGTAATTAGAAGGTTTTACTGCGGTAAAATGACTCCAGGGGCTGCTACATGCTGGCGCAGACTTGATATAATTTTTTTTGAGCTCTTTGTCCATGAAGCAGCCTGAAGATACCTAGTATATTGTCAGAAAGCCATAATTTGAGCACCTGAATGTCAGAAACGATCCAGAAATGTATCTTGGGCAATCACCGTGCCAGTGGGAATTAGGTCACATGTAATTCCCCATTGGTCTGATGGCCCTGGAGTAAAAATCGCTCTTGCCCAACAAACGAGCCCCATAAATGGGGACTCGTAACGGTACCTTTCCAGAGACATCTCGTTTAACCAGTCCACTCACTGGTGCAGACTTGGCAGGCCTCATTGACAGATCCGACTGCGTCTGCCAGTTCGCCACATCGAACATGGGTTCATTGAAACCTTTTCAATACTCACATTTCTGAATCTCGGGCCTTTATAAGTTTACTGGTCAGACCGCGCTATCAGGAAGAGGATTCGAGGGCTGAAACACTGGCGCTATTACTTAACTGCATTGACATGACTATTGACTGCATTGAGATGAGGAAGGAAGGAAGGAAGGAGAGGGAAGCATCAACAAGTAGAGGGAAGAGTCAAAGTCCAGATGATCTCTCGCCAGATCTTGAGACTCAGTCGGTCTTGCATCGATCCAGCCGATAGATGTCCGGGAGTCCTTTCTGTGGCTCTTGAGTCCTGTGGTTGGAAGTTCGAAGGGACAAATAAGACCTCGGATGATTCATGCTGCATTTTGGAAGATGGTGAGAACACTGGATATTGCTGTCGCAGAGCACTGGGGATTGTTGTTCGCAAGTTAAGTCAATCTCCGTACTACGCCACAACCTGGAGAGGACCAATGAACCGAATTTGATGTGCCGATGGCGCTGGCGGTGGGCCTCGAAGAGCATTGTTCATCCCCGCATTTTAAAGTGAAGTGAAAGCGACTTTCAATGTACACAGCCCAAGTTCCTCCAATTCTACCTTTGATGATTCATATGGATCAAAGAGATACTCAACTCTTCGAGCCTGAACGGTGTCCAACAACAAGATCAATGACTTGAACAATCAACCGAGAACTTGATTTTCTGGATGATTCCGCTTCCTTGCATGTTCCCTGTGTGTCATTTGGACCCATATTCCATGGGGCTGAAGATGGAAACCGAGGCACAAGTGTGAGGATGGAGATAGCTAGTATTGTATCATTAGTATTTATTGTAGTTTATGATCATGACACTGATGTAGTCTGAGATTTACCTTTGATGCGACCAATGACTGAGACTCTGAAACATGGCTCGGGATTCTCGGTTCGGTTAGATGCGTCCAACCTGCACGTGCTGGGAAAATATCATGTCAGCAGCGCTGAAGACTGATCTCAGAGTCCATGTAAATGTCACCGCCATATCTTGATTTGTTCCACAACATTCTTGGGATGTCTCAATGTTCCTTTTTATTTGAATGTACAAGACCCTTCCTAATCATTTTACAGATGAATCTTGACCATCAAGCATCTGCCACTGATTCTTCTGGCCCTAGTAGGCTGGTGGAGCAATTGAGGCTTCTCAGTCCCTCAGCGCTTATGCAAATTGGAATGGACCTCATGTGAGGCATGTAAAAATATAAAGATGATACTTGTCACCAGAAATCACCCAAATGTAGCATGTAAAGGTGCTCAAGTTGTGTCGAAGGGTATCACGTCGTAGGTGCAACGTCATCATGACACATTACAGTGACATCAACTGCCATTTCGATAACCTCTGTTTATTGCTATCCCCTTGATGCTATAACCATATGAGCGACCTCCTGTAATATCTAGGGCCATCTCTAGATGAATGTCACCATCACCGTTGTTTATCTCATCAGAGGGGAGCCATGTATCGACTGGACGGCCACAATGACCCAGGCCTGTTGGACGTTGACCTCTGCCGCTTACTACTTCTTTTCCTTATCTTATCTTCTCGTGTCCATCTTTCACGTATTTCATTTCTTCCAAGTCCATATAAAAAGACTCATAGCTACAGTTTCACCTCAGTCTTTTCCCTTTCGACTGAGATGATTTCCCATTTTCCTCTATTTTACTTTTGACTGATTAGACACTATAGCTCTCGTTTATTCTGTGTCTTTAGGTATCAATATACAGTCTTTTCCCTTTCAACTGAGCTCTTGCTTATTCTGTGTCTTTAGATCAACGTGCATTCGCCCAACAAGGCCTGCAGGTGATGAATCTCCAGCGTCTCGTGGATCAGCTCTGGATACTCTATTAACCCAATGAGGACTTGTAACTGCCACGGTGGACTCGCTGACCTCTATGCCACTGGTTACCATTTCTGTCTCTGAGAGCTGGTCCCACATGACAGTTTTCAAGCCAGAGTTTCCCGGAGATGTCGGAACTTGGTGGTAACTAGTTGAATTTTCAAGAATTTTTGCACCAAACAAAGTAATACTTACATCTGAAAGGTCAGTCAAGGTTCCCCCGGAGTGATAGACTAAGAACCCTTCCTTTATTCGCTTGTTCTGGGGTGAGAAGTGAACTGGTTTGGATCCATTGACTTTCGGATAGACACCGGAGTTTTCACTCTTCTCAAGTCCATCATTCAAGCTGTCATTCAGTGCATGACAGGCGCCAGGAATCGAACTTAGCACCAAGTTTTTTTGGCCCGAACGAGGCATAAAAGCACAGTGGTCAAGTACTTTCATCTGCTCCTGTGCTATGCAAAGTTCATCTTTGCTGCTTCTGTCCGCCATAGAAGTGAAGTAGGTCCTAATCTTCCTAATCACCTTTGTCACTCACGATTCTCGATAGCAAGACCCTCCGATAACTCTTTGCGTCAACCTCCCAGCCAATAATTGTATTACCTTCGCGATTCCCAGCGGCGAATGTATCAACCTCACAGGAGCACTCAGTTTCTTTGACAAAGCAATTTCATTGGCCCAGGTTCCTGATCCATTCATTTGCACATTCTTCAAGTATGTGTAACCTAGGACTGATATTCCTGGTGTATCTTTAGTTGACTATTTCAAAGGACTTTGACTGTGTCGATGACTCTATTGGACTCTCTCCAGGAACTTGGGACTTGACTCAAGTTCAAGGCCCTGGCGGGACGAACTTCAATGACTTGACAAGCTCAATCAGCTGCTTGCCTCTCTTCTAGTTCAGTTCTGCTGAATTGACTTGATTGGGATTCCAGCTGAGGATATTGTATAGTAAGACTTGATTTGTAGCTAGGGTTGCCTGATATTTGTTCAAGTTCATGATACTGTAGTGTTTCGACCAAATGTTCACACCATGTTACGCATTACATTATCAATACTTGGCTGACCAGTTCACGGCCTAGATGTTGATGTTACACCCCCAGGGTGTTCATTTTTATCATGATTTGAGCCTCGTTTGAGTCCTTTTGATCATCATTTCCGCAGGAAACTGTGAGCTCTAATGTAGAAATTGCCTAAAAAGCAGGAAAAGCGCAAAAATCTGCTAAAAATGGAAGAAAAAGTGTGTTTTACATACTTTCCATTTATGGAACAGATTGTGTAACAGTGTTCAGACAGGCCTGTTACACGTTAGGAGTTCCGGAGATGTTCAGTTCACAGGCCTCTGCTACACATTACTGAACATTGGATTGAAACACTGCATTATTCTTGTCAGATGACCCTGATATCGGAATGGATGAGAAGTCGCCAAAAAGAAAGGTCTCAATACTCTAGTCTCTTTCCGTGCCTTGAACGTACGTGGAGCGAGCACTGGCACCATTCGCAAGGACATTGCATTTTCAACAGATATATCAGTAAGATAACAAATAACATTGTATATATAGGCCAAGCAGAATGTCCATGGAATGATATAGACGCCAAGGCCCAAGGTCTCCTTGAGCATGGATGCGCAATCGCAAGAAATCGGTGTGAGTGCTGTTTCGGCTCTTGTTGACTCTGAACAAGCAGGAAATAACATCATGGGTGTTCGCCGAGAAGCGGAAAAGAGTAGTAAAAAGCGCAAAAAGCGGGAAAAGCGGTGGGGACATACCAGTGCCAAAAACATATCTTTTGAGAATGAGCAGGTCCTTTTCATGTCTTCATCAGGCATCAGCAACCAGTACTCATATACCCACTAGGTACCTAGTACTAGAGTCCGCTTTTTGCGCTTGTAACAAGTGGAAATACGGAAAAGCGGACAAGTGAATTGCAATTTTGCTGATATATGGTCTTTGTGCCAGTTCATTTTCCAATCAAACTTTGCTCGTTCTCCTTGCAGCGAACGAGAGGAAGCTCTCCGTCAAAAGAGATGCTTTCCAGGGATATCTCGGTGACTGTTCTGCTCAACGACAACCGACTGATTCCAACCACCATCACCATTTTCTAGCCTTCCTCAAAACTCATTCCACGTTGTTCTGTCACCTACCAAACATTGGAGACTCGTATTGTCTTGTCGTAACACAAACCTCGAGGTGGCTTACTAGCATAATACCCGAATGTTCAATTTTGACAGATAGATCACTCACAAATCCTTGCCCAGTCAACCTAGACTATAGATTAATTCTCAGACAATAATGTTACCTCGAGCTTGCAAGCCGTAGATATTCAATGATGCAGTGGCCCGTGGAATGACTCGTGTCATATTTCTTGCATTCACATCGACCGAGGCCTGTAGATTTAGACTCTCTGGCTGCTCATGGAGCAGCTACCCCGCTGGGAAGGAGACGGGGATACCCGAAACCCAGGAATCCAGAGCCTGATATCATGAGTGAACTTGCTCGAATCACGAATCTGTGACAGAGTTAGCTATCCCACGAGTCAGCAGTAAGTTTCTGAATCCGAAATTCCGCAGTTGGGAAACATGTGACCCGCGGAATTTCCACCGGCAAGGATCGGCTGCTCTAGCGGAGCCTGAATCTATGCTGAATCTATGCTAGCCCTCGGGACCCTGCCGTCACTGGCCAGCCAATTGGTTGGCTTTGTACCCTATTCTACATATAATAATGTCATATATGTCTGCTGGACCTGTTGCTGTCAATTATCACTTGAGGTTTCATGGGTTCAATTCCCGGCTGAGCCATCATTGATATCATCATCTCCTGTTATCTCTGGCAAATAAGATACTCTAATCGGCTGTTTTCTTCGTCAGCACAGCCAGCGTTTCTTCACCATGACCATAACGAACATAACGACAGCATACCAGTCGCGGAGGCGATACCATCCATTTCACGCTGTGTCTCTATGACAGTGACGATGAAGCGGAACATCAGCTCGCTATAGCAAAGAAGCTATCTTGCGAGGCCTACAAAGCTTCGCTTGCTGCTCGAACTCTTGCCGTCAATCCCCCATCCGACTTCTACCAAGACTTGTCTATCCAGGCCAAGCGTCGCCGCAACCGCCCAGTATCTTCGGCTCCAAAGATTGTCGGTCCTGCTGATATCGAGCTCGATGATGACGAAGAAGTCATGGCTCCCAGGAAGCGTCAGCGTCACGAACCTCCAGCAGCTGGCCCTTCATCGCAATCCTCTACCGGCTCGAATGGGGTTTTGGAGCTTTAGAGTTGAATGCCGCTGTTGTAACCATGACCTACACATTTTCCGTTTTATCATTTCCTTGGCAATTCTCTAGATTTGTTTCCCCTTAGACTGAAGAACACAGTTGTACAGTAGTCCACAATATATTGGCCTTATCAGAAACTTACACAACCCGACCGGAAAATGAATTTGTTATTAGGAGACAGGCTGCCGAACGGCAAATATTCCGCCCGACGGAAATCGGGCGGATTCCCGACCGCGGAATTCTGGTTTCAGAAACGCCCTCCGAGTCAGACAATCACCATTGGTCACGAATCCGCGGGTACCGAGTCGGTTCGCTGGAGCAGTGTCGTTCCCCAGACCCTCTCGGGGATAGCTCACTCCATCTGCACCGTCCGATCGAGTCGCGTATCCGTGAGACACTACCCGCTCAAACATCCACGCGCGCGCGCATACCCCTACGCTGTTGTGCGGTTGATTTGGTGATCGTGGAGGGAGATGCCGGGATGGCCGAGCCGCGCTCCTAGTGTGTTTGCGGTTGAGAGTGGTAATATTGTATTACCATTGAAATGTAGTGTAAAATACTCATGATGCTCAAGCCTGACAGTCACTTTGACGCTCCCTATGAGGCGCCGAAACGACTAGACGCGTCATGCATGTGCTGGGAAAATATCATGTCAGCAGCACCGAAAGATTGATCTCCGGGTCTATATCTTGATTTGTCCCACGACATTTTCCAGGCGTCTCACGGTGCCTTCCTACATGCTTCTACGTGTCAGTCCTGCAGCGCTTGTGGAAATCAAGATAAAACATAGGCGGCGAAACATCGGACTGCAGCAATATCGAGCTGTCCTGGCATCTATTTTTAGGCTTGTAACTAGCCTCTCTGATGCGGCAAGAGGCGAATTTCTCGTCAGAGAGGCTGGGACCACTGCAACTGCCGTGACAGGTTGTCTTCGGCATGATTGATATGACTCATGGTTTGACTGGTTTCAATGACCACATCATTAATGGCAGAGATCCTGTAATAATGAAGTGGTATTCCATAAATAGCTTGCAAGTGAGTTGGGTCGGTGTTCAAGTAATCCAGCCCCCCATTAGGCCACATGACTTGGACAAGCCCCTATAGCCTTGAATTTTAATGTTTTGTTCCTCTTGAGATCAGTCTGGGGGAGAATAAACAGGCATGTATATCGTTATCCACTATTTTGTGTTCATCTTCTGTGCCTCCATTATCCATGCGCCTCTCCGACATGTACGCATCTGTCACCTCCACGTCCCAACCTGCATCTACGCGGCGTCCTCCACCTCGGCATCACCGGCATTACATCTCCGCACACGCCTGTCGCTTGGCTCACTGCGCGCAGGTGGCCTTAAAATAGACTCAAATGCAATGTATACAAAATATATTCTCAACTGTTGATACCTACCTTTGGTGCACTGAGGAAAATTCCTAGAAGAGTACAACTTCCTAGATAGCTGGTTGTACATCCATATTATGTACTGAAAATGGGCCCCTTGAATCAAAAATTCACAATTAAAAGGTATTATGTTTATGTCAAAATCACCGCAGTTTGAGTTGTCTTATGCAGGGGAGACCCCCGCAGACCCCCCTTATGCTCGCCGCTATGCCGACTGCGTGGGCCCAACGCTTGCCGCTAAGCAAACTGTGTTAAGCTTTTTTGCAAAGTCAATGGACTGAAAGACTTCATTGAACATTTTGCAATCTACTTGATACTACAACAAGAGTCAACTGATATGAAGATACTAGCAAATACTATGAGATGCTTTGCGCAGCTCCAGAGTCTGCTTTGGCAATAGAAGAAGCCTTTGTTGAGCAGCAATATCTGGTTTAGCTGTTTTCATCTGTTCTTCTTCAACCATCACAACATGGCGACTCAGATGCTGAATCAAGTCAGCAAATAGCTGAAGACGAGCTTCTCAATTAATCTCATTGACCGCTGGAATTTGAAAGGACAGCGCCAGTGAGAATTTAGAGCTTGTTGAGGGAACAAAAAGAGGAAGAAGGCGATTGTATTGTCCCGTGACAAAAGGCTCTGGATCAGGCATTTCATTGCTGAATATTCGAGCTCGTAGATATTTCAGAGTGTACTACTTGAGAGTGTCTTTGGATAAACCAGAGAGAGACAGCATTTACGCAATGCAGCAGCAAGGGAATCTTGGATTACAAGCATTTCCTGCATATTAGCAGCTTGTTGCTGAAGATGAGCCAGTGAGATGGAATTAGATGCAGTGTCCATGTTGTCAGTGATGTGAAGACCATTGAGTTCCATTTGGATGTCACCCGAGTCAATAGCATCATCATGCCACTCCAGTCGGTTCTAGAGGCAAGGTATTCTCAGTGGAGATTTCAGAAATGTCATAGATGAGAAGCATGCAGATGTTGGAAGGAGTACTGGGAGGAATGCTGTGCAGAATATTCATCTGATTCTCTTCCTTGCCGAGAATGAGGCTGAGATCATCTTGAAGAGAATCAGGGTCCAGAATACACTACAGGTTCTGGAAAATTTAATTAAATAGCACAGTATAACAAAGGTTTGTGCTCTAGATTGTTCTTTGCATACATATGGTCATTGCAGCCAGAAATTGACATGTCAGATCCATTCCAAGTCAAGCTAGAGAACAAAATGCATCAAATGGACATCAAACTTTGCTAAGGTAATCTGTTAGCCTACGGCTCTGGGAATTCACGCAGTGAATGCTTGTATGGTATGTTAATTTAGCCTTTACTTGACTAATCTTGGGTGAGCTCCTGTTTATCTTCAGCTGTGAACCCTTATATGCCACTCAGTCTCCTTCATATACATAGGGGTCTCATATCTGCCACCAACTTCAGATCATACAAGGAGCACTCTTGAATCCAATGGAAAAACAGATGTTCACACTGGTACATAATGACTGCTTTTTGCAGGATTACAAATAGGACAGCTGTGCGCCACAGAAGCCATCAAGCTCCAGTGCCTATATCTAATACAGACTTGGGGCAGATTAGATAAATTGAAGAGTCCTATGAGTAGAGAGCCTGAAAACTGAAATAAGTTCAAATATATAATATACGTAGACCGCTTGGAGAGTCGGAAGAGGAGCAGGGACATGAGGTATATATGCATTTTTCATCATTTATTCGACGGACAAGGTCAAAACATACTTCATCAGTCAAGTGACAGGCTGAAATTTAACTGGCAACTCACAACTCCCAGGTTCATTTCTTACTCATGGCATCAAGGATGAACTACCTTCAAGACCATTAGCATGAGCCATATTGCAATGGTCTTATTCCTCTGTTCCACATCCAGAGATTGGGCAAGGGTGCAAACAAAGTTGGTAGCACAAGAATATGCTTTGTCATGTATAACCTCCGGTGTCACATTCGGAACATTATTATCGCCGGCCGGGGCATTTCAAGCAGCCCTGGAGCAGCATCTGTCATTTTTCATTAGTCAGAAAGCGACCTGAGCAACTCTGAATAAGTAATCTTTGGGGTATCTCCCAAGGATGCCCCATTTCCAAGTCCATTGGGCCATAATGTGTCCAGTGTCCTCAGGAAGCATATTAGCCCATGAAGAGACCGGAAACACGTTCATCCTGGATGTGCTGAAAAATTCGCTCGCTGAGCGATTTGCTGACTAATGGGCCATACGCTTCGCGGTGAAACAGGTCACCTGACTCTATGTGACTGCTTTGTGACCCGACCGGCGGAAACCTTCATTCTTCGGTTTCCGTTGATTGTCACACTCAATGATGGAATCAATTTACCCCCATTCAGTCAAATCATCAGTTGTCAGTTGTCAGTTGCACTAGGTCATGTGATGAGTGGCAACCAGCTATCTCTCGAGTCTCAGTTCACAGTTGACTTTCAAAAAATTAATTTACTATGAAAAATACCATTATAGGTATAACCCAATCATGTAGAATGGAATTTTACTCATGGACCCGACAAGTAGGAAGAAGTTTCAGCGGCGTAGGAGAAGCTTGACGCAACACCCAGTGACCCAGAAAATCATGGCCATGACCAGGATACTTCAGAGGGTGATTGAAGTGAGTCTACTGGAAAGCTATGATTGGAGAGCCATGAAACATCATCAAGTTCATTCCATCCATTCCTTTAGTTTCTTTGTACAATCTTTACATCTTTTTAGTAGCAAGATCGGTATCTATAACTGGGTTTGGACATCGCAGAGACCAGTCTCATATCCATCTTCAGCATAATAAATACATATACTACCATATCACAAGTCCTCCAGTCCTGGGTCTATACTGCCTGTATTCTACACATATCTCAAAGCCACTACCCTTTTGGGACATCATGGTAGGAGGCGGGGCAATGAGCACATGTGTAACCACCGCATTTCTATTCCCGGCTGATCCGACGTCGTACGACAACCATGATGGCCGTAACCATGCACCGGATAGCCAATGATGATGCTGTGGACTCTGTGCTGAAGTTGATATATTTATTGACTTTTATTCATGATTAGGAAATCTGCATCAAGGCACTCTACTTAGACCCATCAATGGGGTCCTATCGCATGTCTGACTCGACCTGATATCTGGGACAATTAGGTGCAGCAAATAATGAGGTCAACGGCCATTGCCGTGCTGGTGAGAGAACTGGGCAGGTGATTATCCCCTTTGGGGACTTTGATGGTAGTGGGCAATTGTTAAACCAGTGGGATATAGGCCAACCGGTCCGGTGGCAGATACGAGTCCCCCTCTCCCGGTTCTCACGGTATTTAGTCCTGTATTGTAAAATTAAAAGCAGGTACTATTTCATTGTGGTTACTACAAGACACTGTAACTACAGGCTCAACTGTTATATCCATGGCAAGTCAGATTTATTCAAGTTGGCTAAGGTGGAGTGGTTTAACAGAGCCGCTCAGTATACATGTTAACTCAGCTGCCTTTCAACTTCTACTTTGCTATTGAATCAAAGGTTTGACTCCCCAGCTTGCCTCATTCTTCTAGGCCTGTGGCATCACAGTATCTTCACTTCCACTTGGATATTGGACCCAACAGAAGGATTCCCATTAAAATTATCCTCCATAACCTGACCCTGAACAGATGATACATGATGTCCAATCCTCCATGTGCCAGAGATAGAGAAAATGCTCCTGAAATTACTGGGCAATAGATACACAAGAATAACAAATACACCCAATTTTCGAGCTGCTCTGCGGAGCTATGAGCAGCCCAATATTTGTACCAAGAAATCTCAACTGTCTCAAGCCTGCAATGACAAATTGATCATCGACTCTCCGAAATTTCAGCCATTTGACTGTCATTGAGCCAACCTTCAGCGCCTGCGGCACAAATTTCAATGTTATCCTATCTACAATGTCCGAGGAATGGTGGTCAGCATTACCTACAGAATGAAAATTCATGATGGAAATGAAGAGGCCATTAAAACTCACTGAATGTGGTTTCAATGTGGTATTTAGCATCATTTCACTGTGAAATCTGAGTGCAATCCCAATCTTTTGGGCCAACAGGTGTCTCCTGCAATGAAATTGGCACTCTGAGAAGCTTTGCCCACTCTGAGGCTAAGCTCTCTATCTGTCCAGCCAGTTCTATATATATTTAACATCCCAAGAATATGAAAACTTTGGCGGAGCAGTGCCAGTGATAGAATCTGGAAAATCCTATTGCGCCAGATATCATGGGAATGGGGTCCTCTTGGTTTTATACAATGTCCTTGAGAATAGTCATCATTGTAGGGCTTGTATCGCTGCACTAAACAAAGGTCGAGATGAGACGGAAACTCGTGGGAGTCAATATCCAAAACAAAAATAGGTCGCATGATGTTGGTAACTTACCGCCTAGTGAGCCCAACTTACAGATCCACAGAGGTGTCATGTAAGTGATGAGTCAAGGACCTTCAGCCAAAAGTAAGCCATGCGTGCGGCAAATTCAACAGCAGGTGAACTCAGCATCACATGTCATCGGATGTCGGTCGAGAATCATTCGCGCCGAAACCCGAAACCAGCGAGGCTGTGCGCACGTGTGTAACTATCCCCTTTGGGGACTTTGATGGCATTTCAACAAAATCGCTCACACCCAACAAACGAGCCACTCATGTGGACTCGTAACAGTAGGAGCTCAGATTGACTGGGAGCAAGGAAGGTGGGACAATGTTCATCAGCAAGATGACAAATAACTTTTTGCGCTTTTTGGGCTTCTAAACACGCAAAAAAAGCGCAAAAACACGCAAAAAACACGCAGAAATATGTAAAATACGTAAAAAGCTGAAACACGCCACTTTTTATGTCCAAAATCCTACAAGCGGACTATCGCAGACAATGCAGAAAGTTGGGCTATGGCAAGAATATTGCCCACAGCTTGTAAAGTAGCCTGTAGCTCACTTCCATAGTACTTGTCCAGCTAGTTTCGAGTGCATTCTGTGCAACAGGTATGCTCGTTGCCACGGGTCGGGGACATGCATCAGCAAAAAAACCAAAGGGATGATCATGCCTGATAAATAGACATTAGGCCTGGTCAGGCATCTCAGACTGACACCGCTCTGATAAGGGTACTTTCTATTTGGTCAGACTGATCAGGTGCTGTCAGACTGACCAAATTTTGTCAGTCTGCCAATATTTCATCAGGCTGAGTGGCCTTATGAGGGACGGTCAGGCTCTGTCAAGCTTGAAGGAAATTTTAGAAAAAGAGGTTTCTGGCTGCTCCCCCATCTTGGGCAGAGCCAGTATTTATGTATTATTTATTCAATGGCGGAGTTCACAATTCACCTGAGCAATTCAGGACTCATTGAGGACGTGAAGTGGAATTAAATGTTACTCAGCTCAGATTCGAACTTGCGACCTCAGAGATCAAGCGGAGATCAAAATTGTTTAGATAAGTCCAGTTAATCGTGCGAATTTAGGCATGCCGATAAATGCGCTTAAATTGACGGATACAGGAATAAGTTCCCACAGCTACCGGGAAGGCACGATATTGCTCGTTGGAGGCATTGAGCAGTGGTAGATGCAATGGACTCATTCATATGCTGTAAACAGATATATACTACATCATGGACAGGCTTTGGAGACATATTTTTGAGAGATATGCCATAAAGAGATCAGGAAGCACATTTTTATTATGCAAAGAGGCGCGCAGCACCAAAATTTTCGAGGTTTTGGGGACCATGATGTGTTGCAGGGAGTACCTAAGAGAGGTACATCAAGATACCAAGGCCGGTTCACCAACGCGCGCCGCCAGGCGCGAGATTCTGAGCCAGATACCTGTGACTTCCCTTTTGGGCTTAAATGGGGCTTAAATGCACGCCCATTTAAGCCGGCCCGCTTAAATGCCGCTTATTTCGCACTTATTCGGACTTATTAGGCCAAAATGATGCTTATTTTCACCAGCATCAGTCAAAACAGACATTTCTTATAAGGTTTGGGGTTGAAAAGAGTAGATAATCATTGTATATTGTAAGTGAAATACATGCAGCAAGTATTGGGACAAGGGAACCTAGTTTGAGGAAGAAGGAACAACTTGGCGGTTGCGTGGAGGGAGATAAAAATAACCGATCATATGATCGTGGTAATAACAGCTTAAATGCGCCGACATAAGTTAGCTACTACACTATGCGGACTTCTAATGGCTCTGCCGGCCTGTTCCTTCTATGCCCCGCTTCAGCTGCTTGAACCGCTCTCCCAGCCTGATTCTACATATTAAATTCTTTATACATCATGCCATTTGCTTCTATATCATTTATTTGAATGCTGAATTGCATGCTAGTCCATAAAACAAACTGCACAAGCTGTTTTCCGTGGAACCGCTTCTGGCTTGTTCGGCTGACGAAACTTGATGGACATGCCGGTCGGCGATCACACCTGACATAGATGCCATCGTTCTGACACCTCTCTGACCAAGCTTGACAAGGGAGCGATCAGCCTGGTGAGCATCTGTTGATGCCTGAGCACAGTCTGTCAGACTTGGATCCTCTGCTCAGGAAAGACCAGACATGAATATTCTGACATGAATCTTATCATGCCAGATATCCCGTCGGCAGGCTGCCAGTGCCCGATAAATCCCGTCAGGCCTGATAAGGTTTGGTAGTTTTTGCTGATGACTCATGACAGCCGTGAGAGTGTGACCACGGCGACGACGATCAGGACCCTTTCTGGCATCCCACAGATGCCGATCTCACGTCACTTGCTGAGATGATACATGGCCTTGAATTAAGCTTCCCGCCCTTCATGGGCTGCTTTGATTATCTTGCGCTTTTTACAAGCTGAAATGCGCAAAAAGATGACAAGTTATTTGCAATTTTGCTGATGTTGTAGTTCAGGACAAGAATGCTTTATTACATGGTACAAAAGTCTGATCTAATATACTGTTTCCATCAACTCCTGTGTCACATTCTTGGGAATGACCCATATTGTCCAACAGAAATATCTTCAGCAGAAGGAAACCATAGGAACCTGAGTCTGAGTCACATTGTCACATCACTTCTCGTCTTCTTGTCGCTTGATGTCTGGTATAATATAAAGGATCAGCCTCATTGATGAATAACTGCTCATATCTATGCACAAACCAGAGTAGAAATCTGAAAACTGAACTCCCGACCTCAGCTTATCCACTGTCGGAAACACCGGACTTATGGCAACAGTTTGACAACCATCAGAAATCAACCGTAGCCTTCCCGCCGACTGTATTTGGTCATATTCCTCTGTCGTGATCCACATGTCAGTCTCATCTTTCCCACTCCCTGATAATGTATCAAGTACAAATGTAGATACATGTCCAACCTTCTGACATTGGCTGATCTCCGGCTTCTCCCGAGCTTGTGTCAGACTTGGCCAAGATCGGTTACATTGCTGTCGATTGGGTGTCATAGTATCCGGTTTCCATAATGTCCCTGTGCTGATATTCTGGGACAACAAATTAATGACTCCAGGTTTCCTTGTACCTCTGATCATGCCGGCGTCATGGAAGCAAGGAAACCACAAGTTTTAAAAGCTGCATCACAGGCACTTAATCTCCTTCCCTTGTACCACCATGACCTCTTCTCCATCGCAATCTTCAAAGAATTTTTCGGGCTCAGAAACCTCTGCGGCTATCGTACCTTGCATTGAGGATGACAAAGAATTCATTCGCAATGCAAGAGAGGGGAATATGGCTGTCGTAGATGGGAGGAGAATGATCAAGGGCGGGAAGAGGGTCACACTTCTGTGGAGGGCCTTGCGTCGACTGTCAGGCAGTCTCCAAAAGCGAATCTTCATTGAATTACTGCAAGGCAGTGATGATGGAGAGGATATATGGCTGTGGAATGAAGGAGATGAGGCCTTGACAGAATGGGAATTCTATTGCTTCAGTTCACCTCCACCCTGGCACTCAGCAGCTACGGCCCTGGAAAGACGCCTCACACGAACTCAGGTGCAGACTCCGCAGAGGGAAGAAGTAAAGTTTGCATCATTTGAGATGCGTGCTGCCATGATTTCTTGGCTAGCGTTGACATCCACAGTGTACAAGAGCGCTGATAAGGAGGGGGGGTTTCGTGACCGTGAGGAATGGGATATGCAAAAGTGGATCCAAGTCTGGTACTATTCTCTTCCCCGCAGAGTTTATCTATGGTTGGTTCAGCATAGGCAAAGCTATGATGATCAAGCATTCATTGAAGCGATGAATCAGGCTGGACATATTTGCCACCACCAAAAGAGGGAAGAAGAGATTACATGTTGGCTATTCATGAGATCTCAACTGTTGCCTAACCAACAAACCCACATCATCTATCTTGCACACCATTGTTGCACTCCTTGTCTAGCTCAGTGAGTGCATTATTTGCAACTGACACATCTGACCTGCTGCAAGTAAACCTACACCTGGATCTGAATCACTGGCCTCCTGGACCCCATCACCTGCCCTTGTGGTACTTCGGTGTATTTGGGACGAAACTGGCCAACACATTCAAGTTGATGAGAGACGTGACTTCTGCAAATGGTTATTGGACCGACCCATGTATGGATTGCATGAAGCCAATGAATTTTTCAGTAGACTGCCCCGAGACACTGATGAAGACCAATATCTCTCTTGGGTCAACACATATCCACGGTACCTTCGTCCCACTGTCACACGATACACTCACGAGGATTGGCAGGGTATGGACGACTGTATCGCTTTTCTAGGGTGCGAAGAGTCTCTGAACATCCGTTCGTGGTGTGCAGCCATGTTTTGGAACATGATACCAGATGGTCTCTCATATTCCATACATGTGAAGCGATTCATTGACGTCTGGCGGCACTCTGCATTTCGGCGGCCTGGTTCCCTTCCACCACCAACACCTGCACCAGAATTCCGTAATGCCATTCGAGATTCCGGACATTCATGCTGGGAAGGATGGGAAAAGGAAATAGATGACTATGTTGCTGCCATGGCTTTCCTCGAACAAAAGCCCAGAGTTGTGGGCATTGATATGGGGGGCTTGGAATGTCAAGTTTGCTGTTTGCAGTGTCGCTTGAGAAAATTGGGTGAGACCTTACCGGTGGAAAAGCCAGTATTCTCAGCGGATCTGACTGAGCTCCTGGTCATGATGGTATGAGTGATACCATTTTTTGCAGAGAGGTATTGACGATGACTCAGCAGAATGAGTGTTCTGAAAGGAAGGTAGCTTGGAATGACATCTTAACATCTGCGAAGAACAGATTTGTGTGTTCTATTCGGATATTTCTCCTCTTGTTGCTGACCATTTCTCAGATCAGCCATGCTGGTTTGTTATACAGCGGTGAAGAATCTGAGGGTGGAGATGGAGGATTTGATGATGAAGAAGCTTCCAGGGAGGACGAGAGAACCCCAGTTGTGCTTACCCATCAGTCACATGTAAATGATTTTTCCCCTCTATGACCAACATTTCTCATGTTTTCTTCATTCAGGATAACACCCCAAACCATCGAGACAATAATCCAAGACCTGGGACTGGAGTTCGGAACCCTTCACAAATTCACAACTTCCATCAGAACACATATCCAAATTTCCCCGGGGCTGTGTCAAACTCGGAACATCAAGAGCAACAGGTGAGATAATTGGATGTCTATCCAGACTTGTGGTCTACTAGACTTCATTGTTTCCAGGATCTGCACTATACTCTTGATGATGGTGATGATCAGAGTCGCAATATGAGGACTGATCAGATCGATTTAAATTTCCCGCATCGTCCACAACCACCGATACTCCGAGCTGTCCATCTGACGGAGGAACTCAAGTCACCTGTAGACAATTAACCCCATTGTTGATATCAGATCTTGTGAATCCGTAGGTTTCTCCTTTGCGGTGTCCTTCAAGAAGTGACCTTATTTCAGCTCGGTTGCAAATGGTATGACTTTACAGCCTCGGGATCCGGCAGCAATAATGACGCAAGACGATCCGTAAGATCCTTTTTCAATCCTTAACTGTTCATGACGGGTCCGCCAGTGACCACCAATTACCTTACAAAATACCCGGCACTCACACTCCACAACATACTGTGGCTCCTACGGTCCCAGCGGCATCTAAACCGAAGATGATTGAGAAAATAAAGACCTTCCTCACTAGTGAACTTGGTAAGGTTTATCAATCTCTCTCAGAACATCTCTAAATCATTTGAATAGACAGTCACAGTGTTTACCTTGCTCGCACTCATAATGGCCACCCAAAATTGTCTTGGGTTGACTTTGAGACAAAGCTCAAAGATGAAGGTCTTGAACTTGTCAATTGGCCAAATGGAGTCCCTGAACCGGGAAAGGACGAGAGAGCTGATCCTAATAAAGGCATTGCAGGGATATCAGTGCGGGATCTCACAGCAATATATCGGGCTATTCATAACACGACTGCGCCATTGAAACTCCGACGTTCCTCTGGACAACAGGCCGAAGCTTCGAGTAAGCGGGCAAGAGACGGAGAGGAAAACATTCAAAGACCGACAAAGCAGATGCGCTTGGGAAACTTGCTGTCATTTGATAGAATATAAATATTGATTAGTTCTATATTCTTACAATGCTATTTTTACTATCAGCTGGCCCAAACCGAGCCTCGTGGTTACATTGGACCAGCTGGGTAGGAACAGCCTCCGCGTCATGCGTCTACCACTTTGTATCACCGATGGTTTGTTTCACTTTGCCTCTCAATTATCCCGCATTGACGCTCTCAAGCTCGGACGGTTGAAGGGAAAGAAGGGCAGCACGGTTATAATATTGTCGGCGCTGCCAAAGCTGCAGATGCCAAACACATGGCCTCTTGACGCTTCCTCACTTGGAACTCAACACACCTCACAAAAGCTAACGTTGATGATCATCCAAAGCGAATGGAATCCCTCGAACATCGTATGTTTCACTGTCCTCTGGATATCATGAATAGCATGTACTCACTGCCGCAGCGTCTGTGGTACTTTTGAAATGCAGGAACCTCTTTCTTTGGCCTGCGACTCCAACGGCAAACTCTTGCTCGATGTCCTGAACAAAACGTTGCTTGATATCATGAATGCAGGTCCGATTCGCAGCATCACCGGTTAGGAAGGACTGTGGCGTAATCTGTACTGTTGAATCTCACGAAATATATCGGTACGTCCGAGTCGTCCTTGATCAATAATCGCATTTCAGGATACTTTTCGATCCAAGCAGGGCAGGATATTCAAGCCGTCACCAGTGTCAGGGCTCCTAGATATCGTCAAACTCATGATTGACTGGGAGCTTTCTCGGGCGATCCAGCTGGAAAGGGATCGATGGTGGCCACAGACGTGACTGACTAGGATTTCTCTCTCGGAATGCAGGTGCAACATGATCGAAGAGCCTTAATGAACTCATGTCACGTCACGAAACATTAGTAGACTCCGCCCGAAACCTTCGACGGCCACCAGCGTGATTCACGAGGAACTAGCTCTCATGATGCCCCTGGAAGCGAATAATCCCGAGTCTGAGGATGAACTTGATGCGGTGACGATGGTCGACCACAGAGCCATGTCGACACAAGAGAATATCGACAGCTGAATAGTGTGGCTGGCCCGGAACCTACTCCAAGCACTCCGGGATTATACTGCCAGAAGGGAGCGAAACACCGGCTGTACGTCCATATCAACGATCTTTCATCAAGCTACGAATCCGTGACAGACTCGACTATCCCACGCGTGATGCACCGAGCGACCAAGAAGATTCCTACGAAGGGCGGTGTCGCACAGCCCGGGGATAGCTCTCTTCACCTGCGGCTTCCCGCGCGGGCATACTGTGTGCGGTGTGGAGGCGCTGTTGCGTAGTGCGTTGCATGCGCATAGCTCGCAGTGTCTTATTCGGACCTGCACCATCGCACAAGTGTAAAGGATAGCTGATGTTGCAGTATTGTATATGATGTTACGAGTCCCCATTATGGGGCTCGTTTGTTGGGCAACAGCGAGTTTTGGTACAGGGCCATCATAGAGCCCAAAGGGGATGTTCACGTGATCCATCTGCCAGCTGCTCTCCGGTGTCGCGTCAAGTATTCTAGCACTTGTACAACACTGATATTGAATAGCTGCATCCAGAACAGAGGAACATAGACTATGTAGCCTCCTCTGGGTAAAAAAATGCGAAAATTCTGGAACCAGGATCACCGCCCAAGAGCATACCAGGCAACGTGGCTCTGGTTCATCCTCTCACAATCATTCTCCATCTTGTGTCGCCCGTCTACATTCAGATTTGTCCTTCTTAGTCCGGCCTGATAGCCAGTCATGTCTAAGCATGCTTGCCGCAGCTGCCTTCCACTGCTTTTTCCTCTGTCTAATCGCCAGCATTGGCTATGCTGGCTGTCTGATGGTGCCTGATTCGGACTTTGGCAGCTTTAACAGTTCTTCAGTATGCTGCTATCTTGCAGCGAGCTCTCTTTTGACCACCAATGGCTCAAGCCTGGCCAGCGCTGGTTTCTTTTTTGGCTCTACATTAATTCCAAGGTGTGTCTGAATCTCTGATTTATCTTCCCTTTTTTCATTGCAATGTTGCTGTCATGGTCAAATCTTCTTGACCGTTTTCATTCGTGTTGCACTGCATCAACTTGGTGCTTCACTCTCCGATCTCGTGCCTGTATTTTGGCTGAACGCACGACTTGATGTTATCTATTGCGGGCTTACCTACTTTTTCTTTCTTTCTTTCATTTTTTGTTACACTTTTCATCTGCCTCTCATGATCGGAATTCTAATGAAATATTTCAGGCATGATTATAACTTGAAATGTATTGAGAGTAGATTATTGAGAAATTCATGCCCTCAGGGTGTTGAGTTACCCAAGTGACGCCTTCGGGCCTTTTTGTAATATAAATCTCAATATAGGTATGTCTCATACTCTTAGATAGAAATCATAGAGTAGGTAGATGGTGTACATGCTTATCCCTTGGTAAAGGCCACCCAATATGATAAGTTCAAGTTCATAGGCATACCAATGATCTTAAGTACATTGTGACTCGAAAAAGGGGACTTGTACCTGCCACCGGAACGGTTGGCCTCTACACCACTGGTAAGATAGTTGCGATACTCAAACCTGACAGCCTTGACTTCGCCCTATGAAGCCCTGAAACCAGACGTCGACTAGACGTGTCATGCACGTGCTGGGAAGATATCACGTCAGTAGCGCCGAAAGACTGAGCTGCGAGTCTATATCTTGATTTGTTTCCGGTGTCTATGACACTCGAAGGGCAAAATGGGACCCCACAAATCCATGCTGCATTTTAGAAGATGATGCCCTCAAGACTGAAATGAGAGATCATACATTGAGAGTGACGCCGAGGCCTCATGCATTCCACCAGGAGGGTTGTTTGAGGCAAATAAAAATCAATTCAGATGGAATAAAGGGATATTGGAGGGACTTGGTAGAGCAGTGGGGATCATTGTTCGCAAGTTACCTCTAAAGCATGATGGTTACTGCATCTTTCAGTACGCCTCACCCTGGAGATGACAAGTGAAGCGACTTTGATGCGCCAATTACTCCCGATCAGCGGGAATCGACGATCAGGTTAGAAGTTCGCGCCACATGCAACGTTGTATATTGGCGCTCAGAATCACTTCTCTGTGTCTTTTCGGCTGATTTACATGGCTCGATAGAGATTTGTGTACCCAATTAATGATAACTAAAATAAAAATGCAAAAAAAGGAGGAGAGGGAAATCCTCTCTGCTACTATCAAAGGTCGGTTAGTCGGCCACCTTAGTGTTTAGCGCATACTGCGAGGCCTTCATGATATTGATTACCTGCTGGGTTCCATCTCGTAGTAATTTGTCTTGACTACAATTTGACCCCACTCCCGTGAATTTACGCCATGTTTTGATGACCCTGTGAATATTTTCCGCCGGCGGGTCTCAAAGATGGAATTATCGGCTACTCGGCCGACGACCCGAAACGAGGCTTCAACGAACACATGCAAGCTGCCACTGCTATATCTGCTCAAGGATGAACCAAATGTCCATTGTGTATTATATAAACTGGTATTTCATGAGAAAGGACAGCCCTGGAGACAGCCAGGTTTATTGGCACGGAGCAAATTTCTGTGGTCAGGTGAGAAGGTATCGTGCAAACCTTGTCGGGACGGGCTGCGGCCATGATTTGAGCTCTGAATCGATGGGGGAACAATGTATCAACATACCTGAGTCATTCATTTCATTCCTGGGCAGCTTGAGGGTCCAAAAAGATTTGGTCTTTGTCGTACATGGAAAATAGGTAGTTTGGGATTTGTTGAGGCCATTATTAACTTGTTCTACGACCTAAAACCCAAATACATGGAAAATAATATCATCTGAAGCTTTAAAATGCAAGTGGCCGACTTCCTGGGGGTGGCTGAGTAACTGACCAGTGCTAGTATGTAATAATCCCATCTATGCCTTTCTCTAGACACAGACATGTAAAATGTCTCGCGAGTTGCTCAAAGGATCCGATTCAACAAATTTTCATGCAAGTTTTCTGGGCCTGCGACGCAATGATTGAGAAAGGCACAGTCACTGCCTTTATCCATTGTGATTTTGATATATAACCATCAGTTGATCATCCCGGGTTTGCATGATTGACAGATGGTAGTATATGTATCTACATGCGGAGTTTCTCTACCTGCGCAATCATTTCGAGGGATTTCTGCCAGAAGTTTGCGCCACAGGGCTGTGTTGTATATTGGCGCCCAGACCCGCTTCTCTGACTATTTTGGTCGAATTACATAATTCGAACCTACCAGCATCACAGCATCTCCACTGACATGTCTCACGGTCCACAGCTCAAGTAAATAGAACTTGGAGCTGTCAGGCATAGCATCAATCTTGCCTTCGTCCTCCATGTCGCACCGCATACAGTCTATTTCTTCTTCTTCTTCTTCTTCTTCTTCAACTGAATCAATCTTGGAGGGAGCAGAGTCGCAAACCAGCAGCAGTGACCTGTCGTTCTATGGTCTTGGATCGGTCACCAGCAAAGCTGTGTATCATATCGGAAAGGGCGCTGTACGTTATGCTGAAAGGATCATCGTGAACTCAAGGAGGGAGCGTATTCGCCAACTTGTGCCCATGACTGCATGCGAGGCTCAATTATTAGGCGAAAAAGCCGCCGGAAAACTCTATGATGATCTGCTGGAACTGTCCCGGTGTGTATTTTATATCAGTCGTTGTGGTGCATGCTAATACCGTCAGTAGACCCCACTTGTATAAACCCAACATCCAAGCTGAAGCTATGATCTTGATTCTGGACCAGATCCACCTTGGAGAATTTGAGTGCCTGGCGGAGGCAGTAGGGAGATGGCATGAAGTCGAAGTGGAGCTTCTGTTTCTTCAAATATTTGATGATATATCAAGAAAAATATCGTGAGTATCATCTTGAACTTGTAACACCACAATTGATTATTCCATTGCTGGAAAAGGGAAAAAAGTGATGTCAAACTGTTACGACTCACTCGTGTCTTGCTTTTTGTGTCCAGGATCATGGTGATTAACCAGGAGATGTGTAAAGCAGTTCTTTCGGCGGGCTTACCGACCATTTTGGCGACTATCGAAGAGGATTTGTCGATATTCAATCCTACAACCAACACAGACAATATTCCTGATCGACAATTGCGGTGGAAGACTCAACTTCACATCAGCTATCATCTCATCCACAGTGTTGTGGACAAAGTCTATCCTCAATTCGAGGTGCTCAGAGTCTTGCGTGGGGCTTCATGCCATAGCTATCCTATATTGTGAGCCATTCAGATGATCGTGCCAAATATTTCCTTCATAACCTCTTTCAGTGACACTACTACGTATAAGACTCCTCTAGCTGCGCGAGGGGCATTTTTGGATGATCCTGCCGTACTTCATCTTATGCAGGATTTGCTAGATGTTTCCGAAAAGCAAAAGGTCAGTTCACTTCGATGGTAAAAATTCGAGAGATCATCCTTCTTTCCAGATTATGATCCGCTGGTTCTCACCCACTGGAATGGTAACACATCAGGAATGTGGAAGCCTTCTATTTGACACTCCTCTTGAGTCGATGCCGCACCTACCAGTACACGCCATCAATTCGCTACTTATACGCACCATCAATCAACTACTCAACACTGTAGGGTACTTGGTTCCATTAGTGTCGCTTCCACGCTGCTCATTGCTCGCACCGCAGATCCCAACTGCCTTTAATAGTTCTATCATATGTTTTGGCATATTTTGCTTTGATTGATACTAGCTCTGAATCCGGCTGCTCGCTTGTGGAATTCAACCCCGAGACCGGAATCTATAGCCGACTGCCATTTATCAAGTTACTCCGTAAGCAAGTCATCTGCACAAAGTGTATACTTACTGCATTTCAGTCGGATCGGAAGGTTTAAATCCACGGAAGAGACTCTTGTTCCGTGACCTGAACAATCTACGATTCATTTTGCATGATTTAACGGCAAGGCTGAATAGGCATTGAAATTGCGAGAGACGAGATACTAGATTCCGTAACATTAACGCTGCATGTTGCAAATACAAGATGAGTTCACACCAGTGATTGACTCTCTATAATGGTCAAGCTGATAGCAATAAATAAGCTTCCAGATGGAAATAACCTCCTGAACAAAGTATGAAGGTACAGAAAGATAGCGATAGCTGATACCGTATAATGACAATCACTGTGGTACATATAAGGCTGAAGATGATCGGATGGAGTTGATGAATGCTTTAAGCTGACTTTTGACGCTATCAATGAGAAACTGAAGCTCGACTGGATGGCTAGGTCCAGCTGAACGTGTTCCATCACGTGCTGGGAAGATATCATATCAGCAGCGCTAAAAACTAATCTCCGACTCCGCTTACGCAAATACTTAATGTGACGTTGGTTCGACGCTAGATTTCATGACTTGACTTTGAGATTAAGGTTGAGGACGTGAATAAGCCGGACTTCAATAGCGGCCAGCACTAGATTTCATATCGCAACATTTCATTGTTTCTGTACCTTCACAATACCAATACAATGTTCTCTGGATACAGATGTAAATAGTGAGGCTGGAAATGGCAGAGAAATCGCGCCCACACTGTGGCCCGCTCGGAAACACGAGTCGGGGACGATGGCCCTGTTCTTTCATTGAAATCAGCTGAAAGAATCAGTTAAAATGCATTAAATTACCAGATCCAAGGTACAGCATACTAAAAAACCCAACAAGACCTTGTACTAAGCCAGCAGGACCTTGTAATGACTGATCGCAGTGGCGCAGGGACTGCGACTAATAGTGGTGGTTCCCGTCAATGGGATTTCGGAGTAGATAAATGATGTAGATAAGTAACTGACTGATATTCCTTGGTCCTTTTTTGTCCATGCATCCCTGAACTCCCCAGATGCCCTTGCCCTCTGATCTCCACAGAACAACACAAGCCACCAAACCCCACGATTTTGATACGATGAAAATCATTATCCGACAACTTCGATGTGACGCGATGAACTCCGAGGACTGGATTGACCTTCTTGGGCCAACCCGGTGGAAAGAGATGTAAGAGTGACCATGGTGGCCACGGAGTTGGAGAGAGATCGATGGGTATCCACAGACGTGATCAGCTGGGAGCTCTCTCTCGCGATGCAAGCGCAACATGAGCGGAGAACCTTTAATGGTCTCAAGTCGGACAAGAGTCTGCTTTCCACGACTGAGACAATGTCCATTGGTCCCAATGTTCATGCGAGTTCCGAGTCGTTTCACTGCACCGAGCGACGAAGAAGATTTCCGCGAAGGGCAGTGTCGCTCTCTTAATCCTCGCGGGGATCACTTGCTCCACCTGCAAGAGATCGAGTGTCGATGATCGTGGAGTGTGGAGGCGCTGTTGCGTAGACACGTTGCATATGCGCAGCTCCCAGTGTATTATTCGGACCTGCATGGCATGGAGTCGAAGATGGGAAAAGATAGATGATTGAGTATAGGGTGAGATAAAAACGAGAGGCATTGAAACAAGCAAAATAAGATACATTGAAAAACAGGTGTTGTTCGGACTAAACAAGGCTGGAGACTCCAACCCAAGAAAGTTTATCACTACTGGATTTTCATTTTGTGAATTGACGCTGAAGCATCATCAGCCCTCAAGTTATACGGCTGGTGGATTCATTACCATTCCTGTCTCTGAAAGGCTAGTCTTTGCATTCCACATGACAGGTTTCAACCCAGAGTTTTCAGGGGATGTCGGTAACTTGGGTAACTAGTTGAAGATTACACCAGGGGCAGAAGCCAACGCACTCCAAAAGGAGTGCCTTAAACGAATTGTTGATGCACTTGTGATCCCGGCTATGACCACTGCCGTTTGACAGACGAAATCAGCTGTCACAGCCGGCCATCAAGAGTGCATCAATATTTCGTTTAAGGCACTCCTTTTGGAGTGCATTCGCTTCTGCCCCCGGTGTTAGCACCAAAGAAAGTAATACTTACACCCGAAAGGTGATACAAGGTTCCTTAAGAGTTATATGTTTCGCAAACTGAGAACCCTTCTTTCATCCGTGCTTTTTGCGGCGATAAGTAAAATGCTTTGGATCTACTGACTTGAGTCTATCATTCAAACTGTCATTCAGTGCCAGAAAGGTGTCAGGAATTGAACAGTATATCTAAGTTTTCTGGCCCTGGCGAGGAATAAAAGCACAGTGGTCAAGTACCTTCATCTTCAGCTTGCCCCTGCAGCCTAGTCAGGTTTAACATTGCAACGTTTATCCTCGCCGCTTTGTCCACTTTTGTCGCTGTCTCAGCTGCTCCCTGCACGTGCTGAATCGTTGGAGACAAGTCCCTGGGTAACGAAGCGATACCTGGATGGACGGTTCATGTACATCAAAATCAGCATCTTGTGGTTTCCGAGGAAGAGTCTCTTTCCCAAGCCATCAAAGGTGAGGAGTAGCAATACATCAGTTCATTGGTGCTGGTGATTGATGAATCTAGGCTTGAATGGATGCTGCCCTGTCCTTGGAGATGATGAGTGAGTCTAGGCCATCAAAGTGAAGTAGGTCCCTGGTCTTCCTAATCACCTTTGTATAAACCCATTTTTCATCAAAAAATACAACATTCTACTCAAAATTGTACTCTATACTAGCAAGAATGAACTATTTTTTCTACTTTTTACTGTGAACTCCTCAGTTTTCAGCTCAAAATTAGAATATTAATGCTTCATCGTACATTGCAACTGACACATGATGACATCAACAACTACCAAGTTGCTACCTTCTACTTTCAAGGTTGGCATTTGGACGGTACGGAGCAATTTTGAAGGGTATGAAATTGACACAGCCACTCACCACTCAATAATATAACACTTAACCGAGACATGCAGCTTGGCGGTCCTGAGCGCCACAATTCGGCAATTGATGCTTCTCCCTGATGTCAGGTGTTATTCAATAGGTCTGATATGGTCCGAAAAAATTGAGAACAGCTGTTTTCAGAAAACATTTCAGAATTTTTGCAGTAGCCTGTGACTCATGAGTGATGTCAATGAGCTGCACCGCAATAATTGACACTGAATGAGGGATCTGAAACAAACTGGCAGCATAGAGATGGCCCTGAACCCTTCTAGACCTCTGACCAGTTTCTCTTCATTATAGATGATCAATGCAGTCAAGGTTTTGAGTGAAAGTCACTAATTGACACTGAATGAGGGATCTGAAACAAACTGGCAGCATAGAGATGGCCCTGAACCCTTCTAGACCTCTGACCAGTTTCTCTTCATTATAGATGATCAATGCAGTCAAGGTTTTGAGTGAAAGTCACTATATTATTCATGAGCTGGTGAGTCACAGGCACACTCGAGGGAATATGTGTCAGGATGAGCTCCTGTCACGGTGAAGCATTGGCCTTGAAGCTTTCTGATCAGGTCCGCAACCTGTCGGGTTCACCGGACCAACCTTTTGCCCTCAGAGTAGGAACATCGAAGCCACAAGTTCTTGATGACACATGTCATAAATATATCCTAGGTAGGTTGTTGGAATTTCCGATGAAAAATACTGTCATACCTTTGTCACTCACAATTCTTGATAGCAAGCCTCTGTAGCCATGGCTGTTTGGAGTGGCATCGGCCTAGGCCTGGGTTGTGTTAATCTCCCAACTGTCCGAAATTGTTTTGTTGAGGAAAGTGAGCGCTTCTGTAAGGTTTATTATCAAGGATCTACTTTACCTTAATGGGCTAGAGCACTAGCGCTCCATCTCTGGCAGTGGCTGAGACAGCGACAAAGGTGGAGAAAGCGGGGAGGATGAACTTCGCAGAGCGCATGTTAAAGTTAAGTAGGTTGCAGGAACAAACCAAAGATAAAGGTACTTGACCACTGCGCATTATACCTCGCCCGAGCCAAAAAAGTTGAATATCAAGTTCGATTCCTAAACACTACGTTTCACGGCCACCTGATCCAACCCTGACAGGGTCTGATCGGGTCTGACTAAGTCTGATTAGGTGTGACCAGGTACCTAGTCCGACCTTAGTCACACTTAGTCACACTTAGTCACACTCGATCAAACCCGCTCAGGGTTAGACTAGGTGGCGGTGAAACACAGTGAAAAAAGCCTGTCTTGCGCTGGATGACAGCTTGAACGATAGACTGGAGAAGAGGGAAAACTCTAGTGTTCAATATGAGTTCAAAAGTCAGTAGAAACAAAGCCGTTCATTTATCGCTGCAAAAAGTGTGCATGAAAGAAGGATTCTCAGTCTGCAAAATATATAACTCTTGAAGCTTCGACTAGTTATCGTCAAGTTACTGACATCCCCTGAAAACTGGGAAAACTGTCAGAACCCGAAGTTTCTGTCATCGTTCAGACGTCAGCAAAACAGCCAACGTTGTTGGACTTAGTTCATAAAGCAGCAACGAGTGACGTATGTCAAGATAACGAGGACTTAGACTGATTCAAAAGGATCAATTATCGGAAGGACATGTGATGATAAGATAAAGAATAGAAGCACGACATGCTTGATCCAGCACAAAGGTCATGGGACAACATGAGGCATGGAGATTAAAAGCCTCAAGGCATTCAGACACGATAACACATGGCGAACAGACAACTAGCGCACCATAGTGAAACAGGAAACAGGCGTGGAAACCCGTAGGCACAGTAGTCGCATGTTTACTAGTATTTAATCAGTAGTTAGAACAGTGTATTCTTTAGTCTTTCAATCTCGTTTCCCTACCATTCTGAATACCTCTAGCCGCTCCATCGCCTCTCGACATCGAGTGGAATAGATCGAGACTCGGAATTGAGTGTTGAAAGATTGAGTTCTAACATATTGAAAGACTCCCCTTCATACCTTCGTACCTCCTCTACTCTGGCCATCATCATTGAACTTGTCTAAGAAAGTGATTGCTCCGCCATTGGTGCCGGGTTCCGGGGCACCGAAAAATTACTGGAAAGAGGTGAGGCTATTGAAGCCGCCGATTTGGAGAACACACTTTCTGAAAACAATTAGACTTTGTTGAGTTTCCTTTTCTCTTTTTCATACCTCTCCCACTGGACAACTCTATCGCGCCTGACATAGTCATTCGTCAGGACACCGCCTTACCCTTTCATACCATTCCGCTCTATCCTTACAGAGCAAATACCTTTTCACCTCCCAACGCTTCGCCGACGTTTGTATCGGTTAGCAACAGCGGGACTTCCACTATAGTGAACTGCGCTTAGTACCTCTCGAGTAACGTTGAGTCCGACTCGGGGTCATAGTAGCAACCAAGGCCAGATTAGCCAATCTTCAGAGAGGCGTCGGCGGCAGTATCAGGTGTGTCGTAGAAGACCCGGACTGTTTTCACTCGCAAAAGAAGTTCTGTAATTCCCTTCCTACCTCATTTTTCACCACCGCGTTCCGAGAGACGCATCAACGAAGTAGCTGCTTCTAAAACTCAGCTCCCTACGCCGGAAGGTTATAGTCCGGTAGCTAACCAACACGTTCACCTCTTATCGGGCACCCTCGCCTGTTACTCGCACACGTTCGCCGGTTCCGTCCTCCAGCGGATCCAGTTCATACCCGTTATCACCAAGCAGGCAGCAGACGCCACCTCCTCTTCTTATCACCCGAATCTCCCACCTCCCTCAGAAGATGTCTAAAGTCATCTATGCAAGAACCCCTTCTTGCTTCACTGGAGATAAAGACCAGTATGAGGATTTCCTCTCTCAGCTCCAGAGATACTTTGGAGCTTACGCCACGGAGTTTAATACCACTCCAAAAAAGATATGGTTCACTTTGTCCTTGCTTTGCAGTGAGGATGGAAAAAGATGTCCTGCGGCGGTCTGGGCCCGCCACTGGGAAAAAGATTGGATCGATCCACTAGATGGGTCTATCAAGAAAGTTAGCCAAGGGCAAGACGCCCAAGGCAACAACGTGACCAGAGATATGATCTGGTCAGACTTCCGGCATTTGCTGGACAAGGCCTTCTATGATGATGGCCGAAAGCAAACCGCTTAGTTGCGGTTAAGGAAACTCCGCCAGGGGAAGAAAACCTGGACCGAATATATCACGGACTTCGAGCTACTTGCCGAAGAATCTGGATTGAACCAGAGTGATCACGGGGCGGTCTTAATCGACTTCCTTGAAGAGAATGTCAACCGAGAGTTGATAGACCCCATGTACAATGGGACAGAGATGATTCCCACGGTCTACCAAGACTATGTGAACATCATTACCAAGGTTGCCAACAACCTTGAGAAAAAGAAGATTCGTGGGGAGCACAAGGCTCCTTTCATACCAGTCCGGACCGGGAATTCAAACACGGCAGCTCAGGGTCAACAGAGGACCCAGGGGACTGGAACAGCCCCGAACCTTTCAAAGTCCGCTCCAGCGGCAATGGATGTCGACAAGTCGTCGACAAAGAAACCTCCCTTCCTTTGCTACAATTGCAACAAGGAAGGTCACATGGCTCGGAACTGTCCGGAGCCACAGAAGTCCCGAAAGGGAACAGTTAATTTAAAAGCCTTGACGGGGCAACTTGACAAGGAAGAGGCAGGATCTCAGATCCTGAAAGACCTAGCGGCCTACCTCCGTGAGAAGGGTTTTTAAGAAGGCCGCCTGTTCTAGCCAAACAGACGCCGGCCTCGGTTTCTAATAATTATGGACGTTTTGAAGCACTCGGATCGGCAGCAGAAAAGACCCCGACCGAGGATACCTTTTATGTACAAGACAGTTCTCTTGGTAAAAATATACATGATTTCTTATCTGCCGAAGCTGCGAAAGCAAAAGACCGAGTTGTTATTTTAAAGAAAAAGTTTATTACTAAGGAAAAGAATCGACGCACCAATGCTCGAAATGAAGAGTGGGGTGCATTCAAGAAAGTATTTAAAAAGGCTCGGGGAGAGAAAACCTCGTCAAAAAAGACCAGAAAGGGCAGTGCTACTGCGGAGGCTCAATCTGTTAAGTCAGAGGAAGCGCCTAAGAAGAGTCCCATTTCGGATGCCGCCCAGAGGCGCCAAAGTGCAGAGAAGCAAGGGAAGCCCAAGCCGGACTTACTCTCGAAAGAACTCCAAAATCTAATTAAGGAGCGAGAGAAGCATCTGCATCATCGTGAGATGCTCATCCCGATTAAGCTCACCCAGCTTGAAACCGGAAAAACCCGTGCAGTCAAGGCACTCTTAGATAGTGGTTGTTCCACCACAAGTATCGACAGAGAATACGCCTGAGCTGAGGGTTTTGAAATGAAACCGCTTCCAGCGCCTATCACAGCGTTCAATGCAGATAACACTGAAAACGCAAATGGGAAAATCACTCATTATGTCGAGTGCCTCATGAGCGTGGGAGCCCACCAGGAGAAGCTCAAACTTCTGGTCACCGGATTAGGAAAAACACGTGTGTTCATTGGCTATGACTGGCTAAACAAACACAATCCGGAAGTAGACTGGGGCGCCCAGAAAATTACGTTCAGTTGTTGCCCCAATGAATGCGGGATGAAGGGTATGGAATTCCGGACTGGAGTGGGAGAAGACGCACCACTCGAAGAAGGAGAAACTATTCTCCTTGTAGATTTTGCAGAACACGTCAATCTACATGCAAAATCGACACAGGCTCAGGAGATGGCCGAAGAAGCATCCAAGAGCAAAGAGCGCATGACTGAGGATAAGATCCCTGAACAGTATCGGGAATTTGTCAAAGTCTTTGCAAAGGAGTCATTTGACTCTTTACCAGAAAATAGACTGTGGGACCACGCCATAGAACTTAAACCTGGTTCCAAAGCTGTAGATTGTAAAATCTACCCGTTATCTCGAATTGAACAGGAAAAACTGAACGAATTCCTGGAGGAGAACTTACAAAGCGGAAGAATAAGACCGTCAAAGTCACCGATGGCCTCTGCATTCTTCTTTATCAAAAAGAAAGACGGATCTCTTCGACCAGTACAAGATTATCGGAAGTTGAATGACATGACGATTAAAAATCGTTATCCCTTGCCGCTTATCTCGGAGTTAGTCAACACCCTTCGAGGAGCGAAGATTTTCACAAAACTTGACATTAGATGGGGATACAACAATGTCCGGATCAAAGAAGGTGACGAATGGAAAGCAGCATTCCGAACCAACTGGGGGTTGTTTGAACCTCTTGTCATGTTTTTCGGGCTTACGAATTCACCCGCCACGTTCCAAAATATGATGAATGATATACTACGAGAACTCATCAATGAGGGACATGTCATTGTGTATCTAGATGACATTTTAATCTTTATGGAAACAATGGAGGAACATCGGAAAATAGTGAAACGTGTATTGGGAGTGCTCCAACAACACAAGTTATATCTCAAACCCGAAAAGTGCGATTTCGAAAGCACAGAGATAGAATACTTGGGGGTGCTCATTTCACACAATTCCATGAGGATGGATCCAGTAAAGGTTAAGGGTGTGATGGAATGGCCCGAACCAAGGACCGTGAAACAAGTCCAGGCTTTCCTGGGCTTCACAAACTTCTACCATCGGTTTGTGCGCGGGTACAGCGAGGTGGCGAAGCCGCTGACACAATTGACGGGAAAGGCCGGCTTCTCTTGGGGTCATGACCAAAGTATGGCTTTCCAGAAAATCAAAGATCAGATTAAGGAAGATGCAGTACTAGCACTTCCAGAAGATCATGGAAAGTTCCGCGTAGAGGCAGACGCATCCGAGGGAGCGATAGGCGCTGTTCTTAGTCAAGAACAGGAAGGTCAATGGAGGCCCGTGGCGTTCATGTCACATGGACTATCAGCGACCGAAAGGAATTACGAGATCTACAACAAAGAGATGCTCGCAATCATGCTTGCGCTTGAGGAATGGCGCGCCATCCTTATGGGGGCAGACGAGACATTTGAGATTCTTACAGATCACAAGAATCTTGAATATTTCAAGCAGCCTCAGAAACTCAATCGCCGACAGGCGCGTTGGATTGGGGAGTTGTCTCAGTACGACTTCAAGCTTACACACAGACCTGGGGCCCTAAACAAAAAGGCCGATCTATTGTCAAGACGTGCAGACCATGACCAGGGAAGCAATGACAACGAAAATGTGGTGTTACTAAAACCGGAATATTTCCGAGCCACGGAATTTGAAGTCGAGGCCTTTGACAAGGAATTGATCGATAAGATCAAAACCACGCGAAAGATAGACACTAGTGTTAAACTCGCGTTAGAAAAGTCTTTACCGGGATGGAAGCAAGAAGGAGATCTGATCTTCTACAAGGAACTTATCTATGTTCCCAGGAGTGACAAACTGAGGGAGCAGATCATCATGCTCCACCATGACAAACCGCTATCAGGTCATCCAGGAGAACTACGCACACAAGAACTTATTGAGAGAAACTTTTGGTGGCCCCACATGGGTAATCAAGTCAAGAAGTTCTGCGAAACGTGTGAACCTTGCCAACGAGCAAAAGTGAAGAGGTCAAAGACAGGACAGCTTAACCCGCACAAAATAGCTGAAGGACCCTGGGAGACGATATCAATGGACCTAATAGGACCCCTCCCAGAGAGCAATGGCTTTGATGCCATACAGGTGTGGGTAGACACCTTTACAAAATCTATTCATGTTGAACCTACCAATATGGAGGTTACTAGTGAGGGAATCGCAAGGTTAACACGAGACAGGGTGATCAGATACCACGGAGTCCCCCGAAAGATAATTTCGGACCGTGATCCCCGATACGTCTCTAAGTTCATGCGAGAACTCAATCGGCTACTCAGAATTGAAATGAACCCGAGTACGGCGTTTCGTCCTCAGACAGATGGCCAGACCGAACGAATGAATCAGGAGATCGAAAAATACCTCCGGATTTATATCAATTGGCACCAATCAGACTGGGCTGAATGGCTTGCATTGGCAGAGTTCAGTTACAACGACAAAGTCAATGCATCCACAAGGATGTCACCATTCTTCGCCGATCATGGTTATCACCCATGGAAAGGAATCGAAGGGACTGCAGGTTCAAGCAATGAATCAGCAGAGGAGTTTGCATCTCGGATGAAAAAGGTTCGAGACGAGGCAACAGCAGCACTTGAAAAAGCGCAGAAAAATATGAAAAAATATTATGATAAGAGCCACCGGCCGGCACCGGAATTTAATATCGGAGATAAAGTTTACGTCGAGGCTAAAGATGTTAACATCGATAGACCCTCTAAAAAACTTAGTGACAAACGGTTAGGACTGTACGAAATCCTAGAGAAGCGAGGGAAAGCTTCTTACAAGTTAAAGATCCCAGGGATGGATAAACGCTATCCTGTATACCACGAGTCACTCTTGACTCCGTACAAGGAGCCTCCACCACACCGGAGAGAATTACGACCAGACCCTGTTATCATTGATGGGGAAGAGGAGTACGAAGTTGAAGAGATTGTCAAATCTCGGAAACGAGGTCAAGGTTATCAATACCTGATCAAATGGAAGGACTATCCGATGTCTGAGAACACGTGGGAACCGGAGCGTAACATCTTACCAAACGCTGCCGAAATTCTTGCCGAGTACAAACAGAAGAATAACATCAACACAACTTCTGTTTCGGTACCAGTTCCAGTTCTCCCTTTAGGACATTGGGATTATTTGGTTAAGCGATACAAGACCAAAGAAGAATCCCAGCCTTATCCAGAACGAAAACTCTTTAACTGGACAACAGGAGAAAAAATTATGATAATGGACAATACTTCACGAAATAACGACATAAATATCAGAAAAACAGCAGAAAAAACAACTCTAGTCAACGAGGACGTTGACCTTGAGGGGGGGGTAATGTCAGAACCCGAAGTTTCTGTCATCGTTCAGACGTCAGCAAAACGGCCAACGTTATTGGACTTAGTTCATAAAGCAGCAACGAGTGACGTATGTCAAGATAACGAGGACTTAAACTGATTCAAAAGGATCAATTATCGGAAGGACATGTGATGATAAGATAAAGAATAGAAGCACGACATGCTTGATCCAGCACAAAGGTCATGGGACAACATGAGGCACGGAGATTAAAAGCCTCAAGGCATTCGGACACGATAACACATGGCGAACAGACAACTAGCGCACCATAGTGAAACAGGAAACAGGTGTGGAAACCCGTAGGCACTTAGTAAAGAAGGCATGGGAACAGGTTGCTTAAAGCATGGTTGTAGGATGTTTTGCATTATGGAAAACGAACAGTAGTCGCATGTTTACTAGTATTTAATCAGTAGTTAGAACAGTGTATTCTTTAGTCTTTCAATCTCGTTTCCCTACCATTCTGAATACCTCTAGCTGCTCCATCGCCTCTCGACATCGAGTGGAATAGATCGAGACTCGGAATTGAGTGTTGAAAGATTGAGTTCTAACAAAAACTGTGGGTTGAAAACTGTCATTTGGAATGCAAAGAATAGCCTTTCGGAGATAGAAATAGTGGTTGGGGGCTGGGCAGAACTCTTTGTTCCTTGTCAGGTTAGTGGAAAGATGACCTGAAATGCAATTGCAAATGGATAGGCATTATGGGCGAAAGCCCTCCGGACTTTCGGAAGGACATTCCAGCCACCACGTCGGACTCCAGCTTCGAGGGTGATTTCGAGAGCTGAAGCTAGGAGCTAGGTGACAAATATCTGTCAAATATTTCAGTAGACTCTGGGCGCAGAAAGAAATTGTGCTTGTGCAAAGAGTAATGGAACCCCCAGAGACTAGTGGAGGAATTGAGACTTGTCAGTCCTCTAGCACTTATGGAAATTGAGATAAGACTCACATCCAGCACACAAATAAGTCAGTTTTTGCTTCGATTGACAAGTGGACTATTTTCATCTCATCACTCTTTTACAAACTTTCTGCACCCTTTTTATGTATATATGTTTCCTGGCAGTCTTTTGCTTCTTTCAAAGATTGCAGCTCCATCCGTGAAGAGCAGCCTTCCGAGGATCACTCGATTCACGTGCAAGAGATTGAGTCGCGCATCCGCGACACCCTACCCACCCAAACACCCACATCTCTGCTGTTGGGGCGTGCGGTGTATTCGATGATTGTGGAGTGCAGATGTGCTGTTGCGTAGATGTGTTGCATGCGCGTAGCTCCCCGCGTGTTATTCGGACCGCATTGCATGTGGTCAAAGATGGGAAAAGATACACGAGTGGGCTAGAGGCCAGCCGTTCCAGTGGCAGATACGAGTCCCCCATTTTTTTTTGTTGATCTCAAAATGTCATAAATGTTATAATATTAAAAATGAGCTACATAGTTTGCTACATACCTATTTTACCTACCTAATACAGTCTAAGCTTGTCTACCTACCTCTCACACCCGTTACGAGAGATGTAGGGACTCAGAGCAGTCTCCCAGCGCTTACGGAATTTGATGCGGCCGAATATGAGACGTATCAATAAGCTTTTTGCTTTAATTGAGAAGTGGTATCGCCAAAGTGGGCCGTTTGACTGCAGCAATACCGAGCTGTCCTGGCGCCTACTTATTCATCGAATACCCAACAAGATTCTCAGACAAATCTTCAGCCCTTGCACAGCGCTTCCATATCAGGATGTTCTTTCGCAGGAGAACTTTTTACTCCCTGGAGGCTATGTGTGAATTCTGAAAGAGTCATAAGGGAAATAATGTCATCAGCTCCATGGCGTCACAATTCTACAAAATCGTGCCAGGTGTCTGCGTTCTGGCCAGGGTCCAGTTAACATGGAGGAACAAGATGCACTTACTGGTACAGTGGTGAGATACTAAACCATCAGAATTTAAAAGTTCCAGAAGTTACTTGCTGTGTTGCTCTGTTACTGACGAATCTTCAATTAGTGATAGTACAAATACTACTGAAGGAAGATGAACAAAGTAAAGTGTATGATATCATAGTTAAAGCACAGAATTATTTAATAAAGCAATCCTATCATAGCATAACTGCACTTAGTCCTGTTGGAGAGAAATCTCAAATAATGGAATTGCCTGCGCAAGATATTCCTTTGCTTGATCAGCTTCACCACGTATTGCCAAAATCTCAGCCAGGCGGACCATGCAATGCCCTCTGGACATGTGGATGTCTCGAACTGTGTATGCCTCTAGCATCATCTCAAATAGGTTGAACACAGTCAATTCATCTTTGTCTCTAATCCAGTACACATTCCCAAGCCGGTGCAGAGCATCAAGTGTCATAACAGCCCTTGATCTGAGTGTTGAGAATGCAAGCACCACTATGTAGTCTTTTTCTGCCACTGTAGGAGAATTTTGGATCATTTCTACATCTCCAAGGAATTGCATGCAAATAGCTCGGGCATTGAGTGTATTGGGATCAAGTAGCAGACATCTGGTGCAGTGATACCTGACTTGAGCAAAGTCTTTCACTCTGTGGAAATAGTATGATGCCCAAGCTTGATGAATAAGACTCTGCTCTTTATCGTTTTGTGGGCTAGGCATGTTGATGATCTCTTGGTAAATTGTCTCTGATAAGATATCAGGCACTCTGATGTTGAAGATGATTTTATCAAAACATTGTCCTATCATCTCCCTTTGTCCTCTGATTGTGGCCACTAGTCTACTCGATGCAAGAAACTCTGTCCTTTGAAAATGGAGAGATGCATGAAGGTAAAGGTGATGAGTACCTTTATCAGTTTGACTGAGATTCAGACAATTGATGAAGACATCTGCCTCATCAATCAAATGAGCAGCATATGTAAGGTTTCCCAGGTCAATATGGACCTCTATTTGACTAGTTATGCTCGCAAACTCCAGAAATAGATCACCCAGTATATGTGCTTCCATCTGGCTGATCTGCAAGCTTTTCAGTGCACCTTTTGGCTGATCTAGCGTATTTTGGGCTACTGAAAGACGGTAGAATCCCCAGGCTATACAACTCGAATCCTGGATCTCATATGCCTTTTCAATTGACATCTGAGCATATTCAAGGCATTTCTGACAATCTCTTTGTAAATGGTAATGATGGGAAGTCAACTGGTATGCTCGAACTAATGCTATTGAGTGAGATTTTGGATTTCAATATTTCTTGAGTATCACTCACCAAGATTAATTCCATCATTTGCTTCTGTAAGACAATTAATGCATTTAAAGCAAACTTCTTCTGCATGCCATGCCTCATGATGTGGAATTGTCCAGTATATTGTCATATAATAGTGACCAAGAAGTTGAGAGTTGTCTGGCAGTGCTTCTATAATTTTGAAGCAGGATTGGATCAGATCAAATAATCCAATATTGGCAACATAATAGAGGTGTGAGAGACCAAACAGCAGGTCTAAGACCGGCCTAATGGTTGCCAGGTCAGGATTGATAAGAGCAATTCTTAGGGTGAACTGAATGTTACCAATGTTGGATGTGAATTTATGAAGCAGTGCAGGTGTCTTGTATATTTCTGCAGCCAACTTGATCATATCAAAAAAGTAGGTGCGCATGGAAATAATTGAGGCTGCAGGTGGTGGATATGTTTTTTGGATATACTCCTTGACAGGTGCAAGGAGCTTGAGGCGGTCATCAACTGTTATATATGCTAATGATGTATGGTGGAGGGTCAATCGACAATGGCTAAGGTCAGAGAAGGCGAAGCTGATTTGCTTGAACTCCACCAATGTTATTCCATCTGGAAGGTAAGACAGAATGCTGAGAAGATGCTGAGCATTTGGGACAGATTTGAAGCGAGCACTGTGTAGGGAGATCTCAATGGACTTTTCCAAGTTGCTCTGCTTGTTGAATCCATCTGATAGAAGAGAAGTTGTTTCAGCACTGATGCAGCTCGGCAAACATTTTTGGATATTTCTGATGCAGACGAGGAAGATCCACAAGTTGGTCAACTACTATCATTCACTGATAACATGCCTCTTGTGGTTTCGCTACTCGCAAGTGATGGGTCCAAGAGGAGGAAGAAATGGTCTGGTCCATTGTATTTGGGCTGGTCGCTCTGATCAACGCATTGTGACCTGTAAATCAGTTTGGATAACACTTTCAATGAACCTTGTGTGACATACCATCACACTCAAGTTATCTAGTCCAGTCAGATGTGACAACATGTCTTCAACCTCCCTCTGTTTTCCTCTTTGTTCCCAGGGTGTTTCCAGATTATCCAGAATCAGAAGTACAGGTCTAGCCATCTCCCTTATGCATGTCAGAATAGCATGCAATCTATTTTGTCCATTGATGCCAAAATGAGTTGAGATCATGACTATCAAGTCATTGGCAGACTCTGAAGAGTCACAAGCAATCCAGTAGCAACAAGGTCCAAATTTCTCCATGATTTGGGGATGATGAAGGGTGGTATGGGCAAGACTAGTCTTTCCAATTCCTCCAGGGCCTAAAATGGCAACTTGAGCAGTCTCATTCTGGGTGAGAACATTGATGATATGCTCAAGCTCATTTTGACGGCCATGAAAAATCTTTGGAGCTGCAGGAAGAAGCACAGAGACACTGCTAGAGCTGAAATACAGCAGTGAGTCACCAATGGGACCTTTTCAAAAGACTTTATACCTTTGTCTCAGCTCATGTAGCATATCAAGCTCACTGGGTTGATTAATGATATCTAGCAGTTCTTGATGCCTCTTTGTTGCAATGGTCTGCATTTCTGCCATTCTTGCAGCAGTCATGATATTTGATTGGACTTTAAACAGGGTCAATGCATGCTCTAGGCTGGAAATGCAATCTTCCATCAGCATTGCTGCTTGTGGGTGGTGAAGCAACCTTTTGACAAGACTGCCCCCAGTGTGATCTCGCGTGAATGAAAATACTTTCTGAAAGGTCCTAGTTGTGTGTCAGTGCTGATTGGCATATAATAATAGATGAAATACGATGTGAGGATTAAAATGCTATGCAGGAATGCTGGAGCAAGTTTTATAGCATCTTCACAGCAGTTGATAACAGCACAAATGAGCTCATAGACTTGCTCAGTCATGATCAGACACTTTTCCTTGTTGGACTTGACATTCTACATATGTTGGATTATGCATAAATCACATTTTCACAAAAGCACACTGACCTCAATTGTCTCAAAGATCATAGAGGCAATCCCAGACCTTGCAGATATGAGGACTTTGTGGTATCCGCAATGTCCTTCAGAATTCTGACTGAGTTTCTTCCAGACTGAGCAATTTGTTCAACTTTGGATGATCCTTGCGGAAGTGGCTGATGAGGCATAATGAATCAGGCTAGAGGGATGTCATTGAATCACTCTATAAGAACCCGACTGAAAGCAGTTAGCAGATAACTGCACTTGCTTGGCAAATGTCAAATATTACTCTATATAGATATAAATATAATACCATTCACTTGTTCATTATGACTCCCATTTATGGGCTCATTTGTTGGAAGGGACCGAGTTTCTCACAGTAGCACGGCGTGTAATAGTTGGCTATAAGCCTTATTTCCCTGAGCCAAAATTCAGCTTAGCCGGAGCCAATTTAAGCCGCAGCTACGACGGCTTCTCGGCCGGTTCAGTTGAATTGACATATTTGGACATTTGTGGAACGTGCGAGAGGCTGTGTTCATTTAGCCGATTAACAGCTTAGCTACGGCTTAAGCCGACTTTAGCTGTTCTAGCCTCACAGGGAAAATATCTGAGATGTCTCTTTGACTTTTCAAATACACTTCATTCTTGGCAGGAAAGTTTCCAGCCCTCTCAAGTTTAGCCAAAACATTGTTTTGGGACATTGACAGAGTCACTTAGCATCAATTCTGACAAATTATTGAATCAGAAGACCACCAATGTTGCGGTGGTGTTTGAGAATACTTCTGAAAAATAAAGTCAGCTTAGCTGATGAACACCTATGGCTTACGAGCCGAAGCTGACCCTTAGCCGCGGCAACACTAAATACACCAAATTTGGCTTACCGCTTTATGCTCCATGGGAACAGACATGTTGGGGAGCAGATTCAAGGGAAAAGAAGTGTCATGAATAATTCTCATCACTTTTTGTGGCTTTTCGGCAGTGCATGTGCTCAGAGATGTCCGACTTGGCGGCTAACTCAGTGTTGAGATTAGCCAGTGTCAGTGTCTTTTTCGTTGGAAGGAAGGAAGGAACCAGGCCCGGGAAATGCCTAGATGTACAAAGTAACTACATCATGTCCCCGGGATGTAACAGAATCATTGGGATGAGCTCGCTCCAGTCAGCCAAAACATGACCATCAACACTGTAGATCCCACACAACGATGCTATGCCTAGTTGCTGCTAAACCCCTCAAAAATTTTCAGTCTGGTGAATACTCACTCCAAGACCAAAGTCCAATGATTACTTTAAACAAGTGAAGCTCTGAGCAACAATAGAGGAAAGCAATTCTCGGCCAAGTTCCAAACCCAACATAAAGCTAAATCAAGAGTGTTTCAGAAGCAAATTCAATCAAAATTCAGCACAGCCATTTTCAAAGTCGGCTGTATCAGGCTCCTCTGTTGAGATTTATCTTGTTCTTTCAGAGAGCCTGATGTGGATGCTACCGCCACTCCATAACTGACATCCCTGCACCCAACATCTCAGCATGCCTCAGCAAATGGCATGTTGAAGATGTCCCACCTCTGCCGAGAAGTACAGTATCCGTCCGTCTTCAGTCAATAGTATTATCGAGATTATAATGAGGATACTACTTTTCCTCGCTTTAGTCAAAGACAAAATTTGAATCAATGCTTGACAAGGTTTTTTTGAAGGAAAGGGGTTATCTTATGCAGGGGAGACCAGGACCCTGCGGACCCCCCTTAGACTTGCCGCAGGGCCCACTGCATGGTCTGGCGCTCGCTACTACGGCTCACTGCATGAGGCTTCTTTTTTCTACTACTGCAAGCTTGCTATTGAGTTCTGACACAGCAACTGCCACCTAGCTGGGCTGAACATTCTCAATGGCCTCCAGAACAGCAATGGTTTGGGGAGCTCTGAAAAGCCAGGGTACACTCAAGACAGTCTGATAGTCGGGGCTCGTAATTGCCATTAGGTGGTCTTTACCCCCTGATCTAGATACTGGAAATCTGACAAAGAGAAGAATTCAAGTACTTATGTTGGTAGTGTTGAAAGCTTTCGCAACGAGGGCACTGCTTCTCTCCAGCTATATTCGGATGCATGTTACCGCTGGCAGGAAATTCAAAAAATGTGTCAAACAGTTGCCTACTGTTCGGAATCTCACAGTAGTGCACCTCACAAGCACGCATGTGGCACCAGGTATTCTCATGTCTGGCTGTTTCAGAATCAGCACACCTTGCGAAGATCATGGGGGATATAGCCGAAGAGCACGGGAAGCGGAGCTCTGGATTTACTACATAGTATTTCTCCAAGATAATGTGTCTGCGGCGAGCTAACTTCTTCCTGGTGGTTCTATGTCAACGACTTTGCGGCCTATGTTCCAGGAACTGTCCCCAACTCAAAGGGACTCAAGGATTAACAATCTGCAGAATGGCAGAAAAGATGCCGTTGTAATGCGGAACCCTGTTGCGCAAATCGCTGGTGCAACTGTGATTCAATGAGAGATTTGATGACTCAACTTCAAGAGTATGATAGTATCAAGCTTGAGGACATGTATCGAGGTTGAGGAGATGAAGGTGTGACAATACCAGGTTGAAGATATAAAGTTATGAAGGCTTGAGGACATGAATAAGTCATGAAGTAGGAAGTAGCACAGGAATTACCGATTGGAAACATGAGTCGGGGGACGATGGCCTTGTTCGTCATTGGAATTAATCAAACTGAAACGCATTAAGGTCCCAAGGTACAGCAGTACATTGTTCTACCAACCCAACAGAGACCTTGTTATGGCTGCCTACGGACCAAGTATGACTGTGCGCAGTGGCGCAGGGATTTCCGAGTGTATATATATATGATGCAGAGGACTGACTGATGATCCTTGATTCTTTTCCTTTTCTGTCTCGTCCATCCATCCCTGTTTTATCGCCGTTCGTCCACTCATCCCTAAACTTCACAATAATTGAGTTTCAAGTGCCCTCTGACGTCTCTTAAAAGCGTTGCTCTCTGATGGTCACAGTACGACACAGGCAACGAAACCGGACGACCTCGATGCCAAGAAATCCGACGTCTTTAATGTGACGAACACCATGGAGCTGGAGAAAGATCGGCGAGCGGCCATAGACGTGATCGGCTGGGAGCTCTCTCTCGCGATGCAAGTGCAACATGATCGGAGAACATCAATGGACTCAAGGTGGACAATATTAATAGACTCAAACTCGCGTCGCCCAAACTGTCTGATGCCTCCAACTTGATCGACGAGGAACTAGCTCTCACGATGCAGCTGGAGGAGTACTGCCAGAAAGGAGCCATACACCGACTGTACGTCCACATCGACTCGGGCGTGCAGATATCGACTCCTTGGCTGCTTGCGGACCAGATATTTCAGCGGCCATGAGACAGGGATAACCCAGACCCAGTAATCCAGCTCCTGATATCAGAAATGTGACAGTCTGCTATCCCACGAGTGAGACAATCATCATTGGTCGCGCATCCGCGAGGCACTATCCGTTCAAACATCCACCATGTGCGTGCATCCTTACGCTGTTATGGCGTGCGGCGTAGTTGATGATCGTGGAGGAGAATGTGAGGATGGCGGAGGCGCTGTTGCGTAGAGGCGCATAGCTCCCAGTGTGTCATTCGAACCCTGCGTGTGGTCAAAGATGGAAACCGGGGCACAAGCGTGTAAAGGATAGCTGATGTTTTAATATTGGATGTCATGTAAGATAATTGCAATACTCAAGGCTGACAGTGACTTTTGACATTCCCTATGAGGCCTTGAAACCAAACGTCGACTAGACGCGTCAAGTGAAATGAGAAGTCATAGAGTGACACCGAGGGCTCATGTATTCCACGAGGAGGATTGTTTGAAACAAATAAAAATCAATTAAGCTGGATTAATGGTATATTGGAGGAACTTAGTAGAGTACTAGGATTGCGTAGAGTAGTGGGGATCGCTGTTCGCAAGTCAACTCTACAGCATGATGGTTACTCCATCTTTTTAGTACGCCTCAACTTGGAGATGACCAATGAAGCGACTTTGATGTGCCGATTACTCTCGATCAGCGCGCACCACAGATCCATGAAAGCTCTGAAACGGGTCTTCAGCCCTTTGTTCCTGCGGCTCATACACAAGCAGCAACATATATGATTACAGTGCCGCTGGATCTGATCTGATCAAGGAAAATTGGGGATTGTAGTAATCTATTTGATTATATTGAAGTGATTTACTATCTATTGTGGTTGAGCTGGTGCGCGATCTCTTTACTCTGCAGTGATTCGTGGAGATACTACAGGCGCCGAGTCGTGATCTTGATGAGACATCGGCTAGCTTTGACCTTAGTGAAGTCCTCATCCACTTTTGTCGTTTCATGAATTCCTCGAATCCTCGATTAGATGACATCATGACGCGGGTACCTGAAAATTAAATTGACGGGAAAGGTCTCGTGATGCGAAATTGCACATGACTCCTACTGACAGTTACAGTTACTACTGATAAGATACGCTGGGAGCTGTGTATGTAGTCATTCTCTGGCCTGAAAGATGCTGGAGACCTGTTCAGACCGATTGCAATACTTTCCCCCGCGCATCCGGCAATGAAACGCGGAATTCTAGGTCCAGAAACACCCTCCTTGAAAGCGATTCAAATCAGAAGCATGTTAAGAAGCGGCCAAAAGCCTCCAAAAGCACACCTTTGTGGACGCCCTTGATTTACTTCGCCCAGAGATGTCAGAGATGTCGAACCGAGAAAGCCGGCCGACCTGCCACGGTGCTAAAAATAGCCTCACGTGATATCACCTCATCTCACGTCATCCATGACAGGATAATCGCCAGTTACGGATTTTTCTTCCCAACCACCATGAGTCTGCCGAAAAAAAGTTACGCCGCTGCAATTTCATCGCCTTTACCAGTTTCCTCTTCTTCTTCTTCTTGTTCTTTTGTACCCTCTCTCCCTTCTTCTCAGTCGCTACCTGCGCGCCGCGATTCCCAAAGCCAACCCAATACCGATGGGCTTCGTCTCTCCAGCGTGACGACTCATTTGTCAATCCTATCTCATCAACCCATCGATACTCCAACAAACCCTCGTGCGCCAGCACAGCCTGTCATTCCTGTCCTCTCCTCTGGGCCTGCAATCGTTACTCCGACAGCATCACATATGCTTCCTCGTAGCCTTATTTTTTCTCGGAACGGTGTCCGTGACGAAAGCGTCCGGCTTCCAGCCTCCGGACAATTCATCTGGATGCATCTGCCAGGGGAGCTCAAGGATTTATCCAATGGGACTGAGCTGTTGCTCGATGTGAAGCCACTGTCAGGGAAACAACCTGGCTCACGGACTCTGCATCTCGCCCTGGTCCTCTATTCACAAATCAACGAGCTGGCAAAAACATGGCAAATAAGCATTGCTTTGTGTCGCTCATTTTCCCAATTCGCTTCTCAGCCTCCTAAGACGCCCATCGAGCACCTACTCGAACTACAACCGACTCTTGGAAATGCATACCTCCCTCTGCCATTCTCCCAAGGCCCAAGCCTTCCGACCCCGACCAGCTTTGGCGGCCCGCTCCAAACCACCAACGTTGAAGCAAGTCTTATCAGACAGACATTCCTTGTCGCTAAGCCATTGATGGGCCTGAATATGGGTCGTCATTTTGTAAGTTCTGACATGTTCAAGTCTTGTTTCCGTCTCAAGCCTTTTCAGTTTGTGCCGACAGTCCCACCTGCGAGCGTTGCAGACGCGGACATTTTACACATTCTGCGCTATGGTCAGGCTCTTCCCGACATGTTTCGCATTGTCATTCCACCGAATGCATCTTCGACGATTAGCTCACATTCTTTACATCCTTTTAATTTGCGAAGTGAGACTGGACGACATCACGGCGGTCACGGCGGTCACGGAGGTGAACCTGGACCTTCGTCTGAACCTAGGAGAAGCTGTCAGTCCAGTGCTGGCCAAGGTGGCGGAAACCGGGGTTTGGGTGGCCACGGTCAACAAAGAGTGGCAGGTGAGCATAATGCTACGCTTCTGGCTATTGAAGTTAGCTTAATCTACTGTTGTAGAAGGGGGACTTGTCGACAAGACGCAAACGCTAAATATACATCTCAAACGGCACCAGCAACTCCAAATTTTTGACAGCACCGACAGGATTGAAGCCTGGTTGAGGGCTGGCCACTGTGAGTCAGTTCCGCGATGATTTTATCTTGACTGACCGTTGAATTAGTTGTGGGTCAGACCGACGAGTATGAAGACAGCGCACCTTACCTGGAGCTGTGAAGGACTTCACTTTTTTAGTTCGCCGTTGATAGAGATACGTCACATACACTTCTCTCGGTGGTACCTATATATATTGTAAGGGTCAGATAATCAAATGTTAATTGATGTGCAGCGTCTTGAATGTCTTCAATACTTCTCAGGTCGTCTTTTTCGATTTATTCTGGGATCCATCGATTAATTCTGTCCGTACACGAGTACAGGTTGCCTTCGTCGCCAGTGATACCTTTGTTCGTGTGTGTTGCAGAGCTTGCGTGGATCCGAGGAAACGGACCACCAAATCCGCTTCACGCTATGCCGTCTCATGAATATCATGATCTGAGGCAATCAACGAAAAACTGATCTGGGTTCCGAGAAGTTCGCCAATTCCATCATAGTTTGCCAGAGCGTAGACACTGGAAACAGCTTCAGAGACCAAATTCATTGAGAAAGAAGGCTGTTGACCGTAGGGTTAGTTAGCGTTCACAGCTGTGAGGGACCATCAAACGCCATACAGAGCTTATTAATAAATTACCGACATCTGCTAGATCTCAGAATGATCGGCGAGAAAACGATGGAAGACATATGCCCAAGTCAAACTCCTTCGTAAAATAGGCTAGAATGAGAGTTGACGCGTTTGTCCACGTGATATTACACGTGCTGGGAATCCATGGTGCTTCTCTTTGACGAACTTTTTTTTGTAAGCTTTCTTCCTGCCGTCATCCTCTCTTTTCATCGAAATTTCGTCGCTGGCGTAAAAATGGATCCAACCATCAATATAGGCCTCTGGTAAACTAAGTGCGTTCTATCCTATAATGTTTTTCATATGGACTTGCCGTTAACAGCCCTGCAGCACTACCCACGAAGAATTGACTGTGAGCGATAAAGAGGTAATTCCCGTCCTTCTGAAGCCACATGGAATTCACGACGTATTTCAGCTCCTGAGAGGCGCCAAACGTGGCTGCTTGAACTCCTTTATAAACCTCTATAATAGAATGGGCGCCGATGTAAGGGCAAGCTTGACCTGGAAACACCTTTGATCGCCCTATTTCTCAACCTTGGCTCGAAGGGCGTCCCGAGCCTTCAACAGACGGACTCTAGCGCCGTATCCAAAGCGCAAATGGCCATTCATTGCCTGCTGAATCATCTTAGAGGCGAAGGCATCAATGTAGATGCATTAGTGCCTGTTCTCCAATGCTCGTTTGGTGGCGTCATCGCATGGCTGGACTTCTTCCTCAGTAAGCACAAAACAATGCAGTCTTACGTCCATTTCTTCGGCGCCAGCAGATTAATCCACACTCGAGCGGACGTTCGCCACACGACCGCATTGCTCTATTTCATCGTCAGAATGTCTCCCAAATCCCTGCAGAAGAGAATCATATCAGATCCCCGTTGCATCAATTCTGTGGCACTAGTTTGCGTTGCAGAGCTCCAGGATGTGTTTGGATCTGACGAAAAGGACCACCAATTCCGCTTCACGCTATGGCGTCTCATGAATCTCATGACCCCGAACAATGAGCCAGTGGCGAAAAAGGCAAGTCGTGGTGCCTAAGGCTTGATTGACGCAACCGATCTGGGTTCGAAAAAGTTCGCGAAGCTCATCATAGAAATTGCGCTCCCTGACGCCGACACAAACTCCTGATATCATTCTTTTCCTCCACGACTTCATAATTCTTCTGAAGGTTCCAACAAAGGATCATCCGTTCATCACAGTCTGTTTCGAAGAGGGTATCATTCAACTCATCGTCGAAAATCTTGTCCAGATGGCGAAACAAACGACTTCAATGTTGAACCGGGATTCACGGGAACACGAGTCCATCATCACCTCCTTTCAATTCATATCAGCCCACATCGCAACAGGTGTAGTCGTATCCTGGATTGTCCAAGCCATCAAGAGTGGTATTCTCTCAGCATACCTCTCCCTGTACAAATACCTCTCAGTCGATCTGACCGGCTTCCCGGAATGCGGTGCAGATTTCCTCCGCGCGACACTTCCAAAGTACCTTGCACATCGTCCAGTTGTCAAGGCAGCGATGGAAGCTTTGGCAACGACTTTAGACACCAATTGGATAGAGGCTGTCCTCCTGCGGCATCCACGACTCCACAATCCCTACTTTTCAACTTTGATTCACAATCTATATATATATATCAGAGACACGTTTCATGCAACCAAGGAGCGGTCTATTCCATGAGGACTTGCAGCTATAGTACTGGGCAACTACTTTACACGTTAAGATTACCCATATGGAACACCCAGAAATGGCCCACCGATGCTGGACCTGCAATGAATGACTTTGAGGGCGAATTCCGTGCCTGTGTGAAACAGGGTAGGTCAATATCCACATTGGCCTCTTTGATGGCCATACCTACAAAATAGCTCACTTACAACAAACGAGTCCACACGGGGGACGCAACTGCCGTGGGTGATGGGGCATGATATGATTACAATAAGTCATTGCTAGGGGATGGGAATCGCATCATGACATGAATTGTATGACAACATCTGGTCAATTATCTTCACACACTGAAATACAGCTTGTAGATCATGATTCCGACTAGCAAGACATAGTCGCGCATCCGCCAGGCACTACCCGCTCAAACATCTACGCGCGCGGACATACCCTCTCTGCTGTTGTGGGGTGCGGTGTATTGGGTGATCGTGGAGTGCGGAGGCGCTGTTGCGTAGAGGCACTTCATGCGCGCTGCTCCCAGTATGTCATTCAGACCGACATTGCATGTAGTTAAAGATGGAAACCGGCGCACAAGTGTGTAAAGGATACCTGATGTTGTAGTATTGGATGTAGTGTAGATGTAGTGTAAGATAGTCGTGAGTCTCAGGCCTGACAGACTTTTGACGTTCCCTATGAGGCGCCAGAACGACTAGACATGTCATGCACGTGCTGGGAAGATATCATGTCAGCAGCGCCAAAAGACTGATCTGCGAGTCTCTATCTTGATTTGTTCTAGATGTCTATGACGTTCGAAGGGCAAAATGGGACCCCACAAATCCATGCTGCATTTTGACATCTTGGAAAATGGTGCCCTCGAGACTGAAATGAGAGATCATACACCGAGAGTGAGGCCGAGGCCTCATACATTCCACCAGGAGGGTTGTTTGACGATGCAAATAAAAATCAATTCAGATGAAATAAAAGGATATTGGAGGACTTGGTAGAGCAATGGGATTGCGTAGACCTCTATAGTGTGATGGCTAGTCCGTTTTTGTAGTAGGCCTCAACCTGGAGATTACCAATGAAGCGACTTTGATGGACTGAATTACTCTTGATCAGCGGGAGAATTCCTAGATTAACTGTGGTGATGTTCAGGCTGTTGATCATCCTGTTTGTAATACAATACAGTGCCCATTTGATTCTGGGTCTCATATGTGCCACCACAGGACGGCCTCTAACCCGCTGGTTCTGTTATTGACAGCCTAGCGGGATTGAATGTCATTCAGGATGACGTCACTTGGGGTTTCTGCAGTGAGATCTATTGTCTACCATTCAGATTAGCAAGAGCACATTTAGAAGCATCTTGCGCATACAATTGTTCACAATGAATGTTCTCGCAAAACAACCAAAATACCTGCGCCAGCTGTTCCATATCCCGCAGAATGTATATGTGTTATCGGATGAGCAACAAGATGAGCATAAAAGTCATGACATACCCATTGCAGTCAGTGGATCATCCCGACCTGGACTAATACAACCATAAGCTATAGCAGTCTTGATGAAGGATGGACTGAGAAATGCACAAAGTCATTCTATTTAAACTGTGTTGCAGTCCCAATTCTCAAAGAAATACCATCGTCGTTGACATGCTTCCGCTGCAGAAAATAATCAAGGAGGTGAAGAAAGGAAAAGCAGTGCTCACCCAAGCTACCAATACTCAGATCATATAATGTGATGACAACCGGACATATAATAGCAGTGGCGTACCTACCTTGGCCCTGGCAACCAATATTGCCTTGCTTGCAAGGCCTTCTCACAGGGTCAAAATGTTTCACTTTTCATGCGCAGTCGGCCGATCGGATTTCGGAACCGAAAGTTCTACAGCTATTTTTTTCTTATTCTACACTCAACACTTCTAGACTGTGCACTCAAATCATCGGTATTCAATTCAAAAAATACAAAAATTCAACTCCTCATAGCTACTCTACACAAGCACAAGAACAGAACGTCAATCTATGACAACCTACATCCCAGCTATTGGTAGCAAAGTTTTTATCAATGACATACTCCTCACCGGTCCTGACCGTCATCTTCCTGTAGCGAATCCGGTACATGTGATGTCAGGAAATCATTGCAGTCAAATGAGTACAGAAGCCAAATAGTTCCCCATCCAGTCACCTACTGAGAAACGTACCAGATTCTAATCATATTGTCAATTACTTTTCCAAACAAAATCAGAAACTTGATCCCTTCTCAAATCCACTCAAACTTGACTGTGTGTACTAGTGCCCATGAATAACTATGAGATATATTCTTTGATGACAACAAGATTCAGTCAATTGAGCATGAGTCCAAGTTTCCTGTCAATTGCAAGTTACCAGTGTCTGATCAGATAAGACCAGGAATTTTCTCCAAGTCTTTCTCTTCCACACACACTCCAAACCTCTGGAAGCACCAGCTCTTTGTGACACCAAGCAAGGTGCTGTCACCTGTGTCAGGAGCTGCCCACCTTCTCTTGTTAGCCGAGTCCATTTCAATTTGAACCACGGTCGTCCCGCTCACCCTATAACAATTGGTACCCTTGTATTGCTTACATAGATTGATCTCTTGATATTTATACATTTTGGTTTCACTCAACCTCATCTAGCTGCTGGATCAGATGCCTGTCAAGTGCGTTAATCATATTTATTCCCGATCTAGTCTGAGAGGCCCACACCTTTTGCACATAGATAGCAACCAACACAGATCCATCTGAATTCAAATTGTTCTGGAATGACCAGAGTGGATCAGACTAACTGACCCAGTAGAACAGCGCACAGACAGACCTTGGAATTTTCACTGCAATTGGGTGAGTCATTTCAAGTGATCTCTGGGCTGGAAGATGATACTTCATGGAACAATTCAAGAACTTACACAATATTTGCCAGGCACACCACATATGAATTGCTCTTTTGATCATTTGCGGGGGAATATCTAATATTTGGGGAGATCCAATTCTCAATCTTTCAAGTATACCTGACTGCTACCATATTTGACCTCACAAATGACATAGAAGTGGTAAATTTGGCTCCATAAACTGTGTTTTCAATGCTAGTTATACATTGTGTACCTGTGTGCTACTGGCCATACTGAGAATCAATACACAACCATCACTGTAGCCGAAACAGGCAGTAGAACTGGAGAATGATGATGTTGAAAAGTTACGATAGACTGAGGGGATCCAGCAGTGGGTCATTGCACCAAAAATGGCCTCATGACTTTTGGACATTGAAAGCATCTGGGCCTGTGCTGTTTCATCATCTGATCCAGAGACCACTCGGGTGCCATCAGATGAGAATGCAACAGACCTCACATAATCAGTGTGGCCAGTCAACTCTGATTCCTGCTGGCCTGTTGCCACATTCCAGATCTGGACTGTTTTATCATCTGATCCAGAGACCACTCTGGTGCCATCAGATGAGAATGCAACAGAGTTCACCCAGTCAGTGTGGCCAGTCAACTCTGATTCCTGCTGCCCTGTTGCCACATTCCAGATCCGGACTGTTTTATCATCTGATCCAGAGACCACTCGGGTGCCATCAGATGAGAATGCAACAGACCTCACCCAGTCAGTGTGGCCAGTCAACTCTGATTCCTGCTGCCCTGTTGCCACATTCCAGATCTGGACTGTTTGATCACGTGATCCAGAGACCACTCGGGTGCCATCAGATGAGAATGCAACAGAGTTCACCCAGTCAGTGTGGCCAGTCAACTCTGATTCCTGCTGCCCTGTTGCAACATTCCAGATCCGGACTGTTTGATCACGTGATCCAGAGACCACTCGGGTGCCATCAGATGAGAATGCAACAGAGTTCACATAGTCAGTGTGGCCAGTCAACTCTGATTCCTGCTGCCCTGTTGCAACATTCCAGATCCGGACTGTTTGATCACGTGATCCAGAGACCACTCGGGTGCCATCAGATGAGAATGCAACAGACCTCACCTTGTCAGTGTGGCCAGTCAACTCTGATTCCTGCTGCCCTGTTGCCACATTCCAGATCCGGACTGTTTTATCATCTGATCCAGAGACCACTCGGGTGCCATCAGATGAGAATGCAACAGAGTTCACATAGTCAGTGTGGCCAGTCAACTCTGATTCCTGCTGCCCTGTTGCCACATTCCAGATCCGGACTGTTTGATCATATGATCCAGAGACCACTTGGGTGCCATCAGATGAGAATGCAACAGAGTTCACCCCATAAATGTGGCCAGTCAACTCTGATTCCTGCTGCCCTGTTGCCACATTCCAGATCCGGACTATTTTGTCATGTGATCCAGAGACCACTCGGGTGCCATCAGATGAGAATGCAACAGAGTACACTGGACCAGTGTGGCCAGTCAACTCTGATTCCTGCTGCCCTGTTGCCACATTCCAGATCTGGACTGTTCCCTCACGTGATCCAGAGACCACTCGGGTGCCATCTGATGAGAATGCAACAGAGTTCACAATATCCCCAATGGGAATCAGGAGCTGCTCTGGACCCCAGTATCTTTGTAGTCCTACCACAACATGAGGTGCTTGAGCAACTTCTGTTGCATAACTGGTACATATCGCAGACGTCTCTGGAACCCAAGCCAGTGCTGAGTGATAAGCTTCCAAAGCATGCTGTTTGATAATAGCAAAGCTTTGTTCTAGATATCGGCTAGCATCCTGCATGAGTTGGTGACTATTTTCAGGCATTGAGACTGCCTAAAGTCCTTTCAAAATTGAATCTCTATGTAAGAAGAATGAATACATACCGATGTAATCCCTATTGCAGCTTTCAGGGAATTTAGTCCAGACTCTAGCCTGTTGAGAAGACTGAGACATTCTATCCAATGAAGCAGATGACATTGGAGAAATTCCTGGAGAGATTTCTGAAGATCAGATAGTGAATCTGTTGATTGAATATCTGCTTGTTGGATATGGGATGCCCAGTAAAGACAGGAATATTCCAGTGCTGCAGAGATTTTGGTGCGATCATATCCAGCATTAGTGCTGTCTGGGCGACAAACCGTCACTTCTGGAGGAGCATCACAAATGTTTTTCTTGAGAGCACTGTTCATAAAGTTCAAACACTTGAGAGCCAGTAGAGTGTGGCCTTCTGAGGGGACCAGACGGCGGAAAGATACCGGGGGAGTCAATTGTTGCCAATCATCAAATTGGGTCATGAAATCATAGAAGGAGGCATGGAAGACTGTTGCCGGGTGGGTGGGGTCAACTGGCACATGAATGACAGATCTGAGTCCATCCAAGCTGGCCTGAACATGATCAGGATTCAAGGCTAGCAATGATGTAATGGCATTGATGGACAATGGATCAAGGAGGAAGAGTATTGCAGACAGAAGCTTCTGCATTGATGGGAGCTCATACTCTTCTAGTCTTTCTTTAGCTTGTCCAATAATTTGGCCATACAGAGCATTGAGATGCTTCATTGTTGAGTCTGGACGAGCCAACCAAGTAAGACGGCTCCGGAAGCTAGGACCTTGAATGGTACGGAGGGCTGTTGCAGCATAAATGAAAAGTAGGCCAGTGCGTTGGACAAGCACTGAGACCTCAGAAATTGGAGGCCAGCTATCTGAATTGCCGTTACTTTCACCCTCTCCCTGGGCTAGAGCATGAAGAGACTGTGAAATATACAGTTGAATATCTGACTCCACTATATCATGTTCCACATCATGGAGATATAGAATGCTCGGCAAGAGTTGTTTATCCAGAGCCTTGCGAATGGAATGCTCACCACGACTTGTGATAAGCAATTTGAAATGAAGCTTGTTGGCCAAATCACAGACAGCCCGGATGAACTGAGTGACCACCTGCCGGTCGGTGCACTCATCAGCTGCATCTATGACAATGATTTTACATATCTTCATGTTCCGGTCAATGCAGGACTCCATTGGACCAAGGAGGAGTTTCTGGAGTTGATTCTGCAATTGACTATAGGTTGGCTCTGCCAGTGTGCTGTCAGCTTCAATAGCCTCAACAACTTTGGCTTTGAGGGAAGGTGAAGTGCGGACTAGTCCATAGGCAATGGTAGGAATGATGAGATGTGCATTACTGGCTGTAGCTGAGCCCCGAGAACAGAAGAAGCTTGCACCAAGCATTTGTTGCTCATCAAGACGCTCACAGAAAGTCTGAGCTATTGTGGACTTCCCAGTTCCAGCCATTCCTTCGAGCCAATATACCTTGGCTCCATCACCATTGAGGGCCCATGTTTCCAAGTCTTCCAGTATATGGACACGTGTGCCTGGGAGGCATCCAGTGGGATTCCCATATGATGAGCATCGAGTTTTATATGATACTTCATTATAGTGCAGCTTCTCAATGACCTCTTTAGATATGTGAACACAAATTCATATGGATCGAGTTGAGACTCTCACCAGTCTTTAGATACTAGAAAGTAGTATGAGTTCTGACCAAGAGCTCCAAGATACCATCATACCTGAAGGATTCCTTGTACACCTTGGTCAATGTTGAGCTGAGTGTCCATCTGCATATGAAAATTAATGTTCAGCTGGTAGATCAAGATATAGCATTGAATACTCACTTGGAAAAGATCACACAAATTGCTTATGTTGCGGAAGACTTTTGATATCTTCTCAGCATCTGTCATACCCGTTGCATACCGTTTCCACAATGAATGGTTACGCAAATCCTGAACAGCGCTCATCTGCCTTTCAATAGCTCTGAATAGGTCAGAAGTTGAAGGGAAATTGAATATCTTTCCAACTCACTCGCAAAATGCTCTCACTCGTTCTTTCAGGACATTGACAGCAGCATCACTTTCTGCATATTTGCTTATGATGGACTGAATAGCTGCGAGTTTGCAGCCAAGGTCATTGAGATCCTCCTCATTATCTGACACCCTCTGTAAGGCAAATAAGCTATGCAAATACCAATAGCCCATGTTGCATACCTGGATAACCTTGTCAATGGTCAGCAGCACAGAAGTCACAGTCTTCAGTGGCGGAAAAATATCCGAACATTCGGAAAGGCTTTGCACCACCGTTTTGAAACCATCATAGGCAGTATTGATAGCTTCTCTTTTCTTGCTGGGAACCGGGGCGGCACTCCCGACGACTGCCATATAAGGGTTCTCCGGTCTGACCGAAGTCTGGGAAGTCTGGCTGCCGGTAGGAATTGCAGCAGACGATTGCGAGGAAACAGCTCCAGGACTAGGAGTTGTAGGCCGACTACGAGTGAACGGTTTTTTTGACAAAACTCAGCATCTTGTCTCGTTTCCGTGGCTTGTTCTCTGCTGGTGAGCTCGACATTGCCTGCAGAGGGAAGAAGAAGAGGCAGAAGAGGACAACATCTGACATCCCTTTTCTATGTGTCGCCTGTCAATGACTGACCAATCGGAAGCCATTGAGCCAAGGAAGCCGATTGGGCATCACCACTGCCATAACCATGTGATGTATCCCAATTAAGACTAACACCGCAGACAAAGCGCAATTCTCACGTTACACACTTCATAATTCACACTGTCAAGGTTGTGAATATTCAACATTTAGTCCGAACTCGCCTGCGCCGCCCGGCCCGGCTCCTGATACGCATTGATACCAATGAGACCGGATGCCTTCGGCATCCATCTGTTTGAGACTTACCGCCGATTGTACATCCACATCGACTCATCTCCGGCTGATTTATGAATCCATGACAGAGTCTGCCATGCCGCGGCTGAGACTACCAATGTTCACGTGGGTGCCGAGTCGTTGATTGCACCCTCCGACGAAGACTGCCGCTCCGTCCTTGTTCCGCACCGCCGACGCAAACGTTGGTTGATCGGAACAACTTTCACGCGCGCGGCATCCCTCGCCGCCACTGTGGGATGTATTCGGTGATCGTGGAGGAGAATGCCAGCATGGCCGAGGCGCTGCTGCGATGCACGTAGCTCCGAGTGTGTTATTCGGACCGACATTGCATACAGTCGAGATTAAAAACCGGCGCACAACTGTAAAGATAGACGGCTAACATTGTATTACAATCTCAATATTATTAGCCTGACACCGACTGTTGACGCTCATTATAATTTATGAGACCCTGAAACCGAAATGTCAGTTAGGTGGAGGCCCTGGGAAGATGTCATGTCAGTAGCACCGAAAGACTGATCTTCGAGTCTATATCTTGATTTGTTGTTCCATGACATTCTCAAGGCTGTGTGATTATTCAGGTCTTCAAAGGTTCCTTCTTGCTTGTACGCATGAATCTAACCTGACGCCCAGTGAAAACCCCATTGAGCCGTACAAAGCCTCATCGGGCCAACGCCTTCCCAGCTAATGGCTCTGGGAGGCTCAGTCAACGATAGTCACAAAATGTTTATATTATTCAAATAAATAAGACAAGTTAGTACACCTCAGAAAAGCCTCAAGTCCGCCACCCAGCCCATCCCCAAAGTACTCTGTTGTCGTAGTCAATGATATGGCACTAAAAAATCAAGTCAGACGGGCATAGCGGGAAACAAAAGATGAGCTTACCGAGAACATCATGTTCGAGAGAAGAGCGCTGATCAAAGAGATACTGCAATGATAAGATTTTGTGATTCTGGCAGACTAGAAGCGAATGTCAGACTGACCGAAAGAGATGAGGTATTCATGACATACCTTAATAAAATGGCATCCCAACGTCTGCCAGAATTTCGTCATCAGAAAGGGTCTGCTTGGATGACCTGAAAATGGGGGAATCAGGTGGTTCAACAATGAGAGGGAGCTGATGAGACAAGTCAGTGAATGGAATGCTGAAGGAAAATGGTGACAGACCTTAGGCAATCCAGGCCGCTGAATCTGGTGAAATTGCGCTGAAAGGTAAATGGATCATGACATACCATTACATTCCGCCCACAATCGTCCATAAAACCTCGGAATCAGATAGGCCATCTGATAAGAGAGCAAGACTTACCTTCTTTTCAGCACGATTCTGCTGTACCAGGTCTATAGCAGGCCTAATCAATGACTATGGGCGAAGAAATCGAAGGAATCAGGCAATTATTGACCGAGCAAGCTTGAAAATGGTGAAAAATCATCACCAAGCTGTTGTTGGCGCAAAACAAGATCAGCGCGATTTTTCTTAGAAATTAGGTGAGGATTGACCAATGCGGAGCTCATATTGTAAGAGCTAAGGGAAAGCTTGAGGAGGGACAGCGGAATGAAAGAGGCGCCAGCTACATGCTTGAATTGGGGAAAAGGGGATGTCGTGAGAATTTGATCTAGGATAGTCCGTCGTCAGCTGGTACAGCCACATGTTTGGTGCTGCTTGTCCCAGCTGATTTAAATCAAAAAAACCTCACGTGTATTGTCCCGATTTGGATAATAATAATAATAAATCATTATCATATGACTCGGGCCGTTTTCGGGAAATCTGCTCACAACATTGCAAGGGATCTGGTACTAAATCGTGGTTCTCAATTGTACTGCTTTGTCAACTGTTTAATGCGCATAACGCGGACTTACGGTTTTGCAGGGGACAATAGCGCATCGGATCCGGTCTCCGTAAAAGCTACGATTGAATTCCGAGGGATGCAGGTATTTCCTGGAGAATTTTGCAAAGATCTCACGGTTCAAGTTCGCTTCAGGAGCTGTACGTTCCCTGTGGGCGTCACGACACTCTGGTGGTCTGCTCCGGCCGATGGTAACACGGTAAGAGTTAATGAGGAAACTCAGTTGGGCAATCGCAGTGCAAAAGGGACTCGAGTACGGGGTTTGAAGGGCTCGGGCCATAAGATCATGCCGTGATTCGGCCGGGACATCTAGCTGCTCGATGACTCTTGTTCTATGGACATTTTTTTGCAACAATTGGGTATAAGTATTATGACGGGTATAGAATCATGACAGTATAGATGTATATATTAATATCCATCTGACCCAGGAATATCACTAGCAAACTTTCTTCGAATTCTGAAAATCTGTGACAGAGTCTGCTTAGTATCCCATGAGTGGGACAATCACCATTGGTCCCAATGTTCACGCGAGCTCTGAGTCATTTCACTGCTCCTTTGACGAAGAAGAATGCGGCATCATCCGTGAAGAGCAGTGTCACTCCCCAAAGCTCGGGGAGTCAAGTCCCGTACATCACTTGCAATCCTCTTTGGATGCAGATGACAATACAATATTTCTCAGATACAGATGTAAAGGGTGAAATCAAAGAGTGAAGTAGGAAGTACTTCGCACAAGAATCGCGCCACACTGTGGCCCGCTCGGAAACACGGTCAAGACACAGTGGCGTTGTTCTTTCATTAAATTAGTTATAAGGCGCTGCATTATCAGGTCCCAAGGTACAACATTCTACCAACCTATCAGAGACCTTGTTATAACTGATCACTGTGTCATGACTGATCGCAGTCCCGCGGGGCTGTGGTTCGCGTAAATGAGATTTCAGTGTATATAAACGGTGTAGAGGACTGACTGATACCCTTTGTTCCCTTTTCATCCATTCATCCCTAAACTGACCATTCATCCATCCCTAAGCTCCCTCTGCAAACTCCCCTTCAGTTGAGCGTTGCCTTCTGAGGTCTCTTCGAAGTGTCACGCTCTGATTGCCACAGAGCGACAGAAGCCAGCAAATCTGAAGACTTCGATGCGAAAAACTCCGAGGACCTGATTGGCTGAGAGCTTTCCCAGGCGATCCAGCTGCAGAAAGATCGATGGGTGGTCACGGAGCTGGAGAGAGATCGACGGGTATCCACGGACATGATCGACTGGGAGCTGGCGAAAGTATGATGCAATGGACTGAAATGAAAAAAGGCCTTGCAGGCCAGGTGTTGCAGCACCTAAAAAGGAAGCAAAAGACACAGCACAGATATATTTGGCCCAAGAGTCTTACCGGCTTTCTGGTGATGCTGATATTTTCATCTCTGTGTCGCACTCGCTATTGCTCTTGGATGGTCCTGATATTTCGCACAAATCCTCTGCTACACATTGGAATATATGTGCCTATGCCTGGAAGTATAGCGTCCAAAACGACACTCTCAGTGGCAGATCAACTTTCTGTTGATGGACCTTGATGGGTGGATTGGATGTCAGAGGAGTTAGTTCTCTGATCTGTGTCATTTTGAATTGAGATTCCACATCCAGAGACACTTTGGTATAATGTTACAAAAGGTCCGAAGGTATTTGAACCGCTAGAAGGTTATAAAATCACATTTTTCAACTCTAGTACACTTTGCAACCATGTGACACACATAGTACCCCTACGCTGTTGTGCGTTGGATCCGGTGATCGTGGAGGGAGATTCGGGGATGGCCGAGGCGCTGTGAAGGAGATGCGTCGCATACGCGCAGCTCCTAGTGTGTTATTCGGACCTGCATTGCATGCGGTCAAGAATGGTAATGTTGTATTACTATTGAAATGTGGTATAAAATACTCGTGATGCTCAAGCCTGACAGTCACTTTGATGCTCCCTATGAGGCGCCGAAATGACTAGACGCGTCGTGCATGTGCTGGGAAACTATCATGTCAGCAGCACCGAAAGATTGATCTCCGAGTCTATATCTTGATTTGTCCCACGACATTCTCCAGGCGTCTCACGGTGCCTTCCTACATGCTTCTACATGTCAGTCCTGCAGCGCTTATGGAAATCGAGATAAAACATAGGCGGCGAAACATCGGACTGCAGCAATATCGAGCTGTCCTGGCATCTATTCGTAGGCTTGTAACTAGCCTCTCTGATGCAGGAAGAGGCAAACCTCTCATCAGAGAGGCTGGGATCACTACAATTGCTGTGGCAGGTTGTCTTTGGCATGATTGATATGACTCATGGCTGGCGCATGGGAATCTCAGGATGCCATGATCATCCTGACACAACAGAGCATTACACCTTGTAAAAGCACAACCTGGGAGTTCAGGATGGTACAAATTGTCGAAAAGGCCATGAAATGACATCTAAAATATAGTAGATTAATGCATTACAGACAGATCCTTGTGTTACTGCCAAGTACAGGCTTCGGAACAATGTGGCCAATTACTGCATATCATTGGATGAATCCCATGGCCAAAAATGTGCAGATGTAGGATGAAATCTATCCTATCCTCTAGTGCTCATGTGGTGACTAGGCTTACCACAGCTGGTGTACGATCCTATCATATCCTATCCATTCTATCCTATCTGACTAATCTTATCCATATCCCATCTTCAACTGAAGCATCCTACTTGTTCAATTCATCTATCCTATCTACTGATTCATCCCATTATATCATATCCTACTTTTGTGACAGACCAGTGGCTATGATTGTCCGATGAATGACAGTTATAACCTAGCATACCAGGATAATGAGCGAGAGGAAATGACACAGAAGATATAGACTTACCCCAAATTTCAATTATTCCAACAGCAAGGCAGGTTGAGGAGGGTCAGTCATGGCAGAGGCTGGACATGGATTCATCATGATGGGAGTTGAGGACAAGTCGAACAGAGTAACGTGACTTCCAGGCCCGGATGTTGACAAGCCAAACAATGGAGCCAGACTTTACCGGACTCTGTGCTTGTGCACAATGGACATCAAGTCGAGACGCCGGTTGCACGAGACCGGGGAAGTAGCACTACTATCTTGATTGTCACGCATGTAGTCTGTCTAGGGGAGACTAAGGTACATTTACAAGGTTCAAACTCACGAAAAGGGACTAGAGTACTACTCAAATCAAGGCCCTTCATGTATCCAGATGTTAGTCGAGAGACCTTTCTTTCTGGCAACCTCTGATCCATTCCGATACCAGGTTCCTCCAACAAGAATATCCTGAACTTGGAACAAATATCGAGCATCCCTAATACATGCTACAAGTTTCACTATCTAATACCATCAGCACAAATCTCAAATTAACCTGATTCAGTAGAACTCAACTAGACATGCGAATACTTGCAATTGATTGAGCTCGTCAAATCATTGAAGCTTTGAGTCCCAGCATTGCCTTGAACATTAAACAAGCTCCAAGTTCCTCCAGTGAGCACTGCGACATCGTGGTTTTTGACTCCACCATCAAGGCAGCCAAAATCCCTTGAAATAGTGAGCTACAGATAGACCAGTAATTTCACTCTGAAATTACACGTACTCGAAGAATCTGCAAACGAGTTCTGCGGGAATACTGGCCTCCGAAATTTCTTTGTCGAAGAAAGTGAGCCCTCCTATAAGGTTTACACAGCTGTCAGAGACAATCGGGATGGTAGCACAACCGTCGGCTGGGCTGATACTGGTGCTGCAAACAGTTATGTTCAGAGAGGGTTGCTATCGAGATGCGTCAGTGACGAAGGCAATTACAAAGACTAAGGACTTACTTCATTTTGACGGCCTAGAGCACCTGCAGCTCCAGCTCCAGGAGCGGCTGAGACAGCAACAAAGGTGGAGAAAGCAGCGAGGATGAACTTTGTAGAGAGCATGTTAAAGCTAAGTAGACTGCAGGAACCAATGATGAAGGTCCTCGATCACTGTGTTTTTATACCTTGCTCAGGCCGAAGAACTTGGAGACTAACTTCGATTCCGTGACGCCCGTCTTGCACTGAATGACAGCTTGAACAATGGACTGGAGAAGAGTGAAAACTCCGGTGTCTATTCGAAAGTCAGTGGATCCAAAACGGATCACTTCTCGCCCCAACAAGCGTGAACAAAAGGGTCTTCATCGCAAACAGGTCCCTCTCGAGACATCTTGGCTCGTCCTTTCGGATGTACTACTTCGTTTGGTGCGAGACTTACCTAGTTACCGAAAAGTTACAAATATCCGTGGAAAACTCTGGGTTGAAACTGTCATGTGGAATGCAATGACCAACCTCTCGGAGAAAGAAAACACCGGAATCCAGGGAAAAGAACAAAAGGCTTGCTACAACAGGCATCTTCATGAAATGGAATATCAGTGGATATAGGCTTCCTCTGCCATGTTGAATTGAGGAACAGCCGATGAAAGGCCAAAATGCAAGAGAAAGAGCATTATAATTGCCCGAGAGTAGATTGATCTCTACAGATTGATGGTAGCCACATGGTAGCGACAAGCGACCCCACAGTCAGCACTGCCATCCGATCTGTCATCGTGTATTTTGTATTGGCAAAGACTCACCATCTTTTCAAGATTTATTCCAGCTGTAGACGAGGTTTTTTCTCTCAAGATTTACGGTTTAGAAGAAACTGAATATGTCCCCAAGACATAATGAAATTGTGATTAGAGCTTGCTTGCCTGGACAGATCATTCCCGCTACCTTGTAGTGGATTTTGGACCCTCCTAATTTTTTCACCTGCCAAAAGTACTTTTTTTGAAGCGTGGCTGCATTATGTTGCGTGTCATGTTTGCTCCACCCAAATGAGTCAACGGCGGCCCGATCGCGACATCAGTATGGGAAGAACAGTGAATGAATTAGCTCTAAATTTGCCTACAACTAGCTCAGCAAACCAGCAACCTTTGCCAGATTCAACTTCACGGGAAGTTGCTGCTTCCTGGTTTAAGCGGAAATGAGACATGTCAGATGACAGATACTGGGTCAAATTTGAGAGGCAAGCGACGTGCGACCTAATTACGAGTCCCCATTTATGGGGCTCGTTTGTTGGGAGTGAGCGGATCTCAGACATCTGCCATCAAAGAGCCCAATGGGGATTCATCTCTCCATGCATAGCCATAAATCCGATGATGTTTCGGGCGTCGGCCGAACCGTCCGACGGTCACTTCATAACTTACTTCAGCTTCTTTGCTGGCTTTTGAATGCAAATTTTAGAGGCCTGCTCACTATTCTCCTTAATTTTGTAATGCTCAGTGAAATGTTCAACATACTTAGTTGCACTGTTGCGGTGGGTCCGAGTTAGTCTTGAGTTATTCAACACCCTGTGGAATCAGTCCTCCGGCATCCTGGATACTTTATTACACAGGCATTAGCAAGCCATACATTTTTTTCTTTCTCTGTATGCAATATTGAGCTGGCTGAAATCTTTTTGTTGATACTGTGCACTGCATGGAAGCAACAGGAAAAACGGTTATCAATCTTATGAATTTGTGGAATTACTTACACCGCGGGCAAAGTCATCTGCACCATGTTCACTGCACCTGTGGTTGCACCTAGTCTGTACCCAAGTTACACGTTGCATTGTTCTCATGCCCTTTCATTGGCATCTCGGCATCAAACATGTGTTCTATTGTTCTCTCAAAATAGCAACTGTCAAATCTGAGATCTGTTGCTTGACCTCCGCATGATCAATCATGTTTTGCATTCTCTACCCTTCTTCAATCCTCCCTATTGATTAGGGTTAGGGTTAAATGCCAAAAATAAATACTGACAAAGGAGGCCAGGACATTTAAACTAAGGGAAAATGAATTAAAACTTGAATGGGAGTTGGACAAAGTTTTTCTCAAAGTTTTCCCACATAGCTCCACATCAGTTCAGCTGATCAGGAACCTGTCAAAAACTGACAGGTAAACTGCAAGGTGCGACCTAGGTACAGACTAGGTGCAACCAGAGGTGCACTGAACTCAGGTGCACCGGGTTTTGCCCCCGGTGTTAGGAATTAGAACTCCACAGAGATGGTCTAGTTGTGAGAGGATGTCAATAAAAATGCGGACTCGGAATGCCACCGGTACGGGTGGCCTCTATCCCACTGGTAGTAATATTGGGAAGCAGTGCGAAAGGGACATGAAAGATGGACTTACGCCGAGATTCCTATACGCCCCATCCGTGAGCTGCTACATTTTGTGATTTTTTCCCGTGTTTCCTCTGACAAATAACCTTTAGACTAATGACTATGATGGTGATTTTTCTACCAGTTTGCCCAAGCTGCGCCTTCACTTTGCCTTGGTTCAACCTTGGTTCCCCAGTCGGGGCAAACCGCGTAGGGATAAGGCTATAATAGTTTCATGAATCCGTAACACTAATAACCAATTCCAACCGGGCACAGTCCAGGTAGCGGGCCTTGCCGCTCACGGCCTCAACTTACCTTATTCCATACTGCCACATGCTCCTTCATCATCCTGGAATGCAATGCTCGTTCATGTATCGGCCCCGAAGCAGTTCGCAGGCTGCTCTTCCAGATCCACAAGCCTTGATGGACGCTTGCGCCACTCTCAACAGACGGATCAAAATCCGGTCTTGTGTCCTGTAGTTCAAGGTCGGTGAAGTCCAAGCAAATGTCGATATCATCATCTTCAAACTGGACTTGGTCATCGTCTTGTTGAGAAGATATCAGAAGCAAAAAAATAATGGAGAGAGATTCCAACCGTGTATTGCTTTCAGGAGATCGATTCGGGCATCCGCGACGTCCTACCCACACAAACATCCACGCGCACGGGTTACTTACCACTGTTGTGGCGTGCAGGGTATTCGGTGATCGTGGAGGGGGATGTGGGGGTGACTGATGTTGTTGGGGCTCGGTTATAGACCATATATAAGTATCCTTCTATTCATACTCTATTTATTTATCATCTTCCTTTTATTTATTTTTTTACGCTACGCTTTACTGGCACAGCCACTCGGGACTCTTAACCGGGGATACCGAGGCCGCTGATGACACGTGGACTCAGGTGCAGTCTGTTCGACGATGGTCCGGGGGAGCTGATCTGTCTGAACGCGATTCTTGTTAATTTCTCTGTCATGCAGTACTATTGTTCCTGTCAGAGGTAACAATTCCCTGGGAAGGGAACAATCATCTCTCAAATTTTATTGAACAACGATGGGCCACCGGAAACCACCGGATATTTGAAGCATAGGAATGGTCCTTGACTGGCTAAAATTACTAAGGGATTGAAGTACAGGAAGGAGGCAAGGTAGCATAGCCGGTCATCAAAATGAGCAGGAATTTTGACTATTTCTGGTTTCTATGCTCATGCCGGGTCAGGTAGGGTCTGTAAATTCAGGAGAGATGTATTCAGTGATAGAAACAAGAATCCAGGTGTATCCTTGATGAATGGAGCTTTGATCTGGTGAACGCGAGCCTCAAAGCCATCAGTGTGACAGAAAGCTCCTCTGTGACCCAGTGTGACAAAACACATTGAAAGCGTGGAATAAGAGGATGCTGGGGTCTTGGCACCAAAGATACACTGGAATAGTTTGTATAATGCCTCAATTGATGCCTCCTGATTTTCCTGAGAGTCTCTGGTCAGATCCTGTCTTGTAAAATACAAATATTCCAAAGTCCCACTCATTTTGATGACCGGCTATCCAAGCTTGATACTTTCCTCTGTGCCAATCCCTTAGAGATTTTGGCCAGAGAAGGAAAGACCTTACACCTCAAAGATCCGGTGGTCTCCAGAGGGCCATTGGCATTGAATAAAATTCGAAAAATGATTGTTCCTTTCCCAGGGAATTGTTACCTCTGACGGGAACAATAGTATTCCCGCATTACCTCTGTGTTTACTTGTCTGATTGTATGCCATGGTAGCTTTATTTCTTCATATGGACTATTACTTTACATGTTTCATTATTTGTGCCTGATGATCGACTTGTCAAGGTGGAGTTGGCTGGCCCTAGATACTGCCAAAATGGGAAGGGCTTCTTTTTCTGATAGAATGTTCAGATGTTCTTATTACGTGAGGTGCCGCTGTAGCATGCATACAGTCGGCCTCTTAAATACCGCAGCATTGTATTCGAAATATCATCTTACTTTTTCCTTTCCTTATGCTGCGCTACGTTTTGAGCTGAGCTGAGCTGAGCCGAGCCTCAGCCTGAGCCTGAGGATTGCCTTCGTGACATTTCCTTGCCTTCTATTGCTTACCATTCTGTCTAGGATGATTGTCCTCCGCTACGGACCTGATATCAAGGTATTCATCATTCCATATATCGGCATTCTATCATTACCCCGCCCATTTCCTTCACCGACTCGATTACTTAGCTTTACCCACCAAAGCCAAACTCTTGGCGCTGTTGTGCAGATCATTGCATGCACGTAGCTTCCAGTGTGTTATTCGGACCGGTATTGCATGTGGTTGAAGATAGAGAATTGAGTATAGTGTGACACAATCGCAATGTTCAACCTGACAGTCACTTTTCACGCGCCCAATGAGACCCTGAAACCGAAATGTCGGCTAGACGCGTGGTGCATGTGCTGGGAAAATATCATGTCAGCAGCGCCGAAAGACATATCTCCGAGTCTATATCTTAATTTGTTCCACAACACTCTCTAGGCATCTCACGGTTCCTTCCTACATACTTCTATGCATGAATCCAAACTCCAATTGCTTGTCTTGCAGATAAGTATTGGTTCATGAATCGGCCACTCGCAAGTACAATAGCCTTTACGCTGTAGACGCGTGGAGGACTTGAGACTTGTCACTCCTCCAGTGCTTATCACCACATTTCACTGGTATATTCTCCAAGGGGAAAGTTACGCGAAGTCTATTCGCAGGGTGCCACTAGACTGGAGGAGGATGGAGTAGACGGTCCACTGAGTACTCCAAGGTTGGAATAGCTTGGTATAGATGCTTCCTGAGGTCAGATATGTACCAGCGCTACTCAAATAGTGATTTTATTTCTCATTTTATTTTTCGATCACGCAGTCATAGCCGAGCCAATAATATGAGGCAACATGCGCGTCCACTGCAAAATTGTGACCAGGTTCGTGGTAAACGAAGCTGTCATTACGTTGATCCGTCTGCACGTGGCAAACCAAGTTGAACTAGAACGGGCTCAAACGGCCTCAACAGAGGAAAACTTGTGTTGAAAAATAACTGATACGGACGGAAGGAGCCTGTGCCATCTGGTGCCGAAACGAGTCGGATGCGGTTCACCACGGACCAGGCGTTCCTTTATCCCTTACTCTACCTCTCTTTCTAAAATCAACAGTCGAGCTATGGCCGCCTGTATCACGGCTGCCACAGCGACTCAGACGAATGTTCTGACTACTGATTCGACCACTTTCAGTGTCTCACTTTCGCTATCCACAGTTGAACCTATCACATCGACACTTACAGCCCAGTCCTGCTCGTCGCTTGCTTCAGGCGTCAGTGATGCATCCCGTGTACCCATAACGACGACAACGACGACAACGACGATAACAGGTCAGAACAAGGCTCTAAATCCCTAAGAAATCGCAAAAGGTTAAAATATTATGATACAGGTGCCATAAATACAGTGACGAATACGGTTCCTATTACTGTCCCGGTTATCGAGACCAACTTTGTCACTTTTTTCACCACTTCATGCGGCAGCCAGGAATCCGGAGGCGGCGGGGATCCAATCTCAGATCCCAATAATCAAATTACATCCGCTTCGATAACAACGTCGCCCACCAGTGGCCAGTACTACAGATCAGCAGTCATTCCAGCGGTCATCTATCTATCTATCGAGCTCTGCGAGCTCTTCAGGCTCAAACACCACTGGGGCATCCTTGAATTCCGATGACCATTCAGCTTCCAGCTCAGCAAAATTGGGCCCTATCATTGGTGGTGTTGCTGAAGGAATTCTCGGGCTTGCAGCTATTGTTCTCGTGGTCTGGTTCATATTGCAAGTATCTCAACATCCTCTTGATACCAATTAGCTGATTCTTGTCCTTAGAAAACGACGCAAAAGATGGGATGATATTTTTGAAAAGGAGGGTGACATTCAGCTTCCATCGACTGGACGCAAGCGGTTCTCCCTTTCAGCTGATGAGCCCAAACCGTATCAATATGGTCTGGTTGGTCAGCCGAGCTCTACTCCATCACATACTTATCCTCCAACATCGCCATCAATGAACCACAGAGCGCTCAGTGCTGATTTGGCCTATAGCGCTATGGTGGCAGACAGCAATTCGAACACGAATCAAGTACCATTGGACGCGATGGAAACTCAGCCGGGTCTCTTACCCAATTCAAGCGTATCGGCGACGGGATCCCGCCCTGGGATGGGTCAGGAACAATATTCGGGTAATATCCATTCTCGATCAACTTCATCCACGACTCTTCATAGCAATCCGGCCAGCATTTCCTCACCGCCATTGGAGCCCAGAAGCTCCTGGAACAATGCTGCACCGCCACCTCAGACCAATAGCTTCCAGGAATCGAGACAATTGCAGATCGCGAATCAAATTCCTGGTTCGAGTGATCACCGTGCTGGGTCGGAAAGGGGCGATTGAAGAGTACGGGAAGCAGTCAAGTTTCAGTGCATTCTGATGCTGGACAGGTTCCAGAACCACAAGCATCTGGCTCTGGATCTGCTATTGTTCAGCCGCCTGTTTACACGGAACTTTCATGATTTGTATCGGACAGTTGCATATCCATGACGAGGTATGGACACTGCGCATACTTAATATTGTGCCATATCCACGAAATTCCCTCATATTTATCTTGTTTTTTAATTATTGGGGCTGCGGTATCACCAGGCTTGTTGTCTTTCAAAGGCTCAGATACTTAATTTTGACCACCACTCTTTATGCTATCGAGTGGGAAAAATTCAATATACAGTCTTGAACGCGAATGAGTCTCGATAATCAACGGTTGAGCACTTTGGCCTCTTGAGTAATGTCGTGTGACTACTGTCACACAAGTCCTTCGTGATCTCTATGAGTGAATCCCTAGATATTGATGAGCAATACTAATACCTTTCGGTCTAAGGGTCTTGGGGGCACTTCTGGAAAATTTCTCAAGGTTTGTCTACGGAGTCAGGAGCCATGACAATCCTAGTACTCCGGAAGGGCTGGCTTGGTTCACGCTGGAAGCACGGGATAAAGATGATATTCAAGTTGAAGGGTAAGATTATTGATTTGGTATCTACTACATGCTCTTAGGTATTCATACTGCTGACCAGGACCGTTCCAGACCCAGGTATGACTACAGATGACTCCATCAAAGCAGGAGATAGATAGATAAATTACACGGTATCATCCCTAGTAGAAACACTGGAGGAGCATGAGGAAAAGGGCAGATGAAACCGGAAGATGTCGTCTCAGGATTCAAGGTGAGTCATCAATCCATATCTGAATATAGACTAAGCCCAACAAGTAAAAGCATCTTAACATGTGAACCCTGTCATCGCCTTGCGACAATACTCTGCCTTCACCAATGCCCTCTCATGTGGATCTTCTTCCTCGAGAGTTACTCGAGCAAGTTTTCCTATTTTGCCTTCCCGAACTGTTCACTCAAAACCCTTCTCCAACTCAAAGCTCGGCTGCTCCCCTCAAATTTGTTCTAAGTGGAGAGCATTGCCTTGTTTGGGATTGGTAGCACTGTGGATCTTTTGGATTTGTCTGAGAAGGCGATGCTGACGCCAAGAGCTTAATCTTGCAGCTACTCCATATAGATCTATATCGCCAGATAGGATTTGACCTCTGACCGAGGGCAGGAGTTTTTGATGTGGTGTATTGTTTTGATAGCAACTGTAAGAGCCAACAGAAGGTAGAAAAAGGAAGTATACAAGCACTTGAAGGATACAGAAGAAAAACAATGTATTTATATCGCACCCAAAAGTGCTCACAGACAAGGGTTTTAATGGCAGACCGTCTTGAATACTGTCTCAATAATGTATTACCAGAGCTTGAAACCAGATAACTTGTTGTGTGCTGGGAAACCTACAATTAAGATGGCCAATCGACGGACTGTCGATCCGACTCGATGGCCAGCTTGTTTTCGCACCGGCCTCGGCCTGCCTACCCGACATGCCTGACGGTTACGGTCGGATTTCATCTCCGAAATAAGAGTCATCGTCCCCCGCCCGTTGCGGTCGGCTTTTTTTTGGGTCACACCGTGACTTTCTTGATCCGTACGACATCACGCACGCTTAGATCGCTTCGTCCTCCCTCAGTTCTCCACCAAATTGCTCCAGACCGGATTTATTAGACAACAGTGAAGCTATTTAATCTTATATGTCTCAGCCAGCTGCAACCCATTCGCTGAATACCATCATTTTCCATCTGCAAGAAGTATCTCGATGCTGGACACAGGACCAAGTTCGTTTTGTGACGTTCTTGGTCGCTGTAGTCAGGGCCGCTGGAATTTACGTTTGATATTATGTCCTCTCACGTTTTTGGCTGCCTCTGCAATTCTTCTGTCACTGCTCGTGTCATGGTAAAAACAACCTGAAATCGGCCTTTTTTTGCCGATGTACCAAACAATATGCAGCTTCAGAATGAAAGCAACTGAGACTCCAAATACTTAGCCGACGCATCAAAATCACGTAGTGGGAATTGTTTCTCAACCCACTTCTAACTGTTCTCTGCTCACTGCTGAAGGACACACAAGGTCAAATTGCAAAGCATAGACATTCAGAATAGACATAATACATGGGAAAAAAAAACAATCCGCAGGAGAAATTATCAATCCGTGGGAAAATGATTAAATGTGCATTCATCGGTATCGGCAGGGGCCTTGTTGATCTGGAATGCCCCCCTGGCATGGCTTAACGCAGCGACATCGGAGGCGAGTTTGTGGGCAGATGCTTTGTCCTGAGGGAAAGAATATCAACGAATGTCGCAAAATATACAATGCGAATACATCTGACCAAGGTCCAGAGTGACGTGACACGGACCGTAAGTCCCTCGATTCTCTTCCGGTTTTGAATTCCGTGTCGATCAACACGCGCATCCGCGACAACCTAGTCGCCCAAACATTCGCACACGCGGACATACCCTCTCCGCAGCTGTGGCGTGCGTTTCCGAGGCGCTGTTGCGTAGGTGCGTTGCATGCGCGTGGCTGCATGAGACAATTCGGTCAGACGCGTCATACACGTGCTGGGAAAATAGCTGATCTCCGAGTCTATATCTTGATTTGTCCCACGACATTCTCAGAGGCTCCGTGTAATTCTCCAGGTCTCTGAAGCTTCTTTATTGCTTGTACACATGAGTCAAAACCCTGACTGATTGTCTTGCAAATGGTGGTTCACGGATCCGCCCCCTCACAAGTACAGTATCCTTGCGCTGTCACGCAGGACTCGTGGAGGAATCGAGGCTTCTCAGTCAGTCCTCCAGTGCTTAAGGAATTCGAGATAAACTCATGCGGCGGAACATCCAGCGCACAAATTTGAAGCTTTATGTCTCAATTGGAAAGCGGTATCGAGTCTGACAAGTGGTATCACCAGAGTGCGTCCAGCGGCGGCAACAAGCTGTCCTGGTGCTTACTTATTCGTTGAATGTGAAACGAGACTCTCAGACGCCAGCTGCCCAGAAGCCACCATTCAATGGGACGCTCAGACCTTGGCAGACTTTGTTTTCTGGCTTCAGTCAGCCGATCAATGAGGAGGTCCATGTGGAGCGCCGTAGAAGTCGGCACACACAGCAGGAGGAGTCCGCGGCGCATATCTATCAGCGTACGACGACATAGTTTCCATGAGCCCGAGAAGCATTCGAAGCTGGATCCTGGCCGACGGTATACTTACCGCTCTCGATCATGGCTGAGTCAATCGGAGAGCATCGAACTCTTCGGAGCGGCAGCATCTTTTGTGAGCCCATAATGACAATATGATGCATTATTTGAACTACACTACAGGCCGCTACGCAATACATTATCGACTCTAGTTACAGTTCATAGTTCATAATGTATCACCAGTCGAGGGCTTCTTGACAGATCTTTCCCAGGACCTTGTCTAAAGCCGAGGGTAGCGCGCTCCGCCCTCCCAAAGCAGGGACCGTTACGACACTGTGATTAGCTTCCGGTTGCGATTAGATTGCAGCTGGAGCCTGGTTGATCCTGACCAAAAGCGGTAGTGCAGCGTCCAATCCGCTGGTAGGTCGTTTATTTTTCGCTTTCTATTCTCTCTGTTTCTTGCAAGTTGGTGGGCGGGAAGAACAAATGACAGCTCCATGATATGTGCGAACTTGAACTGCTGCGATTCACGGTCCTGTTGTGATGTAATGGGACTCGAACCTTGATTCTTGAAAAATAAATCCCTTGACGGTAAAGAAAATCTGGCATAGATTCAGCAGCATCTGGAATAATTCAATCTAAAGTGTACGCGACTCAACACCAATGAACGTGACGAGATGCTATGTGAAAAATCTGTCGGTAGGTTGTTGTTGTTCCCTTTCCAGTCTCTGTGTTTTCGCACGTTGGTAGCCAAGAAAGAGGGGAGGGCTAACAGTGCACCATGATATGTGCAAACATGAACTAGTACCGGTCCCTCTGCCATATCAAGGGGGCTTGAGGATTGATCTTTGAAAAAACAGATCCATCAACAGGGAGAACATCTGGCATGGATCGGGCACCACCCAGAGTGTTTTAATTGAAAAGACATTTATCACCAACAAATCGGGCGAGATACGACGCGATAAACGTTGATAAACGTGTGGTTTTCGGAGACTTCGGAGATTTCCGAAAACATTTGAAACGCGCTCGAGGCTTGCCATGCGAGCCACGAGATACTCCACAGGTATACTGTACTCATGTGTACATTACTCCTTACTTGATAAATCACCAATCTGAGCACTTTTGTGAAATGGTCAGACGAAAAATCTCGGAAGGGCTGCATATGCACTTAAGAGGTTCTGCATAGAGCCTGGTTATGACTAGACTGTTATTCTCCAAATCCCAGATCCAAATATATCACAGGCAAATAGGCTACAAATAGCTATTCAAGTGATTGCCTGTGATTGCTGATCGCCGATGGGGCCTCGACGATGGGTACGGTATGTTTTTCCGAATTCTGTTGATTTGGTCTAACCCGAAATATTGTCGTGCTCACGCAATGCATTTTGATCGGGTTCATGGCTCATATAACTGATCCTCGTGCTTTTCCTGCTGACTCCGATGATCTGTCGTCCATTGGGTTTGATGTAAAGCCCGAATCCTTTCAAAATCACCATTTCTTGAATGACACAATATCTGGTCTTTCAGATGGCACGAGAATCTCCGAAGTCAATGCAATTAATGACCGCTCCCATATTCCTGCAGCCTCCGGCTGCCGAATGTCGTCGTGAACCATGAAGCGTCGTCACCGCCATGGCGATCAGATTTAGATGGCCGACCCGACCCGACCGCTCACCCAATCGGGTCACACCCGCCGAATTCTGGTTCGGAACGATCGGGACCTCTGACTGTAACTGACTGCGTATTTCGTCGACAATTTCTTTGAGGATGCTGATGTGCTGTACCAGACAGGTAAAGAGCAAATTGACAGCTTTTTGGCTGAATTTTAGGTGCTTTCTCCCAAAGTTTTCTGCCGGTGACGCGGCACATCCTTGACGTAAGTATCCGCTTCCCGACACGATATCTAAAATCTTATCTCACTCCTTTGACACGTTGTCAGCACTATGAGAGGCTATGAGCGCCTTTGGGCTCTCAAACAGGGAAGGCGGCGGTTCTATTCCCAAAAGGTTAGCTCACTGCACTGTAATTGAATGATATATCAGTAGATGACTACAGTTTAGAGTCAACAATGTGTCACATGGTGAACTACAGTGTAGTCGGTAATGTATCATCCTGCCATTATGGGGTGCTTTTGTAGCGGCGCTGTAACCAACACGTCAGTAATCAATAATCTAGAGAATAATAAAAGAGAAAGAGAAAGGGAAAGCATGGAGACAGTAGCACACGACCAAAATAAGAAATCCACGTACAGTAAGAAAAGAATCACCGCAGCCAAAACCGCAACCGCCACCAATCCATGGGCAAAACCCTCAGCAATCGTTCCCGTATTCAACGAGCACAGCGTCGTCGGTCGGTGTGGCAGAGGTCTTGGGCGTGGTGGAGGTTGATTTGGAGGTGGGCTGCTGTTAGGGTCGCCATTGTTGGCTTCGGCCGAGTCTTGGTCTGCAAACTCCGAGTGAGCGAAGCAGCAAGAAATCCGATGAGAGGGCGACCAAAGGGAGTAAATAATTCAGACCGCAGCGACGGGAGAGTAAAGTACGCGAGTTCAGATCGGGCTACTACTTATATGGGACCAGATATGCAAATGTTCATTTTTCGAGCACTTGCGGTCCTTCAACCACCTCAGAAAAATCAGGAACTGTAGATAAACCATGAAGCATTATCCATGTAAATTTCTGGAGAAATCTAGTGAGAGATTGTTGAATTGAAAATGCAATAGTCCTGAGAAAGAAAGTTGCAAAAACAGTACCTTAGTGAGTACCTTGAAATTGACACTATCTGGAGCTGTCTTTTCATTCGAATCCTCAAGATATGTTTCCTGAAAGACCCATGAATTTTGTCAAGAATAGAGAGCTGATTACGGCGTAAGAATTTGAAGGATGCAGCGACCGGGTCAATGACGATAATAATTCGGACAAAGAAGATAAAAGCTGTGCTACGTGACTATAAACTTGGCGCCGTCACATGATCTAAATTCGGCAGCCGAAGACGCAAGAAACAACCAAAAACTGACACTCCCACCCGTCGAGGCAAGAAAAAGAACTGATATGCTCCCACCCAATCTAATGACCCTCCCACCCAAAATGAGCAGTCTAACCGTAAACCCTTTTGTACTTTCCGCTGGCGGCGGCACGTTTCATCTGTTCGGGACCAACCAGGAGAGCTTCTTCCTCAGAATCAGAAGCGGAAGCACCTATGCAGCCCAGATAATCCCACGTATTAGAAGTGTTGTTAACCTCGATGTTTGGGCTAACTAGGCCCTTTTCCTTCTAATCACCAACTCATGGATAAAGATGAATAAATACCAGGGACTTATAATAATGTACCTGGCTGTGAGAGCGTGATCATCGGGTATCGGGCAAGCTCAACGCCGTCCCGATCATGTCCGCTCATCATTGCCCGACGTCGGACATCGGTTGATCCCGCTCCCTTCCCGCCCAGCCTTCCCGCCTCCCCCGCTCATCGTCCCGCCCCCGACTTTTTTTTTTCTCAAAATGGAAAATTTCACCAAACGTCGTCTATTTGGCTGTACTACATGGGAAAAATAGAATAAGTACAATTTGCAACAATTTAGTCCATGGACACCTGCACGAGATCAGCGAACCAGTCAAAAACAAGCACCTCATTATCCTCATCGCCGCTTGCATCAGCATCTGTCATCCCGTCGTCGTCATCGCCTGAGGAGTCGGCATCCGTGAGTCCGTCATCTTCAATGATTGGCTCGGCAGCTGGCGGCGGCGGTCCCCGGCGTGTTTCCCGACGCTTTCCTGCAGTTAGAGAACCTGTGAATCCAGGTATCTTTGCCAAAGCAGTCAAGCGCTTGACATGTGTGGCGTCACAGCGACCACGTTCTTGACGGTACTGGCAGATTTGGTAAGCCAGCGCCGGGTCTGTTGCTCTGACCTCGCTTTCACAACATTCCAAGTATGCTTTCTCGTCAAGCATATGTGTCCACAGTCGTGATATCTCGACATTGCACCGTACAATCTCCTCACGAGCACGCAGTATCTTGAAATGCTGATGTTGGAGAGCCCGGCCTGCCGGTTTGGCCCATGGTCTGTTGCGTATGTCCTGCCTTGCATCTCGTAGTAGCTCGAATTCAGATAGAAAGGCGCATTCGATGACAGTGTCCCAGTCGAGAGTAGGTCGGGGAGGAATTAGCTTCAAGGCGGCGGCGTTGTAATTGTCGAGAGCGGTTCGTATAGCCTTAGACCGTTTCTTCACGGCTTGTCCTATATGTTTGCGCATTTGATAACCTACAAACATGAAATAGGGCCTCGCAATGAACCAGTAATGACTCACCTGTCTGGGCTTGGTTTGTCTTCGCCAGCTCCATGATTCTCTCGACGACTAGACCTTCCAGCCTGTCGAGACATTTCTGGTACTTCTCCATTGACGCCCGCTCAGCATTCAGCACCCAATTAGCATCTCCGACTTTCCAACGAGCCTCTGGTGAAATCTGCAGACGCAGTTCCATTGCTAGGACCTCCTCGTGCTGAGCTGTATGGCGTTCTCTTGCTTGACGGCGTTTGGTTTCGACAGTTGCCGTCTTGTCACGTTCGGGGTTGGCCAGCGTCTCTGGGTTGTCATTCTTCAGCCAGACGTGTTGTATGGCATCTAAAGCGTCGCTAAAACAGAGTTAGAGCAAGAATCAACAAGAAACAGGCACTCACCGAGTCTCCTTGAGCTTTACCAAAAGCAAATAGTATTCAATTTCAAGCTTCTCTCGCTCTGGGACCTCTGACATGACCCGAGTCTTCAAGTACACCAGCTCTTCCTGCAGCCAATCTTGAAAGACCTCCGGTGATGAAATTCCTGCTTCAGTCATTGACTGGTTGAATGCTGCTTCAGTCTCGAGAATAGCGAGAGCCTGCTTGTAGTTATTGACAAGGAAAGTGGATAGATTCGCGTAGGCATGGAAGGAGTCGGAATGTCGAGAATATTCAACAATGGCTTGGCGACGATGGAGTATTGATGCATGACGAGTAGCGCTGGCAAGAGCATTGGAGAGAGAAAAAAAGCGTTCACAGGTCTCGAAGTCCTCGAGACCCATGCCTTGAAGATACAAAACCAGCTTCAAAAGCTGGCACAGTCGATTATGCGAGTAACCGTGGAAAAGCCCAACAAGTGAGGTGTAGAGCTCTTCGGAAGCTCGAGGTCCCAGAGGACTGTTACGAAGGGTGACCTCAAACGTACAGCCAATGTCGTAGCCTCCACCCATCCCAGGGGGCAGGATTCCAAAGAAACGGTTGAGGGTGGCAATGGCGTATTTCATGAGCTCGCCACTTTGAACCATGTCGGCAATAAGGAGGACGAAACCATGGCGGCATAAGGAGAGGAAAATGCCAGTCTCATCGTAGATCTGCCACATGGGTCTCGTGTTGCTTTCTTTCGAGTTGTGCCACTGATCACAGCCCTGGGGTCCTTCTTCGACTGGTTTCTCTGGGTCCAGATGGATATCCCATCCATCAACCTCCTTTCGCGGCAGAAAATAGTCCCCACCTCCCTCTCGAACATCAATCCTCTCTTTTGTCTTTCCTAACCGGTCTCCAAGCTCATCGACGATCCGCTCATGACGATGCATACGCTTGAGTGAATCGTTGCCATCCATGGTGAAAAACATGCTGTATTGCAGTTGAGGTTCATTGTCGAGCTCGTAGAGGCAGCAAGGACATGCATTAGCTAGCCGCCAATTTGCATCATCCCGGCCGAGTGAAACGGCAACCCTTTTTCTGACGAGACGAAGGACATCGAGATATAGGTCGTATGCAATTGAGAATTGTGTAGCAAGGTATCGTCAAAAGGGGATGCCGTGAAGGTCGCATAAGGTCTTGACAAAAGGTTGTATTGTCAGACGAGGACAGCGAACAAAGAGGGAGCGAAAGAGCTCAAGGGTTGCCGTTGAAATGGCGACCTTTATCTTTACAGCAGAGCAGGGGAAGAGACCTTGTCGAACCATTGTAGAGATGGACACGATTGGCACTCGCGAGTTATTTGTACTCGCACTCACGAGTATTTCACATGTCAAAGTCATATTCGCACTCCCGCAATACTCGTGGGAACGAATATTTTACTTGCGAGTTTTTTAAACTTGTGAGTTTACTTGCGAATACTTGGTCCAATATCACCATAACTGGCATGAAACTGGGCAAATGTATCATTTTATTTTTGTCAAACCCATATTTGTACTCGCAGCCACTCGTGGGAAACGAGTACTCGCACTCGCGAATGGGGAAACTTGCGAGTTTCCCACGAGTTATATTTGCAAATATTTGTGAATACAAGGCAATCGTGTCCATCTCTAAACCATTGCTGTGGCGAGGTATTTGTCGGATGACACCTCGGTGACAGAACCGGTATATGAATCTGTAGAGTCCGTTAATTTCTGATAGCCTGAAAGGAAAATCAACGTACTGAAGGTGTCGACCACCTTCACAGCATGATGGGCTTTAATTTCTTCTGCAGACTCTTCTTTTGCTGACCACGACATATATGCATTGACGAGCGATTGCATTTGAGACGCAAATTGAAGGACGCGACGCTGGGTCCTGTCGCGACGTGTTCTGTGCTCCCAATATGTCCTAACAGAAATTCAGTAATCAATAATGTTGCCCATGAATATATGAGCTGACCGTTTCTTTTTCCTGTCTTGGGCTACCTTCGACCATAAATCATCGATATCATCCCATTCTCCTCCTTCATGACTGATAGGCAAAGCCGTCCTGCCCTCGAGAATAGCTGGTTCCATCCAGGTATCTCCATCATCTTCTCCCTCGTCGTGATGCTGTTTCAGTATTGATTCGTCGTTACTGGAATGCGGATGATGGACATGAAAACCCTCCTGAACCTTGGCAGCCATGACATGGGTACGCGTCAAGGTCTTAAAGCCGGCTAGTCGTCCTAGTCGTCCAGTGGAGCCACCAGTTCGATATTTGGATGATGCTGTTGTGGCACGGTTACCTTTGCCATGATTCCGAACGGGACCAGAAGGCATGGCTGGTCTGTTGAGGTGACTGTGACAGTGTGACACGGTGGCATGTCCTCGATTTGGCCAAGGCGTCTATGGGTCAGTCTGGAGTTTGACAACATGGCCACTTTCAAGTAGCTTTCTGATATTCATAGAAGAGGTCATGTAATCAATTTTCTCATTGCATAGATAGAGTTGAAAGGCCAAAGACTCACCTGAAATTGCCAATTAGAACATTTTACCCGCCAAAAAAGTAGGCCGAGTGTAAGAAATGGTATTTTCCAAGCTTCGATCCGTGAAATGACTTTGATAACTTCAAGGAATATATACAGTTAGATATTGTAATGCTTTTGGCAGCATGATGCCAGCTAGAAATCTTTATATCGCAGATCTGACCGAACTTGGTGAAAGCATGTGCCGAGCTATCGTGACCTCAATATGGTTTTCACCGAATCTTTCTCTGTGGCTGGTGTACCTCTCTGAATTTCAGGGATCTGTAAGACATGATATGAGGCATTGTCTTCATTGCATTCAGACTTTCACACAGAGGCCATATTCCATGCTTGACATCCAAATTCATGTTTTCATGTTTTCGGTCATTTTGGACCTCTTTTGCTGATTTGCATCTCAAGGACATCTTCGAACCAACGAAAGCACGAACGACAATTTTATACAGTGTCGACAACATTCTATGTATGATAGATCACAAATAAAATTGGTAAAATAAAAAAACTACTTGGCACGTGAAGGAAATACTCTGCAACAGGTACGAGCGACATGGCCCGCCTGGTGCTCTGCTTACAGATAAGCCTCTGCTGGATTTTTGTACCGGGACCAGAGAAATATCTGAAATCCCCAGCGCCATAGCCAAGGCCATCCCTGACGAAGAGCTGACTGAAAACACCAAATGAGCAAATAATTGACATCGAGAGAAAGATAGCTCACCGGTTGGTAAAAAGCCGGGACCCACACCACGCGTAACAACCCAGCATTCATAACAATCCAAAGGTATAGGAGTTCTCACCAATGCTTCGATGACGCCGCATTTTTCAGCCAGATCCAGTGAAGAGCTAGCTTGCTCGAAGGACAAAAACTTTTTGAATACAGCGGTCTTGGAATAAGGTGTGTTGCCAAGGATGGACGAGGTTTCGGCCCACATTCGATAAAGGCCACTATCGCCAGGTTGTCTGGATGTCTGGCTTGGTCCTTGGTATAGAACCCGTTCTCCATCCTTCCTGGAGTAGCCTTGGCCGCTTAAAAATCCTCACCTGTGAGCTGTGACCTTGAGAAGCACTTGACTGATGCGACTCCTTTTGAGGCAACCTAGAGGAGCCTGTGGTGACATCTGTGAGAGTTTGGGCGGCTGGCTCTTGCTTGGAATGCATGGTGGTCGAGGAGAGCCTTGAAGCACTGTGACAGAATGTCACATTCCCGAGCCAGTGTGTTTCTATTTGGTCGGTCACATGCACGCCCAATCGTCCTTCATTCTGTCAACCACAAATGTCTCAGGCTCACCCAAATACGCCAGATACTCTGGACCGTCCAGTACCTATTACTCACGCTCAACGACACCCTGAGCTTCCCCCCCAACCCGTCCCAGAGCGCATGAAGAGAACAATTTCAGAAGCCCAGAAACAAAGTATGGCTGTTGGTCGTGCAGTAGCCCATGAACAACACGCCAAACTCCATACGCGACTGCTGGATTTTGTTAAAGAGCAGGAGGAAAAGCTGGAGCTCATTGCAGAAGAAGAAGGAGTCACCGTTGGACATTGTCGCGAGCTTTTGGGAACCTCGCTCAAGAAAAAGCGGCAGGTAAATCTGCATAACGCCCTGATTAGTCTCAAATCAGCAGAATTGAACGAAGGTCGGCCGTCTTTTTAATACATTATTCTTATTATTCGCTGAAAATCTGCAATAGACCGAGCACCAGGCGAGAAGCTGAAGCTCAAGGATATCCAGGCTGCTGTTGCAGCAGATGAGACCATGAGAGATGTGTCGGCTGCAGAGGCTGAGAAGGTGAAAGAGCTCCTCACTGAAAAGCGACTCCTGAAAGCACAAGGCGCTCGGATCTCGCACACTTCTGAAGCAAAGGATGTTGCTGCATTTACGCGCAGGGTTTCCGATGAGGTGCGTATCCTTCTTCTTTTCCCTTCAGTTTTCTGACCAAATCTCTGCAGTCTTTCAATCTCTATCAACGTACTGGAGCAATCTCCTTCGGCTTCGTCACAAGGACTAATGTTGACTGCACTGCAACTCCTGGCTGGTGGGCCACTGGAAATGCAACGGATTTTGTCAAAGAGAAGCTGAGCGTTACGATGTGGGATCTCATGAGAGCTCTCGAGACCTGGGCTGTGGCCGCTCAAAGTATGTCGTCTTTACCCAGAATGTATTTCTTTTAATGTTTTACAGGTCCTCTTGGCGGTAATCTTCACAATATAGCAGATCGAAAGGCAGAATGTGCTGCTATGATTCTCAGCAACCTCCGTATGTATTTCTTATTTATTTTGCTTGTCTGGCTGCTAACTTTTGTATCCTAGGCTATATCACGCATTCCAAGGACATTTCAATGAGCTACAGCCATTATGACCGCGACCTTGTCGTCGCACACAAGGTACATCTCGTCGGCTGGCCCCATGAAGTCCCCTTCTGCGCCCCGTCGACAATGACCCGTTCAGGTGATATCCGTGCCCTCTTGGAAGCGCTTCAGTGCGGGTCCTGCCACTGGACCAAGGTCACCCAGGAAGAACTCCGCGCCGCTCAAGAGCGGGTCGACAACGAGCCAGTTAAACCTCGAAAGAAGCGTTCCGATACCGGGCAGGTCCATGTGAAGAAGAGAGCTGTAGTCGGCAAAGACACTTGTGACGACGGCAGTGGCGGGCCGGCAAGGAAAAAGCGACGCACTGGTGTTGAGAAGCCGAAGGCACCAGCATTCCTCAGTCCCGAGACTATTGCTAGCGACGACGATGAGAATTAGACCGTCTTTTTGGATTTCTGCAAATTTTTTTGTTATTATTTTTCCCATGTAGTACAGCCAAATAGACGACGTTTGGTGAAATTTTCCATTTTGAGAAAAAAAAAAGTCGGGGGCGGGACGATGAGCGGGGGAGGCGGGAAGGCTGGGCGGGAAGGGAGCGGGATCAACCGATGTCCGACGTCGGGCAATGATGAGCGGACATGATCGGGACGGCGTTGAGCTTGCCCGATACCCGATGATCACGCTCTCACAGCCAGGTACATTATTATAAGTCCCTGGTATTTATTCATCTTTATCCATGAGTTGGTGATTAGAAGGAAAAGGGCCTAGTTAGCCCAAACATCGAGGTTAACAACACTTCTAATACGTGGGATTATCTGGGCTGCATAGGTGAGCGGAAGAGTGATAAGAATCAGAAGAAGTCGGAGAGGTTGATGTGATGTGAAAACCGGCAGACTGACCGTGATGAGATTTGGACGATTTGGAAGGCCTTATCTCGTCGCTATCGGATAGATCCAAATCTGAGAGATAAGCAATGTTGGAAGCGGCTGCCTGTTCCCTGGCTTTCTTCTTGTCGGCCGCAAGTCAAAGAATCCTGTCACAAACCTGCTGAGGCATAACCGCCATGCAAAATCTGGCCGGATGACCAGAGAGCCCACAACGTGTGCAGTCGGATGGACCCTCTGGCTCGAGCCAGCGGTATTTCCGACGAGGGGCCTCCGAGTCCGAGAATGACTTGGAGCGACTGTGAGAGCGACGGTGATGCCTTCCACTGCTTCTCTTCTTCTTCTCGAAGCCAGCGGCAAGAGCAGAATCTCCCTTCTCGACCTCAACATTATCCTGACCAAGCATTTCCTTCATCTTGTCTGTCTTCTGCGCTTCAGCAAGCAAATGACGGAGCTCTGTCAAGGTGGGATCGACAGGCAGAGCGACAAGCATCTGGTGTGTCATGTCCCACGAGGGATGAAGATGCATGACGAGGGAATCAATGATGAGGGCATCGTTTAGCTCATAACCAAGCTTAACGAAATCATCGACAGCCTCGACCATGTCGGCAACGTAATGCTCCGAAATATCCTTAGAAGGATCATGGACAGGATTGAAGATTCGATGAAGGAGGCCGTGACGAGAGGAGCGACTGTTACGGTCAAGCTCCTTTTTCATGTTGTCAAGAATGGTATAGGCAGGAAGATCCTTCTTGACAAACTCCTTGCGAAGTTTGGGTGAAGAAATGGTCTTGTAAATGGCAGTGCGGCCATTGGTGTTGAAGGTATTGTATTTGGCAAGAGCGGTCGCCTGACTGTCGGAAGGACGAGTCTGGGAAGGATTTGTCATGAATTTCCAAAGCTCCTCCTGCGGCGCAAAGACCATCTCTAGCTCTTGGAACCAGGCTGGAAAACCTTCACGGTCCTTGAGCATGTTGGAAGAGTCAAAATTGTTAAGGGAATGGAAGACATTGAGAGGCATGACTGGAAGGGAATGGAAATGTCAAGGGAGAATGAAAGGATTGTTGGATTATGATGACGCGGCGAGGAAAGCGCGAGAACAATGGAATTAGGCAATGGAGCGCGGGGGACCAAAACCTGTCAAGAATAGAGAGCTGATTACGGCGTAAGAATTTGAAGGATGCAGCGACCGGGTCAACGACGATAATAATTTGGACAAAGAAGATAAAAGCTGTGCTACGTGACTATAAACTTGGCGCCGTCACATGATCTAAATTCGGCAGCCGAAGACGCAAGAAACAACCAAAAACTGACAAATTTTTCATTTCAGCAAAAAGTGCTGAGGAAAGGCTCGGGAATCAACATTTGAGCAAGGGTTGCAAAACAGCGTGACAGATGCTGCCGGAATTTAAACTCTGTTGGCTTGTGACCTTTCTCATACGATACCATCATATTTAGTCGCCGGGCATTGGTATTTGGGAGATTTGATGGGAGATGTGGGAGATTTGGGAGATGATATGGGAGCATCGTGGGAGCATGTGGGAGATGATGGGAGATGAATGGGAGAATAGTAGAGATACTTGGGAGGGCACTGGAGATCACATATTGAACCTAATTGAGCCTGGCAGTCTGCTCAAATTGTGATTCAGAAGGATAATTGGGCTGAAATGAGTGTTCAACCAGTAAAGTCACAGTGTCACATTTCTGTGACACGGCGACCGCAGGGTGAAATTTTCAACCTTGTTTCTTACTGGCATGACAGCCATGGTGTTCAGATGCTCTGTTCACATTCTCAAGGTAAACTGTTTATTTAGCAGATGAACAACGACAGAAGCACGCCAAAGCTATCAGTGGTACACCTTTTTTCACAGGTCACTTGACCATGAATGATCAAGCCGCCGTCAACAATTGGTGTGTCCATCACATCCTGGAAGCCCGTTCTATCCAACATTTATGGAATCCTGGTACCGTCCTGGGTGCACCCACTCAGATGAATCTGGACTCTCTGGAAATCACCAATGGGGCTTGGATGTTGGGCCATATCAAGACAGATGGAATCCCTACATTCAAATTCCATTCCATTGGACAACTAAGTGTGCAGAAGATGACAAGAGCAAGCTAGCAGTGTGTTCCACTTCAACGTTTTGACTCATACAGTTCATAGCATGGTCCTCAATATCTGGTGGAAGCTGAACTAAAACCAGCAGACTCGGAGGTCACAAAAATTGTTACCACTGAGCAGAAGCCGAAACCGAGACCAGTACCAGCCAGAAAACTGAGATGTGCGTAGACATATCCCAATAAGGAGAAGTCCCATCACTTGAAGCATCGGGATAGTGGGAGATTTGGGAGATGCGTGGGAGATTAATGGGAGATGTTGGGAGATGTGTGGGAGATTTTGGGAGATTTTGGGAGATGTTGGGAGATTTTGGGAGATGCGTGGGAGATGACTGGGAGATTAACTTAGCAAGTCTCAATCGAGTTTACGAGCATATTCTGTGGACCAGAATAAGCCATTTCAAGTGGAATTGATACTACTTGACCTGTGTTTTGCCTGCAGACCCAATATAAAGACTAGTAACTTGAATTTGAGACTGGCTTACTCATGGAAGGCATATGAAAATAGTCTGAACTGGACTTGGGTGAGTGAAAGACCTTGATAAAGACTACTTGATTGTATAAGACAACTGGAGAAGTCACTTAATGCAATGAACGAGGCCAATGAAATCAGTCAAACTGATGACATAATATCACGGAAGCCATGGGAGATTTTGGGAGATTTTGGGAGATTTCCCACAGCTCCCAAAAAATCTCCCATTTCTCATGGCCCTTAGTCGCCCAAGGAGGCAAATCTTGTTTATTTTTCTGCCCTAATCCATTCAAGATATGTTTATCTATTTATTTAATCATAATTTCGCTCCAAATGTGGCACTCTGAGGCCAAACCCACCGGGAAGGACACAGGCTGCAAAAATTAGACAAACCAGCGAAAAAGATGGCCCAATCACTGTATTCATCAATAACTCATGGATGTGTTATGCTCCAGCATCAATGGTTGTCAATGCCGACCGCAGAACTGTTGTTGAACAGTTTGCCTTGCGATCGGCATCCTGTCGGAGTCTCAAATCTGATGCGATTTGCAAAATTTGCAAGTGTGACGCTGTGTGACGACATTTGCATATCCTAGTCCCGACGTCTCCAGGCAGCTACAACACTCAAAAAAAATGACTTCATATTCTGTCTTTATTCTGTCTATGGTTCGTGTATGCTAAGTTTTGTGGCCCGTAACACGGTTCAAGAGTTCCCAGGGTCATTTGCATATCTAGGCCAACGATAATACATGTTTACGGCACCAAACAGGCCTCAGCCTGACGGTGGCGTTGACATGCAACTGTCACATGCCAGAGCCTGGTGCGCGTGATAGAAGCCCGTCCGGATGCAATCTCACAGCCTTATTTATACTTAGGATCATCCCCACGCTGATTCAATCGTTCTGCCCGCATCCTTCCACCCTTTGCAAGTTGTCCTGGCTATGGATCCAGTCGGCTTTGTTTTGAGCATCCTCAGCCTCATAGACACAGCCAAAAAGATAGCCGATTATGTCAAGGACATAAAAGATGGACCCAAGGAACGCACAGAGCTGAACAAAGCTGTCACTGCTATTGTCAAGTTGCTCGACCTTTTGAAGGACCAGTTCGAGGAGACGCCTACCGATGATCTATGTTTCAGTGCTGCTCGACAAATGGCCGAGGAGGACGGGACATTCGACCAACTCCGCATCCTTTTAGAGAAACTCGAGAAAAAGCTACGGCCTGCGGAGGGCAAGGTCAGGAGGGCCTTGCAGACGGTTGTGACTTGGCCGCTACTCGACAAAGCAGATGTCACAGACCTGCTGTCGAAGGTTGAGCGCTTGAAGACCCTAATCGGACTGGCGCTTCAAGGCGATCACATGTATGTACACGAACTCTTTCCTGCTGGACCTCTCTGACAATCATCAGTGCTCTATCGCGCGAGATACATAGGAACACAGAAGCTCTCAAGGAGAGTATGGGCGAAATGTCTCGACAAGTCGACGGCGTGACCCGAAAACTTGACGGTATGTCTCGAAATGTTTTATTGCCATATGACCTGATGACGTTTCCTTCAGATCAGGAGTTCCGCGCTTTCTTGAATTGGCTGTCACCACTAGACTTTCAACAAACTCAAAAGAAAATCTTTTCACAACATACAACAGGAACTGGGAAGTGGTTTCTTGAGGCACCGGAATTCCAGCAATGGATCAAGGGGTCCGTCAGGCTGTTGTGGTGTCCTGGAGATCGTATGTTCCCAATCGTGTTTGAGCCATGGATTCTTCTGATACGAGCCATTTCCAGCTGGTGCGGGAAAGACTGTCATCTCGTGAGTGAATGTTCAGGCATGTAGTCGATGCATTCTGATCAATTCAGGTCTATCACCTTCGACTATCTGCAGCAGAAGGTTGCCCAGTCAGGAGTCGGTATCGCTTGTGTTTTCTGCGACTACAATCATGCCAAGATACAAACCGAACAAGAGCTTCTATATTCCATCGCCAAGCAGCTATGCTTCAAATCCGGCTCCTTCCACGACATTTTCACCTCCGGGAAATCCCGTCCCGAGGATCTTGCGGGTATCACGGAGTCCCTTCGTGCGGTTTTGGAACTATACACTCGCGTGTACGTTGTGGTGGATGCACTCGATGAGTGCACCGACGACTCGCGGGACAAGCTCGTCTCGGCCTTTCACTCCTTAATGGAGTGCCAACATCTTCAGCTTCTCACAACCTCCCGACGCCACATCTCGCCGCAGATGCTTGAATTCACGGAGCACTCTTCCATCAATATTAGCGCTCAGAATCAGGACATTGAGTCCTATATTATTCACACGATAAAGAAGCCAGGTCGATTCAATCGACTCGTTAACAGCGACGATACTCTGAAAACTGACATTATCGCCGGGGTGACGAAAAAGGCATCTGGAATGTGAGTGACGATCATCACTGGGTGAATTCTGACTGATCACCATGGCAGGTTCCTACTCGCTCGTCTACATGTCGATGCTCTCGCAAGCAAGCTTACTAAGGGAGCTCTTCGTAAAGCCTTGGCCATTTTACCAAGCAAACTTGATGCGTCGTACACCCAAACTATGGATCGGATACGCGCTCAAGGAGAGGAAGAAAGCAAGCTTGCCCTACAGGTCTTTTCGTGGTTGACATACAGTCAGTGGTCATACCTGACTCTCGACCTACTTCAAAACGCAGTGGCAGTGAGATTCGGCATGACTGCCATCGAAAGCGACGACATTGTTGACGTCGATACCCTGATATCTGTGTGTGCTGGCTTGGTTGTTCTTGAAATTCGACCATTTTTTGAGCTGCCGGAGTCTCAAGTACTTCGTTTCGTCCGTGAGCCTCATGTCTTTGTCCATTGAACCTCATTCAATTGATATTTTCAGATTACACCACGCAGGAGTACTTCCAAAAACACAAGGATGTACTGTTCGAGGATGGGAACCTCCTCATTGCTACAACATGCCTGACATACCTTTCCCTCGACAGGCTCGAACCTAAGTCGGGGATTTTTGACTACGCGGCCTGGTATTGGTCATTCCATATGCGTCAATCCGACACGCAAACCAGGTTGTGGAACTCAAACAAGACACTTGTGCAGACATTTCTTCAAAAAGAGTCTGAGCTTCGCCGCACTCCAAGTCAATGTTACCGCAGCTGGAGCCGACCGCGGCTCCCAAAACATTATGATGCAGTGCAGATTCTAGCATGGGCCCGGTTGTCGGACCTCATGGCCCTTCTCCTCGACGAGGGAGTGGTAGATCCCGATGCTAAGGACGGCTCTGGGAAAACAACACTCTCCTATGCCGCCGAGGAGGGTGATGTGTCAATCGTCGAGGTCCTGCTAGGCCGTCGAAGTGGAAATGGCATATCTAACCCTTCCAAAATAAGCCGGGCTCCTCAGCCACATGTTGCAGATCTCAGCATCAGTGATAACGAGGGAAAGACACCGCTCCACCATTCAATCGATGCCTTGCGTTCCTGGGACTCAAGGCTTGGATCTCGCCGACCAGTCGAGCCCGATGCAGTACTGAGGGTACTGCGGGTGATAAACCTGCTTCTGGAGCACCCCACAGTGAATGTCAATGTACAAGACCGATTCGGCCGCACTCCTCTCTCATACGCAGCAAAAATCGGCAACATGGAAATCGTTGACCTTCTCCTTCAACACCGGACCGTACAACCTAACATTCCAGACCACGAGGAGATGACGCCGCTGGTCTATGCCATGCGGTCGTACATCCATCATGCCACACTGAAACATCTTCTCCCCGCACCGCGCTGAACTCGCCGGATATCACAGTCAACGAAAAATGCGAGCACTCAATCGACGGCACAGAACGTGTGGGATGCCATTCATTCTTCGCTCGAAGACGAACATGTCGAGCATAGTCACAAGGGGATCGTCACAGCTTTGCTGGCGCACTGTGATGCTGGCCTCGGCTCCCTCGAGGGCGACAGCACAAACAAGCACTCTGACAGTGGTTACGAAGCGGTATGTCGGGGCTACTGGTGACGATTTGATCTGGCCAATGCTGACGGTCTCCAGGCTGTGACTGCATGGATCCAAGAGCTTAAAGAGTGGCGTAGGCACTCTGGGCCTTATTCGCTTTGGGATGTTTCATCTCAGCTGGGAGATGTATGACAAAATTTGAGCGACAGAGCTATTAACACTCATTTTTCACCAGTTATCAGGAGTCAGCGCATATCGGAAAGAGGATGGAACAATCCTTAGATTTCTGAAAATGCATTCCGAAACTAGTTCAACCAGATTTGTACGCTTGTTAATTTGCTCGTATTGTATCGATACTCATGGCGAGACAGGTCTCACAAATTGTGTCAGGGCTGCGCCACTTGCATACCAAACAGGTCGTTCATGGAGATCTGCACTGCAACAATATTACTATCGACGACGCGGGCAATGCTCGCATCAGCGATGCTTATCGACCTAGGCTACATTCAGACCCGAGATGGTCGAGCAAGGTCCGCATCACCGATTTTTATCGACCTGGAAACGCATACGACATGGCCCTCTTCTTTGGATTCCCCGAATACATGCCTCCCGAGATCTTGTTCGCCAACGACAACCTCACAGCCAAGGAATTGCAGCTTTGCACCTTTGAGAGTGACGTCTACGCCTGCGCCATGGTACTATTTTCCGTGAGTCCTTGAATATCTCTTGGAACTCATGATGCAGTGATTGATGTCCGTGTAGATTCTCCATGGTTCCTACTCGCCGCTCAAAAGACCTTGGCTTAAGATACCGCGCATCCGCGAAGGAGATCGGTCCCACCAGGGTCAGATACCAGATGATATCTGGAGCCTGCTGGTGAGATGCTGGGCTCGAAAACCTAGTGACCGCCCCACTGCAGAGATCATTGATGACAAGATCTCTTGATACTTTAATTCAGCAGAAAAGAAAGAGTAGCGGGGTGTACTTAGGTTAGACCAGTGGGGGAGAGGCCGTCCTTCGGCGGCAAGCACGAGTCCCCAATCAGGTTTCATTCTCCTTCTTATGATCAAATAACCAATAATCTCCCATGCAAGATTACCTGCATCTTCTTTGTAATCTTAGTTTGTGCAATGCCACTATCTGAGACTTTCTCAATGTTGGCCCTTGTCACGACGGTCATGAGGGTCACTTGGCCTCACAAAGTTTCACCCTGAAACACTCTGTAGCATTGAAGGGATCAATTCTAGAGATTAATTAAGCCCCTGACCATTTTTTGTTGGACTCACTACGTATCGGGGCTATATATAGATGGGTGCGAATACCTTGGAATAGATCCGAGTATGTGGTCATAGGCGTCTATTCGGGGATCTATCAGCCGGGCCTATTTAAGGCCTGAGTACCTCGGAATAGACCTCGAGTAGGTCCCTATTTGAGGACCAAATATGCCTGTTGATATCAACTCCTTTTGAAACCTGACTTTTAGATGTTCATTTATGCAGGTATTGCAGCATTGCCGATGAAACTTCAGAGCTATGCTGATGACACATGATCGGTTGCCATAGTTCAAATCCCAGTGCCATAGCCGATTCGGCAACAGTGCAATCAATTTTCCCAGTCATTAGCCGACCAGCCGAGAATATTATGATTGAGTAAATTCATAGCAGCAGAACTCAAGTGACCTCATGGTGTTCTATAAGAGCTAATGAGACCCTATGTCTCACCTTGTATCTCACAATGAGATTTAAGAAGGTCTAGAGAGCCTGCGATTCACTTTGGCAGGGAATTGGCAACCATCAAATGATGACCGCCTCCCAATCACGGGCTAGTTGATTTTGCACAGTCTGCAGCCAAACCAGATGCCTTCAGCTTGGAGCATGGCCATATATTATTGACCTAGTCTCACATATTCATGGCCCCAGATATGTCTGAATAGGTTGCTATTCGTGACGTATTTGAGGCCCTGCAAATAGATCACTATTCGCATGGTATTAGTACTCATTACACATCAATTAGCAGCCAAAATAGGGCCACTGTAGAAAGCATCAGTTTTGTTGGGTGCCAGTGCACTCAGGAACCTTGTATTGTTTCTTGATAGCTCCCCAAAGTGGATGTTGGGTGCAGAAAGCACAATATTAATATCACTCATACCGGTCGCTGCCGTGCTGGTGGGAAAAACCATCAGGTGACTAGCCACATTAAGGGCGATCTTGGCGTTGGTCTGAAAAGCGCTCCCACCCAACAAACAAGCCCACAAGGATTTGTAATCCCAGGGCTAATGAGACGAGGATTGAGACAGTCACCGAAGATGATGGCTGGCGCCAGCGAAGCAGAGGCTGTGTCGTCACGTGAATATCCCCTTTGGGCTCTTTGATGATGGTTTCCACAAATTTCGTCCATCCCAACAAACGATCCCACAAGTGGGACTCGTAATATCATGTCGTTTTGTAATGCGCTGTATAACGCGATGGATAATATTAATGGGACCATGGGAATGAAAAGGTGATTGGATTGTCAGAGGTATGATATGACAGAGATATGTATCTGAAGCATGGAGTGAGCAATGTAGAAGGAAACCAAGAGAGAAGAAGCATACCTAATCATCTGCTAATCAGCAGCTGTCTCTCTTGATGTTAGGGGTCCTGCTTCATGTCTTGACATTCCACCTCCCCCCTTTTCATCACAGCAAGACCTCAGGAAACCATCAATAACAGGTTCAAAAAGTAGGTTGGAGAATCATTCAATGTCATTGATGATCAGGCTGAAAGTGTGAGAACTTAAACTTAGGGTTAGGGTTATCTTGGTAAGACAAGAGGTCTTGGACAGGCTAGAGTCAAAGAGTGTTACAATACAAAATTGAAAGACTAAAGAATACAATTACAAGTCCCATTTACGGGATCGTTTGTTGGGTGTGAGTAAGTTTTAGTACAGGGCCATCAGACCAAAGGGGATAGAACACGTGATCTATGCTCGCACAGTTAGCCTTGCTGTCATATTCTATCATCTTTGATCGTGACCATCTGTCTCTGCATCACTGATGGCACAGTAATCTGAAATTTCAGCTAATGCAATGCCCAATCTCACAGCTCATTAATAGTTAGCTCAGCCTGCTTCGGCATCAACTCTGTCACGGTCTTTATTTACTAGTGATAGAGTTTCCTTGGTCTCGGATTGGAAGCCTTCTTGGAACTGGCTGACTTAGTCTCCCTAGTCTCCCTAGTCAGCCTCTAGTATTATAGAAAGATAGTCATTTCTACTAATATAGAGTCTGATTTGAAACATGCCCATCAAACCGTAGTTCGGGGTTCATGTCACGTGCAAGATTTTGAGACACTTCAGATCTTCGATGAGCTCTTCCATGGCCAAAATCACAACACAGGGCAACTTTTTCAGTGCTATATGATGATTTGGTCTACTAAATCAAGACATAAACACGTCCAGCCAAGTGGAATTCAGCTGCAATATGATCAAATGCTGACAAATCACATCCCGATTAGGTCGAAGGTCGAACTACGGCTTGATGGGCGTGTTTCATAACAGACTATGGCTGACTCACCACAGCCAAATTTATCATGATGTTCAGGAACAGATAAGCAAGCCCGGATTGGCAGCGACAGGGTACAGCAAGGATCATCTTGAGGTACCCATCTGAATGTCCAGAAAACATGTGTAGTATTTATTGATACAAATGAAACAATTTGGTCGCATTTCAGCAAGTCCATACTGTCAGGTGAACTCCAAAAAGGCCACAACACACCAGAGTGCCACAAATTGAACTCTGAAAATAACAAGATATATAACTGATGGAGACTTGGAAGGTGGACATGTATTGAGGCCAGAGATGATATTGAGCCCTTGCCATAGTCAGGAGCACATCTATGGCCAGGATCAGCTTGCCAGGGCCATGATGCCAAAACTCAGAAGAAATCAAGTTTGTTGTATAGAGAAGCATACACAAGGACCCAATATATTTGTTTGAGAGTATTATACAATGAACCACATATAGATGAGACATAGTTGAGAGCATCCAGACCGGAGTTAACAGTCCAGAATTGATGCACATGATCAGATAACATGATTGCGCCACAGTTCCCAAACCCCCAGCTCCAATCTCTGCACATATTGATGCTTCCTATTCTATCTATGTTGATTAGTAGTATTAAATGAGTCACTCTGGAACCAACTGAAACTCTCAGAGCTTGTATGTCTGGCTAGTACTGCTACATACAGGGTCTTGTCTGTAACAGGTGCCGGGCCTGTCTGAGCTTTCTGAGCTCTTGCTGAGTGATATCATCTTTGCTATACTATAACAAATGTATGTCCTGTGGCTCTTCTTCCATGTAATCTTGACTGTTATGATGTGATGGATGTCTTGCATTATTTTGTCAATTACTCTGCCAGCCACTGATATCATGTTCAGTATACCGAGGAAGCAGATCAGATTAATAAAATGGGGCAAGGTGGTATGACCTGTTTCTTGTTCCCTTGCTATGATCACTCTAATATGGTTCACTAGATGGTTGACTGTTGATGCTGTCGTTAGTAGTTGACTTTAAGCTTCAAGCATGATACAGGCTCTGAGGACAGCTTTCTCTATGATGTAAAATACCTCTGTATTCCTGTTTATCATAGTTGTCTATTATGAGACCATGTGTGTGGCTCGTTTGTTGGGAGTGAGCAAAATTCAGGAGAGCCGCATCGGAGAACCTAGTGGGGATATCTGGCCAGGCACGTGCACCGATGATGTAGAGCTCACTTTGGCAGCTGACTAGTAGTAGTGACTCTGGGCGGGCGCTGCGAGGAGTGTACCAGGCTAACTGGTCATGCGTGTGTATGGTTAACCCAGTTACCAGTCATGTGCACCTTCCTTTTTCGGAAAGTATTTCCATGGCTCCTTTTTCTAATGTCCTCGCTCAGTGCTCACTGTTAACACCTTGTTTGGACATTGAGCTTCAATTCTGCGACCTAGAGAGCTGGTGTAACAACCTGACAGGGCATAAAGCAATGTTCCTTCGTTATTTTAGCCATACTCTGCTACATATACATGACCTCCTCTCACATGTTGGGATGGAATTTTTGGCTTCTAAGCCACTTTAGAGGATAGCAGAGATGATTCGGAGTCAATACTATTGATGTGAATCCCAAAGAGCAATGAGACTGCTATGGTTAGAAAAAAGATGCAAAGCCCAGCACCGCAGGCCTGAAAAATGCAAATTTCATGGAAGAAAAGCTCCTTACAGCTAATTCCGGAACAACAGGCGCGGCTCACTTTTTGATCAAATATTTTGATGAAATGAAAGAATAGATCATAGAAGGCTCAATTCAGCTCAGATTGGGCTCAAAATAGGCTGGTACTTTTCCGTTTCTGATGCTTTAAATCGTAGGATACATTCTGGAATATATTAGGATGATCATGGCATGGTATATAGAGAAGGCATGATTTCATAGAATTTGAGCCCTAGAACATGTAGGAGGCTATTGGGAGCACTTGGATGGGTATAATACTGGTCATGTATGTACTAGATATCATGTAAAATAGTAACAATAGGTAGAACAATCTGATTCCACTAGCTAGGCCTGGTAGGAGTATCTGGAGTTGTGCTTGAATATCTCAGCCTCCATGGGTCCTAGTCTCTTCGGAGAACTTTGTTAGAGCTAAGGAAATGTATCCAAAGATACTACAATGGTTTCTGGAAGCAAGAGATACTACAGAGCCTGGGACTTGCATTCTGGAAGACGTGATACGAATCGGGACCGTGATGTCACACTGTGTGACATGTTTCCTTTCTTCATTCATGGGTACACGAACTCAATCATCAACAAAGGTGGCTCCAATTTCTGATAGAGATACCCATTCTCCATCCAGTTCTCCACTGGCATTCCCATCCTCGCCAATAAGAATGCCACTGTCATTGTAAAATATCTTTACTGACCGTCGCTGCCAAGGGGTGTCCGGAATTCAAATGTCAAAAGGTATGCCAGTTTTCGACAATAACTTCGCTCAGACCCCCCCTCCCTCTTACCCTCCTGCCTTATACAGTACTATATTCCCACGAAACGATGACAAATCACCTTAAGAGGAAATGGATGACACCTTGTCAGTGTGTCAGGGCTGCTGACTGTTGCCCACCACTGCCGTCTCTCATTGTTCCCCAATCTCTGCATTGATGTGCTGAGTGCATTTAGTTGATACAGTAGCATCAGATTGTATTTCTGTGACCTTTTATAGACTGCCGCCTCATGGTCAACAGTCTCTGGTCACAAATCTCCAAATGTTTCTCCCAATATGGCTGCAGTGGTCATCTGGGACCTTCTACAGATCATAAAATCACCATAAACATCAAAATAATAGTCCAGAACAGCTCCAGAGAGCCAAAATTATCTTGGAAAAACTGCCTAATATTTCGGCGGTAAGGTCTCGGGGACCCCCCCTCCCCCCTCGGCATACCTTCGCCGAGCTGCCCGACGGACACCCCTTGGTCGCTGCTGTTTCGGTCATCAATGGGCTCCTTCCAACCTGGCCTCTGTCCCTGCAGACCTCCCCTATCTCGTTGTGGACCTGGATCACTCGTTGAACAACATGAAGAGGGATATCCAGATTGCGAGAGATTTTGGTGGTGTTGTAGCCGAGGATATTGTGTTGATAGATAACCCTTCGCTTCAAATCACGTGAATAATGATTCTTCAAAGGTGTAGCCCGCTTGCAATGAGGCATGGAGAGAACAGAAGATGGGCAGTGGTTCCAACGTGGCGAGTCACACAGCGTGACATCACGGTCCCGATTCGTATCACGTCTGCCAGAATGCAAGTCCCAGGCTCTGTAGTATCTCTTGCTTCCAGAAACCATTGTAGTATCTTTGGATACATTTCCTTAGCTCTAACAAAGTTCTCCGAAGAGACTAGGACCCATGGAGGCTGAGATATTCAAGCACAACTCCAGATACTCCTACCAGGCCTAGCTAGTGGAATCAGATTGTTCTACCTATTGTTACTATTTTACATGATATCTAGTACATACATGACCAGTATTATACCCATCCAAGTGCTCCCAATAGCCTCCTACATGTTCTAGGGCTCAAATTCTATGAAATCATGCCTTCTCTATATACCATGCCATGATCATCCTAATATATTCCAGAATGTATCCTACGATTTAAAGCATCAGAAACGGAAAAGTACCAGCCTATTTTGAGCCCAATCTGAGCTGAATTGAGCCTTCTATGATCTATTCTTTCATTTCATCAAAATATTTGATCAAAAAGTGAGCCGTGCCTGTTGTTCCGGAATTAGCTGTAAGCATATAGATCTGGTTGGAATAATTCTTCAATCTTGGAAACCACCATAAAATCAAGGCTCACCTGCTGAATATGCCGCACATGAAAATATACTGTAACAGCAGAATGGGGAGAACATCCAGGATACATGGTTCCATTATGGTCTTGAAATATCCTCAGAGGCAGGGAGGATATTCCCACAAGCTACAACTATTTGGCAACTATAGCAGTGTTAAAAGCACCAGACTTGGTGTGACTGCTGAACATCACATATATGGTGCACAACTTAGTGCCGCAGGCTTGGAAAAATTGTACATTTACAATGTTTAGTAGCATCAAGCTTGCATTTCCATTTTATATTGTCATCAGCTTCCAATCAAACCAGTTTGAGTGAATAAAGCATGTACTCCACAGGAGGCGGTCAAAAACTCGATAAGTGAGGGGAGCCAAACAGTCAAACAGTCCTCAAATCTCATTGGTGTCCATTCAAACCACTGAATAGAAGCTATATCAGCCATTATCTGACTCTATTTCCTCAAGGTAGCACAAATGAAGTGATACTATATCATGTAATCAATCCCACGTACACTGCTGAACTCACTGTCAAAGTTCATCATTTTATTGCTCATCCCTCCTGGTAAGTCCCTCAAGTCTTAGCTTAACCACATCTTGATTATCTTGATTATACACAGGGTTAACCAGTTAGCCGTATACTGCAGGTACACAATGAGCAGTGTGCAATTCTCACCCCTCCTCATTTGGTGAACAGAGCAAAGAAATTGGGGGCTTGTACTTGCTGCTTGTTGGCCTCTATTTCACTGGTATTCTAAACTACCATATAAATGCTAGTGAACATGCGACTACTGTTTGTTTTCCACCTTACTAAACTGCCTACAACCGTACCATAAACAACCAATTTCCATGCCTCTTTCCTGCTTGAGACCATGTGCTAGTTGTTCTGATTCCTCATGTTGTCATGTCCAAATGCCTTGAGGTTTTAATCTCTTAAAGACAAAAACCATGTGGGCTTTGCTGACATTTCAACAATGACAGGATCCTCAGATTCTGACATTACCCCTCCTCTAAGGTCAACGTCCTCATCAACTTGAAGTTGGTCAATATTTATGTCGTTATTTCATTCTGTGTCATCAAGTATTGTAATAAACTTCCCTGTGGTGAAATTGAAGAATTTCCTCTGGTTGTAAGATTTTGTTTCTTGTTTGGTCTTGTATCTTTTTACCAAATAAGTAATCCCAATGTCCTATTGGTAGTACTGGAACAGTGACTGAAACAGAAACATTGATGTTTTTCTTCTGTTTGTAATCGGCTAGAGTCTCAGCAGCATTAGGTAAAATGTTGCACTCTGGTTCCCACATGTTCTCGGACATGGGATAATCCTTCCACTTGATCAGGTACTGATATTCCTGACCTTGTTTCCAAGATTTCAAGATTTCCTCAACTTCGTATTCTTCTTCATTATCAATGATAACAGGTTCTGGTTGTAATTCCCTCCTAGGCGGTGGAGGTTCCTGGTATGGAGTCAAGAGTGACTCGTGATAGATTGGATATTGTTTATCCATTCTGGGAACTTTTAGCTTGTAAGAAGCTTTCCCTCGCTTCTCTAGGATTTCATACAGTCCTAACTGTTTGTCATTGAGTTTCTTTGAGGCTTGATCTGTGTTAATGTTCGATGCTTCTAGATAAACTTTATCTCCAATTTTGAGCTCTGGAGCCAGCCTGTAATGTTTGTCATACTGTTTTTTCATGTTTTTCTGTGCTTTTTCAAGGGCTGCTGTCGCCTCATCTTGAATCTTTTTCATTCAAGATGCAAACCCTTCTGCTGACTCATTGTTTGAGCCAACAGATCCCTCTGTGCCTTTCCATGGATGGTAACCATGGTCTGCAAAAAACAGTGTCATCCTTGTTGATGCATTGACCTTGTTGTTATAACTAAACTCGGCCAATGCCAGCCATTCAGCCGACTCCAATTGATGCCAGTTGATATAAATCCAAAGATATTTTTCAATCTCCTGGTTCATTCATTTGGTCTGTCCATCTGTCTGAGGATGAAATGCTGTGCTTGGATTCATTTCAATTCCAAGCATCTGGTTGAGTTCTCGCATGAACCCTGAGACATATCATGGATCTCAGTCTCAAATGATCTTTTGGGGTACTTTGTGATAACGAATTATCCTGTTGCGTGTTAAACTTGCTATTCCCTCACTGGTGACTTCTATGTTTGTGGGTTTAGCATGTATGGATTTGGTAAAGGTGTCCACCCACACCTGTATGGCATCAAAGCCATTACTCTCTGGAAGAGGACCAATAAGATCCATTGAAATCATCTCCCAAGGTCCTGCAGCTATTTTGTGTAGGTTAAGCTGTCCTGTCTTTGATCTTTTTGCCTTTGCCCTTGGGCAGGGTTCACAAGTTTGACAAAACTTTTTAACTTGATTTCCCATACAGGTCACCAGAAGTTTTGTTCTATCAATTCCTGCATACATAATTCCTCTGGGTGTGCAGCTAATGGTTTGCCGCAATGGAGAGATATGATTCTCTCCCTCAGTTCTTCACTTCTTGGAACATAGATGCATTCCTGATAGAAGATCAGATCTCTTTCTCGCTTCCACCCTGGTAGCAACTTTTCCAGTGCAAGTTTGACACTTGTATCTATCTTGCATGTAGATTTAATCTGACTGATCAAATCTTTGTCGTAGCCCTCGACTTCAAACTCTGTAGCTTGGAAGTATTCTGGTTTTAGTAACACCACATTTTTATTGTTGTTTGAGCCTTGGTCATGGTCTGCATGCCTCAACAATAAGTCTGCTTTTTTGTTCAAGGCTCCTGGCCTATGGGTGAGCATGAAGTCATACTGAGACAACTCCCTGATCCAACACACCTGGCGTCGGTTGATCTTTTGTGGTTGCTTGAAATATTCAAGATTCTTATGGTCTGTTAAAATTTCAAATGTCTCATCAGCCCCCACAAGGATGGCATGCCATTCCTCAAGCACAAGCATGATTGTGAGCATCTCCTTGTCATAAATCTCATAATTTCTTAGACTGTGTGACATGAATGCCACAGGGCACCATTGGCCTTCTTGTTCTTGACCTAGAACAGCGCCTACAGCTTCTTCAGAAGCATCTGCTTCTACTTGGAACTTTCTGTGATCTTCAGGAAGTGCTAGTACCGCATCTTCTCTGATTCAATCTTTTAGTTTTTGAAAAGCCTTTGCTTGAGGTTGCCCCCACATGAAGCCAGCTTTCCCTGTCAATTGTGTCAGTGGCTTCGCCACCTCGCTGTACCCATGCACAAACTGACAGTAGAAGTTTGTGAAGCCCAGAAATGCCTGGGTTTGACGGTCCTTGGTTTGGGCCATTCCATTACACCCTTAATTTTTACTGGGTCCATCCTCATTGAGTTGTGTGAGATTAAAACTCCCAGGTATTCTATCTCTGTGCATTTGAAGTCGCACTTTTCTGGTTTGAGATATAACTTGTGTTTCTGTAGAGTATCTAACACACGTTTAACTATTTGTTGATGTTCCTAAATTGATTCAATAAAAATAAGAATGTCATCTAGGTATATGATGACTTGTCCCTCATTGATGAGATCTCTTAAAATGTCATTCATCATGGTTTGGAACATGGTGGGCAAATTCATGAGCCCAAAAAACATGACTAAGGGTTTGAACAACCCCCAGTTGGTTCAGAATGCAGCTTTCCATTCATCCCCTTCTTTGATCCAGACATTGTTATATCCCCATCAGATGTCAAGTTTAGTAAAAATCTTCGCTCCTCAAAGTTTATGAACTAACTCCGATATGAGCGGCAAAGGATAACCATTTTTAATCATCATGTCATTTAGTTTCTGATAATCCTGAACCGGTCTAAGAGATCCATCTTTCTTTTTGATAAAGAAGAATGTGGATGCCATGGGTGACTTAGATAGTTGAATCCATCCGCTTTGTAAATTCTCCTCCAGTAACTCATTTAACTTTTCCTGTTCATTTCTAGACAAGGGATAGATTTTACAATCTACTGCTTTGGATCCAGGCTTAAGTTCTATAGCATGGTCCCATGGTCTCTTTTCTGGTAAAGAATTGAATGACTCCTTTGCAAAAACTTTGACATATTCCCGATATTGCTCTGGGATCTTATCCTCCATCATGTGTTCTTTTCCGTTTGACGCATCTTTGGCCATCTCTTGGACTTGACTCACTTTGGCACAAATGTCTATTTGTTCATCCATGCATTCAGGAGATGGTCAGGCTTAGGGCCTGCCTGTTTTTCTGCAGCTTGACACCTTTTTAAAGTGTCAGGGACCTTTGACTTTTTAGGTGCTTCCTCTGTTTTGGATTGAGCCTCCACAGCCTTGCTGCCCTTTTTGGTCTTTGTTGATGAGGTTTTCTCTCCTCAGACCAATTTAAATACTTTCTTAAAAGCACCCCACTCTTCATCTTGAGCATTGGTGTGTTGATTCTTTTCCTTAGTAATAAATTTCTTTTTTAAAATAATAACTTTGTCCTTAGCAGTAAGAAAATCGTGTATATTTTTTCGTAAAGAGGATTCCTGTACATAAGGACTATCTTCCTCAGTCTTGGGTTCTGTTTCCATAGATCCGATAATAGGGTTGGAAACGTTCCACCCTGTATTTTTGGCATACAAGCGCAAACCCGGAAGCCGAACACACCTAGAAGCTGAACAATGACATAATTACACCAAATAAATGGTTCTTTGGTACAGACAAGTGTAGATATAACATTTCTACAATGTCCGCTACTTAACCTGACCGTCAGCGTCGGGCCGTTACCTGTATAGCTCTCTCCCTGTTTGAGCTTCAAAATTCCAATCTGAATAGCAGCCTCGCACTGTTGTTCTGCTTGACCACAACGTTGACCATGACTGCCTGTGGGTCTGGCCATGTATGAGTTGTTGAGGAGGTGTATATGCGCTGAAAAAGTGAAAGAAGCAAGTACAACGTCAATGAGGTCATTGATTACTGCTGTTCGGTTTCTGTGCTAAATCAGGATTTTCGACCGGTCGGCATTCTTTTGACGCAGCAAGCTCGGTCGACTCCCGTTTCTCATGGTTTTTTTGTACTCATGAAGGTTACAGCCCCATCTATCGGTCTGTCTCATATTTGGACCAGAACAACTGTTGTGATGTAGGATGAATGACTGAAACATCAACTCATTTGACTTCCAGGTTTGTTACTGTATCTAGTAAATATGACCATCTTTGCTGATTACAAATGGAACACTATTTGCCTAGAGAGGAGTTCTGACTTGTCTAGAAGAGTACCAGTACCAGTGCCAATCATGAAACAAACACCTAGTAGGCTCCATCAACAGCGCTTGAACAGTGCTTTGCTTGAGACAACATGCATTATGATCAAAGAATACCATGTAGGTTCTTCCAGACCCTCAATCTTGACAAAACATCACCCACAGGTGGCCAACCATCCATCCACTCCAAAGGGGCAGTCTTTGCCAAGAGAAAGTGTTTCCTGGTTGGACAGTCAGACATGGTAGTCCTGACTGTGTGGTCGGTTGTCGCTACTGCTTTAAGCCTAGCATTTATCAGTGGAGACCAATTTTCACCCTCAGGGAATCATAATACTCTTTCTCTGTGTTTCAGCTCTTCAGTAGCCGTCCCTCAATTCACCAAGCCTCAAGTATGTCTGCCGATTATCGGCCTGGATCGGGGTTCCATTCTATCAAGATGTCTACCAGTGGGATAGAGGCTTACCATTCTGGTGGCAGATATGAGTCCTCCATTTTTTTCAGTTTCAATGGAAAAACTTTCAAATTAATGACATTTTACCTGAAATACAACGTGATAACAAGTCCACTGATTGATACCTGAGTTTGGAATATTGGCACATACTCAGTACCACACTCCTTCACTCCTTCACTCACTTGACAGGGCCAAAAGAATATAGAGGTAAGATAATACAAGCCAACCAAGATAGAATACAAATATTCTATCTAATACAAGGAGAATCACTAAAAAAGTGGGTTAGCTGGATTCAGCAAAGGAGTATCCTCCCTTCAATGAAAGGTTATGGAAACTCCACGTCACTTACTAAGTAATCAGGAACAATACTGTAAACGGGATGGTTGAGGTTCAAAATCAAATCATTCTCGGATAACAGTGATCAGTCACCAATTTTGTAGTTTTGTATTGGAGAGTATTCACTGGATACAGTGTTTGGACTGCATGAAATCACCTCAAAACACCCCTAAAAAGATTATGGAGGGCTAAAAAGGTGCAGTTTGAGCAAGTTTCAGTAAATGCGGGCACACTCAGCAGGACGGCACAAAGTAAAGTGATCTTGTCAGATGCCATGTGACGGAATGCGCCATGGAGGAAATGCTTTGCTGTGCCGCAGACAATTTTATTGCGTATTTCAAGCAGTCTCCAGGACACAACTGGGACCAATTCAAGTCCAGCATACCTTTACAAAAGTCAATTTAGCTGTAATAACTCTATTGGCCAGGTTGCACTAGAAGAGTGCTGTCCTGTAATACAAACCTAACCGCTTTTTGTCAACTAGCGCAAAAATACACAGAAACACGTGAAATACGGAGTTATCACAATACAGGAAATTGATGTCATCATACCTTAAAAGCGGAGCTACCAAAAATCTAACAGGCAATCTGTTGACTGACTGATACTCAGCAAGACTTGGATCATTCTCTCTGACCTCCTTGAAGTTCTGAACATCATTTTCCACTCAAGTTCTGAGCTCGAGGCTGCTAGCCATCTGTTGGCCAAGTTGGATTTCTGCTGGAGCCTGGCTCATAGGGCCAGGAGATACACTGAAGAAGTATCATCTTATTGTTCTGCCCACAGAATCACCAGACTAAGTAACATCAAGGGCAATCATGAACCAGAGGTGATGAGATTTGCACCAGTCTTTCTTTTCTCTGTCATATCATAGACTTCAGAGAGATGTGACTGTTTCAAATCAGAATATTAAAAAAGGGTTGCTTCTGACTGATGAAACAGGTTTACTTTGTGACTGGCTACTCGAAGAGGGTTGAGACGCGTCTGAACCGATGGTTTTGTCCTTGTCTTTCCAGTCTCTGCATTTCTGGACGACCTCAGCAGGACAGAAGCAACAGTTTTTGAGATGGTTATTCATAACTTCCAGCTTTCCAGTCGTTATATTTGTACACGACCGAGCTAGTAATTCCGATTAGATCACGCATTCGAGTCGCATCAGAAACACCAACCTTCTTTGTAAAAAAGCTGCTTGGTATGCTTGGCTTGAATTAGGCACAAATGGTCTGCAATGTAGTAGTTGCATCGCGCTGCATAATGACTGGAGTTGACTGGCTCAATTTCTCAACAATGACAGCTGTGGGAAGGACACCACGGCCATGACAATGCCGGCTGTCTGTTGGCCAAGTTGGATTTTTGCTGGCTCATAGGGCCAGGAGATACACTAAGGAAGTATCATCTTATTGTTCTGCCCACAGAATCACCAGACTAACATGATCCACCTGTGGATTCTGGTCCAGCTATGAGGCTGTGTGCTCAAGCTGTCGCATGTTTTATCATTCCTCTTCTCGCCCTTTTTTCTCAGTCTCCGCCTGGTCAATGTGCAGCAATTCAGTCTTCTGGTATGTCCCATGTCTCATTCAAAAAATTTCTGTTCACAATCCCTGTCAGCACAATGTTCAACAGCGATGTTTCATTTGGGGTATCTATCGTGGTTCAGCGAAATAGTAGACAGTTGCAAGGGGGTTCCGCATCATGGTTAGTTCATTAATTATTTGCTCATTCTTCATATTTATTGTATTTACAGATTCTCTGTCTTTCCTGGATTGTTTGGAGGTCCAGTTTTCTCGTTACCTTCGCTGCTCTATCTACAGCCTATTATTGCCATGTCAATGTTCATGTCTTCTTATTCCTCAATTCATTTTATTCCATGTTCACTATAATCTGGCCACAGTCCACCCCTGATTCATTGAGTGGCCCATTGACTAATGAATACATGACTATGGAGGTCTACTTCAACTACTTTTACTACAACAGCTATGCGACTCTAGTGCTACAGCAAGATATAGGGCGGTACATTTATTCCATGGGTGACTATATTGAGCAGTGAGCTACCAATCAGCAGGTAAACTACAGCACTACAGAAGGTATGTCAGCTACAGTCTGCTCTGTCTCTGTTGATCTTTTTCCTGATGCAGAGGTGATGAGGCACATCACCGGGTGAGGCAGTGCTACACACGTGAGTATCTCCTTTGGGGACTGATTTCTGTCTCCAAGAGGTTGGCATTCCCCATTATGCTAGTAACCAGCCTCTCTACGGGTGAAGATTTAGAGGTGTTGCATCATGGCTATTGCTAGCAGCTGGGCATTAATGTGTCATTATTTGACAGCGAGACAGCAGGTAGCAAGGTTATATTACGAGTCCCACTTGTGGGCTTGTTTGTTGGGTGGGAGCACTTTCAAACCAGTGCCAAGGCCGCCCCAAATGGAGGTGAGTCATCTGATGGGTTGTCCCACTGGCTGATATGAGCCATATTGTGCTTTCTGCACCCAGCGTGCACTTTGGAGAGCTATCAAGAGGTGATGTGGTAAGGTTCCTGAGTGCACTAATACCCAAGAAGACTGATCCTTTCCATGGTGGCCCTATCTTCGCTGTTAATTGATTGGTCAGCAGTCCAACAAAAATGGTTGCAGGCTAAATTAACCTCTAGAGCGACTCCCATCAATGTTATAGAGCATTTAGGGTGAGAATTTTAATCAAAGTGACCTCCATGGCATGGGTCAACATTGAGAAGGTCACGGATAGTGGTATTGCACAAAGTAAGAGTCAAGACTACAAAGAAGGTACAGGTGACATTACATGAGAGATTACTGATGAGGATGAATTCACAACTTCTGAATTGGAGGTTAGAGCAATGGATAAAGTCTGTGATCAGACTTTGAGAAGGAGAATGAAACTTGATTGGGGACTCGTGCTGCCACTGAGGGATAGTCTCTATCCCACTGGTTGATATTATCCAGACCAATAAATTTAATGATGCTCGGGAGAGCAGAGACGCTATGTTTGTGAAAGCAAGAAAATGATGACATGCAGTGGGTGAGGCAGTTCAGATTCCTTTGGCTAAATGATGACATTGATGTGACGCATCATCGTCGATCATAGAGGGTCGGTCACCGGACTTTGCACATCCGATCAACATCATGTGATAAGAAATTATCTTGTCAATTCATCTTCAATTCAGGACCAGAAAGTCTGCCAATTCTGGCAACTATCAAAACTACCCTGACTCTTGCGCAAATTGTATAGTTGCCAGATCTGGAATATCTTTTGATCTGATTTTGCAGATAGATCTACAAGATAAGATAGGATAGGTCATGTGGGCAAGAGCCCTATCTTAGTTTTCCGCAGATGTTGGTAACTTGGCGGTAACTGGTCAAAGTTTTGCACCAAATAAAGTAATACTTACATCCGAAAGGTGACCCAAGATTCCTGAAGCGGGATATGTTTCTGTTTTTTGTGGTGATAGTGAACTGCTTTGGATCCACTGACTTTCGAATACGTAGAGCCCGGAGTTTTCCCTCTTCTCCAGTCGATCATTCAAGCCGTCATTTGGTGCCAGACAAATGTCAGGAATCGAACATTAATGTTCAAGTTTTGCGGTCCGGGAAAGGTATAAAAGCAGTGGTCAAGTACCTTCATCCTCAATTCACTTCTGCAACCTATTTAGCTTTAACATGCTCTCTGCAAGGTTCATCCTCACTGCTTTCTCCATGTTTTTCGCTGCCTCAGCCGCTCCCGGAGCTGGAGCTGAAGAAGCTCTAGGCCATCGAAGTGAAGTGGATCCTTGATCTTCTTAATTACCTTGTCACCGACAATTCTCGATAGCGAGCCGCTCCGAGCATAACTCTTTGCATCGACAATGTCAGCCAAGCCAACAATTGTATTACTATCCCGATTATCTCTGACAGCTGTATAAACTTTATGGCAGGAACGCTCAGTTAGTTCAACAAAGCAATTTTGGGGGTCAAGGTTCCTCCAGGATTTATTTGCTTTTTCTTCGAATATGTGTAAACCTAGGACTGCTATTCCTAGTGTATCTTTAGCTGACTATTTCAAGGGATTTTGGCTGTGTCAGCATTGGAGATGTTGCCGTGCCCCCTGCAGGAACATGGAACATGGTTCATGTCGGCATTAATGGAACTCAGAACTTCAATAAATTGACAAGCTTGATCAGCTGCTTGCCTATCTAGTTGACTTCTGCTGAATGGACTTGATTGGGATTCCGGTCGAGGGTACTTATTGTATAGTAAGACATGTGGCATGTATTAGGGATGCCTGACTTGTGCCTGACATATGTTCAAGTTCAGGATGCTCTTGGTAGATGAACCTACTATCAGAATGGATCAGAGGTCACCAGAAAGGAAGGTTTCTCGATTTACCCTACTTTCCCCCGCTCTCCGACAATCTCAACTTGACACAATTACTAATTACGCGACTTCGGGTCGGGAATCGTCCGAGGATTAAAACACTCATGCAGTCCGCTTGTTCTTGATAGTTGTACCAACATTGGGATCACTCAAAAGGAGAAACTATCACTGATTCAGTCTTTTTCAGTGATCTTACAGTGTTTGATGCGCTGCTTCTTCCCTTCACGCTCTATTACGGAATACAATAGTTCTTTTGGCCGAATATTACAGGGAAAGAATGATTCTAAGATGTAACTCTAGATATCCTTGGTTCTCCAATAAATAAAAGGTTCAATTTGCCCTGGAGAGTCGGATAGAAAGCCAAATATTTCGGACTTTCAGAATCCGGTCCCAGCTATCTCACGAGTGAGACAATCACCACTGGTCTCGATGTTAATGCGAACATCGAGCCGTTTGACTGCTGCTCTGCCCTTGTTCCACGCCACTCATCCAGACATCTACATGCGCGCGCATACCCCCTTACCCTGCTGTGGCAGAGATGGATCACTGTGCGGCGTACTCGGTGATCGTGGAGGAGAATGTGGCGGTGGTCGCGGTATGACCGAGGCGCTTCACGTAGATGCATTGTATGTGCGGCTCCTTCCCTTGCTTGCTCTCAGTGTGGTATTCGGACGGGCATTACATACGGTTCAAGATGGGATTTGGGGCACAGACATGGAGATAGCACGATTGAGTATAGTGCAAGATAATAGCACAAGTCGATGTTCTACCTGACAGTCTTTTGACACGTCCAATGGCTAGACGTGTTTGAGCCTTACATTATCTCAGATCAGTGGATTAGAGGCCAAGCGTTCCACTGGCAGGTACGAGCGCTCTTTTAAATTCTCTTCTCATAGCTAAGCTGAAGATTAACTTTCTTTGTATCTCTGAACAATTCTTCCTTGCTGGGTCTTGTGCTGTCCTCATCTCCATTGCGACCGACCTAGGATTGCTGATGAGTCATTCAGGCAGCTCTTGAAGTGAATGCAGGAAAGCCGCCAAGTAGTCCGTCACAAATCCGTTAGTCCATGGAACATTACATGTACGTGGTGATCAAGCCATCCCCTTTAGCTCCTCCGATGCGGGACTCCAGACTTTCAAGACTTTTGCTCCATCACAACAAATGAACCAGTGAGTCGGGCTCGTGATAAGACTGGGGGCGAAGACCGGAGCACTCAAAAATGTGTGCCTTACAAGCAGTATCAAAGTGCTCGCCGATCAGCCCGCTGTCATAAATCCAGCATCGCCTTTTAATCACGTGACCGCCCAATTATACCACTTTCGTTGGGACCATACCACTTTTTTACATCCAGGATGTGACCCTGATTGGAGCGGATGAAAATCTTTAGACACTCTCACACAAATACTGGTTACAGTACGCAATTCTTGCTGAGTCGTGTCCTCAGTTAAATCCAATTTTGTTAGTCTGGGCAAGATATGGGAGAGTGATTCTAGCATTCTCCACAACTCCTCTCGTTCCGTATTTCAAAGCACTGAATCTCCTGTCTTAGTTGAATCCCCATGGTGCCCTTACAATGTGGAGTCTCTGAACTTTGGGGGAAAGAAATAACCTTTCACATTAACCTCCACAGACTCGGCTCCAATTCTCTCGGCACTCGCCAAGGGAACGACGCAGACTTGTTTCATGAAGTATTTCAGTGTTATTTACATTATGGAAGACAAGTACTAAAAATATAGGCATGATAAGGAATTAAGAAATTAGCTGCACTGAGGCAATATATGGTTAAGAGGCGGTTGCAATAATGTGCTTTTCCACGTGTTTTTGGCGGTATTTCGGTCGCCATCAGGTATAACATCGGGAATAAGAGCTGGGTGGGAGAGCACAGGGCCAGGTTCCATGTGCAATGGCTGTCTCCCAATCTTGCTGTTGGGTCCGATACAAATCCAAGGCAGCCCGCGCATTTTCAAGCTGATAATGGATGAAATGAGAATCTAGGTAGAAATAAAAAGCATCGAAACATACAGGATTGCTCTCCTGTTGCTGAAATCGCCTTTGCATGAGCTGCCATGCCAAAGTCTGGAGACCTACGACCTGTTTCGGGGAGCGAAGTGCATTCCGGAAGGGCTGAAAGCTAGTTAAAACTTGCAATATACTTCAAAAGAGAAAGAAAACATACCTGATAGAGACCAACGTCTCGGGTGTCGACGGCTGGATGAGCAATTCCAAGAACTACAGGTGCGAATGAGTTGAGGAACAAGCCAAAAGAGACCAAAATACCTACCAGAGAAATCATTCCACAGACTATGACCGACTACAATATTTCCTCTGAGGAGTTTCGCGACATGTTCTTGAACGACCGAGAATTGGACGGCATTACCTGGAAGAAGCATATCAGCAAAAGTTGAGTAAGAATCATCCTTTCAAGTCATACTTCCACTCAAATGGGACGGTTGGATCCCTGTCGTCGCGGTTCGGTAGTCCGTCACCTGGAAACAGATTCAGTGAACAACAGCGGACCAGACAATCGCGCAAACCTTCACAGTAGGAACAACATAGGTATCAAGCACCGTCTGGCCCCGGTAATCGACAATTGCGACACGACTGGAATGATTTTATTGTCAGCGACTCGTCAAATTGACCAGGAGACAAAAGTCCTACGCAAGCATTGATATGGTGCCACCGGGTCCAACGCCGATTGCAATGCACGACATCGTATAAACTCCTTTTGAGGGCATGATGGGACTTTGAGAAGGAAACTACTGGAACAAATCTCTAGCTTTAAAGGATGAGAAATTTGGATCACGAAATGGTTAAATGGCTGGAAAGATGTCTTGATTGGCGCGGAAGAAATTGCAATATTACAGATAGGTCCCCGTCTGACGGTCTTGGAACTTGAATCTTACTATCTTATTTTCATGGCATGGTTTCATGATTCAAGTTCCCCGTGGTTTTTGCGTGCTTTAGCCAGGGTTGTCTGTTGTCATATTCAAGATTGGCTTGAGAGAGGATGAAACAAGGGACGTGATCTCAACGTGATCTACATCGGAAAAACGTGGCTCTGTCATAAGCGACGATGATGCAACGTGGCAATGGCGGCCAGTATTATATATTCGACAAACTATGACGATATATAAGAATGTTCAGGATCGCCGGCTCCAGAGAAGAGTCGCCTTTTGATTTATCAGCAGTGAGTGCTAGTGAGTCAAAGCCGCCAGCCCTTTCATATCGAATTTGGAATCCTTTTTGGGCGTCTTCGGCCTCCGTTATAATCATGTGACCGCGCCGTGTAGTCCTCCAATATCATTTTTTTTGACCTGGTAGCTGGCAGCTACATTATTACACTGTTATCAGCTCTTTTTTCAGCTCTCCCAGCTCTTTATTGATGATAAAGCCTTGCTGTACAGAGGTCAAGACATCCGGGATTCGCAGTTGGTACTTGTTTCTAGCTCTTAATTGAGCGTTGTTATTCAAAGAAAAAAATCATACTGAGCAACCTGAACAGGATGCTTGCAATGGACTTGTCCAAAAGAGGAGAACATCCAATCTAAGATCCATTTTCAAAGCAAACTTTGTCACCGCTAAGGGTCGCCATTTCTCAGCGCTTAGATAGGTATACTTGGTCTGTCAGACCAGATGTCAGTTATCGAAGATAAGATCAACTTTTTTTGCTGAGACGAGGTCAGTCTTACCATGTTAGCATGTTTCGGAGCGCACAGAGACCTTGACTTTGAAAAAGAAATAATCTCGAAATGGTGGACAGTTCAGTGAAGACCATAAATATAGCAGGGAATCATTGTGATATACTTAGAATATGAATTGGAATTCATAATGGGATTGAATTGTTTTCATGATAAGAACAGAGCCTATACATATCTTGACGCAGAGATGGCAACAATCAGAGACATAAAAGGACGCATGTCCCTTACTTCAATTTGGTGGTCCAGTGAACCACCACCCTCAAAATTTCAATTTGCCGAGATCCCTTTCCCCCTTGTGCCTTATGGCTGCCAACCACCCTCATGGACACTCTTTGTATGGTCAAGACCCTGAGGTGGCGGCGAATCTACACGAAACAGGGCAGCAATTCGATTTTTCGGTTCTTTTCTCGATGCAAACCACTATCTCGAGATTCACCGTCACGCTGGCATCCTGTCCTCCCAAACAATCCCTGATCTCGCTGGCGTGGCAATTCCTGAGCTCTATCACCTGCCACCTGCAGATGACTATAAATCATGATCATCGCTGCCAGTGGATGATTTGCCGGGGCTCTCTCTCCCTCGAAACTTTCGACCGGTTTGCACGGCATTGCGCATCCGGATTGTGGCGCCTGTAGCGCGGCTGTCAACTCACAATCCGAACCGCGATACTCAAGCCCAGTCCACCGAGGCCGAGGACAACCTCTCTCTGCGGATATCATTTCAAATGTACGGTTCCTGCCATCCCAATCTTACTGTCTTTTTTCGACCACAAGTTCATTCCCACGCTCATCACATGACATGTCACACTATTTTTTCAGTTCAAAGCTCGGGATAGAGTGTGACATACTGACATATCAGTTCATCGTCATTTTTTTTATATCATACAGCATCATTGACCTTGCTTCTGTGTCTTTGGAACATGTTAATATAGCTGAAAAAACTGAATTGCATGGCTTTTTGGACTTTTTGGAACCGCTTTGAAGGAAAGTCGCCTTTTTTGGTGCATGGGAATGTCACAATCTCTAGTTCAGAGCTTAAAATTTGGTGTGATGTCACACCATTTTCAGTTCAGTTCAGAGGTCCGTGTGACGTGTGACGAACTTGTGGTCGAAAAACTACAGTAATCAGTGCAAACGACTGACGCACTTAGTGCGTTTTTCTGCTCCAAAAATAAATTCCTTCCATGTCGCCATTTTAGTTCCGCATCTGGAACACTGGTATGAGGTATAAGATGAATTCCCAGACATGAGACTCTCAACGCCGACAATAACTAATGCTCCACAAGACGGACAAGGATGTTTGGAATCTGTATGAAGTGAGGTATCTACTATGCTGAAAAAGGAAATCGCGATCTGATCCCTAGACTAGGGATCAGATCGTGATTAATACTTTTTGCTCTTGTTTGTGTCCGCCTCTCGCTCTCAAGTTTGAATCTGCTGAGAACAAATTTCATCCTTCACCTAATTTCTTCATACAGAATTCGCTCGCTTCTCAGTCTAATGTTCAAGCAGAGATGGCATCACATCGAGTTAGTACCTCACAACCCGAGACATGGCCTTCTCTTGCACGTTCTCTTGCCAGCATTTTCATCAAATTTTGTGTTCTCCGAGGCTCCTTCTGCTTGACGTGTCACTGACACTATATACCCTATTCTCGCACAGTATTTTGTAGTGGGCCCTGATGCTTGTGGCCAGCTCTGAACAAAAGATGAGCCTTTGTGAGAAGCGCTGCTAGACTTGTGGCGCGCAATTCATTCGCCCCACATTGATCATTCAATCTCAACATCTGTTCATAGTGCTAACTTTTGCTCGGACCATCTGGTCATCCCTTAAATCCCTCTGATATCTCTTCAAAGGATACAAAAAAGACCCGGGGAGCAGTAACCCTATCAGAACATCAAGAAGACAAGGACAAAACTGTCATCTCTTCTGATTGGATCAAACAACAAAACAGGTTGGGAAACACATCCGCCGCCCATATCAATTGTCTTGTATCACTCAACAATGCCCATCGCCCCCTGGGCCGAAAAAGTTTCACGCCCTTTGGCACTTTGTATTGTTTAGGTTTCACTTCCATATCAAGACAGCCAAAGCGATAGAATTATATTTTACTGGGCAGTTTCAGTGAACTCCATTTTGACTCTAGTCTTGTCCCACCTTCAGGGTGGCATGTGGCACATGCCACGCGAGCAAAGAGAAAAAATGATGGAACCTAGTTTGGGCGATAGCTACATCTATCATTTTCATATTGATGGCACGTGGCATCACCGAAACGGATGGAAATGTGACTATCTCAACTCATGCTTTCAAATCAAGGGGTCGGAGAGACCCTGATAGACATCCCTTGGATAGCACGAATGGTAGAGTGTTGGCAGAAACTGGCGATAAATGTGGCGTACTACCCTCAGCTCTCCAGGGCGATATTAAGTCAAAATGAGTCATAGGGCACAATATGCCGGATGATTTGTTCCTCTGGCTGGATGAATATGAAAACAATGTGCAAAGCTTATTCGACGACGATATAGACCGAGAAAACTTGCCCATAATCTGCAGTTTACTATTCCAAAATCAGTCTCAGTCAAAGATGAAAGCAAGGATTTTATATTGATTTAATCCGAAATCGATCCACAGGCAGATATTAGAATAGGTTCTTGAACAGTAATCTGGAATGCAGACCTCAGTCAAAGATGAAAGCAAGGACTGAGGCAGCGCGAGCATGTGCTGTATCAGATGAGGTGACACGCACGCGAGAGTGACAGAGTGACTAGAGGCCATATGTAACAAATACTGCCGGAAGGGAGTAGTACACCGACTGTACGTCCAAAACAACTTGAGCCTGGATATTGTGAATCTCTGGCTGATATTTGGCTGATAAGAAGACCGAGGAATCTAGTTCCTGATATTATCAGTGATTTCACAGAGTCAGCTATCCCACAAGTGAGACAATCACCACTGGTGCCAATGTTTAGATGAGTTATGAGTCGTTTGACTGCTCCTTTGAAGAAGAAGATTGCCATGAAGACATCAGCAAAACTGATCAAACATTTTAATGCCCTTATATGCTCTGGAACTCATTGTATTGTCAGCTATGATCCCATGGGGTTGCAGTGGTTGGCGGAATAGCCAATGTGGTTGGAAGGGGATTGGAAGGGTCTGGGATGATTCTGATAGTTGGAATCCTTCCAGACATTCCAACCCTTCCAAGCCCTTCCAAACATAGTCACCCAGCCTCATGCCAGCCTCGCCTACTGGGCTTTAATTCCAGCTTGTGCAGTGCATTCTGATCCATGATATGATTGCAGGAAATACAATACATTGTGCACTACATAGTTGCTATCAATGTGAAGTTAGTTTGCTGCAAGAAATGAATGAGACAAGCGGCCTGCGACGCTCACCGCCAAGTTTAAGTTTGAATGATGGGAGCAATCGAGCAGAAGATGCCATGTGTGAGAGTAAGTCAAAACATAAACCAGGCGATAGTATTGACGAACCTTTGAAATGACAGGTGATATCCACTCAAGGTCTGTGCCGCAGTACGAGTCGGCTTGAGATTCAATACAGGGAAAAAGAGACCTTACCTATCGACAATCTTACAATCATCTAGAAGACAGAGGACAGAATCATGATATCAGTACAAATTATGCCTCTTGAGATGAGTACTTGTCCCATAGAGCGCGATAACAGCATCGGACATCACAACAGCCTGCAGGACTGTAAAAGATGAATACAGATTTCAATGGGATGAAACGGCCCACCAAAGACAGACCTGTGAAACGAGCAGCCTGAGAGTTGAGGAGAACCGAGTCGGACCAGTCAGCAAATAGAACAATGGAATGACGGACGGTTTTGATGAGGGATCTCTGTTGGAATCTGGGATGGGTAAAGGAGGGAGAACTGATGTTATGAACAAGGAATGGCAAGGAATCTGTGATTTGGGACAGGAGATCAGGGCTATCGAGCCGACAGCAGTTGCCTAGGGCAAGAATCAAATGAAGAGATAAAGATAAACCAGGCTCACATTATTTCACAGTCTTAAAGGGCTTGTTCTTAGCCTCCGGAGAGATATATCCTGTTGGTGAATCAGTAGAGGGTCCTGGATATATCAGAAATGGAGCAGCACAAGGGAGCGCCCACATCCTCGGCCTACAGAATGCAAAGACATGGGCGGTAGTTGAGGGTAATCATAAAGGAGGTAGAGAGATATACAGCCATAGAAAAAGAAGGGAATATCCGAGGTGAACGTCACCAAAGGCCTCATTGGGCATTTTCTTTCTGGGCGCTGTTATGGAAGGACTCGGATGAGCAAAGCAAATGGCGAAAGAGAGTGGATGGCAGCACGAATGAATTAGAAGAGTCAGAAGCCAGGATTTGTGCCATTTGACCTACAGAGCAGCCAGTTGCTTTGACCTCACTGGTGGTCGGGTCGAAGGGGTGCGCGTGACGTCACAAGTCATGTTGGCGTGACATTGGGATCGCATCTCCGGATCCGACTCCGACATACGATCGCACCTAGAGTGTGGCAACGTGGTTGATTCTGATGATCAGCAGAAGTTAGCCGACTACGGATTCTGATAGACAAGGCGACTCAGACCAGGATCAGGGCAACTCTGATTCTGACTGCAAGTCCGAGTTGCTGCCGTCTGCTCAAGCTGGAGTGACAGTCAGACGAGAATTGTGATTCCAATAGCCAGTGGTGATAGTAAGTAATTCAGGTCAATCATTCTGTGATTCTGTGTGGTGAAGATGATTCCATTCATTGCCACCCCATTGCAATGCCCTTCCAACCATAGTATATAAATATTGCCAGTGACGAGAACTGTTCCGGGACATTCCAACTCCCTTCCAACCATATTCCAATCATATAGAATGATCCCAGACATTGAGAATAATTGCAGCCATTCGCAACAGATCAGAATTAATCTGATATCTATCCAACACCTTTGCAACAGTCCCCAGGATATCCATAGGACTGGAACTGGCTGGAAACCCTGCCAAGGTTTGGTCAGTTTTGCTGATGGAGCAGTGTCGCACCCCTAACCCTCCCGGGGATCACTTGCTCCACCTGCAAGAGATCGAGTCGCGCATCCGCGAGGCCCTTGTTCCGCACCACCCACATGCGCGGGCATACCCTCTGCGTTGTTGTGGCAGAGAGTTGGATCACTATGTGGATTATTCGGTGATCGTGGAGGGTAATGTGGGGATGGCTGAGGTGCTGTTGCATAGATGCATTGTATGCGCGACTCCTTCCCTTGCTTGCTCTCAGTGTGGTCCAAGATGGGATTCGGGGCACAAGTGTAAAGATAGATAGCACGATTGAGTATAGCGTAAGATATTCGCAATGCTCACGTGTTGAATACGAGGTTTTCGCGTCCGTCAGCACGTTCCCTGCGCTGGAGTCATCAGGCTAGCCTTTGCATTTCATGCGACAGTTCTTAACCCAGAGTTTTCTGGGTATGTCGGTAAACTTGGCAATAACTAGTTGAAGTTTTGCGCCAAATGAAGTAATACTTACATCCTCAAGCCTCCTCAAGAGTTATATGTTTTTCAGACTGAAAACCAGTGGTCAGGCAGTAGTACAAGTACAAAGAACCATGGCACTGGGATTCCAGTGCCTTAAAGGAACAACTGAAGCACTGGTTCTATCAATCTGAGAACACCACTCTTCCGCATTTGGTCATCCTTTTGTTCCAAATCAGAGATCATAAAATGGCACTGTGCCACAGAGACAATAGCAAGGTTGAACTCCAACAATCCAGGACATCTGGGATGTCGGAATGTCGGAATGTCTGGGCACAGGAAAAGGTGCATAGGGTGTATTCTTGAGGTATTTGTAAAGTAAAACAAGTGTAAGGTGAGAATGGCCTCAAAATTGGCCTTGAAATCCATGGCTTTGACTAGTAGGAGTCTGGATCCAGACACATGTTCCATTCACTCGGATACTTATCTGTCAGTTCACTTCTGTGTTCTGTGTCCTATTGAGGCTCTATTAAGTACCATAGGACACCAATAATTGTGTAGGTATTGCTCCAACTAGAAAGGTTACAGCAGGAGCCATATTTGACATCTAGTGCCACAGATAAAGCATGTGAGTTGGAATCCATTAATCACTGCTTGTTATGTCCTGGGATCATGTATCCATCACTTTCTATGGGAATGGGGCTCATACATCTCTGAAAATTGAAATACATATACATCTCTGTGAAGTGCTTGAGAGTCAGAAACAGATGGCTACTTGGTTCAAAGCTTGCTGCACATTATTCAAACATGATAGGTCCTTGACATAAATGATATATTCTGACATTTATCAACTGATAGGGACAATAAGGGACCTTGGGTATGGTGAAAGGATCTTCAGCATAGAGTAAATGTCACACGAAGTCGCAATTTTTTAAAATCTTATCTGGTCACATAAAGTCCGTGTTGTTCAGATTTCTGCACAATTCAAGATAAATGCAGTTCTCTGAAAGCTCGCATAGATCTGGAATATACTGTGACTATATTGTATCATGGAGTCAAGCCAGGACCAGAGTTGCTGGATACTCAAACATTTGGACATCCTGGATTGTTCAACTCTGACTCAATCTGGCCACTACCAGCTCATTTTTCCTTCTACTTACCACGAGTGACAACAAATATGCAGCATCAGCTAACTATGATGCCGAAGAAAGCCGTCCATCTTCCGACATCCGGACCCAGGTGTAACAGCCAGTTACCACGAGGTGCATTCAAGTGCCTCAATACTTCCTTTAAGGCACTGGATTTCCACTGCCGTGGTGATTGCCTCCAGTGTGTCAATCTCAAGCCTTCAAGAAGGTGTGGGAATTGCGGAGAAAAAAGGGAACTTTTTTGTGAAAATACTGCTGTTGCTCAGCATCTTGGATCTTGATGACCTTCAGTGCAGTAATGTGTTCAATTTTGCCAGAGCAAAGTTCAAGTACCTGATGGCAACCAGTGTGTGAGAGGCCACCCTTGCGGTGGCAAATATGAGTCCCCATGGGTGTTATCACATGCCTCACCACTTGAAAACGTTTGAAATTCAATGGCTATGATAGCCAGGAAAATCATGAGCAACATCAAGCAATACACATTCATGATATAGAGCTCAGACTGCAAAGACTAGTGCAGGGAAGTACTTACAGCAGAGACTGGATTTTTCTCCATCTCTCGAGTCTTGTCAACGTCATCAAGGATAGATAGACCATTGTTATTTTGAACTTGAGGCCTTGCATTGGTTTAGCAAGGCAACTCTCAAGTTGTGAACACCTCTCAACAGGTGGAATGTGCAGAAATGATAGTCCTGGATTTAGCCGGTGGCAGATGGGAAATCAGTCAGGTGATGTATCCGCATTGGGCTCCTTGATGATGGTTTCCACAATTTTGACCATTCCCAACAAACGAGCCCACAAGTGGGCCTCGTAATGTTAAGCATTCCAGCAGAAACTCAATTGGACTATTGGTAATCCATGCCTTGAATATGAGCCGATGTGCGTGTGTCTGGCGACAGACTAGAAAGTCAAACTTAGCCATGTGAAGCTGTAGAACTGCTCGAACTTGATGCCGGAATATCCAATGACAGATGGGAAAACTGTCATGCATGATACAAATGAGCTGATAAATCGGACTCATAAGCGGCAGGATATACCTAGGCAGAGCAATGAGACTGAGGATTGAGACGGTCACCAAAGACTGAAGAGATGGCTGGCATCAGCGAAGCAGAGGCTGTGCTGTCACGCAAATATTCCATCATTCAAACTGACATTCAGTGCCAGACAGGTGTCAGGAATCGAACTTGATATTCAAGTTTTCGGCCCTGGTGAGGTATAAAAGCACAGTGGTCTAGTACATTCCTCTTTGGTTCGTTCCTAGAACCTACTTGTCTATAACATGTTCTCTGCAAAGTTCATCATCACTGTTTTCTCCACCTTTGTCGCTGTCTCAGCCACTCCTGGAGCTGAAGCACTAGGCCTTCAAAGGAAAGTAGGTTTTCGATTGTCTTGATTGCCTTTGTCACCAACGATTCTCTATAGCAAGCCTCTCCAACTATAACTCTTTGCATTGGCAGTATCAGTCCACCCACCGGTTGTATTACCATCCTGGTTGTCTCTGGCAGCTGTATGAACCTCTCAGGAGGGCTCAGTCCCCTCAACAAACAAATTTCTGGGGTTCAGGTTCCCTTCGTTTGCACATTCTTCCAGTATGTGTAACCCAGGACGATGATTTCTGATGTATCTTGGAGGCCCCTTGTTCTTGACCACAATGTTGGATCAAGTTTACCATGTTCCCAGTGACGAGGTCATTCTGCAATGCTCTGAAATCGACCTAGGGTCAATATTTTATGCTCTAGCTTGGTTATACAGCAGCCTCCAATATGAATCAAACCAGATAGCCCATGTATGCTCGTTAATGACGCTACAGATCAAATTTGATCAAAAGGGTGAAATTAGAACCTGACATCAGACCCTGAATCATTTACTTCACAATTACTTAAAAAGCCAGCGAGCACAAAACCAATTGGAAGCCCAAGATGAATTTGAAGAGACCTTACCAGCAATTCACAAAGAAGGCGATGAGTGAGGAGATAATGCCTGGTCATATGTTCTTCCTTATATCTCTCACGATACACCAATTCACTGTTATCTAGAAGCACCACCAGCTCTGGCCAGAGCTATAGCCACCTCTCTCAACCTTTTCACCACCGACGAGCACCTCCAAGTCGACATCCAGCATGCTTTGGATAATAGCTCTGCTCCAGCAGCTGAGGCTGAGCCAGCTAATCGCAAATTTGCTGCTGGCAAGGATGTTCTATCGACCCTCAGGTTCAAGCGACAGCGTGTCGCCCAGACCGGGGCTGGCAAAACTACCTCACCAGCTCCTGTCTCTGACTCCGACTCCGATGATGAAGTACAAGAGATTCTCAGAAATGGTAAGCATAGATCTTCTTACCTTGATATTCTATCTCACACCAAGCCAGCTACCCCAGTTGCAGCTCCCGAAATCATTGCCCAGGCTGCTGCTCCAGCTAGAGCCACATTTGCTGCTGTCACTGCTATTCCCTATGCTACACCAATCGCCCAAGCACCAATCGGTCCCGTCACTCCAGTCGCCATCGCAATCCCTGTGGTTGCTAACCAAGCATTCACACCATATCGGTATATGCGCGCTGCGACCAGAACCATTCCCTGTACAGGAATCACACAGCCACCAGCACCGAACTGGCCTCAGCCAGAGTTGGATCCTCATGTTCTAACAATGAACCAGGATCTGGAGCAGTTCACAGCCTGGAGCGCCTATACGCCTACATTTCTGGAGGAAACCAAGTCGCACCAGCCTTGGTTGCAGGTCTTTTCTGTGACCTGGTAGCAGAAGAGGCTCCTGGATCTGCTGCGACTCTTCAGATGGGCCCATCGAATGCAGTAAATCCGCCAAGAGGAGTCATGGCCAGTCCTGCTGCTTGGCTAATCAGGGGAACTGACATCGGAGATACTGACCATCTTTCAGACCTAGCAGTTCTGGCCCAGGAAGGTCGAGCTCTATTCATTCTCGACTATGCTCTCGCTATGCCATGCTTCCTGGTCAATCTGGTCAATCTCTCGCACCAGAATACCCCAGCCGGTCTTGCAGTCCTCCAACAGGAAATTCATGCGACCTTCATGGACAACAGTCACATTTGGCAGCACAACACCACTTACCGAGACTAATGACCTTTGCTCATCCCAGCAACTCAGGTCCACCTCCACTTCGTCCACTTGGTCAAGATTTGTAACATTAGAATCAACCATAGTGGTGGCCAACCTATCAATGTGGCCAACGTGTATGCCACATTCCCCTTCACCTCATTGTCAGATTCACAGAACTGTGCCGCATCATCACTGGCCTTCAGTTCTGGACCAAGATAACTGGTGAAGGAAGAGCTATTCCTGCTCCATTCATCTGCCACATCTGCCGGGGAATGGACCATCCAACTGGCCTCTGTCCATTCCCATCGATTCCGGGTTGGATGGGACCATCTCACAAGAGCACTGTTGGATCAGCTACCGGTACTCGCAGTGGCCGTGGCCGAGGAGGGACATAAAAAGTGGTGTGTTTCAGCTTTTTACATATTTTACGTATTTCAGTGTGTTTTTTGCATGTTTTTGCGCTTTTTTGCGTGTTTACAGGCCCAAAAAAGCGCAAAAAGTTATTTGTCATCTTGCTGATGTTGCTAGTCTCTCATGGCCAGACTCTAGTACAGGTGAAGAAAAAAGTAGCAGTAATCCGTTGCACACCTATCTAGTGCAGTTCTGCTGGCAACTTGATTGGGATTCCAGTTGGACTTGATTTCTAGCATCTATTAGGAACACCTTATATTTGTTCAAGGTTAAGATATTCTTGTTGAATGAACCTGGTATTGGAATGGATCAGTGGTCGCCAGAAAGGAAGGTCTCTTTGTGACAACTTCAAACTAAACACTTAAGCATAGCCCCACCATCACCATCTTGGCGCACGTCTAGATTTGACCTTGATCTTCTGAATCCTGACACTCTTGACTTAACATCTAGATACTTGTAAGGCCATGATTTGAGTAGTACTCTACTCTCTTGTCATGACTTTCAACCTTGTCAGTGCTACTTTAGTCTCCCTAGGCAGACTACATGCGTGACAATCAAGATAGCACTAACATGTAGTTCTACTTTCCTGGATCTCCAACAATCCCAACTTGGCATAATTCCCAATTATGTAACTTCGGGTCTAGAATTGTCCAAGGATTAAAGACTCATGTAATCCGCTCGTTCTTGGCAGTTATTGAGATCACTCAAAAGGAGAAATCATCACTGTCAGTCATTCAGTGATCCTGCAGTGTCTGAGCTCTGGTGCGCTCCTTAGACTATTCGCGCTCTATTAGCTCTGTTCAGCTGCCAAGATGTTGATGTTGATCCTGATCCTGATTTTGGTGGGATCCGTGGAAAGATGTTGAGAGTCATGGCAACCGGGTTCAGGCCGGGAATCATGAGGTGCGGAGCAGGTCCCGGGCTGTCGGATACGGCTCGGAACTATTGGTACATGTGTTTACTAGTATTGGTATTCAGAAGATTCATCCTATGTATAACCATGTGTGTACTAAGTTATTCAACAATTGTTGGTGTACAAGGACCCATATTCCAATTTGGAATATTTGATCCAGCTTGAAAGACCGATAGCTTGGCCATTGCTGAACAGATTTCCATGTATCTACAATGTTATATTTAGTACTAATATTTTATCCCAATGTGCACTTTAGCCAATACCTCAAGTATCTGAGGCTATCAAGGTGTACAAAGAAACCATAGTATAGAGCCAGGACCTAGATGAAATACACAGTATAAGACTAGATAAGTAATATAAGTCAAATAAACAAAGGAAACAAATAAACGACTGACCCTCTGATGCACACAAAAAGGTGAAAACGACAGAGGATCGGAGTTCAAAAGCGGATGTGATATAATAGCACGTGAGCCTTGGCAAATGCCTTGACTCTGCTAACGATGACAAGTCAACACATAGTATACAAAGGACCAGTGAAAGACTGTACCTAGCTATCTCTGTTGTACACTGATTAACCTATGACTCCCCATCTGTTTGGAATTCTTGGAATCAATCAAGGGCTATCCTGATTTGGTCAACACAGCATATTCTCACATGCACAATTTTATACCACATGGGGACATCGAGATTCGAGCCTTCCATACTCGATTCCTTGATGAAGGAGTCATTCCAGTACTCCCTGCTACTGTGCTTGTTGGACTATAGGTATCTTCAATCTTGCTTTGACAACTTTAGATCTTGGTGTTTCCTCCACATCTTGAAACACGGTCGGCTCGATGTCATATGCAGATCAATACCGTTGGCTGTGTAGAGCTGCAGTGGCAATACCACGGCCAATATTACGCGCCCCGCTTGTTGGGCTCGTTTGTTGGGTGTGAGGGAAATTCAGCCCCCATCATCAAAGAGCCCAAAGGGGAAAGGTCACATGTCGCGATTTCCCGCAGCGGATGACGCAGGCTTAGCTTGCCGCTTACATATCTCTCGCCCCGACGTCCAATGTTCCCGGCCCATCCTGGGTCATTTTTAACTACTTTCTGCTGGAACAGGGGGACTCGTATTGTCACCAAATGATGGCCTCTAGCTCACTGGTCAACCTTCTAGGTGTCAATGAAAGCATGATCTCTAAACCATCGGAAAGTACATGGATCATCTAGATACTTGGAAGAATGCATTGAATCGTGCCCAGCCGGGCATGCCCTCATGTTTCGCTTGGTGCAGACTCGACGCAAACGTCGAGGACACTTTTCAGGGGCGCAAAGATTACAAGAAAATCCTCGATTGACTGTGTTCCAACCAAGAGGTCAGTGTGTCCATGTCCATTGAGAATCAAAATCATATCGCTATTCACAGTGTCCTTCAACGACTGTGTTTTGGGCAGAAGTGAAGCAATGCAGTGGCTGTCTTCCTAGAAAAGTTGACAAAGAGGAGACTGGCAGAATGCGCACAAGATTGCATGTGCGATGGCGACCACAGCTGATACAATGTCGATAAATGTGTTTTGGAGCAAACGGCCCTATGATCTCCGGCTTGATACTGCTTAGTCTCACCAAAATAAACACCAAGTAATTGCCTCTTCAGGCCCAAATGACATCACCAGTGGAGTGACCGGAAATGCAGATTTGGGCTGGAAGAGGCAATTATTCGGTGTTTATTCTGGCTAGGCCAAACAGTACCAAGCAGGAGATCGTAAGGCCGTTTGTTCCAAAATAGGTCTATTGATATTGTATCAGCTGTAGTATGTTGTTATTCATTTTCACAAGTGATGCACTAACCAAAACAGGGGTATTATACTCGCTTCAAAGAGCACCCCATGTAGACCGCCATTTCGTTTCATCGATCATGTATAGTATTCCGGAGTCGTCAAGCTAACGCGAATGACCGATTCGATGAACGCAAGAGAGCCGCTATACGATGACTACTCTATCGCGGTGGCAGTGGACAGCGGGCATCACGGAAACGGGAAAGATTGTCGGAGGAAAGCGGTGCTCTGGTGAATCCACAATGAAAGGCCATCCAGGGCAAAACACAGTCGTGTCCTATTCCTCGATAGCTCCAGAACATTACGAGCGGCTGGCATTCACATACGTCTAATGGGAATGCAGTGGCAGAATTGAGGCCTTTGATTAAATAAGAACATTGTGATATTGACAGTTTGTCGCTGTTCCAGAGTAAAAAAGACCTTCACATGTTCCCCGGTCGATTCGTACTTACGTATAGGCAGAGTATTGAAAACTTCCAACTTTATTTGGAAGGTAGACTTACGGCTCAACCATTCACAACAGTCTGAACACTGAATAGGACTCCAAGTCTTGCATTATTCACCATCTGATATGAGAGGTGCAGATCGCGTGGGCTTGTTTGGTTGTATGTATCTGATCGTGCGTCCAAAGTAATGTTGAGCACATACAGCGGCATGTGCATATGAAAAATGAATTTGCTCGTGCAATGAAACTTGTTCCAACCGATAGTTACCCGAGGGCCATGCTATCGACATATCATTGATCTCACCACACTTGGAAAAATTAATGCTGTCACGGTAAACACAGCCGTCTCGTGGAAATATTACTTGGGTTCCCTGCCCCACTGAACATACCATTGTTGAATGCAATCTGGCGCAATCCAGAGAGCGCTCAAAAGTTCTTGTAGCTCGGGCTTACCTCGGGCTTACTCGTTCATCCAGACTCTCGCATACTGTATTCAAGAACATTCTAGATACTTTCGCTACCAGTGTATAAGCCTCTAGTATTTGAAGGCAGTCCTATAACAAGTTCATTATGAGACTAACCTCTTGAGATCACCACTGCACCTCTCATATATTCCAAAAGCCATCCTCGGCTGTCCTTCAAGTTTCAACATGTCATTCAGTCATCAATACGATGAAACACATCGGTGATCAATCGGTGATGCTGATTAATTCACTGGCAAATATTTTACTGACATAACCAAGTTAGACGCCTACGTGGTTAAACGGGTTTGGTCAGAGCTGTGGTTCCAACAGCAGGTAGTCCGCTCGCCATCCTACTGGAGGATGAAAAAAAGGCCTGCGTCTTCAGATTAAAGGTTGCGCGCCAATCGTAATTTCATCTATAACTCAATACTCTTCCCAAGCTCCCACAGCTGGAAGGTAACTCGGGTATTTGGGCGTCTACGTTGGCCGCCATTTCAGTCCCAAGTGCTGCGGAATTGGCCAATCTCCCCCGGCGCTGATGGGGCAACTCGGATGTATAGAATCAGAAAATGCCTTCAATTGCCCCTTGTCCTATCTTCTATTTTCTCTCGATACATACTACCTATTGGTTTCTCTTTCTCCCCATTCCTTTCCCATTCTCTCAAAATGACAGCGCTTATAAGCTCAGAGCCTTCGATATCGACCACCTCGACCAAGGGAGCCTACAAGCAGTACACGCTCATTCCCCTACCAAATGACCAAACGCTGGCTTCTCGCTATGTAAGCCGTCTCTCGGTCACCGCCAGGTTCTCTCTCACTGTTGTTCTTCTTGCCAGACTCCACTGGCTCTCAGGCTCGCAGTCATCGTTTTGGTACCCACTCTGATGATGTCAGCTGGGATTGCTCTCGAGATCGGACTTTATATCTCGGAGAAGAATGGAGGTGAGGTTGGACGTTGCTTCGAGCTCTTCGGTTCAACGGGTACGTTCAGGTTATCCTGTTCCCCAGAGGAATGTTTTCCCAGTAGCATCCACACAGTTCCTCTTGGTGAGTCGTGGTCAGTCTGGTCATTGAAATGACATTATTCATCGTCTCAGTCACTCTTCCCCACCCTGTTCGTTGGCATTTCTTTCAATGCATCATAGCTCACGTCTTCATAGTCTGGTAATACCTCTCGGCTATCTCTGGAGACAACTTGATTGGTATATTAGGGTGTACCAGGTATACAAGTCTACTGTTGGTGTCCGGTATATTAAACGGAGCCTGTCCTCAGCCATATGTTGTCTTGTCGCGCGGGAATGCTAAAGCAGAAGAGAGTCTGCTGCTCGATTATGTGAGATCCAATTGTATCGATGAACTTGACTGAACGTTCATAGCTTTCTCTTGGGTATCTCCCACTATTCTTTCCTGTCGACATGATCTCATGCGGTCTCTAGCTCTTTTCTCTCGATATTGTACGCCATGAGATACAAGCATCGGATCGTGTTCTGGTCGGCTGTGACGGCGCTCATTACCTATATTTGGCAACCACTGGGCATGTTATTCTTTTGAGCCCGCTTGTTTGCGTGCTGACAGAACCCAGCTGGGTCGATGTTTCAACTTCAACAGCGGCAGCAAACAGAAGGTAGGCCCTCATTCGCACCTGTATGATATGACGCTGATTGTATTAGCTACAACTGTTACCAGTATCAAGGCCATAGGACTAGCGCCGGACTTTGACCAGCTCAATGGTTTCGTCGCTGCCGCTGGGGTGCGTAAATTTACCGATAGATCCTATTCAATGCTTACATCGCACCACAGTTTGCAGATGCCGCTGTATTCAATGGGCTTGGCGATCCCCCATTCGTCATTAATAATTGGGCCAGTGCCGAATTCGTGGTATGCAATCGTTCTGAACTTCTCTCAACCGATAGCTCGAACCAATTTAGTTTCCAACGTGGTCCGGATTCAATGGTACTATGGTTGTGAACACCACGGGTGTGTGTCAAGTATCTTCTTTAGACTCCATTTGATGTGATGAACAGGGATCAAGACCACGGTGAATTGCGACAACCCGGTTTCAGAGCCCACCATTACCGGCAGTGACCAGACCTTCACTATCGAAGCCACTTCGGTCGATAGCTGCCAAGTCCCAGTGACTTTCAATCCTACTGTGAGTCTCGGTCTATGGATCTGAATGAACTTGACTTATCTCGAAAAAGGTCGCTGCACGACAGTACGGTGTCATTAACACCGGAGCATGTGGTCCCACCGCTGGGTTCAATGTGTCCCAGCAAGCAGTCATGTTTTGGTGAGCTGTCCGATTGTTTTCGAGTTGATGCCAAGTCGATACCTCTAGGTTTTTTCACACCACAGATGGCGGTGCTCCCGAAGCCAGAGCAGTTTTCTGCAGTCCAACGATTGAAGCACATACTGTGATGGATAAGGCGAATATTGATAATGGCGCTCTCACATCAGCAACTCTCATCGAAGTATATTCCGAGCCAAACAACGTCACTGGCCCACCACTTAATGGTCAAGCGTTTAACGCGTTCGTTGTCTACCATTATGCTTTTGTCGATGGCACTGACCTGTTTATAGGGTTATCTTCGAGAATAGTGCTGATCCTTTTATCCAGGCTCGTGCATCCGCCACGACTAGTGGAGTCTCGGGTGCCATCTTCCGATTTGCGTCCCAGAAACCTGGAGGTCCGCAATCCGTGTTCGATGATCCGAATGGTTTCTTGGATATTACGACCAAAGTCTACGTTGGTCATCTTTTCCTTGCGAGTGGATATATGACTAACTCTGGATTATAGACTCAGCATCTATCACTCTCTGCGAAATCTGTGTATTTCGTGAGCGCAAATTCGACTCTTAAAGCCTTTCAGACTTCTTTCGTTCCAAGACTCACCATCAAGTATGTTTCTCGATGTAGTTCGATGGGCTATGACTGAGCGCGAATTTGGCAGTCCTCTCCCAGCACACCCGATTGCATTCACCTTGTTCGGTGTCGGCATTCTCGGTCTTGTCCTTCATCTTGTGAACCGTCGACAGCGTCGCAGAATCCTCTTAATAAACCCGCCAGGCACCATCGCCTCTGCCGTTGCTCTGACAGCTCATTCTGGGTTCGGTCAACGACTTTTACCCTACGATAACGCAGATACAATGCTCAAAAAGCTCAGAAACTTCAGATTCCACCTTGATAGACGAACTGGAGCCATTGTCGCTACTGAATATGATGAGGATCTTGAAAGTGGTGGTCAGAAGAGTTTGGACGATCCAACTCAAGCTCTTTTGGGTGGGCACAGCCTTTCTATGACCTACATTGGGCTTGAAGAGGAAATACCAAAGGGGGTAGAGGCGACTGGATCTATGGCTGTATCCAGGGGCTTGTCAACAAACCTTGGGTCTGGGGATCGACCCGCATACGAAATAAAGAAAGGGGTGCGGTCGGATAATGCGACTCGAACCGATTTTGGCGGCCTCTCAAGGACGAAGTCCTTGAAATATTTCCCTTCGCAGGAAATACCGAGAGTTTTGCAGCCAGCCGGTGCGACTAGATCTGTTTCAAGAGGACACTCTAGGAACTCCTCGGTGAATTCACAGCACATACCTAGTATATTACAGCCAAACCGGTTCAACCCGTCAAAGGCCTAGGTTCTCACTTTCGTCGTCTTTCGAGAGGCCGGAGGCTTGTAGTAATGAACAATCAAATCGTATTGAAGTTATATGAAATGAGATTATCCGCCTTGTTTACCGCGAGTCATGGCCCGTGACGTTGATATTCTCTGTATTCATGGAGAAAGGTCTCCCCAGCAAGTGGTGCTTTGCTCGGATCCACATCGTCTTGCTGCTCGCCCCACTGACCTGATACTCGCCATAATTCTCCGTATATCTGTCGTTCCAGATACCGACGGTCTTCGCTTCGTAACACGCTTTGCTTGATACTGACCATATTCCTCCTCGTCATTATCAATCTCGCCAATCTCTGGAATCAAAATCAAAATTTCTCCCGAAACTGGACCAAACCTATAGGCAAAGTACTTTTCGGCCTGTGCGAGACGCTCTGGTTTCCGTCTCTGGATATCTTCAGGAGAAAGTATCTCATTCTTTGGTGGCGCCTTCCTTTTCCTCGGAGCATCCGTCCTGTCCAGCATCTGTTCCATCACGAATGTCTCGATATCATTAAACTCGTCCCAATCGAGATGAAGCACATAGCACGAAAGAATCTGTGCATTGTGGAAAACAATGTACTCCCTGTTGTCATTGGCAACATGTGAGTCGCGACCTCTCTCAATTTGGGACCCGCTCGCCATCAGGATCCTACCATGACTGACCGTGGATGACGTAATTTGGTAAGTCAAAGTATCAAAAACTGTTCCAGATGAGACATATTAGTGTTGATCACGCTCAAGAATGGTCTGTCTCACCAATGGATTAGCTTTGATGGTCAACTGGTCTTCCAAGTCTGATCCGGGGTCTAATCAGCTGATAAGAGAAAATTAACTACTCGAGGCATTCAAGTCCTGCCCTTTGGGGGTCTAGGGCTCGGGCACTAGTCTGGATGATACCCTGCTCTTATCTAGTGCCTGCTTTCCCGGATCATCCGCCGAGCATCTCCGTGTTTATACTCCGTGCTACTGTGAGAAACTCGGTCACATGTCTATCTCCTTTGGGGACTTCGATGCAGAATTCCCGACAATCGGTTTCTCCAACAAATGAGCCCATAAATGGGACTCACAATGGACAAGGTGAATGGTATTATATTTATATCTATATAGAGTAATATTTGACATTTGCCAAGCAAGTGGAGATATCTGCTAAATGCTTTCAGTCAGGATTTGGAACTTGACCAAGAATTATTTTCCTCTGTTGTTACGCAGAGTTTCACTTGCTTGAAGTAATCATTGGACTTTGGTCTTGCAGTGAGTATTCACCAGACTGAAAATTCCAACAAAAAAGAAACTGGCTAATCTCCTGCCAAGTCGGACATCTCTGAGCAGAGCATGTAATGCAGAAAAGCCGCCAAAAGTGATCAGAATCATTCAGGACGCTTCTTTTTCCTCGAATCTGCTCCCCAACATGTCTGTTCCAATAGAGCGTAAAGCCAAATTTGGTGTATTTTAGTGTTGTCGCGGCTAAGGGTCAGCTTCGGCTCGTAAGGCATAGCCGATCATTGGCTTAGTGACTCCAGCCGGCTAAGCTGACTTGATTTTTCAGAAAATGGTATTTGCTTCTTAGAACCTGTTAATTAGAATAAGTATTCTCAAACACCACCGCAACATTGGTGGTCTTCTGGTTCAATGATTTATCAAAATTGATGCTAAGTGAATCTGTCAATGTCCCAAAACAATGTTTTGGCTAAATTTGGGAAGACCGGAAACTTTCCTGCCAAGAATGAAGTGTATGTGAAAAGTCAAAGAGATATCCCAGATATTTTCCCTGTGAGGCTAGAACAGCTAAAAGTCGGCTCAAGCCGTAGCCGAGCCATTAATCGGCTAAATGAACACAGCCTCTCGTACATTGGGAAATGGTGCAGAACTTATTGCAGGAGACCACAGAAGTCCAAATATGTCAATTCATCTGAACCGGCCGAGAAGCCATTGTAGCTGTGGCTTAAATTGGCTCCGTCTATCCAGCTAAAACCGATCAAGATTCATCACAGCCAATTTTAAACTCAGGTTTACAGGCCCTCTGATGAATCCGAGGGACATGTCCCAGGTCTAGAGTGGCAGTGGAGATGTTGGGTGTGACATGTGGAGATGTGATGTCCAACATGTTCATGTTTACACGCTGTGCTACTGTGAGAAACTCGGTCCCTTCCAACAAATGAGCCTATAAATAGGACTCATCATGAACAAGTGAATGGTATTATATTTATATCTATATAGAGTAATATTTGACATTTGCCAAGCAAGTGGAGATATCTGCCAAGTGTTTTCAGTTGGATTCTTATAGAGTGATTCCCTGACATCCCTCTAGCCTGGTTCATTATGCCTCACCAGCCACTTCCACAAGGATCATCCAAAGTTGAACAAATTGCTCATTCTGGAGGAAACTCAGCCAGAATTCTGAAGGACATTGCAGATACCACAAAGTCCTCGTATCTGCAAGGTCTGGCTGGGATTGCCTCTATGCTCTTTGAGACAATTGAGGTCAGTCTGTTTTTTTGAAAATGTGATTCATGCATAATCCAACATATGTAGAATGTCAAGTCCAACAAGGAAAAGTGTCTGATCATGACTGAGCAAGCTTATGAGCTCATTTGTGCTGTTATCAACTGCTGTGAGGATGCTATAAAACTTGCTCCAGTATTCCTGCATAGCATTTCAATTCTCACATTGTATGTCATCTATTAAATATGTCAATCATTACTGACACATAACTAGGACCTTTCAGAAAGTAGTTTCATTCATGCGAGATCACACTGGTGGCAGTCTTGTCAAAAGGTTGCTTCATCACCCACAATCAGCAATGCTGATGGAAAATTGCATGTCCAGCCTAGAGCATGCATTGACCCTGTTTAAAGTCCAATCAAATATCATGACTGCTGCAAGAATGGCAGAAATGCAGATCATTGCAACAAAGAGGCATCAAGAACTGCTAGATATCATTAATCAACCCAGTGAGCCTGATATGCTATGTGAGTTGAGACAAAGGTATAAATTCCTTCAAAAAACTCTTATTGGTGACTGACCACTGTATTCCAGCTCTAGCAGTGTTTCTGTGCTTCTTCCTGCAACTCCAAAGATTTTTCATGGCCGTCAACATGAGCTTGAACATATCATCAATGTTCTTACCCAGAATGAGACTGCTCAAGTTGCCATTTTAGGCCCTGGGGGGATTGGAAAAACTAGTCTTGCCCATGCAACCCTTCATCATTCCAAAATCATGGAGAAATTTGGACCTTATTGCTACTGGATTGCTTGTGACTCTTCAGAGTCTGCCAGTGACTTGATAGTCATGATCTCAACTTATTTTGGCATCAATGCACAGAATAGATTGCATGCTATTCTGACATGCATAAGGGAGATAGCGAAACCCGTACTTCTGATGTTGGATAATCTGGAAACACCATGGGAACAAAGAGGAAAACAGCGAGAGGTGGAAGAGATGTTGTCACATTTGACTGAGCTAGATAACTTGAGTGTGGTGGTATGTCAGACAAAGTTCATTGAAAGTGTTATCCAAACTGATTTACAGGTCACAATGCGTGGATCAGAGCGACCAGCCCAAGTACAATGGACCAGACCATTTCTTCCTCCTCTTGGACCCATCAGTGCTGAGGCAGCTCGGCAAACCTTCTTGGATATTTCTGATGCAGATGAGGAAGATCCCCAACTCGGTGAACTACTATCATTCACTGACAACATGCCTCTTGTGGTTTCACTACTCGCAAGTATTGCTGGATCTGAAGGCTGTGCTACAACTCTGACTAGATGGATGAGTGAAACCACTTCTCTTCTATCAGATGGATTCAACAAGCAGAGCAACTTGGAAAAGTCCATTGAGATCTCCCTACACAGTGCTCGCCTCAAATCTGTGCCAAATGCTCAGCATCTTCTCAGCATTCTGTCTTACCTGCCAGATGGAATAACATTGGTGGAGTTTGAACAAATCCGCCTCTCCTTCTCTGACTTTAGCCATTGTCGATCGACCCTTCAACGTACATCATTAACATATATAACAGCTGATGACCGCCTCAAGCTCCTTGCACCTGTCAAGGAGTATATCCGAAAAACATATCCACCACCTTCAGCTTCCATTATTTCCATCCGCACCTACCTTTTTAATATGATCAAGTTGGCTGCAGAAATATACAAGACACCGGCACTACTTCATAAATTCACATCCAACATTGGCAACATTCAGTTCACTCTAAGAATGGCTCTTATCAATCCTGACCTGGCAACCATTAGGCCAGTGTTAGACTTGCTGTTTGGTCTCTCACACCTCTATTTTGTTGCCAATATTGGATCATTTGATCTAATCCAATCCTGCTTCAAAATTATAGAAGCACTGCCAGACAACTCTCAACTCCTTGGTCAATATTACATAGCAATATACTGGACAATTCCACATCATGAGGCAATGCATGCAGAAGAAGTTTGCTTTAAATGCATTAATTGTCTTACAGAAGCAAATGATGGAATTAATCTTGGTGAGTGATAGTCAAGAAATATTGAGATCCAAAATCTCACTTGACAGCATTAGTTCGAGCATACCAGTTGACCTCACATCATTACTATTTACAAGGAGATTATCAGAAATGCCTTGAATATGCTCAAATGTCAATTGAAAAGGCATATGAGATCCAGGATTCAAGTTGCATAGCCTGGGGATTCTACCGTCTTGCGGTAGCCCAAATAGCGCTGGATCAGCCAAAAAATGCACTCAAAAGCTTGCAGATCAGCCAGATGGAAGCACATACACTGGGTGATATATTTTTGGAGTTTTCCAACATAACTGGTCAAATAGAGGCTCATATTGACTTGGGAAACCTCACATATGCTGCTCATTTGATTGATGAGGCAGATGTCCTCATTCATTGTCTAAATCTCAGTCAAACTGCCAGAGGTACTGATCATCTCTACCTTCGTGCATCTCTTCATTTTGAAAAGACAGAGTTTCTTGCATTGAGTGGAGTTGAATCAAGTAGACTAGTGGACACAATCAGTGGACACAGGAACATGATAGAGCAATGGTTTGATAAAATCATCTTCAACCTCAGAGTGCCTGATATCTCATCAGAGATAATCTACCAAGAGATCATCAACATGCCTAGCCCACAAAATGATGAAGAGAGGATTCTTATCCACCGAGCTTGGGCATCATACTATTTCCACAGAGTAAAAGACTTTGCTCAAGTCAAGTATCACTGCACCAGATGTCTGCTACTTGATCCCAATGCACTCTACGTCCGAGCTATTTGCATGCGATTCCTTGGAGATGTAGAAATGATCCAGAATTCTCCTACAGTGGCAGAACGACACTACATAGTGGTACTTGCATTGTCAGCACTCACATCAAGGGCTGTTAGGATACTTGATGCTCTTTGCCGGCTTGGGAATGTTTACTGGATTAGAGACAAAGATGAATTGACTGTGTTCAGCCTATTTCAGATGATGCTAGAGGCATACACAGTTCGAGACATCCACATGTCTAGAGGGCATTGCATGGTCCGCCTGGCTGAGATTTTGGCAATCCGTGGTGAAGCTGATCAAGCAAAGGAATATCTTGAGCAGGCAATTCCATTATTTAAGATTTCTCTCCAACGGGACCAAGTGCAGTTATGCCATGATAGGATTGCTTTATTAAATAATTCTGTGCTTTAACTATGATATCATACACTTTACCTTGTTCATCTTCCTTTAGTAGTATTTGTACCATCACCAAATGAAGCTTTCTCAGTAAAAGAGCACAACACCAAGTAACTTGTGGAGCTTTTAAATTCTGATGGATTAGTATCTTACCAGTAGGTGTATCTTGTTCCTCCAAGTTTAACTGGACCTTGGCCAGAACATAGATATCCGGTGCAATTTTGTAGAATTTTGGCGCCATGGAGGTGATGACATCGACCAGTGATTTCAACTCCCCATCGTTGTAGAGCACTTGTTGAAGTCTTCTTGCTCTTATGACTCTTTCCGGACTCGCGCATACTTTCAGGGAGCCAAAAGTTCTCCTGCGAAAGAACATCCCGATATGGAGGCGCTGTGCAAGGACTGAGGATTCATCTGAGAATCTTGTGAGTTATTCGACAAATAAGTGGGCACTGGGACATCTCAGTATTTCTGCAGTTGAATGGCGCACTCTAGTGATACCACTTGTCAATTGAAACAAAAAGCTTAATGGTACGTCTGATATTCAGCCGCTTGAGTTTTATCTCGATTTCCGTAAGCACCGGAGGACTGAGAAGTCTCGAATCCTTTACGAATCACTACATATCAGGGTTATAGATAGATCATGCGAATAGGTGATCTATTCGCAGCTCTAGTTGAAGGCCTCAAATATGTCATGAATAGCGACCTATTGGGACCTATTGGAACCTATTGGGACATAGCTGGAGCCATGGATATGTGAGAATAGATTAATAATATATGGCCATGCTCCAAGCTGGTGGCATCTGGCCATGGTTTTGCTGCCTGGGACGTGTGAAATCAACCAGTCCCGTGATTGTGAGGCGGTGCTTGTCATGTGGCTGTGTCACCCTTTCCGCACTTCTTTGAGCCATAAGTCTGACTGTAATGAATGTCTGAAAGTCAGGTTTGAAGAGTGGCAGATATTGACAGGCATATTTGGCCCTCTAACAGGGACCTACTCGAGGTCTATTCCAAGGTACTCGGGCCTCGAATAGGCCTGGCTGATAGAGTCTTAAATAGATGCCTCTTACCACATACTCGGATCTATTCGGAGGTATTCGCACCCATCTATATATAGCTCTGAAACGTTGTGAATCTATGGGTGACAGCGCAAGTGTAATGTACTTGCAAGCGGCGGATTGGTCAACTAACATCTGTAAAATAATCAGTTGGGATTTGAGTTGGTGCGCAAAAGTAGGAAGGAACCTTGAGACGCCTAGAGAATGTTGTGGAACGAATCAAGGTATGGCGATAACATTTAGACTCGGAGGGCGCATGATACACGCGTATTGTCGTTTCAGCACCTCATTGGGCGCGTCAAGAATCACTGTAAGGCTTGAGCATCACAAGTATCTTACACTACATAACACACCATAAGCTAGCCTTTACACTTGTGCCGTGGTTTCCATTCTCGACCGCATGCCGCAATGCAGGTCGGAATAAGACACTGGGAGCTACACGCACACATTCTCCTCCATCATCACCGAATACACCGTCGCACAGTGATCGAACTCTGTCACAACAGCATAGGTGGGTATGCTCACGCGTGTGATGCTTGAGCGGTCGAGCGGATGCGCGACTCGATCTTTCAAACAGAGGCTTGCAACGGGTTCGAGGTGCATTTCATCTGGTTGGAGAGTATTGCAGATGGAGGCAGGGTTAGGAGAGTGGCACTACTCTTCACGGATGGAGCAGTAATCTTCAATGCAGCAGGGAAATGACTCGGAGCTCACATGAACATTGAGATCAATGGTGATTGTCTCACTCGTGGGATAGCACATCAGTAAAATGTCAAATTGCTTATGCGCTTTTTGCATATTTCTGCCTTTAAACAATGGAAAAGCGGCAAGTTCAAAAGTCAACACACTCCTAAGTTTCTACACTAAAGTCCAGTTAGAGATTCATGAGCATGGCTACATTGTTCAATTTCAGCAGTCTGACAACAGGGGCATGAGCATACGAGACAATAATTATACATATTGAACTGACCTACTTTTTTTGACTTGTTGCGCTTTTCGTACTTTTGCTGCTTTTTTTTGAACCAGGCTTCGAGCGGTTTTATGAAAAACAGACTCATCTCTTTTGGTATGCTACTTTTTGCATTTTTTGCATTTGTTTGCATCTGTACAAGCGCTACAAGTAAATGGACAATTTACTGATGCAATGAGAGCTACCATACTGTGGAAGTGCACCTTGCCAACCTGAGGAAAGAGTGTTTAAATGCCTGGTCAGAGATGAAACAGTCAAGGTGTACTCCTGGTGATTTTTGATGGTCTACCGACTTAGGTAACCAAAAACTAGTAGAATATTTCTTTTAGTGTATTTCAAATATAATGGAGTACTTTATGATGTAGATTACGAGACCACGAGAGTGGCTCATTTGTTGGGAGTGAGCAAAATTCAGGAGAGCCGCATCGGAGAACCTAGTGGGGATATCCGGCCGGGCACGTGCACCGATGACGTAGAGCTCACTTCGGCAGCTTGAATTGGGCACCTTCCTGTTCTGAAATATGGGACAATGTGCTATAACTACTAAGATAGGTATTATGGTCTGGAGTCATATGGCATTTTTTAATTCAATGCCAGATACTAATGACAGAAAATATACTTGAATCACGCCGTTGGAGTGGCGAAAGGTAACGCTCATAGATAATTCTCTCGATAAGATGCCATGATCAGACGTGTTGTGTCACAATCCATGACCTATGACGTGCTGTAATGATTTGAGTTTTGATGTCAGAGCTCATTCAAGATGATGAAATCCGATAGGTACTTTATTTGCCGCGCCTCCTATCCTTTGTACAGCGAGTTCCTTAAAGTAGAGACTCTAATCCCTCAGTCTCAACTGATTAATCACCTTGACCACCTCCGCCCTCAAATCCTTCTGACTGAGATCCAAGAGTTTGCTATCATCTTGGATGTCCCATGCTGAAGAGCTGTTCTTCGCACACCAAACTGAAGCCTGAACGATTCCTACAGCACTGAATCCATTCCCCGCAGCCAATCCTGCCACAGAAGTTCGGTACAGCTCTTCCGAGTCAATGTCGATAATTTCGAACTTGGTTCCAAACTCCTCTTCCGCAATCTCAAGGATATCACGCTGAGTAACGAAAAAGTCGTGGATAAAGGCTGTCCGATTGAGGGCCACCTTGGAATTTGACAAAATGGTGACAGCAGCTTGACCAATCGTCGACAGCAAAGTATGATGGACTTTGACTCTGCCACCATCAATGAGCATAGCGCGTTTATTTTCCAGATCAATTCCAAGGAAAGGCATGGCTGTGAGACCTGGAAACATGCATTAGTCAACTTGAACTAGCTTCGGTGAAGTGCGAGACTACTGACCCCAGTCGAAGAAAGCACCAGCGGTGATCGCGGTCCACTGAATCTTCCCTTCTGCCGCGAGCTTTTGCAAACGTGCTTCGCTCTTGACCTTTGGCGCAAAGATAGGTTCTAATGCTCCGGGAGGCTTGGAAATGTCGCTGCGATTGGAGTCAGCAGATATATTGATGAGAATTGGTGGAACGCACGTTGTATAGCTTGACGGGATAAAGTGAGAGACTCCAGCCGCAATCGCAGCATCGACGAGATTGTCTTGGATCTTCGCCTCCTCATTGTTTTCAATGCTAAGAGCAAGAACTGCAGCATCCTGTCCTTTCATCGCATCGACCAAGGCTGCCTGATTGCCATAGTCTACTTTCAGGACCTTAACTTGTGAGGGAAAGGTGGCAGCAGAGGATATTCGACTCAAAATGGTTACATTCCACTTTTCGGACGCGACGAATGCGTCCAGAATCGCTGGACCTGAAAGGCTGTATCAGCTACTCTGACAATGTGCAAGGATTCTTTGCTGTACCCAGAGATCCAGAGACCTACACATCGTTAGAATATAGCAAATTTCTCGAGAGGGTAATACGTACGCCAACGAGGATAACATTCTTGATGCTCATGATTGCGGTGGTCCTGAGATTGAAAGGCTCTGGAATTTATGCCATGCCTTTGGAGTCTTGTGTGGTTTTTATATGTTCATTAACAAGCACCTGTGAATGCGGAAGCGAGGGTTGCAAAGCATCAGTCATCAATGTAATGGAAAATTGCCATTGTAATCACCGTCTGATGACCGAGATCGGGTTTGTCTCGGGGATCAATCAGCAGGCCGAATCTTGTCTGAATGGCGGAACAGAAGTTTGAGAAAAGGGTCAACGCGATTCCGAATCGTTGTTTCAAAGGGTACCGAGCTCCATTCAAGCGAGCTGAAGTGTTCGGCCCAAGTTCGGGTCTCAGCTCAATTTACGCAAGTCCGATGTCGCCCATGTTCGATTACAAGACCCATTCAGGGGCTCGTTTATTGGGAGGGAGTGATTTTTGGCCACTTTGATGATAGAGCCCAATGTGGATATGGCACATGACAGCTTTCCTATCTCTCACCGGATATTCCGACATCGAGTTTCACCGGTCCTGCAACTTCACATGGCCAAGTTTGCCTTCCTGCCACTGGTAGTGCTGGGGATTGAACCAATTTGGACTGTCTCAAAGGTATGGGCATCCGGTATCATTGGTATCGACACGTATGATCCGCCACGACTAGTGGAGTCTCGGGTGCCATCTTCCGATTTGCGTCCCAGAAACCTGGAGGTCTGCAATCCGTGTTCGATGATCCTAATGGTTTCTTGGATATTACGACGAAAATCTACGTCGGTCATCTTTTCCTTGTGAGTGGATATATGTCCAACTCTGGATTATAGACTCAGCATCTATCACTCTCTGCGAAATCCGTGTATTTCGTGAGCGCAAATTCGACTCTTAAAGCCTTTCAGACTTCTTTTGTTCCAAGACTTACCATCAAGTATGTTTCTCGATATCGTTGGATGGACCATGACTGAGCGCGAATTTGGCAGTTCTCTCCCAGCACACCCGATTGCATTCACCTTGTTCGGTGTCGGCATTCTCGGACTTGTCCTTCATCTTGTGAACCCTCGACAGCGGCGCAGAATCCTCTTAATAAACCCGCCAGGCACCATCGCCTCTGCCGTCACTCTGACAGCTCATTCTGGGTTCGGTCAACGACTTTTACCCTACGATAACGCAGATACAATGCTCAAAAAGCTCAGAAACTTCAGATTCGACGTGGATAGACGGACTGGAGCCATTGTCGCTACTGAATATGATGAGGATCTTGGAAGTGGCGGTCAGAAGAGTTTGGACGATCCGACTCGAGCTCTTTTGGGTGGGCACAGCTTTTCTATTGGGCTTGAAGAGGAAATACCAACGGGGGTAGAGGCGGCTGGATCTATGGCTGAATCCAGGGGCTCGTCAAAAAACCTTGGGTCTGGGGATCGGCGGCCCGCATACGAAATAAAGAAAGTGGTGCGGTCGGATAATGCGACTCGAGCCGATTTGGGCGGTCTCTCAAGGACTTCGTCCCTGAAATATTTCCCGTCGCAGGATATACCGAGAGTTTTGCAGCCAGCCGGTGCGACTAGATCTGTTTCAAGAGGACACTCCAGGAGCTCCTCGGTGAATTCACAGCACATACCTAGTATATTACAGCCAAACCGGTTCGACCCGTCCAAGGCCTAGGTTCTCGCTTTCGAGAGGCCGGAGGCTTATAGTAGTGAACAATCAAATCGTATTTAAGTTGTATGAAATGAGATTATCCGCCTTGTTTAGCGCGAGTCGTGGCCCGTGACGTTGGTATTCTATGTATTCATGGAGAAAGGTCTCCCCAGCAAATGGTGCGTTTCTCGGACCTACAATCGTCTTGCCGCTCGCCCCACTGACCTGATACTCGCCATAATCCTCCGCTCCAGATATCGACGGTCCTCGCTTCGTAACACGATTTACTTGATTTGATACTGTCCATATCCCTCCTCGCCATTATCAGCTTTCTCGCCAATCTCTGGAATCAGAATCGAAATTTCTCCCCGAAACTCTGGGAGCAAAGCCATAGGCAAAGTACTTTTCGGCCTGTGCGAGACGCTCCGGTTTCCGTCTCTGGATATCTCCAGGAGAAAGTATCTCATTCTTTGGTGGCAGGTGGTGCCTTCTTTTTCCTCAGAGCATCCGTCCAGCATCCGTCCTTCCAGCATCCGTCCTGTCCAGCATCTGTTCCATCACGAATCCCTCGATATCATTAAACTCGTCCCAATCAAGATGAAGCACATAGCGCGAAGGAATCTGTGCGTTGTGGAAAACGATCTACTACTCCTGTGGAAAACAATGTACTGTACTCCTGTGGAAACGATGTACGGTACTCCTGTGGAAAAAAATGTACGGTACTCCTGTGGAAAACGATGTACTCACTCCTTGTTGTCATTGGCAACATGCGAGTCGCGACCGCTCTCAATTTGGGACCCGGTCGCCATCAGGATCCCAGGAACCGGCTCACCCCCTTTTTTTTCTGGCCTGGCGCGAAGAGAGCGGCAAACTGTTGCGCGATGTCCTGAGTCCCTCGTGCGCGATGTCCCGAATCCCTCGTGCACAACGTCCTGAATCCCTCGTGCACGATGTCCTGAATCCCTCGTGCGCGATGTCCCGAATGCAACAGACGTCGAATTCCAAGCATCCCTAAGGAGGCGGACTGCAATGCAATCAAGGAGGCGGAGTGCGGCGCAATCAAGGAGGAGGACTGCGGCGCAATCCAGTCTGTGCTGTTGAAATGATCCGAAGAGATGATAGAAATGATATATAGGTATGGGACGGAGAAATGATGTATCGGAACAAAGAAATAAGAGATATATCGGCCCATAATGTCCTCTTGATACTCGCCTATCCTGAGCAGACTTGACCATCTCAGTAGGGATGGGTATTCTAGAACAATGATGGGTATTCCAGAATAATACAAGCAGGGAAGAATATTGTAGAATCAGAGATGGGTATTGTAGAATCGGAGAGGGAAGGATATTGTAGAATCAGGGATGGGTATTGTAGAATCGGAGAGGGAAGGATATTCAAGCCCGTCACGACTCTGAGAGAGATCCATGAATGTTATGGAAGAGATCCGTCACGGTCATGGAAGATCGTGTCAATCATCGACGAAAAGATCAAGATCAAACAAATCTTGATGGAGGAGTTTGAGAAATCCAGGCTCGACCACAAGGTAATCTTCCGATAACGTGCATGTTTGTCGTGCGCCAACTCCAACTCTTTCGCAGTGGTTATTAGACCAAGTTTCTATCGGTTTTATGTCAACGACTTCAATGCCCTAGTGGGTAGTACGACGCTGACTCATTTGTCTGCTCGACTTGAGACAGTAACAAGCTTGAGGACATGAAAAAGTCGGAGCGGCCGGCACTGGGTAGATGTAAAATGTGAAGTGGCGAGGCCCCGAGCAATCGCGCCACACTGTGGCCCACTTGGAAACACGGTCAGGACACATTGGCTTTGTTCTTTATCAACATTTGTTGACCAGATCCAGAAGTACAACAGAGCCTTGTTCTACCAACCCAGCAGAGACGTTGTTCTAACACCTCAAGCAAGACCTTGCTTTACAAACCCACTGGCAGGGGAAACAGTGATCTTGCATCAAGCTACGAATCGGTGACGGTGTCTGCTATCCCACGAGTGACTGATCCCAATTTTCAGGCGAGCAGCGTGTCGTTTCCCTGCTCCTCCGAAGATTGCGGTCCATCCGCGAAGAGCAGTGTCGTTCTTCTAACCCTCCTTGAGATCCAAGTCCCACGGCACACACAACACACCTCCAACCCGCTACGAGAGATTGAATCGCGCATCCGCGACGCCCTGCCCACCCAGACGTCCAATGCGCGCGCACACCGCTACGCATGCTGTGGCGTGCGGTGTGTTTGATCGGCGCTGTTGCAGAGCTGCGTTGCATGCGCGTGACCGGCATTGGATGTGGTCGAAGATAGAGGAGCCTCACAGTCCGATCCTCAGACGAGTCGTGAAACTCGGTCGTCCATTCTGCGCCCACAGCTCAGTATAAGTAGGCCTCCCCGAGCTGTGGTGTTGTATTCGGTCAGAGACGTACCTCTTGCGCTTGCAGGACGTAGAAATCGCGGGAGTGCGGCTGAAGAATGCACATACTTCCCCGACATGGGAGTGTTGATCTCTCTGTCTGCAACTTTGAGTATGAGAGTTTTGCATCTGTCGTCCACTGGAGAAGCTCCATGTCTATATGCAGACTCATTGCTCCGTATCCCCATGCTGAGTCGTTTCGATGAATTTCCGCAAAAGACCTTGGAACTGTCGAGTTGGGCCTCTGGATCAGGGGGGCCTCGACATTTCCGCGGAATCAGCTCAGGATCCTATCATCCTGACCTCGATGCTGCGACAAAATACTTTGATATCAGATCCTTCGACATGGTACTTTGAGGAGTGACACAAAGGCCATCCTGCAGTGGCACTACGCGTCCGCATTAGTATCAAAGAGTCCATCCTATGTAGGTCCCAGGTAACGAAACCACCCTTGATATATACATGCAATTGTCAAATCCAAGGTCTTTAGACTTCTTTGACCACAGTTGATCTGAATTTGAAAAAACCCGATTGCGTACAGAAGGTATGGCGAGTTCAGGTACCACGTTTCGGAGTTTCAGCCAAGTGCCACTTTTTGGTCTTTGCCTTGCGTTGTGATCTGCGGTGATGTGAAATATAAAGATTATATCGAAAGAATCTGTCTGCAGCCGTATTGTATGCAATAACCTGGAGACTGCACCAATAGGGAGTTTTGGAATCACGGAGTTCCGTGATCAATTTTTTCAAATCTCCTCTGTTATTCTAGATATTCTCTGGATGTTAGTATCACACATTAATGAGGCCCATGAGGTGCCTCTACTACCACAAGGTTGTAGTCAGTGGTCCCCTGCAATATGGAGATATCGCAAATGTCCATTACGGAATTTCCGTGATTCCAAAAGTCCCTAATAGCTTAACAGCAAATTCTGGCTGTGGAAAATGTATTTTGATCACAACCAACAAACGAGCTGACAAGTTGGATTCGTGATGTATTGTCGTAGATTCAGGACTCTGAGAGGAATGAAATAAAACAATGAATTGCGTTTGGACCCGAGAGCTCGTGGGCGGTCAAACGAATGAAGAAATGGAATCAATAGTTTTGGAAGTTGGGAAGGAATAGATGGTTTGGAAGACGTGATGGAATAAATTGTTTTGGAAGTCGGGAAAGGAGGGACAGTGTTGAAAGTCACAAAAGAAGGCATATGCTGGAGTTCCAGTGGTGATGGAAGGCTGCGGCAAAAGGAAACTGTGATGCTCAAAAAGGAAATTGCGATGCCCAAAAGGAAACGACGATGCCTTTGTAAGATGCCTCCGGGCAATCAGTATTGTACATGATGATAGTTACCTTCCTTGGTCCAGCCAGATGTGGCTGAACAATATGATGAGGACTTTGCTGCCGGAGGTCGACCTCAATCCACACTGGTCCTCGGGAGCAGTGACATATATCAATCCGGGAGCTGTCCAGGACAACATGAACCAATATGGGAGAGCATGTACCAATAGGAGATCATTCCGTAGTGGGAATGTTTAATGAGTCACTCAACAACGGAACAGTCAGCTTAGCTACCCATGTCGTGAGGCCATGATCATTACGGCAGTGTTCGAGAGGCCACGATCATGATTCATTACTATAGTACTTTCCTGAACTGTCCAATCAGCTGTTTTGTCACCATTGAGTTCCCATTTCGTCGCCAAAGATCCCGTAAGTACCGTACATATCCTGTTCCCGCACAACGAAGATGGGTTTGATCCTGCACAACGAAGACAGGTCTGATTCTGCACAACAAAGATGGGTCTGATTGGCATGAGACCTCAGAGAGGATGGCAAGGTTCCAAGGATTCCTACAAGTTGTATCAGGGCTCGTGGTGTAGCTGCTCGCCTGAACAACACAAGAAACTCCTGGAGGACTGATATAATAGCTTTAGAAGAATGAAACACGGACAGGCCAGCAACAATCAGTTAATTACCATCCCGTAAACATCATTGGTTCCGTCTCTTCTCATGTGTTGCTGTAGAGAGTCAATACATTTTTTCTGATGAATCTGACGCTGCCTTACGGGTCTGGTGATGATTATAGATATGATGGATAGATGGATGAATGGATGGAGCTATACTACAGTATTGTCACTATGTAGAAGAATGCCGGGACTGCGGAATTGAGAGGCAAGAATACCATAACTCACCTCGGTTTGAAATTCATGGTAACCCCAACAAATGATGAGAAGATGCATTTAAAAGGTTGGTTTAAAGCAGAATCCTCAATGTATACCACCCTAGGAGCTAGTCATGGCATCCCAGTCCTCACAGATCTACTACATTCTTGATGACACTGCCGAAGGGGTTGAATACGCCTCCGAAAGTCCTAGTATGTGACTCACCTAGGTCCTTTTGTTTCAGATGGATATTTATGTATTTCCAAAATCATGCCAGAATCTGCAACAGCTGGATTCAACCAGACAAGTACTTTTTCCTTGGGCTTGCAGATGAGTTTTGAGGGTACATATTATTACATAACAGGCTACCGGCCAAGTGGCAAGTTACATTTTAACTGAACTTCTCTGACAGGTATATCAGTACTTTTTGTGGGCGACCATACAGGATCTGGCTCCTTCATCACGACAATAGATGATAATTCTTCATCTTCCCTATCACTCACCCCCCCTCTCATCTATAGACAGTTCTACCAGTCTCCGACCTTGGATGACACTGCAAAAATTCACATCGTCAATGCAACAGGCATTGGCCCGGAGCTGGCCCATATAGAGCTTGACTACATTGCAGTTTCACCAGGAAAAGAAACACCGTTACTCGGGAGGACATTGATGGTAGATGACATGTACAGTGGCCTCAGCTTTCGGAGCGGTTGGGTGACCACAGAGACGGTCTTCAACCTCTTCTCTGGCACCATTTACCCAGCATTACCATTTCAGAACACAACACATACAGCTTCAACCCCTGGTTCTATGTTCAGTTTCTCCTACACTGGTAAGCAGAACATTCTATTGTCATATTTTCAGATTCATTGTGTGCTTCTAGGCTCAAGCCTGTCGCTTTATGGTGTCTTTGACTGGGACCAACTGGGTAGTTATGAGCTCACCAGCACAATTGATGATGAGCTGCCAGTGTCAAAGACATTTGATGCAAGAAATGACTCGAACCCTGAAGCATTGCAGCAACAACTTAACTTTCTTCTCTTTTCCACTGGGGAGCTTGAAGCTGGAACCCACACAGCTACCTTCACCCTGTCCAAATGTGCCAATCAAACACTTATTATCGACTACATCACTTACAAGCCATCCTTTTTCTCCTTGTCGACCATGCCAAATTTGACCGGACTCACATTGCCGGTTCCCAGTAATATCTCTACAGCAGATCCGACCTCTCCAACAAATCCATCCCTCCGCGCCCCAAACAATTCAGCAAACTCAAAGTCGCACATTGTCCCCTTGGTAGCAGGTCTCGTGGCAGGTCTTGCTCTATTGGCATGCATCTTGCTCTTTACTTGGCGGTATTGGCGACGACAGAATCGACCCTTGATTCCAGTGACATCAGATGAACAAACACTTTCCATTGAACCTTTCCATTCCATCTTTCAATCCGCCATGCGCCCAAGAAGGCAGAAGCAACCCATTGCTTTGCCCTCAAACCAAGAAAACGTCTCTGGGGAGAAAGCTGGGCGACCCAGGTCAGGGATACCAGATGCAGGGGCACTGGAAGCTATGCCTGCGCAGGTGGATCAGCAGGATTTGGAAGACAGCAATGAGGTTGCTGGTGTTGCAGTTGTCTCACGGCCTAACCGCCGTCCGAGCTTTGATGGGCTGGATCCGGTCCAAATTGCAATGACTCGGAGAATGCAGATGCAGGAGGAGCAGATTCAGGCAATGAGAGCAGAGCTTGATGCCCTTGCCCGGCCTCCTGATTATCAGAGCACATGAAAATTATGGTGAGACACACTCCAGCCTATGATACCTACGAACATGTGGATTCTTTTGATACGGTGCAGGTCACTATACTGTAGTCAGACATTCATTTGCATTCCTGATACACTACATTTCTG